>VDFB02000007.1:233052446-233081846 GCA_007258455.2 Sequoia sempervirens
CTATTTTCTATTTTTTTTAGTTTTTATCTTTTCTCTTTTGTTGTTCATTATTCTTGCCTAATTTTTCTACTACTATTTTTTAGTATTTTCACCATTCTATCTGCTCTCATTTTTTATAGTTTTTTGAGGAAATTACTTATTCCATATTTGTTGTGCCATAGTGGGTTAATGAACTTGTATGACATGTTTTAGAAATTGTAATGCATATGCTCTCCCCTTATTCTTAGTGCAATCTTAGGGATCAAAAGTATTACACTTCTTTTTTTGTTTTATATTATAACCCAAGGGTGCTAGCTTGTGTGTATGTTCTCCAATTGTGCTTTTTGCAATATTGGGTGACCAAAAAAACATAGAATTCCTTTCCCATTAGGAATCCTACTTGGGTATTTCATCACCCAAAGGGATGAACTTAACCACATGAATATAGTGGAGTATATAAAGGGGGATGAGAAAAGTTGTACCTCAACATAGTCATCATCATGTTTCATAGCCTTGGCCCCCTATTTTATTAGAACACAAGGTGAAATAACATTAAATTATCACATACTTGTAGATGGGCTACTATTCATAGATGTAAGCCTCATGTACCCTTGTGGTATTTCAAGAATACCCTAGAGATCTTGTACATCCTATATAAGACCTATTGGTTACCCTTTTGTGGTGCATCAAATACTAGTTAGGCTTGAGAAGTTACTTTTCATGTTATTCCAAGTGGTAGATTTAGGACTCACATTGGGAAAGGCTTAATCCTCCAAGATAAGGGGTGCATAGGTGGTACATGAACTTACATTCCATAGCTACCCATGCCCTTGGTATATAATATAAGGATGAACCCACAAAAGGTTTTACTCCCACTTCAATAATTTTAGGATTGTGTAAAAGTGTTTAATGTCTCTTGTTGTGAGAAACCAGTGCTTTCCTATCATCCTTTATACCCTCAATTTTTCCTTTTTAGTTATTTGTAACTCTTTCTAAAAATTCAAATCAAACAAACCTATCAGATCAACACATTTTCCATGTTCTTTATTACCTTCAACGTTTCAGCTCTTTTGCTAAATCAATACTTTTGATCCTTCAATGCTTACATTATTTTAGCATATTTTTTGAATTGATTCTTACAATCTTTCAAATTTTACTATCTTCATGCTTTTTCTATTTTAGTACTTACACTATTTCATTAAACATCATCCATCTGCCTTTTCATTTTGAACTTTATCATCTAATTGTTTGACAATGTCATCCACCTATTTGAAATCCATATTTGAATAATCAATCCATTCATCCATATATAAAAAATCACCTCCATGTCCATACCTATTATCCATGATTTCACTAACTTAATACCATATCCATTTCTCCAATTAAAATCCACCATACTTGGACTTAGATACATCCCAAAAGCCTTCATCAAGTCACAATTTCATACCACCTATCCAGCCTTAATCTTGTCCATTTCATTATCACCTTCTTAACTTCATCATCATTATTCTCCCCAAAACCATCATTATATTTGGACTTAGGTACTTCCTAAGAAAAATAATCAAACCATTCAACAAGTCTTAATATTGTCCATTCCCCTTATATTCACTTTCATCACCTAATTTTTGTTATCATTTTCTCACTATAGTCAAATACATAATCATTTTCCTTCACCCCTATACTTGGAAATAATCAATCCAAATCCATTAATTTTTTTCTCAAACCATATGATGCAGGAGCATCCTAGGTTTCAAGAAATCTTGCATCAACCAAAAATATCTGCATTCATGTTTTCTTGCATTTTAGTAGTTAGCCGTTAGGACCCAATCTCAACATTTCATACCAAATTGTACCACACTGTAACATTAGAGCTCCTGGAGTAGGATATATGATCTTCATTACAACATCTACATCATATCTATAATTCAAGTGTTTTTTAGATTCTAGTATGAAGTTATCACTAACAGAATATCAGCTGCATTTGGACAGAGAGCATTCACCGACCAGTCTTGGCTTTCCAAGTGTGTTGACCTATCCCATGACTTGCGGAGCTCAGGAGACCATTTCCTAAGGATGCACATTCATCGAGGAACCTTAGTTCTAATCCAAATCATGTTTGTACAAGAAACAAGAGAGAATCATATGTTTCGACCGTCCTTTCACACGCTTCATCAACTTTAGGGTTTGAGATCTCTTCAGTCGACGCAGACCTTTTCTGGAGTTGGGAATTAGTATATATAGAAATCATGTAGATTGCATTAGAAAATAGTCAAGTAGTGAAGTAGAAGGATAGAAGTGATAGACAAGGGCTTTGACCCGCATTGTAACTCTGGGCTTAACACCATATCATTCTATAATTCTGTAAGCCGAAAGGCAGGGCATGTTGCCAGTGAATAATTGAACATCATCTATATTTCCATATGTGATTGTATTCTTGTTCATTGAGTTTCCATTGTGCTTACTCTTGTTGCAAGGTTGGATAGTCCCATTCCTAGACCCTCCATCCTTGATTGCACCAAGTGGTATTAGAGCGAGTTTGCAAACCTTGGGAGAGCGAAGGTGGATAGATTGTCGACTTGAGGCAGTTGCACCAGAGTGAGTTGTGAAGTTGAGTAAGGCATTTCATAAGATCTTTGTGTGGACACATCACTGATTGAGGCAACCTACTTGTGTTTGTCAATAGATCGCCGACTATGAGGCAGTTGCAAACTTGTAGCTAGATCGTCGACCTGAGGCAGTTGCATCGGATCATAGGAAGAGATGTCATCGAGGAGAATTCATACTACTCTTAATCATGCTGGAAATATGGATGAGATGATGGAAATGATGTGAACAATGAAAGTGAGATTAGATGCTATGGAAGAAGACAAAAGAGAGAGCTTAAACCCTAGACCTAATGATGAAAGTGATGATGATGAAGTGCAAGTTGTAGATCAAGCTGAAGAAACCTCAGAGGAGGAAGAATCAGATAAGATGAAGATGTTGAAGGCTATTTCAAAAATTGGAAAGTGACCTAGAATGGAGATTGTGAACTATACCGGTAACCTAATCCCTAAAGAGTTGATTGATTGGATAAATAACATGGAGGAATACTTTGAATATGAAGAAATTGAAGATCTGGAGAGGGTGAGATTTGCAAAGACTCAGCTAAAAGGACATGCTGTAATAT
This sequence comes from Sequoia sempervirens, assembly GCA_007258455.2. NCBI lineage: Eukaryota > Viridiplantae > Streptophyta > Pinopsida > Cupressales > Cupressaceae > Sequoia > Sequoia sempervirens. The sequence continues at coordinate 233,055,595 of VDFB02000007.1, forward strand.
GGTGGAAAGAAGTTCAATTGGAGAGAAATAGAAAAGGAAAAAAAAATATTGTGAAATGGGATAGAATGATGAAAAAATTGAAGAACCAGTTTATACCCATGGACTATGAGTTGGAGCTGTTGAAGAGATTACAAAACTTGAGATAGAATGAAAAGACTGTGAAAGAATACACTAAGGAATTTCATAAGATCAATTATTAGGACCAAACATAGTGAAGCAAGCAAGGAGAAAGTTGCAAGATAAGCAATGGGTTGAGGATGAACATTCAGGAAGAGTTGAGTCTAGTAAGGATGAATTCGATAGAGGAAGCATACTAGTTTGCATTAAAATTGGAGGAAAAGCTAAAAAAAAGACATGATCAGAAGCAGAGAGGAAGAGGAGGGAGATTTCAGAGAGGAAGGTCACATTCTAGAGGAGAAAGATCATATGCGGAGCAAAGCAAGGACAAAGATTCATACCACAAGGAAGAAAGGGATACCAATTCGTACCAGAAGGGAAGAGATGACATAAATTCTCACCTCTATAACAGAGGAGGTTATAATTCTTACCACAATGATGGATACCAGAGAGATGAGAAAGGATATGACAAGAGAACTTTCAAAGGAACCTGTTTTAAGTGCAGAGATGAAGGACATAAAGCATTTGAGTGTTGCCAAGAAGGAAAGAAGAATGAAAATCACGCAAGAACCGGATATGCAGAGGAAGAACCAGTGAAATCACCAAGTTTCAAAGGAAGTCATGAGAAGGGAGAATCATTATTCTTGAGGAAAGCATTGATCCATGAGAAAGAAGTACCTAAGGAAGCACCACAATGGAAAAGTTTGTTCTAGACTAGATGCAAAGCAGGAGGTAAGTTTTAAAAAGTTATCATTGATAGTGGTGGCACATATAACTTAGTTTATGAGGAAATGGTGAAAAAGTTGAATTTGGAAAGGAGGAAACATCCGAAACCTTATAGGATAGCCTGGATTCAAGATGAGCACAAGATACTAGTAAGTGAGCAATGTCTAGTGAAATTCAAAATAGGATCATATCATGATGAAGTGTTGTGTGATATTATGTTGATGTATGTATGTCATATGTTGTTGGGTAGAACTTGGTAGTATGATAAGAAAGCTATACATGATGGGAGAAATAATACCTATACCATAACGTCCAATGGAAAGAGAATCACCTTGACACCGTTGGAAGATGAACTAGAAAGTGAAATATGTGGTACAACAAGAATCAATTTGGTAGATGGAAGGAAATTTATTGATGGATTGAGACATGAAAACATGTTTTTTGCTTTGATTCCAAGAAAGTGCAGAGACTTAGATGCATGGAGAATCACCAGAGGAGAAGAATCATCAGAGAAGCAAGTCATTGAACTAATAATAGAGTACCAAGATCTTGTATCAGAGAATGTGCCTGAAGGATTACCACCAATCTAGAGTATCAGTCATCATATAAATCTTATTTTAGGAGCCAATTTTCCAAATAAAGCTGCACACCAAATGACACCAACAGAGAATGTGGAGCTAAACAGACAGATATAGGAACTATTGAAGAAGGGATTAATTAGGGAGAGTATGAGCCCATGTGTGGTACCAATTTTACTTGCACCTAAGAAAGATGGAGAATGGAGGATGTGTATAGATTCAAGAGCTATCAATAAGATCACAGTGAAGTGTAGATTCCCATTGCCTAGGATGGATGACATTATGGGAAGTCTAAGTGGAGCAAAGTATTTCACCAAGATAGATCTAAAGAGCTTATACCATTAGATCAAGATTAGAGAGGGAGATGAGTGGAAGAATGCTTTCAAGAAAAATGAGGGATTATATGAGTGGCTAGTCATGCCATTTGGACTAACTAATGCACCTAGTACATTTCTGAGGATGATGAATGAAGTATTGAAGAGATTATTGGGTAAGTTTGTCATTATTTATCTAGATGATATTATGATTTTCAGTAAGACTAAGGAGGAAAATTTGAAGCATATCAGACAAGTATTTCAGAGGCTAAGGGAATATAAGTTGTTGATAAACATCAAGAAGTGTAGTTTCATGAAGGAAGAACTTGTGTATTTGGGATTTATGATATTTGTGGAAGGATTGAAGATGGACCCTGAGAAGGTTAGAGCAATAGTTGAATGGCCTACACCTGTAAATGTTGTGGAAGTGAGACAATTTCATGGACTAGCAACCTTTTACCAGAAGTTCATCTAAAATTTTAGTGGTATTTGCACACCTATGACATAGACAATGAGGGGTGACCGGAAGGAATTCACGTGGACATCTGGAGCACAAAGGAGTTTTGAGTTGTTGAAGCAAAAGGTGATAGAACAACCTATGTTGGCATTACCGGACTTTGATAAGGTATTCTAAGTCGATTATGATGCTAGTGGAAGTGTAATATGAGTCGTGTTAAGTCAAGAAGGGAGACCAGTAGCCTACTTTAATGAAAAATTGAACGATGCTGGGAGAAGATATTCAATTTATGATAAGGAATTCTATGCAATTATACAAGCCTTGAAGTAGTGGAGACATTATTTGTTACCTAAGGAATTTGTGTTGTATACGGATCATCAAGCTTTGCAATATTTGAATAGTCAAGGGAAGTTGAACCAGAGACACATGAGATGGGTAGAATTCTTGCAGAGTTACACATTTGTGTTGAAGCACCTGAGTGGGATGTCAAACAAGGTTGCAGATGCATTGAGCCAAAGGAGTTTGTTGACATAGATGAGAGTCAAAGTATTGGGTTTTGAAGAACTGAAGCACATGTATGAGGATGATATTGATTTTGCGGTGGCATGGAAGGCTTGCAAGGAACCTGTGGAGACAGATAGATGCAGATGGTTGGATTACTTTATTTATGAAGGTATGTTATTCAAGAACAATCAATTATGTATCCCTAGGAGTTCAATGAGGGAGAATTTGATCAAGGAAAATCATTGTGGAGGATTAGCAGGACATTTTTGAATTGATAAGACTGTAGCATTGGTGAGTGAGAACTATTTTTGGCCACAGTTGTATAAGGGTGTCAAGAAGTATGTTCAAAGTTGCAGGATTTGTCAAGTTGCAAAAGGGAACAGTTAGAACACTGGGAAGTATACACCATTGATAGTACCAGAGAGACCATGGGAAGATATTATAATGGATTTTGTGTTGAGATTACCTAAGATATATAGAGGATTTGATTCTGTATTTGTGGTTGTGGATAGATTTTCTAAGATGGTGCATTTCATACCTTGTAAGAAGACCAGTGATGCAATACATGTCATAGACCTATTTTTCAAGGAGATTGCGAGACTACATGGACTACCAAAAATCATAGTATTAGATAGGGACACTAAGTTCATTAGATATTTCTGGAAGACATTGTGGAAGAAGATGAAGACAAATTTGAAGTACAATTCAACATTTCATCCAAAAATGGATGGAAAAATAGAAGTAGTAAAAAGGAGTTTGGGGAACTTGTTGAGATGTATGACTGAAGGTAAAGTAGGAAATTGGGACTTGATACTACCACAAACAAAATTTGCATACAAAAATTCAGTAAACCGGAGCACAGGGAAGACACCATTTGAAATTGTGACAGGACAACTATCCAGAGGAGTAGCAAAATTAAGGGATATCAATAAGGAGAATAAAAGGATTGCGGAGGCAGAAGAATTTGTAGGATTCATGGATACAATGCATACTCAAGTTAAGGAACATTTGGAGAAGATGAACAATACCTACAAGGAGACAACAAACAAGAAAAGAAGACGCAAGCAGTTTGCTGTAGGAGAGGAAGTAATGGTATATCTAAGGAAAGAGAGATTTCTAGTTGGGACATATAATAAGTTGAAGATGAAGAAGTTTGGGCCTTGTAAGATCATCAAGAAGTTTGATTCCAGAAATGCATACAAAGTGGAACTACTAGAGGAATTTGGCATATCACCTATATTCAACATTGCATATCTATACTAATATCATGAAGGAGAGTCACTGGAGGATAGAGAAGCTGGTTTAATGGATCAGTAGCACATCATCCGGAGGAAATTGAGGATATTTTAGACAATAGAGTTGGACGAAGTACTAGAGGAAGACAATATAAGGAGTATCTAGTCAGATGGAGAGGAAGACTGTAGGAAGATTCATCATGGATTTCTCAGGCTGAGGTGGACCGCATTGGTTTTCCTATATCCCTAGGAAAATGAGAGGCTCACTTTTCTTCAACCTCAAGTGTCTGATGCAGGAGCATCCCAGGTTTCAAGCAATCTTGCATCAACCAAAAATATCTGCATTCATGTTTTCTTGCATTTCAGTAGTTAGCCATCAAGACCCAGTCTCAACATTTCATACCACATTGTACCACATTGTAACATCAGAGCTCATAGAGTAGGATATATGATCTTTATTGCAACATCTACATCATATCCAAAATTCAAGTGTTTTGGAGATTCCAGTACAAAGTTATCACTAATAGAATATCAACTACATTTGGATAGAGAGCATTCATCGACTAATCTTGGATTTCCAAGTGTGTGGACCTATCCCATGACTTGCAGAGCTTAGGAGATGATTTCCTAAGGATGCACATTCATCAAGGAACCTTAGTAATTTGCATCATGTTTTTCCAAGAAACAAGAGAGAATCATATGTTTCAGTCGACCTTTCACACATTTCATCAACTTTGGGGTTTGAGACCTCTTCGGCCGATGCAGACCTTTTCTAGAGCTGGGAATTAGTATATATAGACATCATGTAGATTGTATTAGACAGTAGTCAAGTAGTGAAGTAGAAGGATAGAAGTGCTAGACAAGGGATTTGACCCGCATTGTAATTTTGGGCTTAATGCCACATCATCCTATAATTCTGTAAGCCGAAAGGCAGGGCATGTTTCCAATGAATAATTGAACATCATCTATATTTCCATATGTATTGTATTCTTGTTCATTGAGTTTCTATTGTGCTTACTCTTGCTGCAAGGTTGGACAGTCTTATTGCTGGATCCTCCATCCTTGACTGCACCACCATAGTCTTATATGCATCCAAAATTATCCTATTATATTTATCTATCATTAACCAAACATTTGTTCTAATTCATAGATAAACTTATAGTTTCACCCATAATTAGTCCACATACAAGCCCTAAATCAAATAAGCTTTCATCCATCAATCAAAAATAAAATGTTTCCTAAGATAGTCTAGACATTTCAATCAATCAAGCATATGCATAACTTACATTTTTCTTGAGAACTTTCCTATCTCAAGTGGCGTGTTTAGTTAGTCCCCATCAATATTGGATAAGTTAACTTAGGAACTTGGCCTATCCTAAGCTAACAAACTCCAAGAATCCAAACCCTTTTTTTGGGAACTTTCCTATCTCAAGTAATAGAAGGTAATCCTTTTATCACTAACTAGCTATAAAGGTATAGATATTACCCAACCATTTTTTTATATTTGATTCCATATTATCATCATTCAAATCTTTAGTCTTCCATACCATCTACCAAGTCTAGTCCTCCACCTATCCTTCAAATTCATCATCCAAGTCCAAAAATTAATTATCCAAACCTTAATACATCCCTATATTCATCCATCTATCATCATTGAAACCCCCAAAACAAATGTCTAAGTCTAACATACCAATCGAAATTCAAATCCAAAACCATATAATTCCAAAAATAAACCATCTCAAAATCTTAATCTATTCATGCCTAACTCACCGATCTTTAATTTTGTTTTTTTATCTAAGTCCAAGTCATCAACTATATTCAAGTCCAATTAAACTTAACCCATTCACAAATTGTAACAACAAATTTATGTAAAAATTAATTCATAAGGATGGAGAGCATGAAGAGAGGTGGGAGTGGGGGTTTAAAATATTTGGAGGGAGAGGGAGATGGAGAATCTGATCTAGATGATGATGATGCAATTTTCTTGGGAGTTCTTGGTTTGCTTTTGGTTTTCGACAATTTCATAGTTGCTGTGTTGTTTTTTGGCTTCTTTGTGGATGATGTGCTGGGTTTTCGTATCTCCCCTATTGATGTGCTGGGTTTTGGATTCTTTGTGGTTGGATTTATTTGTGAGAGCTCTAGGTTGAATGGTGTTGGAATGATCAGGATTTCGGTAGCTGGTGCTGATGGTTTTTCTTCCATGGCTCATTTTCTAGAGGTGGAAGTTTTTGTGGGTTGCAACTTGGTGTTTTCTCTACTGTATTTCGACAACCCTTTTCAACATCTTGCTTCCTTATCCTCCATCTATTGGAGGGTCGTGCTTGCAGTTGGTTTGATACTTTTGGTGAATGGCTACTATTGGGTGGGAGGAGATCTACTGGATAGGACCTCTATTTGTGCTTCTACCTATGTTTTTCTAGGAATTTTTGGTTTTCTTCTAGTTTTTGGAAGCTTTGCGAATGTTGTGTGGTGAAGTTTGAATTCTAGAGTGGGTGTTTCAGAGGATGCCTCTAAATATGATGATGATGAAGATGCTGATGGTGTTGTGGGATCATGGGGTGGTTTTGTTGCTGCTGCTCCCTCTGCTCTGGTGGAGGTGAGGCAATTTTTTGTTTGGTTTGGAGGGCGACTAATGGTGGGGTCTGCTTTCTTTTTATGGATTTTTTTTTGGTGCTACAAACATGCTGATGGTTAGCATGGACCTGTTGCTAATGGTGGCCTATATGAGGGTTCCTATCAATTTCTGGTGTTGGTCTTTAAGGTCTATTGGGTTTGGGTTGCCTTTGGCCCAAACATCTCTCCTTCTACTGCTTCTTCTAGCCATACACTACTATTGTGGGTTGTTTAAGCTCTCTCTTTTGTGGCGATGTCTGTGCTGATTGTTGGCCCATGGGTTCCTTAATGTTTGATTGCTGCTTTTACTCCCCTTTGGTCTTTGAAGCATTTATGGTTAAGGGGAGTAAATTTGTTTTATTGGCTGAAGATGCTTGTGTTTCTCTAGGATTTGCAATGGGTTGCATTTTGGAGCTTGAAGGTTGAGATACAGTTGGGGTTTGTGATCTTTTTGGGGAATGTTGGTTCTCTGGCACCCTTTATGTTAGTGATCAAGGGTCTTATGTGGTTTGAGTTGTTACTCATATTTATTATGAAAGCTGAGAAGTTTTTGTTTTTAATGTTGTTGGCTAAGGTGTGTTCTATTTCTTCTTTCATGTTCCACATTCTTGCTATGCCTAAGGAGGTTGTTACTTCCCTTCCTTCTATATTTGTTGGTTTCAACTAAGGGCTACAGTTGGTGTCTTCTATGGAGGTGGAGATTTCTCCCATTAAGGTGGAGTCCTCTCCTATCAAGGTGGAGGTGGTTGCTGTAGTTTTGGTGGTAAGTTCTTTTTTCTTCTGCTTGCTCCTTCCGAGGTGGAGTGTGTGTGGGTAGAAGAGTGAAGGCTTTGGAGGTTTGGTCTCTCAAATATTCCTCTCCTATAGAGGGGAGCTCCCTCCTATTGAGGTGGAGGTGGGGTGTTTGGATTTGCTGGTGTTGTTGATTAGGGGTAAGATGGTGTTATAAACCATTAAGATTATTTTTTTTCTTGGCTTAATGGTTTTTTTTCTTGAGCGGTTGGTTTGTTGATGCCTGGTTGATGTAGGATGTGTCTTTATTTACCTAAGGGTTTCAAGTCCTGGTTAAAACTTGGTTGTAAAGGGTTCAAGATCCCTTCAAAACTTATTTGTTGTAGCTTTTGTAGTCTTAATTTTCTATTTTTTTTGCTGCAGTTGTTGGGATGCTATTGGTTTGTGGATTTTCTTGTTAGCAGTATGCTTTGGTGTGATAGGGTTTTGGATCCCTTCAAAATTGGTTTGTAATGGGTTTTAGGTCCCATCAAAACCTATTTTACCCCTAATCAAAAACTATATTCAAGTCCACATTGTCACCCAAAATATCATATTAGTATGTTAACCAAAATCCACTTCATATAAATATATCCAAAGCTACACTCTCATCAATCATTTCAAGTCATATAATCATATAGCCCTTCCAAATTACATATTATCACATCTCATTTCAACAAACCAACAAACCAATCAATTTTCATCCTTGCATGTCCCCTATTACATGGTCACAAGCTAAAAGAAAAATGAAACCCAACACTTACACACTTGGTATACCTAATCAAGAAGTCCATGATCATACAACTTAAGGAAAAGCTTCAAATCAAACACTACCTCAAGAAACACATGAAGAACAAGAAACTCTTGAGTCACAACTTGAATATTCATGAATATTTCAAGAGTTCACCCAAAATTAATAAGTGCTAGATCTAGTAGACTAACTTATTGATATGGATAAGGATCACTTCTTAAATTAATTAATTCAAAGTGGAGCCAAACTTCCACCTCAATTTGAACTTTCCAAGCTAAAATACCTAACTAGACAAGATCCCATACAACAATAACAACACTTGAAAATTCATGGGAACACCTCCCTTTTCCACCATCTAATGACCCTAACATCACACATACTCCTAGATAGTATGATTTTTGAACTCAAATTGAAACCATCTAATCACATCCCATTCCACCATAAATTTCTCGTCAAGTCACTCTCCCTAATCCATCTTCACAAATCTACATAAAAATACCTACAAGTATAGGTCACCAAATAACCCAACTTACAACATCATATTCTCTTCCAATTTCTTCCCAAAACCATTCATCCTATCTAATCCATCAAACACAACCACCTAAAAAAAAAATTCTTCCTCACAATATTTCTTCATATCTTCTAAAATCATCTATTCCCCTAAATAATACATGCTTCCTCCAAACATCCATTCCCAATCTCACATAACTTTTACCACAAGCCTCATTATGCATTCCTATAGCTTCATAATATCTTCCATATTCAATGATGGTGTCACAAATATAAAACATATTCAAAATGTGAAAACACCTACACCATCAACACCCCAAAATACTCAAAAATTTAAGCCATCCAAGCATAAAATAATGTCTCTGTCCCACAAGGAAAGCCCATAAAAATAACCCCAAATGTAAATATACTCTATTGGGGGAACACATGAAAGTGGTCTTTCAAAAATTGGCCCAAGCCAATATGGTGCAATTCATATGAATAAATATTTTGATAAAAAGTAACCAAAACCCTCATGATACATGGATAATGAATATTGTGAATACCATCATGTTAAGAATCATCCCAAATAAAAATGCATGAAACTCAATAAATACATCCAAGATATAATTGATCATGGTGAGATTGAGGTTGAAGGCCATCCAAAAAATTCATCAAATTATCAATTAGGTATGTACAAGAACCCACTCCTCAGTAATGATCAAAAAAAGCCTTCTATATCCAACAATAATGCTTCCTACAATCATACCAACACTAGTCACAATACCACATCCTATGATTCAGTAGTTGGCCAAGTCAAGCAAAGTCATTTGAAATTTTCACAATAACCATCAATAGTTCCAATTGTTCTATCACTACTCATTATGGTTGGGTAATTGTCTATGGGGCTTCTTCATCTTACCAAACATCTACCCAATACAATCTTCTTGATCACCTTGGGAAGACACCCACCTAAATATCCATCCCAGAGCTTCTCAAGACTTCCCCAATCCATGAAGAAATTATAGAGTGATATCTACAAGAATCTAGGGTCCCAAAAAACATCAATTTTGATCAATTCTAGGCCATGATAAAATATTTATCCTCACCCCATAACCTTGAATTTACTAAAAATACTTTCCAACTATTGTTCCTTTTCACACCAAATCCCTCCACATAGAAGTTATCATTCACAAACATAAAATAAAATGAGTCGTAATAGATGGTAGATTTGGTTTAAATATTTGTATATTAAATTTAATAAGATTGTTGAGATATTCCAAGGAAGCTATGGATCCCAAAAACCATATCACAATTAAATCTTACAATAATGCCTAAAATAATTATAAGGAAATATCAAGTTACCCATTCAAGTTGGTCCCATGAAAATGGAGACCATGTTTCACATCTTAGACCTTGATTTGACTTATAATCTCCTCTTTGACCATCCAGGAATACTCAAATTTCAATATTCTTGTTCCTAAGATCAAGGTTAAGATTGTTAGCAAAGGATGTGGAGATTATGAATTATGAGATTCATTCTATATAGCACAACTCCCAATTTCTCCAAAATCACATGGTCAACCATGAAATTCTCTAGTATCAATTCTAGTTTCCATTAAGTGTGGTACAACAACATCCCAAATTTAGGGATTCCTAGAAAGTGAAACCATAAGGGAAGATGTTATTGAAGAACAACTCATAATTTCTTGTTGACATATACTTAAAATCCCTCAACATTTGTAAAAATCATGGGATATAAAGGAAAAAGTCTTGGATTACATGAATAAGGTATTCTCAAACTTCCTTGAAATAATCTGTCATTAAGGGCTTTGATATGGATCTCCTAAGATTGTTCCCTCAAATATTGAATTAATCTTTAGAGAAGTGACTAAGGCCTTTCATGTTGAGATCACTAATGGAGGTACTCATGATGACTCTTTCTCACATATCACTGAGCTATTTCAAGATGTCCACATTTGCACTACTTCATCCCATCTACCAACTCCATAAAATCCACATATCCTCATTGAAATTTCACTTGTTCATCTTGAACTTATCAATTGGGACCAAGGTCCATCTTTAAACACACTTGAAAATGATGAGGCTATCATAGAGCCCATGGCACCATGTTACATTCTCCCAATCAGAGATCAAAAATCATGTTTTAAATTAAAATTAAACACCATTTCTTATTTTGGGGAGCGGGGAGAGTTCCTTAGTCACAAAAATAAAAATTCAAAAGTCAACAAAAAGCCCCTAGTGAAAACCTCTTTGAGGCACAATTGAGCACCAAAAAAAAGTAAAAAGAAAAGGTTTAGGGTTCATAGTGAAAACCTCTCTGAGGAACTAAAGGATGAGGAACTCAACCTTCCCTTAGAAATCCCTTAATATCAAGAGAAATCTACAATCCTAGTCGAGGAAAAATATAAAATAAATTTGGGGATAGATCCAAAAATCACTTATATGGAAGCTTCTCTTACACTTGTATAGAAACAAAACTTAACATCCATCCTAAAAAAAAATCTATAATTTTTTCATGGTCTTATATAGATATGCTAGGATTAGATCCATCAATTATGGTAAATCATCTAGTAATATATCCTAATATAAAACTAGTCAAATATAAGCTTAGAAAGTTGCACCCTCAGGTTGCCCTTTTAGTCAAATAAAAACTTCATAATCTCCTTGAAGCTAGGTTCATACACCATATTAACTATCCTAAGTGGGTCTCCAACAAAGTACTAGGTTCTAAGAAGATAGAACACATCTTAACCTATACAAACTTTATAGACTTGAATAAGGCATGTCCAAAATATGATTTCCCTCTCCTAGAAATTGATATCATTTTCAATCTTATAGTAGATCACAAGATGTTATCACTTATGGATGGAATTTTGGATATAATTAGATTCAAATTACAATAGAAGATCAATATAAAAGAAAATTCACTACACCTTGGGGAACATTCTACTATCAAGTCATGCCTTTTGACTTGAAGAATGAAGGGGCCACATATCAGTATGCTATTCTATTATCTTTCATGACATGCTGCATAATGTAATGGAAGACTATGTGGATGATATCTTTGGAAAATATAAGAAAAGAGGACATCCCAAAGTAATCATCCACTTATTGTTTATTTTCTAGATGGGTCTATATTTTCTATCAATGAGCATGCATATTAGAAATTATATTTTGATGGATCTTACACTCACCATTGTTTAGGTGTTGGTATCTTGTTTATTAAACCTCAAGGAAACTTCATTCTCAAGGCTTATAAAGTATTTTTTACTTGCAAAAATAAAATGGAAAAATATGAAGCCTTGATCATAGGACTTAGTATGGCTATCCAATGGAATATTATAGAGCTACATGTTCATGGAAATTCCCAACTTATTATCAAATAAGTCAATAATGAGTATCAAACATGAGATATAAGATCCTTCCCTACAAGAGGATGGTCAAATACTTGAAGAATTACTTTTCACACATACTATTTGAGCAAGTACCATGCCTCAACAACAAGGCAATAATTCCATGGCTACCATTGGATCATTGTTGGATATGCCACATGATAGTTACCGAAGTGAGTTTTTGGTTGAAAAAATCCTAATACCTAGGTATGATGGCCCAAAAACTAAGTTGTATGCAAGATTATTAGTCCCAATTCACCATGGTATCATGACATATACACACATATCCATGCTAGCATTATCCTTCCTAATTTATCCAATAACCAATGTAAAACCTTTATTCGATATTCATCTTGTTTCACTATTCTTGGTGATACTCTCTGTAGAAGGAGTTTTGATGGTGCTCTCCAAAGGTGTCTTAACATGGAAGAGGCCCTCACTATTTTAAATGAGGTACATGTAGGTATTTGTGGTGCACACACTAGTGGTTTTATCCTTTCCAAAAATTTACTTAGAATGGGCTATTAAAGATGCAAATTAGTTTTTCAAGAAGTGATTATAGAGTTAGCAACACAAAGATCTTATACATGTGCCATCATAAGAGTTGCAACCAATTACTACTCCATGGCCTTTCTCATAGTGGGGCCTAGACCTCATTGGAAAAATTCATTCATCCTCATCCAGTGGCCACAAATTCATTATCACCACCACTAAGTATTTTACAATGTGGGTTGAGGCCATTCCCCTTACACACATAATAGGAAAATAGATCACCAAATTCATCCTCCATTATATCATATGTCGATACAATATTCCCTCCACTATTATCATATACAATGAGAAACAATTCAAAAACTATGAAGTCTACAAACTTTTTCAACACTTTCATATCCAATATTGTTTCTTCACCCCATATTACCCACAACGCAATGAACAAGTTGAGGAATTAAATAAAACCTTACTCAAAATCCTCAAAAGGATGGTCAATAACACTAGTTATGATTGGTACCTCCAACTCAATCCCACCTTATGGGCCTATCACACTAGTATTTGCACACCCACTTGTACAACACCTTACTTATCTTTGGATCAAAATCCATTTTACCAATAGAGGTTGAACTACCCTCTCTACACATATCCTTTCATCACCTCATTAATGAGGAGGAATATCAAGTTTCATGACTAAATAAGTTAGAGATATTAGATAAGAGGAACCTCAATTCCTTGAATAATTTGTAAGCTTACCAAAATTAAATTCATCGCAAGTACAACAAAAATATAAAAACTAATAAATTTAAGATTGGTGATATAGTACTCAAAGAAAATTAGAGGAATTTATAGGATTGAGGGAAGAAAGTAAAGTTTGAGACTAATTGGTTAAGGCCTTTTGTCATCATTACTAATTATGGATCAAGAGATTACTTGCTTGCTACTCCAAAAGGTCAACCATTAGAAGATCCCATGAATATAATCCACCTCAATAAGTTTCACACTTAATCTAAGGAATATCACAACATCCCAAAATGTAAGAAAATCCTATTTTTAGAAAAATACAAAATAGTAAAGCAAAATAATCTGTTCAATGGTGAAAAATACTTTAGTGGTGCCTTGGGAAAACACTATGGTAAAAATTACTTTTAGGAACCATGAGCAGTAGATAGTATCCATCATGTGTTGTGTCCACACCCATCCACATTCACATCTCATTCATCTATTCACCCATGCATCCACCTATACACCTACCTATGCATTTCACCCACTCACTCACCCTTATATCCTCATCTCTTATTGAATACTCAGGCAAGTGAATACATATTTTTTGAGGAGTACTTCTTTCTATATACCTTAGAAAATTAGAGTAGGAATTCATTACAAATATTTTCATACATAATCAAGCCATCACATTGATTTTAACCCATCACACTAAGCTTTACCTAATAAACTAAGCTTTTACACTTTTCTCATAAGCTGAGATTCATGCTATCCTTACAAACTAAGCTTGGAGAAAATAAATCATGCTTAGAACCTACAAACCACACATTGGACATGATCTTAAATAACATGTAATCCTCATAATTTTTTCCCAAAATCCCATTTCATCCAATCAACCATGTATTTTTGGGATATGTCCTTCCCATATCAGGCTTAATCAAGTCCACTTATCATATTTTGGCAAGAGGTATGATGATTGTATGTATCATTTTTCAATTGGTATTTTAGTTTGAATTATCTTTTGACCCATATTATACCTACTCACGATCACCTTAATCTTTCTATATTAGGGAGAGTCTTGAATGGTATACATTTGGGCATGGTATTTGGTTTATATGTGTTGTATTTGTTGGTTGTCCCTTCACATGACCCACCAAATCTAGAAATAATTTTATGTGTGTGGGACCATCCTTATAATTGTTCATTATCCTTTACATGAACCACCAAGGCTGATATCAACCTTGTGTGTGTGGTGATTTCCTTATTTATGATGGTTGTTCCTTCACATAGACCCATCAAGGCAATTCTATCACCTTGTGTGTAAGGCCCCCCTCATACTTCATGGATTTTCCCTCACACAAACCACCAAATTTATCTCATGTCTTGAGTGTAATATGGAAACCTCTTGTTTGTGTGTTCTTCCATGCAATAGATACATCTTCACCTTGGTCTTTATACCCCGGTACATAACATCCATTGCTATATCAAACAATAGGATTTCTCTCCACATACTAACATATAATAAAACCTTACATACACCCTAACCATACCCACCAACCCATTTTACACATCCTATTTCCTCACTCCATCCCAACCTAAATCATATGCTCTTTTTGCCCCTCATAAATGGAATATAATATAGAGAAAGAATCTTGGATAAACCCTATACACAAACTCAATAAGAGTTTTAGTTGATTCTTGCATTCACTGAGCCCACCCATATACAATAATCAATAATTTGAGATTTTAATGCATTCCACCTATCCATACAATGATACAATAATCAATACACTAATATTTTCATTTGATTCATGCATCCCACCTATCCATACAACAATACAATACTCAATATATTGATATTTTGATTTGATTCCTACATCCACTTGATACAAATGATATTTATAATAAATACCTTAACCAACATACATTGTACCCCTCCCCCCACAATTGAAATATTATTTAAATATTACAAATTTTTCACTCTTGACTACATTCCACCTATAACTTACCCCATCCCCATTTATGGCATCCTATTCCCCTCATCTCCACATATGAAATCCTACCCCCCATTCCCCTCCCATGTCAAAAATTTCATAAATGATTGTTGGTTGTGTCCTCTTAACTACACTCCCCATGCCTATCATCCTATCCCTCCCCTTCCTTAATCATTCACTCTTCATTTTCATCTCACATTATACCATGAATAGAAAATAATATCATATATACATCTTTTATTCCTCAGCCTTAAACCACCTAAGTAAATTTTTCTATAAAATCTAAACTATAAGTATACATGTCATGATCATAAGATTATTAAACAAAATACGCCAAATTTATCAATCCAATATCAAATTTTGAGAAAGAAGACTCTACATCCATGTCCATTTGGAAATTCCTACATACATCCAAGGTTAATCATATCTATCTCATAATTACATGGTCATATAATCATATACCATCATAATCTCATAAATCATAACATCACCATATGTATACACGATAATAATCATTCATCCAACATATATCATATATAAGCATATAATCCATAACATCATTTCAATCATAAAATCATATCATCACATATATAATAAAAATCACATCATATGTATCATTACAAAATCATGATCATATCATATCATATATATATATATATATATATATATATATATCAAAAGTACATCATGGTACAATGCCTTATAATAAAAATTATAAAAATGCTCCAATGAGCTAGAAATATACATAAAAATGATATAAAAATAGAGGCTAGCTTTGGCTAGCACCCTTATCTAAACCTTTAGGCTATACAAAAAGTTTTCCCATAGACATCAAAGCTGACCACCTAGACCATACATATTAGCTAGCCAATCTAGCTACATATGATGGTGTCCTCTGGTCTATAGGTACTGCCTACTCATATAGATGTTGTTAATACTCCACCTCCTGCACTACCTTTTCTATTTGATTAGATTTCCTCCCTAGCCCTGTGACTGTTAGTGTTATCCCATATGCCCCTAGTAATCCTTAAGACTAATCTTTATTTTCCCAAAGCCATTGAAGATCCCATTGAGCATGCTATAATTGAATAGCCAATGCTAGCTCTCAACTAATCCTACATCCATCCTCCTAATTGTACCCTCACCTCATCCCTCTCCCACCTCCCAAATTGAAGCTCTATGTGAAAGCTATCCCACCTCGCTATCTCCATATCAAGCTCTCCCTAAAGTCTATCTCACTTTGAATGGAGGATATCCCTCTCCCCTATTTGTTAATCTTGAGCAACTCATGCCTCATATCTCTCCTGACAACATGCATCTAGCTCTAATAATATAGTCACCAATCACACCCCTTTCAAATCAACTATCACCATCTCATCCCCCGCCTCCTCTCCCTCTCCTCCCTTCACCCCTAGCCCCTAATGGGATTTCCCTATCACCTCTAATCCTCCCTCCTCCACCCCATCCATCATCTTTATCCCCATTATCTTACCTTCCTACTCTCACCCCATCTGACATTATCAGTCTAACTGATTGTTGCTCTATCCACCACTCTAAATAATCTAGAGTAACATCACATATACCACAAATTTCCTTGACACACATAGAACTAGAGCTACCTACAACCAACTTGTTTTGGTCTAAAATCCATCCATAAATATCCCCCACAGACAAATCTCCCATGTCACACACATAAAAGTGACCTCCTTGGGTGGCTTACCTTGAGGCAACCCAAATTGACACAACACCCTATGTGATAGATACTTATCTATCACATGAAAAATCTACCCTAAGAAGAAGTGTGATGTCTATGCATATTATAGTTTCTCATTGTCTCCTAGCTAGGATTTGTAGAATTTTCGTGGCCTCCACTCCACTTGGTCAATATGATCAATGACTTGCCTCCAATAGGTCAGGTCTCCCATCTGTGTCCTCCACATTGACCCCTCATACTTACATACATACATACATACATACATACATACATACATACATACATACATACATACATACATACATACATACATACATACACACATACATACATACATACATACATACATACATGCATACATAAATAAATATATTCATATATATATGACTAGCCTTGTACTCTTAGCCTCACCACCACTACTCACAACACACCAATGTACTTCCACCTCCAATCATGTAGTAGAGTCACTCTGCAACCCAAAATCCTACCCTCTATACACCACCATATATATCTCCCTATATAGTTATACCAACATGCAAGAACCTCCCAAAAAAATAACTCCCTCTTATACCATATGCTCCATTACCCATGCCAATCTATTGGGGAACCCCCATGACCTCCTAAATGACATCAACACACCACTAACCAAACCTACAAAAAATAGGGACAAATCACCTAGTGTACAAATCCTATAAGTTAGATCCATCTCTCTACCCACTATTGGTAGGTCTACATTCATGAATAACATCTCTAGATTCATCTCCATTCCAACCAACTCATACTGCACTAGCTCCCCTAGATTAACATCCATAAAATCATCCATATATTGTCTAGAGTGATATTCATATCCCCCATCAGTAGTAATAAGGAGCTGGTATCACTACCATTTCTTGATCAGGGTTGTCATCATCACCCTATGTTCTTAGGTCTAGGAATATAAGCAACCTCATATAAATCAACAACCTCCAATGATTCTTAGTCCATCTCTATCAACAATGATCGTAATCTCATAATTTGGGGTCACCTTTCTTATGATTGAAGAGGCAGAAATAACTCCTGCATCCACCTAAATTAGGTCATTAGATCCTCTCTAAGACAAATTCTATTATATTCTACTCAAAACAACACAATAATTAATATATGAAAGTGCCATTTTCCCAATACAAGTGTTGAACAATGCAAGTACTACTTAGAGCATGCAAGCACTACAAGAACAAGAGAACCCCTTTTGACCCAAGTGACAACTTTCCCATGAAAGAACTATTATGATAACAAGCACTATTTTTCCCATGCAAGTGCTATTGCACTTATGCAAGCACTATTACCCCCATGCAAGTGCTATTGTACTCATGCAGGTACTAATCCCATTGGCATAATCGTCATTTTATAAATCAGTGCTTATAGTTTTCCAACTTTAGCCTACATTTGTGATTCCCTAAACTACTATAAACATTCAAATTTTAGTACATACTATTTCTCCCACCTCCTCCAATTTCTAGTAGTATTTCTCTTGCTCCACTCCAAGGTTAAAAACTACAACTATCAAAGATCCTTTGGGGATAGAACTTTGGTTTGTATCCCTCATATTTCTTTCTAAAAAATAGTTTTTCTTCTTTCACTATCGATACTATCACTAACTCATTTGACTGCAAAATCCGACGAAAACTTCTGACAAAATATGTATAATTCGATGTATTGTCGGTTGTTTGTGATATTTGATGTGTAATTTTCAATTTTTTAAAATTTTATCCCTGGCGTTCGTCGAAATTTCGACAAACATGGAAAATAAAAAAAATCAAATTATGACCGACATAAATAAAAGTGATTTCGCCTATTTATTGCGACATTGTTTTGCTCTACTTGCGACAGTTTGTGGAGAACTAAGGACGATTTTCTTGGGAAAAATTAGAAAAAATTCAAGAAGATATTGCCAAGTTGAGGGTAGTCATTGTCTTTTTCCAGAATTCATTTGTGAAGTCAAATTTGTACTTCCAGGTTTGAAAATCATATTTTAATGCAACATCTCATCAGATTTCATTTTTAGACTTGTGCATTTTGAGAATTTCATTTCCAAATTTTGTTGTGCAAGTTCAATATTCTGATTTTAGGTGTCTAATGGTTGGAAATCATAGTAAAATCATAATTTAATAAGTTTTGGAATTAGCATTTGAAAGTGTTTTTTGGGTTCATGAGCTGAATACTATCTTCTCTTTTGCAGGGGTGGTTGCATGCTGAATTTTTTTGGTGCAAAATATCAAAATTATTAGATTTTGTTACCTGTCTATGATTAAAAATTATTAGAGTTTGAGTTTGATACTTTTTTAAGATCTAAATATTCAAGCTTGGTAAAGAAAAATCATGTCAAATAATATTAGTACAAAAAAAAATGAACAAACAATTTCTAGAATGTGGGCTAGATTGAAAAGAAAGGGTGATGGGAAATGTTATTGTCCTTGCAATAATTGCAAGGGATTAAAGACGAGAAGACTTTTAATCACAACAGCTGAGAAACATTGTAGGTAGCATGGTCACATTGAAGGGGGGCATGATTATCGTCCATTGGTAAGTTTTTCATTATATGTCTTTATATTGATTGAATTTGTAAATGTTTATATCATTTTAACATTTCTATATATATAAAAAATAACTTGATCATGATCATGGTTTATTTGTGTTGATCATTATTATAAAGGTGGGGCGCCCTAGGGCACAAGATATGGATTATCACGCCCTAAAGAATGTGGTTTTGCAAGCAGAGGAACATGGAGCTGTGAATATCGAAGATGAAGTTAATGATCCTATGGAAGAAGATGATCATGCGCCAAAAAAACACTGTTGAAGATGATGGTACAAATACATTGATCCATGACACATTTAGTGGTGCAGTTGATTATGATGATCGAGATGACTTTGATGATGTTCATGATTTACCTGTACTTGAGAAGGCACACGAGCCCCTTTATGAAGGCTCTGAAACAACTCTTCTCTCTGCTGTATTGTTGCTGGTGAACTTGAAGGTTATGAATGGTTTATCCAACATAACAATGTCACGGATGTTAAGGTATGTCATACATGTCATATTTTTTCTTCTATTTTAATTGTTGTTAGTTCATCATTAGTAAATAAAGGATGAAATATGTACCATTAATATTCTTTATATTAACATTTTTTTTTTTGTAGATTGATTGGTGAATTTTTGTTACCACCATCAAATATTTTACCTCGCTCATACCGAGATTTATCTGCCATTATGAAAGATATTGGAATGGAGTATCAAGAAATAGATGCATGTCCCAATGATCATATTATATATCATAAAAAACATGAATTTGTAATAGAATTCCCAGAATGTCATATCAATAGATATCGAACAGATCAACTAACAAAAAAAGTGTCTCACAAAGTTCTTCGTTACATTCCCATTATTCCACATATGCAACGATTATTTAGGTGTGAAAGCTTAGCACAATTTATGGATTACCATGCATAGAATAGAAGTGGAGATGACATTCTTTGAATGCCTGTAGATGGTTCTGCATTTAAGGACATGGAGGAAAAATGGCCACACTTTAAAGAACCTCGTAATCTCAAGTTTTCATTGGCAGCGGATGGTGTCAATCCATTTGGAGAGCTGAGATCTATTTACTCGGTGTGGCCTATTTTTGTTATCAACAATAACATTCCTCCATGGATGCCAATAAAGAGGGAGCACATAATGTTAGAAATGATTTTTCTAGGTATTTGTTTACATCAATTTTCTTTAACATAGTAGCATCTCATTTGTCTTATTTGTTGCATAATGACATATTTTTTTTCATTTAATAGTCATGTACATTAATTTATATATATTGTAGTAAAATGGTTATAATAATTATGTAATTTTTATGTTCATTCAACTAGGTAGGTACCAAGTTAAAGATATGAATGAATATATCGAGCCTCTTATCGATGAGTTACTAAAGTTATGGAATGGCGTCACTATGTATGACGTCTCTAGACCAATAGGACAAAGACAATTTCAATTCCATGCAATGCTTGTATGGACAATTCATGATGCCCCAGGGCTAACACATTTTTGTGGTATGTTATAACATTCGACTGCACTTTAACGATATTTAATTTTATGAAGTAGATATCATGCATGTTTTTTAAATAATCTATTCATTATATATAATTATAAAAATTGACATACTTAATCCAATTATAAATGATCTTGCAGGTCTTCAAACAAAGGGAAAATTTGCATGTCCAATTTGTGGTCCAAAGATGAAATCTTGTCGTTCAACAAGTTTAGGAAAGCAGGTGTTTGATGAGTATAGGCACTTCCTCCCCATAAATCATAAGTATCGACTACTGAAAAACATCGTTTCAATGGGAAAGAAGAGAATACATCAAAACCATGAAGAATGACACCTCGCCTATGGAAGTTGGAATATAATAGAATTAATCGTCAAGGTTATACATCGGATCAAATTGTTTATCTATCATATATGATATGTTTGGAATTTATATTTTTATATTGTGTTTTTTTTGCTCATGCTATAATTGACAATGATTGTCGTTGTTAATTTGTTGAACTTATATGCTTCATGAAGGTCGTCAAGGCATTAATAACCGACTTCCACAGGGAATGAAAAATTATCCTAGACAATTTAGTAGGTTGCCCTACTATGAGCAGCTACAAATTGTGCATTTTTTTGATACAATGCATATCGAAAATAATATAACAGAAACGTTATGGAAAATATTGGATGGAAGGCATGCCAAAGAAAAAATTGTCAAAATTTGTAGTGACATTCAGGAAGCCAATCATGCAATGAAAAATTTCATTCAATTAAATAGCGATGGAGACCAAATTAATATAAGCGTCCTTCCTTGGTTATTAACGGAGCAGCAAAGCAATGCTATAAAAGAAGTCATATGAAAAATTTGATTTCCCACAGGATTTGCTGAACATAAACAATATCATAACAAAGAAAGGTGAATTTGGGTCAAGGATGAAAATGCATGATTGGCATACCTTCATTAAGGTAATTATTCTAGTATATTATATATATATATTTGTATACTACATGTACTTTTTAGTGTATTATGTTTACTACTTTTGGAAAAATAATGAAAAGATCATTTTATAATTGTTGCGATCGTTCTACCTCTATCTCTCCTAGACAAATTCGACAACAATGTTAAGCAAGTTATATATGATCTTGGAAAATACATGAGGTAAGTAGCGATATTTGTTCAATTCGTTGTATAGATCTTATAATTTCCATTTGTTTTACTTGTTATGTAATATATTGTGTATTGTTGTTAAATATCGTTAATATATTTAGCCTGAATCACTTGTAGATGGCTACCATCTAAAGAAATCCATAAAGAAGATATAAATTATTGGAAGAGAAAAATTCCTCATCTAATGTGTGAAATGAAAAAGTTTCTACCTTCGACATTTTTCAATGCACAAGAACACTACCTTATACACCAAGTTGAGGAGATTGAATTGTGTGGACCTATACACACAAGGTCAATGTGGATGGCTGAGAGGAACTTGAAATTTTTGAAGGATTTGGTTAGAAAAAGAGAACATCCTGAGGGTTCTATGGTGGAGGGATATATGGTATACCAAACCATGGTGTACATTACTGAATATCTTCCTAAGTTTGCAGCAAAGATCCATGTAGATCGCATTTGGGATCCCAACTCCATTAAAAAATTCAAAGGGGAGTGCCTGATGGGGAAAGGTAGATTGAGGAAAGTGAGAGTTAATTATAATACATTTTACATTTTGTTTTTATGTATATTGTACTTATTTAATTATTAATCTTCAATATACATCAATTATCAATTAAGGTCGTATACCGTGGTAATTAACTAATTGATGTAGACCTGGGAGGCTCAACTCAACCAACCTATCAACCTTCCTTTAAGAGGCTTCCAACAAGTTTAGAATGACCAATTTAAACAATCCAAACAACTCTCAAAGCCTGGAAAACAACAGAAGTCAAATTTCACACTTTAACTCCTTGAATCCTTGTAGCAGTGCAAACCTAGTTTTTCCCAATAACTCAAAACTTTCCCAAAACACTAGACAAAACCTTGATGGTTTTATACACCCATTTTGGCATTATTAAAAATAATTCAAGGGAAAGTACAAGTCATTTGGACCAAATCACCAAAATCACCCTTTCTAGGTTGTGCTGATTAGGCTGATTAGGCCTATTTTACAAAGCAACTAGTCTTTAAACTTGTCATATGCCCATGAAATATTGAGGAAATTTTTTTTATGCCTCCAAACCTCCAAATCCACAAAAAGATTCCACTTGTATGACCAGATTATTTCCAAACCCAAAAACCTTTGTTTTAGGACAAAATCATGAGGGTTTATTCAATCTCTTACTTCCACGACCTCCCAGACCTCAAAAACAACTCAGACACAACCCATTAGGTCTACACATGGGAAAAAAATCATAAAATCAGATCTCGCATACATATTTTTTTGAAACCTAGGCTTGAACCTCTCATTTCACATGTTTTTCCGCACAAAACTCTTGAGGACATCATCTATACCTTCTTTATTTCTCGTCCTATGAGGGTTTACAATGATCACTTTATGCCTTTTAAAGGATTTTACACCTCTACAACTAACTTTTTAATCTTTTATGATAAAATGAAACATAAAAGCACACTAATTTCAAGGTTGTTAACATCACTATTGAAATGTTTTAATTTTTTGAATTTGTTAACGTCGTTTGTGAATTTCAATTTTTTTGATACAGTTGGTCGAGAGTGGGATGCACTACATTTTTACGTCGCAAACAATCTTGATTGGATGACGGTATGGAATGAAGGATGTCAACAATCTGGTCGCGCATTAACATGGGAAGGTGTGGCTTCATTGGTTAAAGAAGCTCATCGTAATGGAGATTTTAATGTTACACAAAGGGAAATTGATTTAGCACATGGTTTAAGAGATAAACAGGTACATATAAATATATTAATCACCCATATTATTTAATTATTTTCAATTATATTGATGTATACATATGTTGAGATTTTTATCTTTGCATAGATTCGGTCAAGAATAAATATGTTTATCAATTGACGATATTGCAATAATTTTTTCATGTTTGACATATTGCAGGTGAAACACAAGGCTATGTGGTACAATGGTCGTAAATTTTGAATCAAAAAGTTGGATGACATGAAGAAAACTTGTGATTCTGGGATAACTGCAGTGTTTCAGGTGACTAATGTTTCATCTAGAAGCAACATACATCCAGAAGTCTCAGAAAATTGATACTATGGGATTTTGGATCATATACTTGAGTGTGACTTTAAGTCCTTCAAATTAGTTCTATTCGTCGTCCTATGGTACAAGCTACAATTGAATGAAAATGATCCTGAGAGAACTATTATTGAACATGATAATGGATTTACCATGGTTAATACAAGGTCGATCGAGCGAGTTGGAAATGAGCCCTATGTTCTTCCAAGCCAATGTGAGCAGGTATTTTACTCAGAGGTTCCAAGTAAATCAGGTTGGTCATTTTTTGTTAGACATGATCCAAGAGGAAGGCCGGTAAAGTATAATGTGGTGGAAGAAGAAGATACCGAAGAACTAGAAGATGATGTACATGATGATCAGGATCAACAATTAGTTGATGATGTGCCTAATGAAGATGTCGAAGAGGAGGAACTAGATCATGATAATGTAGGAGTTAATGTTCATGAAGATGATATCCGTGTGGATGATGACATTATCGAAACTGATATCAATGACGATGATGATGATATGACCAATCCTTACAATGTCGAATCTGGATTAGATGATACAGACAAAGGGTTGGATGAAGAAGAATATCAATGACATTGAAATGTATGAGTTATGCGATTGTATTATCTATG
Source organism: Sequoia sempervirens (assembly GCA_007258455.2). Classification (NCBI taxonomy): domain Eukaryota; kingdom Viridiplantae; phylum Streptophyta; class Pinopsida; order Cupressales; family Cupressaceae; genus Sequoia; species Sequoia sempervirens. The sequence continues at coordinate 233,080,391 of VDFB02000007.1, forward strand.
CACTTTTTAATTTTTAATGTATGAGTTATGTACCTAATTAATTCATGATGTTTTTAATTTTTATGCCATTACATAATTAAGTCATGATGTACTTTTTAATGTTTAATTTTAATTCACGATGTTACAACTATTGTAGTTCTCCTAGAAATTTCCATATGATCATAATGGATAGTGTTTTGGGAAATTTCATGAAAGATGACACATTGATCGTAGTAGTGAAATAATTGCAAAGTCGTTTAGATTTTTTAGACCAATCACCCTTCGCAATGTCATTTTTAGGATCATCTCCAATTTGATTACTAGGACACATAAGGTTGGATTTGATTGGCTTATCTTGGAGGAACATTATGGCTTTGTGTAATGTGAGAAAATTTTGGATGGGGTACTTGCTATTGCTAAGGTGGATCACTCCTTTCTGCGAAGGCCATACACTTATGATTGGGTCAAGTGTTCTTTTCTTTAGAAAATTCCTATTTCATTTTTGATAGGTTATGATTTGATTAGATGGGTTATGAAGCACTTATTTCAAGTAATTTATGTCTATTTTAAAAAAATTATGTCCCTTGCTTTAATTGATTATTACGTTATTTAATTATTAGCTCAAATGACACCTCCAATTTAACTATATATATCTAAAGTGTTGAACATTTTTAGATCAAATTTAGTAATTAACTCAAACAAATTTTCCAATTTAACTAACATCTTTTAATATATTAAACAAATATGATTTATGAAAGAAGTATATTGGTGTGAAATTAAATATGATTTGTATTCCAATGTAAAAACTACAAAGAATGGAAACAATTCTTTCAACACATAAACTATTATGTAGTAGTCAATTAAAATGAAAAAGCTTACTCTATATTAGTAAGGATACACAACTAAGAAAATGATCTAAATAGTCTAATAATTTAAAAAACACAAACAATATTAGGTAGATAATCAAACATCTTTCATTTCTACAGTGAATTATTTATCCTAGAGAAACTAAGTATATAGTATACAAAGAAAATGAACAAACTCACAACTACCCCTATTTTGAAGGAGTTTAGTTTTCTCCCCTTCTTGATCTCCCTAATATTGTCTAATTATTTTAAAGAGACCAAGGGTCATAACACAAATTTATTCAACCCACTAAATATCTTGGTTAATGAAACTTTACAAAAGCAACAAAACAATTGCTACATTTGGCATTTCATGTGGAATGAAGAGTGGTGACAATAATCTACTTATAGTTTAATAAAAAAATATTTTTAGAAGGCTTGACATTAGAGAGATAGAGAAGGTGGGGAGAGAGGGAGATATATGTTGAAGAGGAGGAGAGAGAAGAGATGGAGATAGATAGGATGTTGAAAAGGGAGAGAAAGAAGAGGGGGAGACTAGGGAAAGTGATATGTAGAAAGGGAGAGATAGAAGAAGATAGGGGAGAGAGGGAGATATAGCTCAATATATAGAG
>VDFB02000007.1:233082427-233112928 GCA_007258455.2 Sequoia sempervirens
TTTGTATTATATAAAAATATACTTATTATTAATTATTAATTATAATAATTTTATATGTATTTAATAATTTTGTTAAAGAATATAATATATAATTATAATAAGTTGAATAATTATATAATTTATTATGTAAATATAGCTAATTTATTATTAAAACCTATCTCATCAAATTGGAGAAGTGAAAGGTCAATACCAGTGCCGAGGAAGAGATTGGAGTTGTTTTAAGGTCAATACCAGTGCTGACGAAGAGTTTGGTGGAGTGAAAACAAGGTGAATACCAGTGCCGAGGAAGAGTTTGGAGTGAAAACAAGGTCAATACCAGTGCTAGGCACAAGGTTGAGGGCACTCAGGGAAAATTTACGACCAAGGGACAATGAGTACTGTAAGTTTGGCACCCCCATTCTCTTTAACCTACGTTTTTCATGCCTAGTTTCCAATTTAGATGCAATCTTTACGCATGCATAATAGGGATAATAGGAGCTTCATGCCTCGAACAAGGGTTTCAAATTCGCCTAAAACACATAACACAAAACACAAAACACATATCCATACAAAAAAATCCTGACAAAAATACATGATTGGCCAAAGGAATAGTGTCACAGAATATTAAGCCAAATTTCAAAACCAATCTGAAATCCATGATTCCAACATTGATATATTTTTTAAATCACCCCAACAGGAACAAAACTTGCATGACACCCGCAAATTCTGAAATTCCTTGTTTAATTGCAATCCAAAATAAGACGAGAACAAGTTATTTATATAATTTTTATGGTAACTATAGGAAATGAATCAAACAATTGAATAGTAACAATTAACAAGAAATCTTTGTGTGCTCCAAAATATCTAATTATGTAAAACCTTGCTCAAATCTAAATTCAAAAACCAAACTCAAAGTTAAAATGTATCTTTCTAAACTAGGTTTAAAGGTTTGTGTCGTAAGTTTGTAACATCCATAAGATCTATTTTAGTCAGGTTCACAACTCAAATATTAAGATTGTAGTACAAGCCTACTCCACACAATAATTTGGGTTGTCCATAGCTTCAGTTTCATCCATGCCACTCACAAACTCAAAAAAACTGAGTTTGTTTCATTTTGTTCATTTATAAAGGTTTACACTTCCAAAGATATGATATAAGGGACGAGGATGGGATCGTGTCTCAAATGATTTTGGTGGAATAGGTACCTCTTAGTCTTTAGCTTTCAATGAAAAAGATATCAACGTAGACTCGTGTTCCCATATTCAATAATAAAGCGAGCTCTGGAATGGTATACAATCCTCTATTAAAAAAAGGATGACAGTAGCTAATCAATATCAATTTCCAGAGGAACTGAATGGAACATATTCTGAATTACAACAATAAACCCCCCAAAAAATCATTTCTCGGACCCTCAAACCCTTACTTAGGAAAAACAGGCTAGTCCCTGTATTTGATTGTTTTCTCCCACAAAACATTGATTTAGCACTTCAAAACAAATGCAAATGAAAGGGAACACATATATTTATCTACACCAATGATCTTAGAGCATTTCAAGCTTGTATGGATCCATACAACACAAAAGAACTTCATAAAAAATAGTAAAAACACATAAAATTGCTTCAAGAACGTGGTATTTGATATGAAATTTTGGTATCAACTCCTCCAACAACCTTTTCTCGGGCCTTGGAAGGATTTTTAAATCATCTCAAACCCCAACTACCTTTAACCATGATGCAGGGTGAGCAGGGGAAGCTTCTTTAGATGATCAACTAGATGATCAAACCACCAACTTAGCACAACTCTCTCAAATACTCTTTAAGTGGACCTTTCCAATCCACTATTCCTTCAAGGAAAAGACCCCCCCAACTAGGGTTGTTGTACTCAAACAATCAAGAGGGATTTTATCCACTTGGATCATGTCAAATAGGACTAAACCAAACCATGAAACTTAAGTTTTCACTTAGGAAACTCCATTTTCTCATCGCTCTAATCACTAGGCCTCTTTACCACCAACTTAGCACAACTCTCTCAAATACTCTTTAAGTGGACCTTTCCAATCCACTATTCCTTCAAGGAAAAGACCCCCCCAACTAGGGTTGTTGTACTCAAAAAATCAAGAGGGCTTGTATCCACTTGGATCATGTCAAATAGGACTAAAAAAAATGATGACACTCAAGTTTTCACTTAGGAAACTCCATTTTCTCATCGCTCTAACCACTAGGCCTCTTTACCACCAACTTAGCACAACTCTCTCAAATACTCTTTAAGTGGACCTTTCCAATCCACTATTCCTTCAAGGAAAATACCCCCCAACTAGGATTCTTGTACTCAAATAATCAAGAGGGCTTGTATCCACTTGGATCATGTCAAATAGGACTAAACCAAACCATGACACTCAAGTTTTCACTTAGGAAACTACATTTTCTCATCGCTCTAACCATTAGGCCTCTTTACCACTAAAAGGCTTGTAGCCCTACCTGGAGGACAGTCAAAATAAAATCCACATATAAGCTTCTATCAGGCCCAAACCACTGAACTTAGAAAATTAATATATGCCCCTACAAAGTCTCAAAACCTTCTTTCTTGACAATGGACAATAAAAGAGAAATGGACCAAAACAATGCTGCTCCAAGAGGCCTAATTAGCAGGCTACAACAGGACAGTTGACTATCTAGGCTCTCCCCTTCACTCCAAAGCCTTGAAATAGGTTCTTACAAGCTAGTTACACCCATGTCTATCACTCCTAAGTTCCTTCACAGTTAAAATCACCCTAAACAAGCAAAACTCAACTTTTTGCTTCACAATCTACACCTGTCACATGAGGATGCCAGGCCTAGAACATTGCAAAACTTCCCCCACACAACATTCCATTCTCTAGAACCCTGAAAGTATGAAAATATACACAAATATATTCCATCCCACCAAGCATTAGCATTATTTCAACTTGGAGATGGAAGAAAGAGCCATTCTTCAATCAAAACCCTGGTTTTGAGGGTTTTTAGACCAGTTCCTGCTAAAATGGCAATATTTTCTTTTATACTCAATGAAAACTTGTAAAATCACCTCCAAAAGAAAGCAAGGTATTCTCTCTATCCAACCATAATAGGAATTTACCTGTACAGTATGTACAGAGGCCATACCACACAGTAGAACAAGAAATTTACACAAATTTTCCAGAAAACAAGCTTTTGAATTAGAACTTCAAAATGATTCATCAAACCACATGCCTCAACCAAGAGAGGTTTATTTATATCTTCAACCAACCTTCCTGATTTCCCACAACTGAAATTTGAATTGGTTGTATGTTGGGAACTAACAAAACATCATTTAGACACCTAATTGCCTAGTTAAGGCAAGTTAATACAACTTCCACAAGCCCGAATACAAAGAGCCTTCAAGAGGTGTCAAAAGGCATCAAAATCATTTCAAAACACCAAGGAAACTACCCTCAAGCACCTGGTTGCATCATGGCATTTTGATTCTTTAATTTTCCAAGGTGTACTAAGCTTACAAAGTGAGGATGGAGACCTTGTGATACATTGAAACTTATCACCAAGACTCAAAACCTACTACAAGCCTTTGAAGAATCAAAATTTTGTTGTTTCAAATGACTATGAGCACTAAATTTCACTATTTGAAGATGTTGAAACCTTGTCATAGAGAACTAGAACATTGATTCAACCACTCATCCTACCTTAAAACATACCAAAAGTCTCCAAGCAATTAGACATAGGAAGATTTAAGATGACTTAAACAACTTTTATTGCCAAAGCATAAACTTATGATGACTTAACCAGTCCTAGTACACACTCCCTCCCCATTAACCACTTAGACATATGGATTTTATCAGTGGATAGCTGAACCACCTCACATGTGCACCTGAATTATGTCTATTAGTGTTCTAATTCATCTTTTTCAAGAGAACTTAAACCAAAATATTATGTATGGTGAAACCATTCTTCTGCACAATACATTTGAGGCCTTGGTTGTGTAACTAGTGGACCATAGTCACATTTAACACTTGTTAAAAAGTTTAAAGTCATTAATTTCAAGGGACAGTCTCCTTCATACATTGATTTGATTTGCGATGGACACATTTGGACGGTAGTAACAATAACTTACAATCTATCAAGACTTGATTACCTTATAACCAGTCAAATTCTAGCGATAAAATGATAGATTAATCATAATGTCACCTTGGGATCACATCACCATGCAAGAATTTCATCCAACATCCTTATTAGTGTAGGTACCACCAAATAGGTATTTGTCATATTTGTCTTCCTCGAGCGAGGGAAATTCAGGAAGAGAAGAGGAAAGCAAGACATGTAGTAGGTCTAAAAGAGGGAGATCAACTATAGGTCAAAAGATTAGAAGAAAATTCCGTAAACGCATGGAATTTTTTCTTGCTGAAGGGGGGTCATGTTCTTATGATGATGAGAGCATAGGCGACATAGAGGTTCCCTTGAGGTACACACATCTACGGAAACAATAGGTACCCAGGGAACTTCCTCCAATAAACATTGATTTTTGTGTCAACGAGAGGATATATCACATAGCACCATTGTCATTACATGGTTTGGGCCTATTTTGCATGGACGACATAAATGTATGTTACAAAAAAGTTACTGAATTGATGGAGTATGTCGGACCCTGTTACAGTTACAAAGATTGGATGTAGTTGGTTCGATATACACGGAGTATGCGTAGGTATGCACTGTCAGCAAATTATATACAGCTAAAAGATAAGGATCAAACTAAAGGAGTGGCTATGTACATTGACGGAAGGCCAAAAGCATCAAGGAATATTACAGGGTTTAGACCTGGATCAACAAATAAGCAACCCAATTGCATATTCTAGGTGCGCGAGGGAAACCGTGTATTCGTATGTGCGATAAAATCAATAAATGCAAGGGAAGAGTTGCTAATCAATTACAATTTGAATCGCTTAGATACAAACACAGTTACTATGGGGGTGGTATGTACTATATACCATTTTACCCAACCTCCAATTAATGACTCCAATATACCATTTTAGTATTATGTTTTTTTTGTAAGTCTATTGGTTTCATTTTAGTAATGTTTTTTTATATTTAATTTTTGTCACAGTGGGATATTGATCGTACGAGGAAGGCTCCAACCCAGACCATAGATCGCGATGCATCTTCAGGCGCTTCTACCCAACAGGTTTACCTCATTGTAATTGTACAAATTATATATGAGCAAAATGTTTTATTATAATGTTTTTTTCATAAGTTTATTGGGTTAATTTCAATAATGTTTTAAATATTCTTGTTGTAGACAGCTAATCGGGGAAAGGCACCAGTAGTAGAGGAGAGCATCCATAGGGTTGAGGTGTAGTCACTGTTATTGGATGATGACATCACATATTCAACAAACCCTCTCGATATGATAAGGAAAACACAAAAAAAATGCAATGAAGAAATCCTTCAATTGTTATTCATAGTGCCTCAAATAGATGAGATAAGAGAGAGGGTTAAAATATTGACTAAGAGAGTAAAAAACTTGCAAGTAAGCTGTCATGAGGTCTTTAATTATAGCATAAGTTCATTCATGGTTTTATAATTTGTAATCTTTTATGTCATGAACTAAATATGTGTTGTTTTTACAGGATTTTTTGTGTCCTCATGATGTTGCTACCCATGATCAGGGTACTGCAGGTGCTACCTACGGAGTAGGGGTTGGAACAAGTGTCCATCCTGATCTTCCTACACATACATCACATGATCATCCGACCCCATCATCCGTGTCTATATTTTTGACTGAAATTTTGGCAACACATAGCATGCACGCATCGGGTAGTACTGGTGATGCAGAGGCCACTAGTACTGGTGATGTTTTAGCAACATTTCTTTGATCTTCCCGTATTACTAGTACGAGAACATTTCCAATCACATTTGTGGTGACCGAGGATTTCATTCCCATAAAGATAGAGAAGGTCCCAGGTAATTTAAAATGTTTTAATTATTATTATATATAATCCAATTGAAATTTACTTATTGATCACTCTTTTTAGACTAATTATCCCATGATCATTTTGCAAGAAATGATGTTTTTTATAAACATCTAGTTGATATAACATTGGAGCTCTTTAGGCCCACCATACATACACGGTGGAATTCCCAAAATCAAGATTTAAAGGATAGCTCATTAATCGTTTAGTTGTGCTGTTTAGTGATAAAACATTCAACCGAATGAAGGTCCTTAAGAAAGCTGGTACATATCTAAAGTATGTGAGGGAACAATATAGGTCATATTTAGAGAAGAAAAAAAAGTATGAGAATCCCCCCATGATTCCGAAGAGGGAGTGGAAGGACCTGGTGTCAGATGGAAAGGAGAAGGTTGAAAAGAAAAAAGGAAAGACACCACCAGGCCAAGGAAGGTATGTGATACTATCAACAATGTAATTATATACTGATTACTCTTTTTTTTACATAATCTAACGTATTTCAAACTTTTCATAGGTTGTTCGACACATCAAAGGCAACAAAGGAAAGAATAGAAAAACACGGGCAACACAAACTTGGCTCTGTGGTTATATGAAATTAGCAAGAATTGTAAGTATCAATAAATGAAATATTGCATCCAAATAATAAATTGCAAACAATTTTGGTTTTATCACACCATAGAAGAAAAATTCATGATCTTATGCAAAAATGCAGGGCTCAATTCAACAGAGTGCCCATAGAAGAGGAAATGAAGATTGCCTTCCAACATGGCTATGAAGCCATGGTGAATGCCTAATAGTCTTGACTGGAAAACACAATCTTCCACTGCATCCGACACACAGGTAAATAAACTCAATAAAGTTTATTTAAAATTGAATACTTGTGCAATCTATTCAATATTAATTTCCACCATAAAGTAATTATGTGCCTATTTGTTTTAAACAAACAATGATAATACTGCACTTGACATTAGAATGCAGCCTGGTGAGGGTGGAGCACAACCTGCAGATGAAGGTCATGGTGTGCATCCCGGTACTAGATGTATTCATGTGCTATACAAAACACAATATGGATTAATACAATTAAACATCTTTAATTGCAATTGGTGTATTAATTAATGTAACCTTTCATGTTTCAACTTTAGAGCATGTAGAGCGTGATCAACATGTTGAGCATGATCAGGCTAGAGAAGATTAGGAACATGATGTGGCCCCATCAGGTAAAGAGGACCACTCTAATGTTCTTTTAAACATGTTTAATTGCAATTGGTGTATTCATTAATGTAACCTTTCGTGTTTCAACTTTAGATCAGGATTTAGAGGGTGTTCAACATGTTGAGCATGAGGCTATATGACAAGATCAGAACATGATGTGGCCCCATCAGGTAAAGAGAACCACTCTAATGTTCTTTTAATTAATAAAATACTTGTAACAATAATAACAAAACATATCAATTTAACATTTCTTTGTAATTGCAGAGACCCCCCTTGAAGCGGCCTCCACGTCGTGATCAATACACGAATAGGCGTACATTAAGATCACGAGAATAGGGCAGAACAACTGAAGGGGGGACAAATGATTTAGAAAATGATACTCCACTTCATATTTTTTTAGCTTCAAAATTAAAGAAACAAAAAAAGTGATTGTAATCATATTATGACAACCATATTTTTGATAATATGTAAAAACTGAATGAATGAATGTTATATGTTATTAATGGATGAATGAATGAATGTGAATATGTTAATGAATGAATTTTATATGTTATTAATGGATGAATGAATGAATGTTATATGTTATTAATGGATAAATGAATGATTAATGTTATATGATCAGGTATGGGGAATTGAGAGTGATGTGAGGGGGGGGAGGGGCCAAATGAGCTTCCACTGTCACGTGGTTGGCCCTGTTAAGTAGAGAATATTAAACTATTCTTGAAACAAAGAGAAGAATAATCCAACGACATCCAAGTATCTTTTTAATTCCTTTATCTTTCATCAATATCTTTACTATTTTAACCTCGTACAAATGTTTTACATGAAGAACCCATTATTGTGAAATGTGCCTCCAGTTTAAACTGAATCCATGCTCTACATCATAATTTCAAGTTTTTTCCATTCCAATGTTCTGATTTTAGTTTGTTTGTATGGCTTTGTATGAATACCACATTGTGTTGTGTGTGGATTTGGTTTCAAAGCTCTATTTCTTTTTTTTTTAGTGGTGACATAACTCTAAAATTTGAATTTTTGTGCATAACAGGTTAGTGAAAAAATTGATAGCTCTAAAGGGTTTAGAGGCTCGATTGAGATAGATACATGGATATTTGGATCTTGTTGTTGATGGGAGGCTTCCACTTAACCATGAAATTTTGTACCATCTGTAGGTATGCAAAAATTTCTCTACATACATTCATTCAACTCATTGTCTTCCTCTCAAATTTATGCATTCATGTGTCATTTGAGAGGGTAACTCCATAAAGGTTTTGTCACAATTGAAGAATAATGCATTAGATTATGTCCATCATGAAAATAACAAGGTTTATTATGGAGCAATTTGATAGGAAATGAGTAGATCCCAGAGTATGCTACATGCCTTCATACTTAAACCTTGTTCATGATAGACGATTCTTGTTTTGTGACATGGAAAGAATACATTAAGTGATTGACAGACCAAGGATAGTGAACTATGTAGGAATAAGTGATTGAGAGTGAGCAGGGGAAGCTTCTTTAGATGATCAACTAGATGATCAAACCACCAACTTAGCACAACTCTCTCAAATACTCTTTAAGTGGACCTTTCCAATCCACTATTTCTTCAAGGAAAAGACCCAACTCACCTAGGGTTCTTGTACTCTCACAACCAAGAGGGTTTGTAACCACTTAGATCATGTCAAATAGGACCAAACCAAAACTTAACACCCTAATTTTCACTTAGGAAACTCCATTTTCTCATTGTTCTAACCTTTAGGCCTCTTTACCCTTTTAACCCTTGTAGCCCTGCCCGGTAGGACAGTCAGAATAAAATCCACAAGCCTATACCAGGTCCAAACTACTGAACTTAGACAGGTATTATATTCCCCTACAAGGCCTCAAAACCTTCCTTCATGAAAGTGAATAGAAAAAGAGCAATGGACCAAAACAACGCTGCTCCAAGAGGCCTAATTGGTTGGCTACAACAGGACAGTTGACTATCTTGTGGATAGCCTTGTGTTGTGTGTACTTCTTCCTCCTATCTTTTATTTTTTGCACTTCTAAATTCGTTGCAACAATCAACAAGCATGGATTCAAATTTTGTAGTTCCTATTCTAATTCCATTTAACTTCCATAAATGGAAAACCAAGGTTCAACTAATACTAAAGAACAAGAGGTTATATAGAGTTACAATGGGGGTAGAAAAAAAATGTACAGACGAAAGTGCTAAAGTTAAGTGGTTCAACAAGGGTAATCAAGCTTTTGGATTCTTATTTTATATTAAGTAACATAGGCCACCTTCCGACCTGAGTTCATAAATCGTATTGATGAGTATATTGTCTTCCAATCTTTGGACCATGAACAAATAAGTAGCATTGTGAGATTATAGGTATGTAGATCATTTATTTTTTTGAAAAACTTATCATTTCTAAAGTACAAACAAAGGTAGAAAATTTGTCTGATTAGTTAATAAAGAATTTATTTGTGACTTATAATAACTGAAGATGCACATAAAATTATATAAGATCCAAGTACTTTAGGGAATTCATAATAGGATATGCAACAAGGGGGTAACTCAAGTGCTTAATACACACTCTTTCTATGTTTTATGCATTTTTTGTAATCTACTTTATATGCTTCATATAAATTAATTTTGGGATAGAAGAAATCAACTCCAATTCTTGTGTTACTGTGCATTAACTCCTGAATTATAACCATTAGGAAGCTTTATATCTCATCCAGGCATCTTTAGCTAGATCACAACATCAGTTATGTATTTTTCCTAGTATATCTTTTGTTATATGATGAAGAGAGAAAACTCACTCTTTTGTTGTTGTACAATGTGAAAGAACCCAAAAGTTTTCTATCCCAAAATTCCATCCTCTTACAAAAAAGAGAATATATAGCTTTTCAATGTGTTATTGATTTATAATTGATTCTTGAGGTCATATATTAGGGAAGTTAGCATTCCAATGGCCACTAAATAAATAGATCTTCCATGTAATGCTTTCCCACTTCAATTCCTTCTCAACCTTCTCTATAAATGCATACAGAGTTTCAAAATCTTTAGGTTTATCAACAAATTTTAGAGGAAATTTCTTCCCTAATGCCTTCTCAAATACAACCACCATTATTATTATCATTTGCAACCCTTGTGTAATAACTTTGAAACTTGGTAATTTTATCATTATTTTCTTTTGACGTACACACATGCAAAATAGTTGCTTATGCACATAAGAGATAACAAAAGTAACCACATATCAATTGCATACAAATTGATGGGGAGAAGATAAACACCCAAAGTTATTGAAACATCATTAGCATATCCTACAATCATTGCATTCCAAGAGATGACATCTCTTTGAGCCATTCCATCAAATAGTTCACGTGCCTTATCTATACTTCCACATTTTGAATACATGTCTACTAGAGCATTTCCAACTATAATATTTGACAAAACTCCCCCTTCCATTATGTTATGATGGATGTCCATACCTTGTTCCAAAGCACCCTTTTTGGCACAGGAAGGGGGGATGCTCACAAAGGTTTTCGAATTTGGCTTTACACCATCCAATTAAATTTGCTTTAAAATTTCTAAAGCCTTTTGAAAAAATCTATTTTGTGCATATCTTGCAATCATTGCAGTCCATGAGATGACATTTCTTTGAGGCATTCTGTCAAATAGTTCATGTGCCTTGTCTATGCTTCAACATTTTGCATACATGTCTAACAGGGCAGTTGCAACTACAAATGATGAAAATCCTCTAACCTTTATGTTTTGATGGATGTCCATACCCTATTACAAAGCTCCCCTTTTGGCATAGGAAGGGAGGATGTTGGAAAAGGTTGTCGAATTTGGCTTGACACTAGCCAATTACATTTTTCTAGACTAGCATGTTTACAAATGGAATACTTTAAAAAAAAAAAATTTGCACAGTTTTGTCGAAATTTTGACGAACACGTCCGAAAAAACTTCAAAAATGATCGACGAAATTGCTGTACCTCCGACGAAATTTTTAATGTTATGACATGCCCCTTTCGTCGCTATTTCGACAATTTTCTGGTGGTGTTCCGACGTTTTGGCTGATTTGTCCCGCTTGATTTCTAGCTAATTTTCACCATTAGATCGACACATGGTTCATTGGAAATTTGACAAACACCCGATCACCTTTACCATGGTGACTACTGATGAAGTCACATTGTGAGTTCGATGTTTCAAGGTTTTTCGGGAAAGCGACGAAAATGTTTTGACGAAAATTATTGCAGTGGTTCGCCGGTTTTCTGACAATAGTTTGTCAAAATTTCAACAAACGTTCGTCAAAAAATGGAGCTGAATATAGTAGTGTATTCCTTGAAAAGACAATCAAAATGCAGATGCAATGGTGAGTGTTGCCTCTCTTATATCCCTTGATGATTCATATGTTGATTTCCAATTCACCATTCATAATCTCTCTTCACCATCTATTTTTGAAGAATCTAAAAAAAATGATTTTTGTTACAACATCAATTCAAATGAATGGTACTTCCAAATATTTCAATATTTGTGTGATGGTACCTTTCCTAATTCTTCATCTAAAAGAGCTCAAGCTTTCATTTGAAATCTCACAACACAATATATCATTTTATGTAATATTATTTATCACAAAAAATACAATGGTCTGCTTCTCCCTTGAAGAGGTCCACTCAGGTGCTTGCAAAGGACACTTTGGTGGTCAATATTTGGTTCAAAAATTTCTTCGTATAGGTTACTATTGGAAAATTATGTAACAAGATTCTTTTGTCTTTGTCAAGAAGTTCCCTCAATGTCAACAACATAATAGATTGATTCATGCTCCTTCCCAAGAACTTCGTGCTCAAGTCTCTCCTTTGGACATTTTTCATGTGGGGCTTGGATCTTATTGGAAAAATTTCTCCTCCTTCCCAAGGACATACTTTCATTCTCATGGCTACTGATTACTTCACAAAATGGGTTGAAGTAGTTCCACTTCGATCAACAATTACTAAAGTAATATGTCATTTAATTCTCAATAACATCATCTCTTTATTTGGTCTTCTTTCCACTTGGGTCTCTGATAATGGTTCATCATTTAAGAACAAAGAAGTGAATAATTTCCTTGAAAATTTTCACATTCAACATCACTTCTCTATGCCATACTATCCTCAATCAAATGGTCAAGCAAAAGCTTCTAATAAAAAAGTTAAGCAAATCCTTTGAAAGATGATTAATAAACATGGCAATGATTGACACACTCAACTCTCTTATACATTATAGAATCATCAAATGAGTGTTCATACGGCCATGATTACCACCTCGTACAATCTCATGTATGGTGCTGATGCAATCATTCCTTTGGAGTTAGAGATTCCTTCATTGCAAATTTCACTCAATGGAATTATAGATGAAAATACTTACAAGGAACAATGAATTCAACATCTTGAGATGCTTGATGAATAATGTATACACAATCTCAAACATCTCCAAGATTATCAAAATAATATACAACAAAACTATAATGAGCATGCCATTCATCACTCATTCATAGTTGGTGACTTGGTACTTTATGAAAATAAATGTAATGCGAATGCTACTCTAGGTGAAAAATGGAAATTCTGCCCAAACTAGTTAGGACCTTACATCATCAGTGAAGTCTATAGATCAGGTGCATATAAGTTATCTAAAATGAATGGTACTTATCTAAAATAACCTATTAATGTTATGCACTCATACAAATTTTATTCTTAAATATTTTTCTTTCATTCTATCTTTGAAAGGTGTGCTATTATTTAAAGCACATTATGTTAGATGGTTAGTATTATTATCTATTTAATTTGCATTTCTTCATTCATGATAAACAAAGGCGTGTCTTGAATTATGTGAGTAGTTTACTTAATAGTGAGAATTAATTTTTCTTAGCATAAATTTTAGCAATTTGTGTACTATGTTAATTAGATCATTGTGTCATTTAATTAAATAATATGATATATTGTTTAATTAGATTATAGATGTATTTAGTCCAACATGTGTATATAATAAACAATAACTTGTCATATTTAATCAAACAATCTTATCAAGTTATTTAATTAGATCACATGATTCATCCATTTTAATAACATATCACCAATACATGTACCAATTAAATCATTATTGTATTTATTAAGAAATCTTATTAGGTTGTTTAATTAAATCACAATTATATTTAATTGGCCATACATGTCAATTACCACGTACAATCAGATATTTGTTGCATTTAATTTAAAAAAACATCACATTGTTTCAATTAGATAAAAAATAACATATAAATTAAAATCATCTCATAAACACATATGTAGATCAAAAACTCAAAACACTCATATATACAACTGTATCGATATAGGATATACGACTAGAATCACCACTATAAAAAAAGTGGAATGTCACAATGATACATGATGTACAACCAAAATCACCACTATTAAAAAATGTGGTGTGTCATAATGATACATGATATATAAAGAGAATCACCACTCTAAAAAAGTGTGGTGTGTCATAATGGTACAACAATAGTATACAATAGTCTCATCAACCTACAAGCCCATGGCTACTAGATCCCTCGAGGCCTAGTGGTGGATTTTGTTGGGAGGTGATAAAATGTGAATAGCTCTTGGAGCCACTCTATGTTTGCAAACCTCTAACTTCACCTTTGAGATCAACTATCTTCACCCGTGCCTTTGTATACTATTTTTGCAACCCATCTCTCTTGATTGACAACTTATTTGCCTCTACCTGTAGGGCCACCACATGAGGGTGGTCTTATGGGTATTGGTCCTACTCTCACCACTAGAAGATAAATCAATTCTTGATACATTTGAGTTGTCAATCAATGGAGCTCCACCAACCCCTTCTCATACACGACTCTCAATTGTGCTGTAGGCTTTGGTGCATGGGCACCTTTGGGAAAATTTTGTCATGCAAGGTTGTTGATAAGTAGGCTTTAGGTATTTTGAGTATTTTGTTCTCAAATAAGGTCATATAGACCATTTATTGTTGCAAAGAGTCCATTAGGTGATTAGGAGGTTTAAATTTCAAAATATTGCAAAATAATGCAAACAAAGTTGTCATTTTGTGTAAAAAATGTAAACTTGCAAGAAGGTTGCAAAAAGGCAGATTTTTGGGGATGCTAACGGTCAAGAAAATAATAAGGTAGTTTTTGTTGGTTAGTTAGTTTTTTCTTTTGAGGAAAAGTGTTTAAATAGGTGGAAGACATCGTTGTAAATCCCTCTTGATGTTTTGGAAGGAGAAAAATCAATAAAATATCTCTATTTTACTGTATTTTTTGGTAGATACTCTGTTTGCAGGCGTGGTACAATTCCGTACAGGTGCTTCTTGCTTCAAAAGTGATAAATATTTCGTAATATTGTAAAATATTTAATTTGGATCCATTTAGGAGGTTTCTCATCGATTTTAAGGAGTTATATTGCAAAATTTCTATAGGCGAGTCTGAATTTCAAATTTCAAGGGTTTGTTGAACTAAAATGAAACTATATCCATTCCAACTTCTGTAACCTCTATATCTCGGTGGAATGGGTGAATTTTAGGTAGGTTTTAGAGGTTAGATGGTGGTTGAGTGCAGGGGAGGTACTTAATGGTGTGGGCTTGTTGCCCTAGTTTGGAAAATGGTGTTTTTTGAATGAAATAGCGAGGTTTGAGTATGGTAATGCATAATTTTTTTTGGGGCAGAATAACTTGTTGAGTGTTTGAGAATGTGTAGGGATAATTTAGGGTGTTTGAAGTGGTGGTAGGGCTAGAGAAAGTTTGGAAGACTATTTTTCAATAAAACCCTATGAAAATTGCTAAAAATTAGGGTTTCAAGATTAGGTGCATTGGAGGCCGGTTTTTCTGATAAAATTGGTGGATTATTTGGTTTTGTAACCTTTTGAACACTTCCCAAGTGATTTTAGGGGTTGAGAAGAAGATTGGAGACAAGTTCCTTTGAAAAAGTGACCTAATTGGTCAAGTTGTTCAACATAGGAAGCCAAATTTTATGGCGATGGTCCAAAGTGACCTAATAATATTTTGTGATATATTTTTGTGTGCCCTAATGGGTCTCTAAAAAATTGTTGGTCCTGAGTTAGAAGGGCCTTCTCAAAAAGATATACCTGTTTCAACCAAGTAGCTATACAACAAGGAATAGTGAAGGTTTGATGTGAAGAGAGGCTTTGAAGTTTTGAGACTTGGTGAGTGATTGTTTTTGGTTGAGATTGTATTTATTTGGTTTGAAGACCTCCCCTAATTGACATCAATTGGTATCAGAGCAAAGGTACCGGATCTCTGAGGAAGAAGGTTGAAGTTTGCAGAAGAAAGAGTGGAAGGTGAAAAGACAATATTGCCAAGATGCCTCCTAAGGGGAAACATATGGAAAAAGAGATGATTGATTTGAAGGATAAGTATGTTAGGGAGATCAAAGAATTGAAGGAAAGATTTGAAGCTTTGGAAACAAGCAAGAGAAGAGATGAGGTTGAAAGTGATTTAGATGAAGAGAAAGAAGAGTTTGAAGATGTAGATGAATAACTAGATCCAGAATATTAGAGAATGGAAAAGTTGTTAAGGGCAGTCAAGAGTGACAAGCACAAGGTAAATATTGATGTTCCAAAGTTTGGTGGGAATCTGAATGAATAAGAGTTATTAGATTGGATAGAATCTTTGGATAACTACTTCAAGTGTGAAGACATTCCTGAAGAGCAGAGAGTCAAGATTGATAAGACAAAACTAAAAGTTCATGCACTTTTGTGGTGGAACTATGAGCAGTCAAAGAGAATAAAGAGAGGTAAATCCAATATTGTATCATGGGACAAGATGGTAGCCAAGATGAAAGGTAAATTCCTCCCTTCTGATTATTCTATTCAGATGTTTAGGAACCTTCAAATTTTAAGGAAAAAAGAAATGGATGTAAAAGCATACACTGAAGAATTATATAAGTTAAGTATGAGATATAACCATAATGAGAATGAGGATGAAAAGATAACTAGGTACTTGGGTGGTTTGAGGTTGAATATTCAGGATGAATTAGATTTGACAAATCTAAGGAGTGTTGAAGAATGTTATCAAATGACACTAAAGGTAGAAGAAAAAGTAAGAAAAAGGCAAGAGAAGATAATTAGAGGCAGAGGTAGCACTTCAAGGGGAAGAGGTACATATCCTTCTTCAAGAAAAAAAAGTGAGGGCCAAGAAGAGGCACACAAAAGAGAAGAACAAACTGCAGATTTCAGAGGTGGCTTTAGAGGTTCAAGAGGCAGATTTGGAGGAGAAATAAATTCAAACACATTTGCAGGTAGGTGCTATAATTGTCAAGAGTTTGTTCATCCATCCTACAAGTGCCCTGAGAAGTTTGGTTCTACATCAAGTGGTGGAGAAATGAGAAGTGAAAGAAGAGCTCAAACTGTCCAAGAAGATGAAGGTGAGAGTTCAAATTCTAATAGATATGTTGCTGCTCCAGAGGTAGGAGAAAAATTGATGATGAAGAGGCAACTCTTGAAGACATCCAAGGAGGAGCTGATTCAAAGAAGAGCACTATTTAGGACAGCTTGCAAATGTAAAAAAAAGGTATGTAAGGTAATAGTAGATTCAGGATGCATTGACAATATGGTGTCAAGTGAAATGGTAGATAAACTGAAATTGGAAAGAGTACCTAGGGAAACACATTATAAATTATCTTGGGTAAGTGATAGTCAATCCATTGTGGTGAATGAACAAGCTTCAGTTGAGTTCCAAATTGGTGGATATAGAGACAAGGTCCTTTGTGATATTTTTCCTATGAGTTGTTTCCATGTGTTACTTGGAAGGCCTTGGCAGTTTGACAGGTCTGCAATTTACGATGGGAGAAAAAATACCTATGCTATTGAGAAAGATGGGAATACATTCACATTAACTCCATTGGTTGAAGAAACTAAGGAATAAGGTAAGATCATCATGATAGGAAAGAAAGAGTTTGTGAGCATTAAGGAGGACAAGAGTATGGGGTTTTCAACCATTTCAAGGCTTGATAGTGTTGGGACAGTAGATAGAAGGAATAAAGACAATGTGCAGATAGTAGGTATGAAGGATGCTTCCATGTTGAAGGAAAAAGAAGACGGATTAAGGTCACAGTCTGATACAGAGCAGGTTAAGGGTGAATTTCTTGTGGAAAGGAAAGAGAAACATGATGAAATCATAGTTGGGATAGTCATATGTCCATTGACAGAAAAATGGGTGAAAGGATAGTCATGTTATGAAAAAATAGAGGTTTATGGGATTGATAGGATAGTGATATTGAGGATAGAGGTTCCTAAGTTTGATGATGCAGATGTTTGCAAGTCTGATAGAGTAAAAGATGAAGTCAAGAAGAGTATTTGGCAAGGGATTAAGCATGAAGCAAAGGTGGAAAAGAGGCCAGTTGATAAGAATTTTTGTACAGAGGTGAAAGTGAGTATAACATTAGTGTGTGATGATGAGAAGGTTAAAGGACATTCCACAGATCAGTGTGTAAGGATGGAGCATGATTCAAGTGGTGATAAGGGAAAGAATGCCAAGAAAAATGTGAACCAAAGGCAAGGTGTACCTGGTGAAAGAGTTCAAGAAGGTCAGAGGCATGGAATATTCAGTAGTGAACAAGTTGCAACATCATTTCCAAGAGACTTGGAAAAATTTCAAGGTGGGGTGTATGGTGTAGGGGCACCTTTGGGAAAATTTTGTCATGCAAGGTCATTGATAAGTAGGATTTAGGTATTTTGAGTATTTTGTGCTCAAATAAGGTCATATAGGCCATTTATTGTTGCAAAGAGTTCATTAGGTGGCTAGGACGTCTAAATTGCAAAATACTGCAAAATAATGCAAAAAAAGTTGTCATTTTGTGTAAAAATGTAAACTTGCAAAAAAGTTGCAAAAAGGCAGATTTTTGGGGATGCCAATGGTCAAGAAAATAAAAAGGAATTTTTTGTCGGTTAGTTAGTTTTTTTTTGGAGGAAAAGTTTTTAAATCCGTGGAAGACATCATTGTAAATCTCTCTTGAAGTTTTGGAAGGAGAAAAATCAATAAAATATCTTTGTTTTACTGTATTTTCTGGTAGATACTCTGTTTGCAAGCCTAGTACGGTTCCGTATAGGTTATTATTGCTTCAAAAGTGATAAAATATTGTGGAAGATTGTAAAATATTTAATTTGAATCCATTTAGGAGGTTTCTCATCGAATTTAAGGAGTTATATTGCAAAATTTCTATAGGCGGGTCTGAATTTCAAATTTCAAGGGTTTGTTGAACTAAAATGAAACTATACCCATTCCAACTTCTGTAACCTCTATATCTCAGTGGAATAGGTGGATTTTAGGTATATTTTAGGGGTTGGATGGTGGTTGAGTGCAGGGGAGGTCCTTGATGGTGTGGGCTTGTTACCCTAGTTTGGAAAATGGTGTTTTTTAAATGAAATAGAGAGGTTTGAGTATGGTAATGCATGAAATTTGTTGGGGCAGCATAAATTGTTGAGTTTTTGAGCATGTGCAAAGATAATTGAGGGTGTTTGAAGTGTGGCTGGGCTAGAGAAATTCTAGAAGACTGTTTTTCAATAAAACCCTATGAAAATTGCTAAAAAGGAGGGTTTCAAGATTCGGTGCATTGGAGGGCTATTCTTCTGATAAAATTGGTAGATTATTTGGTTTTGTAACCTGTTGAATGCTTCCCAAGTGATTTTATGGGTTGAGAAGAATATTGGAGACAAGTTCCTTTGAAAAAGTGACCTAATTGGTTAAGTTGTTCAGTGTAGGAAGCTAGATTTTATGGTGATGGTCCAAAGTGACCGAATAAGATTTTGTGATATGTTTTTGTGTGCCCTAATGGGTCTCTAAAAAAGTGTTGGTCCTGAGTTGGAAGGGCCTTCTCTAAAATATATACCCATTTCAATCAAGTGGCTATACTACAAGTAATAGTGAAGGTTTGATGTGAAGAGAGGAGTTGAAGTTTTGAGACTTGGTGAGTGATTGTTTTTGGTTGAGATTGTGTTGATTTGGTTTGAAGACCTCCTGATGTAAATATCTCCATGTCTCACCCCACAATCTACTGTGGATTATAGTTGGCTTGTAATGGTTTTTGAAGATATACAATTGGGACCATCTTTGCTATGATTCAACTTATAAAGCTTAGCTATACCTATGTGCCAATTGTACAAATAAAACCAAGTATCAAATCAAATATCTCATCACATATAAATCAAAATCAACATCAAATACGACATCTAGTGTTCTAATAAATCAAAACATAAATATAAAGCATCTCACCTGGATCATCAACTCGCCAATGGGGATTTGATGGAACCCCCAAAAAAGAAATTTTTTCTGTGTTCCATTTCCAAAATCTTGATAATTTTAATGAACTATGGGGTTTTGTCTTCTGCTATTGTATAGGGGGTTTTAGGTTTAGCTAAGTCTCTTTTAAAAAAAACTTTGAGTTTGTATCCTCGCCTAGGTTTTTTTTTCTGGTTGACTCCCTGTGTTGGTCATCAATCCTTTAAGTCATGACTTTTGACATCAAAACCCATTGAGTGACTGACCCTCTGGTCCAGTTTTATTGTTTTATCCCGTCAGATCATTATTTTGGAATTTTCCTTAGTCGGGCTAAATATTTCCCACTGAAAATTATTAATTCTTTTAAGTCGTGGGTGGCTTCGTCGACCTAATTGGGTTCCTTCTAGGATTAACAATTTTTGATATGTGTAGATATAAGAACTCTAAAATGGAGTTCAATCAATATAGAAGATCTAGATCGTTCCCCATGTGCCCGTTTGCTTTTCTTGATTATTAAAATAATCACACGGGCTAGTGGGCTATTGCCACCTATCTTTGCTGATGATGGGCCCAAGGGTTAGTATTGCCACATTTGAACTAAATCAATGGTCGATAGCGGGTGATATGGATTAAGCTCGACCGCTCCCCGCCATCCCGTGTGGGCCCCATCCTTCTTGCCATATTCCCAATGGGGAAGCAAGTGTCTGCTACATGGAATAATCTTAAGAATGTGGAAGCATAGATATGTTGGAAAATATTTAATTAAAATATCAACATGGGGCATGGGAAATAAAATGTGCCCTACTAATATGCATATATTGCACATGCTTAAAAGATATTTTAACCTAAGCTGTAGATGTTGTATGAAGGATAAAGTTGCTGCTAGCTAAGGAGTGTGTATGATGAGGCCAAAAGATCTAATCTTAGCTTCTCCTCATCTCCCTGTTGATTAAAGTTGTATACGAGTTATAACTCGCGAGGGTGAGGGGAAAATGACATGTGGATCATGGCTATAAAGACAAAGAGACAGTGGAGCCCGCGTAGAGACAGTGGAGCCCGCGTACTACAAGAAAGTGTTTCCATGTGGCCTCTTGTCATTTCGTAAGCGTTAAGGCTATACACAGTCAGATCTTTTGTATCAAGCTGGTCAAATATAGATCGTGAATCAATTAACTCTTGAAAAAGATCAACGACTGGTATTCAAAATTGAGTTGAAGACAAGCAAGCCGTTTTGGTTCACGCGAGTGAGCCCTAATAACTGAAAGGACATTGAGCTACCGAAGTAAGGAATTGCATAATTATTAATGTTTATCTTAAAGCCATAATTCAACATTAAAGGTATACTCAATACACTCAAGGAGCTCATGCTGTGGTTTCACAACATCTTCTAACATCAGAACCAGGATTGTCAACCTGCAAGAAAACCAGTAAGTCAATAGTTTCTTTACTTCTAAGCATTATTGATAAGTCATATTTTTCAAGCTTTAAGTCTGTTAGGATTTTCTTAGTATATATTTTTAAGGTTTGACACTCATAAAGGAGACTTTGTTAATTCTACATTTGCATAATTCGTGCCAAACCCTCACAAAAGCTATAGGCCTTGTTCAGTTAAACCAAAAAACCCTACCTTGTATTACTTCCCGCATTATAGCTCCTCAAGTAAAAGTGTCTTCATCCAAAGGGGAAGCTTCCACTCCCAAAAGGCCTATGAATAAAGACCTGATGGACCAATTACCACCCTCAACTAGTGATAAACCTAAAGGCCAGTTGATTCCCAGAGGTTCTCAAACAGCAGAGGGTCTGTTTTATAGAAGATGTTCTATTAGGGATGCTAAGTTTCCTTATACTGGATGGGTACTATTTTATAGATGGTTCAGGAATAGAAATAAGGGTATCCAAATCGGAACCCTTGGAACTATTACTTGGGGAAGTTAATTGTGCCAAATGTCTATATGGATGTCAACCTACTTAAGGAAATAGCTACTAACCATGACCTAGTCACGGGGACTATCAAAACATATGATGGAAAAGAAATGGTTAAGATCACTAAAGAGGAATTGGGTCTTGGTTTCAAGCTCACTGAATGGAGTGATGAAATGCATAAGATAAATGAATATGCTCTTAGGCAAGAGGATAATAAAACAAAGATTTCAATCAGATTCCATTTCTTGCCAAGATTTTTGGCAGAAATTGTAGGTCAAAATATTGTGATAGGACCACATAATAATGAGCCTTTCCCTATTAACTATTTTGTTCCCTATTTCAAAAGGACCTTCTATTCCATTTTCCAGATAATTGGGTATGATCCTACCTTTGGAATTCCAATGACATGGATGTATATGGCTGCCCATATCCAACATCCCCAATATTCTGCAGTGTATGATTATGTGGGATTTCTTTTTGAAAAATGCATGAGGGATTGGTAAGATTAAAGAAAGGTGAACTTGGGGTAAGGTTCAGCTAGTACTCACTGCTAATGCATATGTTTTTGTACAAGGGTGCAATTTACTTTGGAAACAATATTGACTTAGAAAGAAAAAGTGGTGACTTGGATTTTCCTGTGCAATGTTGAACCATAGTCTTGGACAAAGATGATAGGACATAGGATTATGTCACATTTCAGAACTTATTTGCTTCTTAACTAAAGAGAGCTTTGATTGTGAAGCTGCCTAGAATTCCCATTGCTCTACATGATTTCTTAAGACCCAAGGAGAGCAGGTCTGAGATACGAGTTGATCATAATTGGGGAGATGTTATCTCATACGCTAATTACACTATCTTAAGTGTATATGTTTCCAAAGTAGCACCTCACTTGCTATCGAGGCTTGTGCCAAAAGAATACGATTCCTTGATGTTATGTGGAAACTAGGAAATGTTGAAAATGAGTATTTGTTGAACTAGGGAAAAAGAACTTTCTTTCCTTCATACACTTGTTTTTATGATTTTGTAATGACCAAAGGAGGTTGGAATAACATCCTTGAAATAGTCAAAATATACCATATGCAGAGGATAGTGGAGACAATCAAGCATGATCCTGAAGGTTTTATGGCTTGGTTAAATGAGAGAAACAATAGTTATAAATATGTCCACATTTTGCAATATCCAAAATATATAATAAGAAATATATCAGACACTTGCATAAGAAAAAAGTGGAGGAGAAATCCTTGCTATAGGAGAGGAGTCTACATCACAAGCCCCCCAAGAACCAAAGATAAAGTTCTTTGCAAGGAGAAAGAGTAAGGAAAAGAAACCTGATGAAGCCTGCATTCCTACTTAGCAAGGGGATCACAAGCCTCCTTCTCTAGTGCCACAAATACCACCCCCATCTCCACCAAGGCCAGTAGAGCCTGAAAGTGTGAATATTAATTCCCCACCACTGAGTGAAATACCACCTAGAGAGCCACCATAAAAAAGGAAAAATATTGATGCCACTAGTTTAGTGGTCTATGATGATGAAGGTTCCGATGATGATATTTGGGTGTCAAAATAGGAAATGCAAGAAGGAGTGCCCACTGTATCTGTGGTAAGGGGAAAAAATAAATTTGGAAAAAGATTGAGTAATGCTGATCTTAGAGGGCTCAATGGAAGTGATGATCTACGGGTTGAGGCATGTGCCAAATTCTTTAATGATGACTCATTTGTAAAGACTCAAGCTTTTATGGTATTTACATACAAGGCTAGAAGAGATGAGTATGTCAATAATTTGGCTATAGAAAGGATCCTTCACCCAGAACTGCTTGATGCTATCATTCAGAAAAATGTGTTAAATAAAATGAGAGCCAAATTCCAAAATATGATTGTAAAGAAGGGTCAGGAATTGGTGAGAACTAGTGGCATCTTGTTGCTACTAGAATGGGATCTAGCTTCACCATAGCTTTCAAAACAATCAAGAAAATGTGACAAACCTCTCTACAATACATAAGAAGAAGTTGCACTTGCATTACAGGGGTCTTCTTTTAGTGAGGAATGGGAAGCCTTGGATATATGTTCTTTAATCCCAAGCACAAGAAAGCCAGACATTGCTGAGCTTGCACCTAACTACAATGGATGCCTGATAATAAAAAGAGTGTCAAAAACATCAGCTTTAGAAGCTGCAAATATGCCAGTTCATGTTGCACAATTCACAAGGGCCACTGTAGAGTCTATGACTACTGAAAAAGATAAACTCATAACACAATTGAATAACTTGTTGGTTAAGTATGGAGATCTTGAGAGGGATAATATGCAATTACAGACAAAGGTAGCATTATTGGAGGATGTGTTGCAAAGGTTACAACCTGGAAAACCCAAGAAAAATTATGTTGACTCTCCCACCCCTGCACAAGAGGATGTATCCCCAGAGTTTACTGCTGATGTACGTTCTTCATGGGTAATTGTGCCATATAATATGGGAAGTGTGCCATTTTCAATAGTAGAACCTAGTACATCAGAAGGATCATAGGAAAAATAGGATATCAATAGGGAGGAATTTCTTAGGCAATTAAATGAATACACAGAAAAATGTGTTAGTCATGAGGAAGATGCTTTTAAGAGCAATATGAGGATTGTCACATAAGTGCTAGAATATCTGAACAAAAGAGTGAATAAAAAATTAAATAGTATTCACTATAGTTACTCATCCATGGTTGATGCCATTAGAATGTTTGACATTGATAAAGGAAGAGCCATTCCACTCATGGAACTCTTGATCCCTAGGAAGCATGAATTGATATTGATAGGAATTGGGGTTAAGTAAGATCCAAATCCACCTGAAAATTTTAAGCCTACCATGGTTATTGTAAAGAAGATTGAGGGGTACAGAGGAAATATTGAGACATTGGAGAACAGGATAAAGGAATTGGTAAAATCCTTCCATGAATCTCATCATGGACTTCTCCCATCCATTTTAAGGGATGATGGTAACATTAAGACTCTACAGGAGTGGAGGAATGAAGCAAATAAGGTTATCTTAGATCAAGCTATGAAAATTTTCCAGAAATTTGATATGTAGACATTAATGGTAAATATGGATATGTTAGTTCATGCTGAGACTATCCTATTGGACTTTGATAAGGAAGCTAACCAAATTGTCACTAAGTATGCACCTTATAGATAGGGGGATGATGAAGTAATTAGTTTTGACTGACCTACTGAAGAAGAATTCCTAGCATGGAAAGGTAGGTACTTGGAAGGAGTTGGAGGTCTAGCATAAAAGGCGACGGACTAGTGATTTGAAATTTTGAAAGTCTACAACCATGATGACTAACATATAGTTGGGAATGCACTACATAGCCTAGATTTAGTATAGATTAGGATTTTGATAAATTATGGAGGAATATAGTGCATCTTCTTCAAAATTGAATTGATGACAAGGCTGAAGACGTGGTGTTTCTTTTGTCTTATCCTTTTTTGTTTTCTTCATGCTTTTTCTTCCTTTCACTTTGTGTGCGCGGGCACAAATTTTGAGGTAACTGTTTGGTTGTACCCATTTTGAGAATTGGACCAGATCTCCAACAACAAATGAAGATTACTTTCATTTTCTCACATGTATCCCACCTCTTGGGAATGCATTGTAATTGAATGAGAGAATATTTAATCTAGTGGTGCAATGGGGTTTTGGCAGGTGTACTTTCTGGCCTGAGGCCTTTTTTGCTCCTTCATTTCTATAAGAAGGAATTTAAGGCGAGAAAGTAGGGGTTCGTTGTCTATGCAATTAACACTATGAATTGTATGGAGAATACTAAGCATGTTTTAAATTTTTTGGTCTTAAGTTTAAGAGTTCATAGT
Organism: Sequoia sempervirens; assembly: GCA_007258455.2. NCBI lineage: Eukaryota > Viridiplantae > Streptophyta > Pinopsida > Cupressales > Cupressaceae > Sequoia > Sequoia sempervirens. The sequence goes on from VDFB02000007.1 coordinate 233,107,618, forward strand.
TATGTATTTAATTTGGATAACAATATAGCAAATATATACAGAGAAATACCAATTTCATTGGTATTGTCTTTCCTTGTGCTTGTTTTATGAGTTATGAATGAAAGTAATCCATGATTCTTTTTATTTGTCTCTATTGTTAATCAATGGATGTTGGATTTCATTCTTGCTTATTAATTCAATGAATTAATGTAAATGCTTGGATGAGATTGTTAGCTCATAAAAATCAAGTGCTAGGATATTGATAAGCATTATTAGTTATGGATGTAATAGGGGAATGTTGTAACGTAGTATCTCTTGACACTGTAAGTTGCTATTGTTAAATTTTTATCTAGTTATATAGGTTGATATTGACTCCATGCTCAGGATAAAGGCATTGGTTCATGTAGAGTACTTATGGTTCAATTTTTGTGTTGATTTGTCAGCTAATCACTTTTAAGTTACAAACTCTTATATGGATACCATTGTAGCTGTTTTGTGTTGATGTTCTACCTTCTCATGCTCTAAGTATAAAAAATTGATAGATAAGATGCCAACTTATTTAATGTATTAGGACCTTGAGCAATTTCATGAGAAGTATTTGTTATTAACAATGTATTTTATTATAATTGTGTGAAATTCCTGAGCATACATTATGGGATAACCCTCCCGGGTTTCAAAAAGCCCAAAGTGTAGGAGTAGAAGTTTTGTAGCTTCCACTCATTTGTTGACCAATCCCTTTAGAGTATTTATTATTGGAAATGGTAAAGTCCATAGGTATTTCTAGAGATCAGTTTGGTTCTTACAAAAATAACCAATAGATTGGCGATTCTGCTGGGGAGAGATAAGTCCAAAGTCTCTAGTGCAGATACGGTACAGTTAGAGTCAAGTGTTTGTTGTGATATTCTTCATCGACATGTGAATAATAATTGGTTTAATTTTTTTTTCATTAGTCACATTACCATCAGTCTTATGCATCAAGTCTTGTTTCATTCTGTCACATTGTGTCAAGTTATGTTTAATTTTTTTTCTAAAGTTACAAGTACAAAGTCAAAGTGCAATCACTTTATATTTCCCAGCATCCTGGGTGGCAACTCTGAATTCTTTAACACCAGTGTAAAGTTAAGTTCTCAAAAGGAACTTAATAAAAAGGATTCTAAAATATTTGACATCATGAAGAAGACTAGAAGTTATGCAAAGAAGCATCCCGAGGAGAAGGAAAAATCTGAACCTACTAAAGAGAAACAACCCGCTTGGGTAAAGAAGAGCTCTTAATCAAGTAATTTTGGTAACTCTCATGTTGAGGCATCCCATACATTCAATATTGAAGTAAGTAGTGCCAATACCCATGAGAAGGCATGTGAAGTTGAAGGGTCTAACATAGACCAAGGAAGTTTCCCTGTTGAGCAAGTGTTTGATAGTGAATTAAATATTTCAAGAGAAGAGGATAGGTGGGAGTTTTGGGGAAAGAATAAGGAGTTTTCTGAGCCTATAACCCCTGAAGTTGGTTCTATTTTCAATGGAAATAATTTTAAGCCAAGAGGTGAGTCTCCTGGTATGCAAGTGTACCTTTCCCTTAAGGAACATCCTATTGATCAATCCTACTATACTCCTGCCCCGAGTGAGCATGGAGATGTTATAGAAAATGAGGAAGATATTGATAAAGACATGAAGGCTATAGAAGAGGAAGAATTAAGGGTCCAAGAAGAAGAATAGAATAGAATGAAGGAGTTAAAGGAGAGGGAAGATAGGATTAGAGCTAAGAAACTTGAGAGAGATATTAGAAAGAAAAAAATGGAGAAAATGAGGGAAGATGCGGCTAGGCGTAAAACCTTCGAGGAGAACATTTTTTAAGTTTTCCTCTAAAATGACCAATGAAATTCCTAAAGTAACAATCCGAATGGAAACTTCTAGTACTGATACCTATACCACATCTATCTTAACTACTAAAGCCTCATATCCTCTGGTTACTACTAAGAAAATGTCATTTGTAGATCATGGGAAGAGACCTATTGATCAACCTAAGAAAACTACCTTCAATACCAATACTAGTACCAATACCTCATCCGCTGAAATCCCCACACAAAAGGCCAAGATCAATCTGACTCCATCTATTGCACCTCCAAACCCTGAGTTACTAAAACTACAACTACAAAATGAAAAGTTGTTAGAAGATTTGAAGAAAGCTGAGATGATAGCCTCTAATGCAAAGATGGCTAGGAAGATTTCTTTTCTTAAAATGTCCACACCTACTTCAGAGTCTTCAAGCTCTGGACATACTAATAGTGAGTCACAGAAGAATAATTTTGATGGGAATACTCCTACTAGAGGTGGTGGTGGTGACCAAGGTTGTGGAGGTGGAGGAAAGGATAAAAATAGTACATCTTACTTTGAAGATGATGAAAGAAGAAAGAAAGGAAGTGGTGATGGTGAAAATGGGAAGGGTAAAGATAGTAGCCACTATGATAATAAAAGAGATGATGAGCAGAGAGATATCCATAGGGATCGACATATTAGGAGGCCACTCGAAGTAGATAGATACCAAAAATTATGTTTTATTGGAATACTTGGCTACCCTAACCCATTCCCTAAGGATTTTAGACTTGCTTTAGTCAAATTCTTTGGTAATAATGCCTTGAGTGGTAAATACCATCTCAAAGAATTGAAAATTTTATGGATGATTTTGAGGTGGAGGCAGAAGATGCCATGATGAAGTTATTTATGCAGTCTCTCATTGAAGATGCTCGAGAATGGTACAAAATTTTTCCTGTTGAGAGCATTGGTTCTTGGGAATAATTCAAGAGAGTTTTCAGAGAGCAATATGGTGACAAGACTGATTCAAGCTTTTTGTTGAATCAATTTAATAATATTGTTAAAGGTTCCAACGAATTTGTTGCTGAGTTCAATACAAGGTTCCAAAAGGCTAGGAAAATATTGCCTCCTCATTTACATTTGAACGATCATGTATGTTTGGTAAATTACTGCAATGATTTTGATGCAAAAATGAGTTATTTCCTGCTAGATAAGAATCCTCAGTCATTAAGGGAAGCCTTTAAGATGGCAGAGCATATTGAAAATATTAGAAGAACAATTGTTAAAGTTGGCAAAAGAGATGATTTAAAATTTTTCAAGAGTTCTAAAAAGGAAGATAAGAGTTCAGGTGCTAAAGGGGGAACTATTGAGGACAAGCTTGATAACTTTATGAAGACCATAAGTGATAAGATTGTGAAACAAGAAAAGGTCCAACCAAAAAATTATCAAAGAAATGAAAGACCCCCTCGGTTACAAGACCACCATATAATACCAATTGGTATAATGGAAATCATGTTCTCAATAATCAAAGAAACACCCATAATAAGGTTCCCCCAAATCCCCTGCAGAAGAATTCAAGAAATTTTGTTGAAGAAACTCCTTGGTGCTTGACTTGCAAAATGCCACATTCTTCGCAACAATGTGCTGTGGCACATATGGTTGAAGTAGAGGAAAATGTGCCTGAGGATTGTGATCAACAAAATGAGGAGGATGTTAATGTACTCATGGTTATGGGTGATTTTGATATTGCTAATAGTGAATGCTCTTCTGTTGAGGACTCTTGCGAAGTGGATGTGGAAAATCAAAGAAAAATTGCTAATACATACCATCAAAAAGTCGTTTTTGATGAGGATGCTAACAATGAAGTTGAGGTTTACAATGTGGAAGCCATCGAAGATGGTGTTTCATTAAGAAGGCCCTCAGAGGAGGGGATTGCAAGATATACTACAACCTTGGCTGCTCAGGCTAAGAGTTCTTATCATTTGAGGAACATAACAATCGGTGGTGAGCAAGGTAATCCTACTGGTCTTTTCATCAAGGAGCAGAATGCCAAGAGCAAAGAACAACAACCTAATGGAAAAATGGAAGCAACCAAAGTTAAAGAAGGTAGGGGAGATATAATTTGGGCCAAGAGAGCAGAGAAGCCAAAAGCTACTCAAGAATTCAAATCTCCAGTTGCAAAGATAAAGACATAGAAGTAAACTCCTGGTGTCATAAGGAAAGATGCTAAGCATAAGCCTGAGGCAACAGAAAATCAACAGAAGGAGAGCAACAATGAACAAGGTATGCTCCCAACTGAATTACCCAAATATACTCATGTTGATATGTCTCAATTACTTAGCCAAGTAAAAGTATCTGTGCCTTTTCTTGAAATGATGAGAATAGACGAACATAAGCAAAAGGAAGTGGCCCTTATCAATGGAGTTGCTATATCCCGTAACGATTTAGTGGAGCTCACTCCACCCAAAGTGAGTGAAAAGGACAAGAAAGACAAGGAGGTTGAGAGGGTTATTACTAAAATTCCCCATATCTTCCTAGGAAATTCTGTAACTACTTGTCCTGACAAGATAGATTCGTTCTTCCTCACCTTAGTAGTTAAGGGAAATTTTATAAAAAAATGTATTATTGACTCTAGAGCATCCAAAAATATCATGCCGGCTAAAATTATGGATGCACTAGGATTGAAAGTTGATAGCACTCATGGAAAGTGCTATGCTATGGATGCAAGAGAAGTCCCTGTCATTGGTGTGATAAATGAAATTCCCTAAAAATTAGCAGCTTACCTTGACAAAGAATTCAAAATGAGTGTGGTAGTGGTAGATATCCCACCTAATTATGGAATGTTGATATCTCAAAAATGGAGTGCATCAATGGGAGGAAGTATGCAATGTGACATGTCTTATGCCACATTTTCCATTTGATGGTAAGGATGTTCAAGTGAGAAGAGAACCGAGGGTGCCACATATGTTAGAGCATGCTCCTGAAGATGACACAATTCTTTTCATAGACATTGATATCAGTGATTTCAAAATAGAACGAATGCCAAAATAAGTGGATAGGTGCCTTGCACCAATAGAAAATGAAATTTCAAGATTATATGATAAAAATGGACTTTATAAAATGTATTTTGATGGTGCAAGTTCCAAAGAAGGGTCGGGTGCAGGGATATTATTGGTAGCACCTAGTGGTAGTACTTACAAATTTTCCCTCACATTGTCTTTTGTCTGTATGAATAATGTGGCAGAATATGAAGCTTTATTATTGGGATTGAGATTGGCTGAGAAGCATGGAATAAAAAATTTAATGGTAATTGGTGACTTTGAGTTGGTGATTTCCCAAATAAGAGCCAAGTATGCCCGCAAGAATAACAGACTGAAGCAGTCCAAAAATGTTGTCTGGGATTCCATTGAGCAGTTTGATGCTTTTGGAATTGACTGGATGGAAATAGGATAGTATAGAGTAGCTGAATTACTTGCTAACATTGCATTGAGACCTAATGATATAACTTTCATAGGAATCTCTA
>VDFB02000007.1:233113028-233259986 GCA_007258455.2 Sequoia sempervirens
GGCAACATTAACGCTCAGCAGGATATTAAATTTTCGCCCAGAACTACTCAGCACATGCGCCCAGCAGACTTGCAAAATTAATATTAAACATCAAGCCTTCAACCCTTTACCACGAACTGCTGTGAGGATGAATCGTCCAACACTGGAAGCTGCTACGCTAGGAATAATATTGTCTATAACAGATTTCATGGAGTCGACCAGCTGCAAACCACATCCTTAATTTTTAGGCCATTAACCACTGCAGATATTAAGGCACTTTCCCACGTTGTAATTGTCATGACTTGCACAAATACTTAGCCCAACAAACAACTAAACTCACGCCCAGCAAAACTTGTAGTCCGGAATGAATAATGGCGCCCAAGTTCTCCTGGAAATATGTCTTGCTTGCAAGATTTCACGAATTAATCGGCTTACTTGGAACCAACAAACACACATGGAAGATCTCTCACCACTGTGGATGTCATCCTTCGTCTGCAAAGAAGTTCTTGAAGCAATTTTCACAGCATACATCAAAAATATGTTTTCACCAATACCCAAAAATGAGCTCAAATATTTTTTTTTGTATTTTCCAAATCCGAACACCTCACTTTGAGAATTAAAATATTACTTTTAATCATTTCCTACGTCTCCTTTCTCAACGCTCACAATGGGGTTTGGATAATTAATGTTACTTTTAAAAATACTCCCATAAAGTGAGTCACTTGAAATAATTAAATAAATATTTAAGTGAAGTTTTATATTTAAATATTATATTTAAGCATTTATTTAATTTCATCCACTTGATTTGTGGAAAACTCTTTAGGAGCATCAAATATTGAAATTGGAATTATGCCAAGCTCTGCTACTCCAAGAACTATGGAGCTCCCTTAACACCCCAATTAGCCTATGGGAACCCAAAAATAGGCTACCAGTCGGCTAAACAAGCTAGGCTGAAGAAGGGGACATTAGAGTCTTCCTTTCCCAAAATTGCTTGACCCCAAGCAATTGCAAATCTGAATCTTGAAAGAATTTGCTCGCTCTCCCATGGAGCATTTTCAACTAACAAATTCTTCCATTTCACCAAAAACTCTCTGATAATCCTCCTCCTTAGAGTACACTCTCTAAAGTCAATAATAGCCTGTAGAATAAGAATCAGTTTCCCTTCCTCGTCTGGCAGCTTGAAAAAAGGAAATACATTATGCCCAAGTGCCTTCTAAAGGTGTGATACGTGGAAGATGTTATACACTTTGCTACTCATCAATAACTCTAGCTCATAAGCCACATGTCCAATCTTCTTGAAGATCCTTAATGGGCCATAAAACTGTGGCTTTAACTTCTTTGATCCACTCTTCTTGAGAGTGGAGTGCCTGTATGTTTGCAGCCTCAAATATACCATGTCACCCATCTCAAATACACGCTCAATGCGATGTTGATTTGGTTATTGTTTCTACTGGTTCTAAGCATCTTGTATGTTTTCTTTCAAGGACTTCATAATGTCCTGACCTTCCTGCAACAAATCCTTGGCCTTGGGCACTCTACTATCGCCTAATAATAAATTCGCAAAGCTAGGAGTTTCATACCCATATAGAGCCATGAATGGTGACATCTTAATTGACATGTGGTAAGTGAAGTTGTAACAGTAGTCACCCAAATGCAACCATTTTATCCATGCTTTTTGTTGCCTTGAGATGTAATTCCGGAGATACCCTTCCACCCACTTGTTCACAATTTTAGTCTAACCATTTGTTTGTGGGTGATAGCTAGTACTAGGAGTGAGCTTAGTCCCATTCAATCTGAAAAGTTCCTACCAAAATAAGCTCAATAACCTATTGTCCCTATCATTGACTATGTTTTTGGGGCATCCCATGCAACTTGAATATCTCCCTAAAAAATAGATTTTTTATTTGTGTTGTTGTAAATGCTATTGAAATGACAAAGAAATGGGCAAACTTGGTTAGTTTGTCAACCACTACATAGATGCAATCTTTGTTTTGCACCTTGGGAAGACTTGTTCTGAAGTCCATCAAGATGTTTACCATTTTTGGTTAGGAATTGGTAGGGGTTGCAATAAACTAGCATGAAAGGAATGCTCATTCTTATTTTTCTAACATATGTGACATTCCTGAACATACCTAAGGACTTCATTTTTAAGTCCTTTCCAAGTAGATCTCTCTTGGATCTGCCTATATGTCTTGAAGAGACCCGAGTGACTAGCCATAGGTGTATCATGAAAAGACCTTATAACCTTCACCTTAAACTCTTAATCAGGTACTAAATATATTTTATTTTTGTAAATAATGAGCTCATTTACCACGGTGTACTTGTCATCCTATGTAGTACCCTCAATGATGTTACTAGCCTAAGAATCCTTAGAATACTCTGTTGAAATCTGCTCTCTCCAATTTGTTGTAATTTCCACTAAGGAACATAAATATGGTCTCTTGGACAAAGCATTAGCCACAATGTTTCTCTTCCCTTTGACGTTTACAATGTTGAAGTCCTAAGCTTGAAGCTTACTCACTCATTTCTACTACCTGTCATTCAAATCTTTTTGATTCAATAAATACTTAAGGTTGTTGTGGTTGGGTTTTACAATGAATTTACCTCCCACAAGATATGGTCTGAACTTGGCCAAGACATGTATAATAGCCAGCATCTCCTTATCGTATATAGAATAACTCCTCTCAACACCCCTCAATTTTCTACTCTCAATTGTGATGGAATGCTTGTCCTACATCAAGACAACACCTATTCCCTCTCTAGAAGCATCACACTCAAGCTCAAAAGTCTTGGGAAAATTGGGAATAGCAAGAAGTGGGCATGTACTCATAATCTACTTAAACTGATCAAAACATTACTACGCTGCATGAGACCAAACAATGGCCCCTTTTTTGGTCAAATCAATGAGTGTAGTTGCCTTTTTTGAAAACTCCTTAACAAATCTCCTATAAAAACCACATAAACCAAAAAATCCTTTAAGCTATGATAGATTAGTGGTGGTGGCCAATCTAGAATAACTTTGATCTTTTCAAGATCCATTCTAACACCCTTGGAATTGATTGTGTGATCGAGGTGGAGAAGTTATGCCATACTGAATTCATATTTTGATTCTTCAACATATAAAGACTCCCTCTCAAGGATGCTTAATACCTCGTCTAAATGTCTCATGTGTTCTTCCCATGTCTTCTTGAATATCAAAATGTCATAAAAATATATTAGAACAAACTTACGAAGCTACTTATTGAAAAATTTGTTCATACAAGACTCTAGAAAGTGATAGGAGCATTGGTTAAACCAAATGACATAACCAAAAACTCGTAACTCATTTATGAGTTCATCTATCCATGAGATGGGGTACCTATTTTTTATTGTCTTCTTATTTAGGGCCTTGTAGTCTATGCACATAGGCATAGTCCCATCCTTTTTTTAACCAACACCACCGAAGATGAAAAGGGGCTCTTACTTGGCCTAATGTCTCATTTCAAGTAACTACTTGATGGACTTCTCTTTTTCATCTTTATGCCTCTTCGGGTGCCTGTAAGGGGTAGTTATCATGGGTTTGTCACTCCCCTCCAAATCAATGACATGCTTAATGCCCCGCTCAGAAGGCCTCCTTGGAGGTATGCTACCAAAAACCTTGTTGTGCTTAAACATCAAAACTTGTACATTTGGATGGTAACTCCTCTTCTATTGCTTTGTAATGGTTGACATGATGATACATTCTGCTGCCCACTCTACTTGGTCATGTTTAATAAGTCTCCCCATTCTTTTAAAGAAACCACTTGTGGCCCACCATATGACATGCCCCTAAGTAGAACCTTCTTACCATTTGCTTTAAATTTTATCTCCATGGTTTGCAAGTTCATATGGAACTCTCCAATAGACCGCATCCACTACACCCCAAGGACTACATTTGTACCCATGCTCAACAGACTATCTCAGATGAGACGAAATTAAAGGTACCCATCAATAAGAGTGACTATCCGTTGTCCACATAATACTCGATGAACTTTGAAAGAACCAACCTTCTAAAACTAGAGAGTTGGGCAAGTGTGCCCCCACTTGCCTGCTCCTTTTTTGACTCTTCTGAAGAACTTTCTTTTTCTTTATCATCTCGGTCAGTTTATTGATCTGTATTTTCTACAACTAATTCATCCTTTGAATAGTACTCAATTAGCTTGGCTTTTGCCTTAGTTGAACACTTATGAGTTGGTTCCCATGGTTCTTTACATCAGAAGCGCAATTTCTTTTTTCAAAGGTCATTAAGTTGTTCTTCATCCAACCTTGTGAGTCCCATTGTAATATGATTTGAATCTCTCTGAAAATGTTTTTTCCCCTTGTCTTTCTTTGTGGAATCTTTTTGATCGAAATTTACTTCAAAAAATAGAGGACTCCATGTCTCTTGCCTTTTTGATTGCTTCCTGCAATGTTTGTGGGCTAAGGGCCTTAATCCACCCCCTCAAGGGATCAAGTAACCCATCATTGAACAACTTAATCAACCTCCTCTATGAAATATTGGTCACCATTATTGAAAATCTTTGGAAATCAACAATATAAATATCCATTGAACCCTATTGCTTTAGTTGTGCTAACTCTTAGAAGTGCAATTCGAGATCCTTTTTGTCAAATCTATCAGTTAATTTATGAGTGAACTTTGCATAAGAAACAATTTGATCACGACCCAAAGTAATTATCCTGTGGTACCACCATTCGTGTGCACTACCATCCAAGTGTAAGGTTGCATATTTAATTGCTTCATCTTTAGCCATTAGATTAAGTTGAAAATAAGTATCAAGTTTTTGAATCCAAGCTCTAGTAGTAGTCTTCCTAGAACCATCAAAATATGGAATTGACAACTTACCCACTTTTCTCTGTAACTCTTTGTTCGGTGACCTTCCACCTCCACCTCTATAGAGTCTATGTCTTAGCCTGAATTCCAAATAATCACAAAATGACATTTCAGCCTAAAATTCTGCACCTAATGCCCTCTAATCTCCCATTGCTTGAGCATGCATTTCTTGTTTAGTAGGTTCATTATTTACTTCTAGAGGGTATTCTCTCAGATGGAGTTTGGCATGGTGGGTCTAGAATTAACTTGACCACCAAAAGTCCCTAGTATGAGCAACTCTATTGTTGACTGTGGATCCCTATGCCCCATTATTAGCATTTTTCCAACATTAGCATTATTTCCCACCATTTGTGCAAACAATTGAGTAATCTTTTGTTGTGATTGAGCCATTTGTTGTTGAGATTGGCATAAGTTGCATCATTTGATGTTGTGCCTTGGCAAAAGATCTTTCATCATGTTTTCCAAACTCAATGGTTCTATCCTTCTTTCACCCATTTCAAAAATATTTAATTCTTCCTCATGTTCAATCTTTGGCTATGTTTCTAAATCCAGATTAGACCTGTTTCTCCTCAACTAGTAACGATGAGTACTTGTTGCACATATGTTACCTAAGTTTGTCATTGATGTCAACACTCATTTTGGGCTGTCATTGATGCTTACATTTGTATGTTGATGGTATACTATGATGTGCTATCACTGATGTTGTTGATGTTCATGGTTGGATGTCATGACTTGTTTGTTGTCAATTAAAGTAGTATGGAGTATGTTATCAATAGAGATGATGTCATTATGATACATTAAGATGAGGATTAGAAGGAATGCTGATGTTGGGGATATGTTGTTGATGGTTTTTAGTATGTTTTATGCTCTCTCCTATTATTCCTAAGGGAGTATGTGTTGTTACAAGAAAGTCTTGGCCTCCAAATGTTGGTAAAGGTTTCTACTACAGGAAGCTGCTTTGAAGACTGATTGGGAGAATGCTCCACATTCCTCCACTTTTGAAGATATGGTCTTGTGGTTTGGGATTTAGTGTTTATGTTTTGTAGACGTTGCACTCTTATCTTTTCAGGTCATAGTGTTGCTGAGGAGGACTCTAGTAATTGCAGTGGGTTGGCTATTTGGTTGCTTGTTTGGACTAGTCCAAAAAATGTTATGCATTTCTCCGTATTATTGTTTCTGTTCCTACGACTTGGTGGACATGCTCTTAGTGTTTGTGTAGTGTCTCAGTTCAACTATCGTGTGATGAAGTTTACCGCAATTTGGTTTGTAAATGTCCTATCTCATGACTGTGTCTTCTGGGCTTCCGAGATGAAGTGTTTTATTTATGTTTGGTTTGTGCTAACTGTTTATGGCATGATCGTGAGAAAGAAGTATATGGAAGTATTGTTGGATGTTCATGGAACATCTTTTTTTGGTCTGCACATCAATGGTTGATCTCTTTGGTGCTGCATATTGTTTGAGTTGGTTTTTTGGGTGATTTGTGGATGTCTGGCCAACAAGGCTTGTTTTCTTGCTTACGCTATGTGTTTGGGGGTCTACACCAACAATTGAGGTTGTGCTAAGATGAGTTTGGGTCCTGCCCTATCCTATTGAGAATCACATTGAGTAAATTCTATTGGAAGATGTGTTTTTGGGCCGACTAGTAATGTGCTACACGTTTCTTTTACTCATTTCCTTGTTGCCAACTTGGGATGTTGTGCGCCAACCTGTTTGATTTTCGAGATCACATTGGAAGATAGTTGTTTTTGGTCCTCTTTGTTGTTTGGATAGGACTGCTTTCACCACAATTATGTTTTGTGGCCGACTTGTTGGGGTCATTGTTTGTCTCCTGTTCTGGCTAACCTAATTTGATGTTTTCCTTACGCGCAAAGGATATAAATGGAAGAATAAATTAGTTGCAAGTTGTGTGAGAGTGGAATAATGCAACAAGTAATGTGTGCTGTGGAAGATATAAATCAGTTGTGCGTCAACACCTTAGTCAGTAGAGTGTATTATTGACATATGTTGCAAATCCAAATCTTTATGTATCCTCCTCGAAGATAGTGAGTCTCCCTAACAGGTCCTTGTATCTTGCCTTGAGGTTGTGCGTCTCAACCTGCAAGTCCTTGTATCTTGCCCTAAGGTTGTGCACCTTAGCCTGCAAGTCCTTTAGGGAGAAATGTGCTTCCATGGGCAGTGAGCCTTAAAACAAATTGTAATCTTATTCATATATTGTGAGATTTCTCACTGTGTTTTTTCCCTTATTGGGTTTTCCACATATATCTGGTGTTATCTTGTGCATGTGTATTCATGTTGCTTAATCTTTCATTGTTGTTGATCTGTTTAAGAGTCGTTGATTTGTTTAAGGGTTACTGATCTTGTTAAGACTGAATTTGCATTGTGATAAAGGGTTTAAGTTTTTGAAGATATTGATTCACCCCCCAATAGCTGGGTGTGTTCAACAATTGGTATCAGAGCCAAGTTCCTCAAAAGGAGCTCAATTGCTTGAGGAAGGTTTGGGATGGCACAAGATGGATCTTACAAGGCACCTAGGTTTGATGGAACAAATTACACCTTTTGGAGAGTAAAAATGGAAGGCTATCTATCATCTCTAGGGTTTGATGTTTCACAATCTATCAAGGATGGTTACGCTACTCCTGCTACTTCTCCAATAGATTCAACTAAGATTAAGTTGTATGAGAAAAATGCCAAGGAAAAAATGTTATCATAAATGGGTTAGCTAATTTGAACTTTTGAAGGTGATGAATTGCAGTTCTGCTAAGGATGTTTGGGAAAAACTTAGCAGCATTTATGAAGGAAATAATAAAGTGAAGCAAGTGAAGATGCAAAACTTCAAGAGAAAATTTGAGACTCTAAGGATGGCAGAGGATGAAGATATTGTTAGTTATATGCTCTGGGTGGATGAATTAGAGGTCTTGGTGGAGAAGTGAAAGAAGATGAGATTGTGAAGAAGTTTTTGAGATCTCTCCCTAAATCTTATAGTCATAAGGTATCCGCTATTGAGGAGTCTAAGGACTTGGATAACTATTCAGTAGGTCAATTGTTTGGTGCTCTCACAACCTTTGAAATGAGAGTTTGACAAAGATGCTCCAAAGAAGGAAGCAACATTCAAAGTCAATAAGAAGGCAGAAGATGAAACAACTAATCAAGATGTTGACTTTGACGAGGTAGAAGCAAACTTTGTAAGATTGAAGAAGGGGATCAACAAATACAAAGGTGAGTTACCTTTCAAGTGCTTCAATTGTAGGAGAAGTGGTCATTTTGCCTCTAAACGTCTTTTTAAAGAATCAGAGGATAGCAACAAAAGAGAAAAGTTCAAAAGAAGTCTTTATTCCAAGGAGAACAACTATTCTTTAGAAGATGATGATCATGATGATTCAAATGATGAAACACTCTTCATGGCCTTGAAAGTTGGTGACAAAAGAGTGATTGAAAAATGTAAGTTAGGTACTTTACAGGCTGACAAAGATAATGAAAAATCAATGATTGTGTGGACATCCTTTAATGCAAAAGAAGAAGCAAATGCTTGGGTAATTGACAGGGGTTGCTCTAACCACATGACTGGTGCCAAGGGGAAGTTCATCAGCCTTAAGAAGTGGAATGGTGGAGCTATCAAATTTGGTGGTGTTGAGTCAACACAAATTTGTGGGAAGGGTGCTATAAAAAATGAGGGAAAGAACAAGACTGATGATGTCCTTTATGTCAAAAGGTTGAAGCACAATCTCCTTAGTGTTAGTGAGATGTGTAGTAAAGGATACAACCTTACATTTCATGCCAAAGGTTGTGAGATCAAGAAGGCAGGGTCTGAAAGATTAGTTGCAAAAGGTATTAGGATAGATAGAAATGTCTATCATCTAAAGGAGGCAAATGGAAGAACCTGTTTATTTGCTCAATTCGGTGAGTGTTGGCTATGGCAGAAGCGGATGAGACACATCAACTTTGACAATATGGTGAAGATCAACTCTACTGATGCGATGAGAGATATGCCTAAGATAACCAAGCCTGCAAACACATTATGCAAGGAATGTCAAATGGGAAAGCAGACAAAGACAAGTTTCAAGAGCAAGGAGTGTTCTTCTACAATGCCATTGGAGCTGATTCACATTGACCTATGTGGACCTACAAGAAAAAAGAGTCAACAAGGTGAAAGGTATTTCATGTTGCTTATTGATGATTATTCTCGAATGACATGGGTTACATTTTTAAGGGAAAAATCAGAAGCTTATGATAAGTTCACAAGATTTTCAAAGCAAAAGTTGATGGATTTTCGTGGGATGCTAGCACATTGTGTAGACATCCATGCGTAGTGCTTACACTTGAGAAAATTGGACCCAAAGAACTAGGAACTAACTAATTTTTGTAGTAAATATATATTCTGATATCATCATGTTATACTTAAAACATTTTTCTTTTTCATGCTAAAGGGGAGGTGTTGTGTAGTGGGAAATTATAGAGGTGTGTAATTTTTGACACTACAATCCTACCTACTTAATCTTAAAAAAAAAATTCTTAGTTTGATTGTAACTTAGTTCTATTAGATCAAAATAAAGAAAAAAGGATCAACACAAAAACAAATTTTAGCCATCCCTTTAGGTATTTTGAATGGAGAGTCACACCTTTTAACTTGATGAATGCTTCAACTTGTTTTTTTTAGATTGTAGGAATCGGTCGGGTATCCGCCCCCCTATAAACTAGAGTGCGCCTGGTAAAAAAATTTCATGTGACCAGTGGCATTGGTGCGTGCCCTCCGGTACCACGGATTTGGGGGGAGACTAGACCTCGTGACCTCTTGCTTGCAACAAGATGCTTTAACCAATCAAGCTAGGCCCCCTGCCCCAATGAATGCTTCAACTTAATTAGGTCATATGGATCATTTTATAATAGTAACCTCTAATTTTTTGTGTTTATATTGATGATATTTAAGTGTCTAGTGAAAGTTTAGAATAAAATTTTGTACATCTTGAATTCTTTTATCATATTGTGAAATATGCAAGAATTGTTTATTCTATATCAAATATCAAATTCAATTGTATTAGCAAGATTACCACTTCTTGGGCATGAAATTCAAAAATGAAAAATTAAGAGTGCAACCCCAAATTAAAGAAAAAATATTACAATTCCTATATGTGTTAGATAAAGATCTATTAGAAGTATTCCACAATAAATTGAATTATATCAATAGTTTCTACCTATATTCTAGAAATATCAAGTTTATCTTGGAAGAATTGCTTAAAAAGAACAAAGGTTTTAAATAGAATTCACAAGAAGATTAAAATAAGAATTGATATTAATCTATCCACTCTACATGTGTCATCTACTAAAGATTTTTTTTTATACTAATGTGGAATATTTTATTTGTTAAAATAGGAAATAATATGTTTTTGAATATGCAAAAGTGATTTTTTATTGAAGATGTTAAAATATGGTTTTCTAATAAATATATCTACACTATAAATAAATTATTGGACCCTAAAACTTATGCATTTGAAGTATTTCATAATATGCACCAATTGCACTAGATTTCTTTCCTTTAACAACAAAGATAATGGAAGGAAATGTGGTAGAGAAAAGTATATAATATGGTAAGATTATTTTAATAGATTTAATTATATAGTAGAACATATAGCAAGAAAAAGTAATTCAATTTTAGATTGGTTAAGTCAAGTTCTTCCAACCATAATGATGTACCAACTAGTTCTTGGTTTCAATTGTACCAAAATTAAGAATACTATTTCCTAAGGTTGAGTTAGATAGTACAACTAATAATTCTCAAGAAAAGAATAATTTCTCAATATATTTTTTTTCTAGAAGCGCTTCTTTTGATTTACGACATATCTACTTATGTTCCTTCCATTTAAACATAAAATCAATGAGAAATTTTAATCTTTCATTTGAATAATGAATTGCAATTATCAAAGTACTTTAATTTGACAAGAAGATCAAATTGGACTTAAACCATCAAAATTAATTGTAATTCAAATAAATTTATATATAGATTTGTGAAATTTATCCTCTAAGAAGAAAATTTCTCCTCTAAACTCATTATTAGTATTAGTATGGGAATTATTTTTCCATAGTGAGATCTAGAATAATGATAGTGGCATTGACTAGAATATCTAGCATAAATTCCAAATTCATTGTATTTTCAAGTGCATTAAAGGTTATGATCTTTTAAATGAAGTGGGAGACATGTTTGACCCACCTATCCTATAATATCCATCTTCTTCTAATTCAAACAATACTTCACTTTAGAAAAGTATTTTTTGTAAAATTTGAAAGTGGTACATTGTTGGTATAAGATTATAATAAAGCCTTATAGGTTTATTTGACTTTTATCTTCACATCCATTCATTTGTATACTACAAATAAGGGACCCCGAGACTAATTTGAGTATTGAGAGTCTTAGGAGTGACATTCAGTTTGGAGAGAAAAGAGTGCTCATTCCTATCTTGGAAATTAGAAAAAATATTCTTATCTCGTAAAAGCCTTGTAGTTTTTAGTTTATATTAATATTGAAGTTGTACCTATTTGGCCAACAACTTCTATTGTTGTTTCTATCAACTACTATAGGTTTCAATGGTACACATATTGGTCTCTTATCATATATGATAATATAAGATGCATGTATGATATTTGCATGAACATAGGGTTAAACATATATCTTGATGGTATCAAAATAGATAAATTAGGGATTTGGATAAATTCTACATTTAATCTTGAATTGGAGAAATAAAGGTAACAAAATATATTTATATAATCAATTGGATAGAATATTATCTTATTTTAAAGAAATCTATCTATAGATATTATTAGATTTCAAACTAGGAGGTTGGTAATTAGTGATAGCACCTATTGATGCTTCCTCTATGACTTCAATGTTGAGCATAAAATTAGATGATTCACCTTATACAATAATTCATTTTACAACATCTTTTGATAACTCAAAATAGAATTCAATTTCTACTTCATTGAGGATTTCATATCCTAGATTGCTTGTAGTAGATTTTCCAAATTCTACCGTTATGTTCATTTTAACTACTAGATATTGCGAAAGTGAGAATAACTAGGTAAAATTGAAAGAGAATTAGATAAATAGACTTTATTTTTTATAAAAGAGATAAATTGGGTTTTGAGGATGACAATAGTTGATCTAAGACAACAATTATCTATTAAGGTTAACTCAGAATTTGAAGTAGATTGGATTTGAAACCATTTACACCCTAGGTGGATTGATAGAAACAATGATAGAGGTTGTAGGTTGAATGGATATGGCTTTGATATTAACATAAATTAAAAACTATAAGGATTTTACTAGAAAAGAACATTTTTTTGATTTCCAAGATCAGTTAGAGAACGTGAGGGAAAGAGCATACTCTTTGTTCTCCATACTCAATATCACTTCTAAGACTCCTAATAACTCTCGATGACTCTTGATAACCATCAATAACCAAATGAGTCTTGGAGTCCCTTATTTATAAAATAAAAATGATTGGAATAGAAGGTAAAAGTTAAAGTAACCTATAATCTTAAGAAGCCCACAAGCTAAAAATAAGGTCTTATTAGAATCTTAAGTTGACAATGTCAAGTAGTTTCAAATTTTACAAGACCTACTTTATTAAAGTGAAATACAATTTGAATTAGAAGAGGGTAGGGAATCTAGGATGTGTGAGTCTAACATGTATTCCACTTCATTGTCACATATTTAAAAGTTTTTAAATTGATTTAATTTTAGAAGAAATTAAATAAAAAAGAAATATTATAACTAGATGAAACAGTTCTAAATTTTTTTATAATAATAAAAAAAGGTTAACTAAACAAATTTATTCGTGCAATATCCGTTTAAATTGCATGTGAAAAGAGAGTTATTTTTATTTAAATAGAAATAAGATAAAACAGATTGCATGAAATTGGGAATTAGATCAAAGAAGTTAATTTTAGAAAACCAATCAATAAGGAATGGGGCACATTTGCAACTGTTAGTGGCAGTTAAAATAGCATTTTAAATGTCTTTGAAAAGCATTTTCAAATGGTGGCTTATTAGAAGAAGTCGTTCTCCTTAAAGCAAGGTCTCTTATTGTTTTTAACTGACTCTTTAATGAGTAGTAGTAGGAGAACGCCTTTCTTATCTGCAAAAAAAAAATGGATTGGGGAAGGCGATACACTGGGTCAAGTAATGCATTTTTCATAGTAGCAATACGAAACATATATGGGAACAGTCAGTTACAAATTTACTATCTCCGGAGTCTATACTGGGTTTATGTCTATCTTTTGATATTTTGAGGTAAGGGGAATGCCTGCGAGGGTGGCCATCAGCTATATTTCGGCATCGTCTCGTATTCTTGTAGAAACGTCAGCCTTATTTAATGTCTTTATATGACGGTTCAGAGTATTAGAAATATACGGAGGACGACTAAATGGAGGGGTTCATAACAGTTGTTTGATAATCAACCGTAATCTCCCCATTTGATAGCAGATTTCATAGGTATTTATGGAGTGACACTGTTTCTTGAGGGAGGCGATGGATGAGGAAAGAAAACACTGCTGCAACACGACCCTGATTTCTAACAGAACGACTTTCCTTTTGGTGTTAAAACAAATAGGTTTCATGAAGAGATTTGTAGAAGAGGATGGGTCACATTTTAGAGGTGTCATTGAAATCTTAAGCTTATTTTGGTCTCTTTTGTTGCCTTTCCTTTTCCTGAGAGATTCCCAAACCATTTTCTTTACCCTGCGATTTACCAAGAATCTTCTCATTCCGTTGGTGGTGGTGTTGTTACTTTCTTTTATAAAGTTGTGAGTTTGGATTTATTTAAAATCAGACACAAAATATGTTTTCAATATTATTGTCAAAGCATTAGACCACTTTTCTCCGAGGGAGATTTCCAGTCAAATCGATTAAGTGCTTTTCCTTGCATGTAATTGAATTCATTTAAAACCAAAGACATTTATTTTCTAATCAAAAGTCTTCTGCTGGAAAACCATTGAATGCACAAATCAGACGATGCGTGCTAAGTTTACCTTCCACTGGCATTTATGATAGTTGTATGGTTGAATTCAGAGCCAGCCACTCAGATAGTATGCTCTTTATTTGTGAATCCATAGTGTCTAAAGACCTTATAAGGAGTTGTAATCTGAAGGTATTACATAATCTTTCTTTTATTTTATGTGCATTCAGTAGGAGAGACTGAGAGAAAGGAGTTGTTGTTGTAGGCTTTGGTGATGTAGGCAAGGTGGTTGACACTTCCAAACCAACACAAGAGATCAAACAAAATCAGGAAATAACTCTTCAGCACTGTCCTACTTCCCTCTATTCAAAACTCACAACTAGAGGCTTGTAGCCCTCCAAACTCAACTTTACACAAAATCCTTTTGAGAAGGTTGTACAATGGCCTGAAAAACATCAATTAAGACTCACCACAGAACCGAAAACAATATACAAAGAGATCCAAATAGGTTTCTTTGAAGCAATACTGAAAACCAATAGGCTGCCCTGCCTTTTAGGCTACTCAATTAGCCCTAATTTACAAAGGAAGTTGTTCCCAAATGCTTGTTCAACACTCAAACTCCCTTGACAGTCACAAATTGTGATGCAAAACCACAAATTCTCCAATCATTTCTTAGATACCTGACCTCTAGACCGCTGATCCATGAAACCCTCCATTTCCATGCACAAACACTAGGGTTTTCTGAAACTCACAACTTCAGGGCTCTCCAAACTCAACCAATGCATCCAACAGGTTCAACTAGGTCTGTACAGACTCTCTAAACCTTCACAACATCAATTCTCCCAACAATTTAGCAAAACCCTTCTCAAACCCACCATTTTCACATGGAAAAATGCATTTATCAGCCCTAGGGCATCATCCCCAAACTAACAACTCACTTCCCTTTTCGCTCTAGACTATGTAAACACTTACCCTACCATATGACATGCCATTCCTTCGAGTAACAAGACATAACAGTAGGAGGAATGGCTTATTCCATTATTAAAACTTCAAACAAAGCCTTTTCTAGCCTAACACAGGCAGTTACAGAGAATTAAAGAGGTCTTCCTCTAAAATTAATATTAGACTCTCAAAATGATTTCAAATGAAAGTTAAATCATGCTAGAATAATATAAAATGAGTTTCAGAGCATTCCAAGCCTGTATGGGTCCATACATAATGTGCAAAGTTTAGGAAGATAGTGAAAATGCAAAATTAACGTTTCTTTCAATGGGAATCACATTACAATCTTCATCAACTGCTCCTCGAGCCTTGAAGAGGATTTTTATACATATTCCCTCCAAAACATAACCACCCAACGTACATAACTGACTTTTGAAATGCTTAACCCTTCATATTCCCCTAAGTTGCATTTTGGACAATTTTTGATTGACAACATTTACATCTTTTTGTGCAACTTTTACTAACTTGACACCTACAACTCAAAACCACCCAAGTACATATCAAATGGTCTTGTTAGACCTTATTTAGCATAAATAGAATCAAAACACCCCTATCTACCCTTGACTCAACTACTGACCAACTTATCAACCTTCAAATGATCAAATTTTGATAATAAGGCTTAGGTGCGCCTGCACCATTTGGTTAATCTTTTTTTTCATTTATGTGCAATTGATACGGGATACTGAGTCGAAGAAGTTGTTGCCTGATGATCATGGGGTAGTCATAATAGTTGAAAATTCCTCTCACCTAGGCTTTAATCCCACCTTTTGTGTAGCTGAGATTGTTGTGAAACAATTGTGGGAAATGTGTCTATGTGACTTGTGTTTGCAGACATTTAGAAGATGGTTCAAACTTACTCCTCACTTTTCTTAAGGTTGTTTATAAGCCTCAACTAATATTTACCAAGAAAATGAATTCAATGGAGGATAGATAACAATTATAGAGAAAATGTTTTAGGGATCTTCTCAAACCAAAGGCTGTCCCTTTAGTTTCTTTTGCTCTAGCCTCAGGAGAGCGATGACAATCAATAACCTGATCTGTTGTCAGATAACTATAGAATATTCCTTTCAAATGTAAATATTTTTGTGGGTATTTTCGCTAAACTAAAATTTGTCATTGATTTCAATGGATTTGTGAAGTAGTTTACCTATGGCCTTTTAGATGGTAATAATTCCAATTCAATGAACATTTCACCAATCATATCAACAGTAGTAGGCTTGTCGTCTCTTAGCAGAATCTAATAATTTTCTGGTGGTTATAGAGCTTATATACAAAAGATTCATTTAGTATATGGGCACATGGTATGGAAAATATCATTATTATGATGCATAACTTAATTTGCACAACGTTTAGTTTATATGCTTTCTTGGCTTTCATAACTGTTTACTGTGGAGTTAATTATCATGTTGTCTATATTTAGGAAAATTTCTCTTGCGCCTCAATAGATTCTATAAGGGTCATAAATTTAATCTTGACATGCATGAGGTTTTGGGCTCAGTTAGAGTTACGGCCATTGAAGTCAACCAACAACCAAACCTTTAGCATAATCGTCTGATATAATATTTTATTCTCCTTATTACGCCGAAGGTGTCCCCATGCTGAGCTTTTCCAACCTCTTTTGGTGTCGAACGGTGCAAATTGCCGGACATAGCATTTTCGTTCCTTTTTGTTGCTTTCCCTGTTGCTATAAGTCTCTTCAACAATTCGGTTTGTTATTTTTCTACTTTTGGTAGGAGTATCAGGTTTATTTTTCTTTTGCAGATTAGGATTTGAAGATGGGACCAAGGGTGTTAATTGCATGCTTTTTTTCTGGATTTGTTTATTTTCTCTAGCGTTTCTAGTGCTTATGAGGGTTTGGTAAGAGTTGGACTGAAGAAACAGCAGTTGGATAGAGCTACCTTAATGGCTGGTAAAATTGTTGCATGTAACGGTGATTTTGCTGATGCGCTTACACACAAGTTTGGCCTGTGAGAGAATTATAAGTTATGACCTGTGAGAGAATTCGAAGTTAGAGTCCTGTGCTAGTGATTTATCTTTGAATAATTATTTAGATGCTCAGTATTACGGGGAGAGTGGCATCGGAACACCACCTCAGAAGTTTACTATTATATTTGACATGGGGAGCTCCAATTTTTGGGTGCCTTCGTCTAAATGCTACTTCTCGGTGAGAACTGCAAATTTGATTAGATTTCTGATAGAAAATTTGGGGTTTCTTCAGTGGATAATTTGTTTAGGTATCGAGTCAATTCATACGAATTTTCATGGTATTGTTAGGGTTAATGTATGCACCTAGACAGTGAATACAGGCTTTGGGAAGATTTCTAAATTTATGGTCTCCCAATTTTGGTTTTGGATGGGTTAATTGAAGATGAGTTTTGTTTTGCACTAATGAATTGTTTTCCTCTCGTTGTACAGCTGACTTGTTATGTAAGCCCTAAAACCTTGATATTTCTCTGGTGCTTTTTGGTTGTTATATGTAATGCTTTAAAGAATTTGTTTTCGCTTGTTGATCTTGTGTGAGGTGCATCTTCTTTCTTTCTCATGTTCTGTAAATTTGTTTTTCATCTTTTGAGGATTTGTTACGCCTATTGTGAAGATTTTGAAAGTGTTGCATTCTTGGCATTCAGATGAAAACAAGGGAAAAATGCATTTCCTAAAACCAAAATAGGTAGCTTGTTGTTCGGGGTAGGCATCTTTCTATTTTTGGAGTTCATGTAGACTAACAGACTTTGGCATGAATGTGATTTCTTATGGTTTTGTAATGCATTTTTTTAAATGAAACAAAGCATTTTCAGTTTCTATCGGGTTTGAAACTTCGATGTGCTCCCTGCTAAATTCATACCACTGAGATTGAGTGACCATACTCTAGGGCCACCAATGTTGTTCACACAGTTCACACCTTCCCAATCACAAGTATCAAAATTTATGGGAACCCAACTTTTCATACGACCAAATGTGTCGTTTAGACTTCGTTTCATCTCAAGAAGGCATTTCCCTTCTTGGTTAAGGCCATGAAGACATACCACCAAAATAGCAACCACAAGTACCTCCAAGGCGAAACTCCAGGCATTCTGAAGTACCCACAAGTTGTTTTCCATCTGATTACTACACCACACTCATTTGGTGTTAGCCCTACTTTCTCCTTCCTTGCCCTGCACTTGTGCTATAAACTCCAATAGGAAAAGCTACTGCATCGTCATCACAACCATCAAAATTTGAAGCAATTACAAAGTGCCATGAAAACCACATCCAAAAATACCATTGAAACTCTGAAACAGACACTGAAACATGGGAATGATTCATAAATTAAGCATGGGTAACTCCCTCATACTGTGTCAGCCCTGCCCTTCTATCATAGAGTCCAGCAAAAAGAGCTAGCTCATAATCATCACAATTGAGAAGCAATTACAGGATGTCAGGTGTGCAAATAAATCATAAACTAACCAAACATCCTTCATGTTTACAAAACTGCTTTTAAAATGTTGTAAAACCATAAAGACCCACATCCAGAAATGTGATGAAAAAGCTCAGTCATGTACTGGAAAATGCAAATGAAGCATAAATTAATCAAACATACTAGAGGCTTGTAAAAATGTTTATGGAATGTCCTACAAAACATGCACAGACTAGGGACTAGAGATCCCAATAGCACCATGCAATGACACTGAAATGTGACTACAAAAATCAAAATCAACAACGTCAAATCCCATCCACCCTCCCAAGCTTATTGAATTAAATGAAAACAAGACACCCACAAGAGTAGAGCACTTCTTCTCCTCTTCTGCAATGAGTTTGAGTAAAAACTATGAAGGTGTACCATAATGATCTTTGTTAAGATTTGGGTTGAAATTTAATTCATAGATATACGGTGCTAAACATTCAAAGCTCAACACAGATACCAAAAATAGCAATAGAAAAATACCCTGTAGTTTGAAATCTGAAAGCCTACAAACATTGACATGGATAACAAAACTCAAAACCTTCCTACATTTGTTTCATAAATGATAAATCATAAACCCATAATACCCAAACCACCTCTCAGATGTCAGAAATTTAATGTAAATGAAATTAATTAACAAGAACCAAAGAAGTATCTGAGCAGCTAAATGTAAACAATACATCCTACACACATGACATAAAAGTTCAATTTCTTTAAGATTGATTAAAATAATAAAGAAATATAGAAACAATCAACATAAATATCCATAACCAAACAAACATTATTATAGATAACAAAACCCTAAAACAAAAACAATTTTCCCATGAAATGACAAATTTAATATGCAAATAACAAAAACTAAATAAAACCAATTGAGAAACACGCATGGACACGGATTAAAAAACCCTAACTGATTTTTTCCCATCAAGAGACAAGATTTTAAATAGAACTAACCATGAAGAGCATAAATTTACAAAGAAACATACATCAATGGAACCTAAGACAAGACCCTACAAGCATTTTCACAGATAACAAAACCATAAATGCATTTTTCCCAGTACACGATACAATATTAAACACATGCAAAAGTAGAACAAGCAAAATAATCCCACAACAAAAGCTAACAAACTACAGACATGGGCATGGGAAAAAATTACAGAACCATATACTCCTATCTACATTTTTTCCATAAAAAATAGAAGCTTTTGATTCAACTAGAAAAACAAGTGTACAACAACAAAGAAACAATTGGCAATAAAATCCACATCCACCTAAGCCTTGCCAAAACGCTAACTGCATTTTTCCAACTTCATTTCTCTTCTATTGGCTTTTATTTTTTGATGATAGATAGAGTTTGATTTGAAACGTCAATAGTAAAAACTTAGAGTCAAATCCAGAAACATTTCTTGCTAATATACTTTTCCCGTCAAATGACATCTTTTTGTTTTGTATTTAGCTACATGGTACTTTCCTTTTTCAATAAAATCTTATGCAATGGAGTTCATAAATTCATCATTTAAAGTTAGTGTCTCAAACTGTCATATTTTTCATATTTTTCGCTGCCAGTAAGTAGTTTGCAAAACCTTTGCCAAAGTTCTTTTGGATAACTTGGTTAGAAAATTATACTCGTTTTAAATTAGAATTCCCAATAATTGACAAGGTCAACATATCACTCCTATTTTGTTATTTTCATGGTATGCTTATTGGATTTTCAGTATTTATATTGCAGTTTTGTGATGTACATTGAGGTCAATGGTGATAATGCAACTCATATTTATAAGTTCTTGAAATCAAGCAAAGGTGGCATTTTGGGTGACAATATTAAACTTGGAATTTCACTAAGTTTCCGGTGGGATGGAAATTGTGGTCGATCGATATGCTCCAACAACTTCTCCACTAAATATTGAAATACTTGACAATCCCTCTTTTGTAGTTTCATACCTTCTAATACTTTCTTATGATGATAAATTGTTTGGGCTTTTGTTGCATGTCAATCACAATAACACCAAGAACCTAAATTTCTAAACAACAAATGTTTGATTTGGTAATAAGATACATGCTTTAAGACAAACACTAATATTTGTGTTTTATGTTTGTAGAAAGATATCAAGAAGATCCTTGGAACTACCCGATTCTTAAAAAGAAAAAACATAACAGTATTTCTATAGTGCCCAATAAGATGAAGAAATCCATTTACAAGTGATTTTGGTTACATAACAGGTTGTAGCTAATAATGTTGTTAGGAATTTCCAATTAGTAATTGCTTAAAATTCACTTTTATTAGCGCTATGAATCTCATTTGTTTCACATGGTTTGAACTATACCATAAATAAGGGTTGTATTTCCAATCCCATCATATATTTTTGTGGCAAAAGAGCAATTTAATCTCTCAAGGATGGAATGCAATTTTGTTTCATTAGTTTTCTCAATTGAAAAAGATGTTTATCATGCTTTTAACATTAATAATTTGCAAGCTGCCCATGGTTAGCATATTGTGTATCTTTTACAATTCACACTAATATTCCACATTTATCACTCTTCTACCTTCCACATTTCTTTGACGTACCCATTGCACACGAAGGTGTGATTGCTAGTTCATACTTTGGTGGACGTCCCTTCTACAATAGTATGCCTTGCATGAAAAAACCGTAGTGGGTGCATGATTTATAGTATTTAATGTTTATGTTCAACGGTATTCAATTTTTATGCCTTTTTTAGTTTTGAATTGTTTGCCAAAATTATCCTTTCATTGGCATGTATATCTGGGTTACCAATTTCCTCAGAGTTGTAGTCAAAGTCACCTAGATGGTCGTGAATCATCTCCCTCGTTTAGTAACATTGACTTGGAAATTTATCTCTTTTCATGTCATAAATGCGTAAGTATTCTCTAAAGCCCTTATCGACCTAAATTTAATTTTCTTGTGCTGCAAATTAAATCTAATCCATGGGTAAGTGCAAAAAGATGGGTCCTAAAAAGGGGGCTTAAGTGGCCACTTTTTTTTTTTCTGAAATAAGGAAATATTGACCTTGGACGTGAAATTGAGGATAGTTACACTCAAAATTTTGAGATGGAACAAGAAAAGGGATCGAAGTGCTCTGAGTCTACTTTCTAAAATACTAATTTATTTTGAAAATGGTTGAGATTAAGGGGTTCAAAAGAGGAATGTACAAAAATTGATGTTTTTTTTAGAAAAAAAAACAGAACATAGCAACTCTTGTACGTGCTAGGGAGAACTTTTTTTTAGTATTTTTAAAATCGCTATGGTGAGAAATTAGCTAACAATATGTAGTTCATGCATGATTTTTTTGATAAATTTTTAATGAATATTTGATTTTTTACTAATTTTCTAAGTGGACACTTCTTGAAAAACAAAATTTTGGCCGTGCTACCCCTACAAATTTTGGAAACTAATTGATTTTTTAAATTTTTTTTTTTGTAGAATGGAGTCTAGTTTCTAAAAATGTAATTTATTTGAAATTTCAATGAATGCTTCATTTATAATGAAAAAAACACCAAACACCGCTTTTTGCCAAAAAAGAGACACAAACAAAAGAAATTATGGATGAAAGGCTTAACATTGTCAAAAAGTGAAAAAATTACATCGTTGGATAGCTAAGAGAGAACCTAACATTATCCAGGTGTACGATTTGTTCGACATTGAACCACGTGTAATCCTGACGGTGAGCATGAACCCGATTATGTGAAATATTGTAGAATTTGCAAAAGCATGTCTCTGGTCATTAGGAATGCCCTCCAAGCCTTTGGGTTGGTATTCCAAGGCAAGTACCAAGCCCAAGGCTTGGGGATTCGAAAAGCAAGTTATAACATGTGCGCGTTATAACGTGTGTACGTTATAATGCATGTGCATTATAATGCACGTGCGTTATAACGCAAGCGCGTTATAACATGCTCGCATTATATCTTAGTTTTGACATGGTTTTTTGTGTTTGTGGGGGACATGTCTAGCAATACATAACGTGAGCATGGTATAACACACTCGTGTTATGTATTACTTTATGTTAAATGCTACTCTATTGAATGTATGTTTATATATTTGTATGTTTGTATGCTTGTATGTCATGTATGTATGTATGCATGCATGCTTGTATTTATGTATGTATGCATGTATGTATCAATGCATGTATATTGTATGTATGCCTATATGTATGTAAGATTGTATCTACACATGTACATGTATGCTTGTATGTATGTAGGATTGTATGTACATATGTATTATGCTTGTATATATGTAAGTATGCATGTATTTATGTATGTCTTTAGAGGGAGGGATAATTTTAAGAGAGAGAGGGGGGGTGGAAGTGAGAGTTTAAGAGAGAGGGAGTGGGAGAGAAGGGGTTGGAGTGAGAGGGACTTAGCTAGGTAGGGTGGGGAGAGAGAGAGAGAGAGAGAGAGAGGAGAGAGTGGGAGAGAGGGAGAGAGAGGGAGAGAAAGAGAGTTATGTAGGTAGGGTGCCAAAGGGAGAGACTTGAGAGTGTGAGGAGGGTGAGAGGGAGAGACTTGAGAGATAGGTAGTGAGAGGGAGTGCAAGAGAGGGAGTGGGAGAGAGGGAGGGGGTGTGGGAGGAAGTGACATGAGAGAGGGAGAGATAGAGGGACTTATCTAGGTAGGATATGAGGGATAAATAGATAGAGGGGAGAGAGGGAGAGAGAGTTACCTAGGTAGGTTTCTAGAGGGAGAGACCTGAGAGATATGGAGAGAGAGGGAGTGGGAGGGAGTGGGAGAGAGATAGAGAGAGATAGATAGAGGGAGCGAGAGAGGGTGGTAGGGATTGATTGAGCGAGAGGTATGTAGAAAGAGGGAGAGGGTAGATAGATACAATTAGAGAGGGTAGGAGAGAGGGAGGGAGGGAGAGGTGAGATGTATAGATATAGATAAAGTGATAGAAGTTGAGGGTATAGGGTTGAGGGATTAGGGTGGAGGACCTATAGGGTTGATGGTTTCTAGGGTATTAGGGTTTAAGGGTTGAGGGTTGAGGGATTAGGGTTGAGGGTAGAGGGTGTTGGGTTGAGGGCATAGGGTAGAAGGTTTTAAGGGCTTAGGTTGAGGGTGAGGGTTTTAGGGTATAGGCTTGAGGGTATATGGTTGAAGGATTAGGCTGAGGGTCCAATGCAAAGGGTAAAGGGTATAGGGTTGAGGGTTTAGGTTTAAGGATCGGGAGGCTGAGGGATTAAGGCCAGTTGAGGGTTGAGGGTTTAAGGTTGAGGGTAGAGGATTGAGGGTATAGGGTTGAGGGATTAGAGTTGAGGGTATAATGTATAGGGTAGAGGGTATAGGGGTTGAGGGATTAGGGTTTAAGGGTTGAGGGTTTAGGGTAGAGAGTAGAGGGTAGAGGGTAGAGGGATTAAGGGTTGAGGGATTAGGGATTAGGGTTGAGAGTTTTCGTGGATTGAAGGGTTTGAGGGTTGAGGGATTAGGGTTGAGGGTAGAGGGTATTGGGTTGAAAGTAGAGGGTAGAGGGTAGAGGGTAGAGGGTAGAGGGTTTAAGGGTTTAAGGGTTGAGGGTTTAAGGTTGATGGATTAGGGTAGAGAGGGAGGGATGAATGGATAGAGAGATGGAGGGAGAAGTGGGATAGAGAGGAGAGAAAAGGAGGGAGGGACATAGATATATGAAGGTTGATGATCCAATGTATAGGGTAGAGGGTTGATAATAGAGGGTATAGGGTTGACGACCTATAGGGTCAAGGGATTAGGGTATTGGGTTGAGGGTATAGGGTTGAGGGATTAGGGTTGAAGGTACATATGGTTGAAGGATTGGAGTTGAGAGTCCAATGTATAGGGTAGAGGGTATTGGGGTTGAGGGTTTAGGGTTTGAGAGTTGAGGATTAAGGGATTAAGAGTTGAGAATTGAGGGTTGAGGGTTTAACGTATAGGGTAGAGGGTAGAGAGTAGAGGGTTGAGGGTTGAGGGTTTAGGGTATAGGTTTGAGGGTATATGGTTGAAGGATTAGGTTGAGGGTCCAATGTAAAGGATAGAGGGTTTAGGGGTTGAGGGTTTAGGGTTTAAGGATTGAGGATTGAGGGATTAAGGGTTGAGGGTTGAGAATTGAGGGTTGAGGGTTTAATGTATAGGGTAGAGGTTTTAAGGGTTTAATTTTTAAGGGTTGAGGGTTGAGGGTTGATTGTTTAGGGTTGAGGGTTGATTGTTTAAGGTTGAGGGTCCAATGTATAGGGTAGATGGTATAGGGGTTGAGGGATTAGGGTTTAAGGGTTGAGGTTTGAGGGTAGAGGGTTGAGGGTAGGGGTTTAAGGGTTGAGGGATTAAGGGTTGAGGGTTGAGGGTAGAGGGTTGAGGGTAGAGGGTTTAAGGGGTTGAGGGTTTAGGGATTATGGTAGAGAGTTTTATTGGTTTAAGGGTTTAATGGTTGAGGGATTAGGGTTTAGGGTAGAGGGTATTGGGTTGAGGGTAGAGGGTAGAGGGTTTAAGGTTTTAGGGTTTAGGGTTGAGTGTTTTAAGGACTTATAGGGTAGAGGGTATAGGGTTTAGGGTTGAGGTTTAAGGTTGAGGGGAGGATTGAAGGTATAGGGTTGGGGGATTAGGGTGAGGGTCCAATGTATAGGGTAGAGGGTATATGGGCTGAGGGATTAGGGTTTAAGGGTTGAAGGTTGAGGATTGTGGGATTAAGGGTCAAGAGGGTTGAGGGATTAGGGTAGAGAGTTTACTAAGTGGGTTTAAGGGTTTAAAGGTTGAGGGTAGAGGGTATTGGGTGTTGAGGGTATAGGGTAGAAGGCTTAAGGGTTTAGGGTTAAAGGTTTTAAGGTTGAGGGTTAAGATTTGAGGGTAGAGGGTTTAGGGTATAGGTTTGAGGGTATATGGTTGAAGGATTAGGTTGAGGGTCCAATGTAAAGGGTAGAGGGTTTACGGGTTGAGGGTTTAGGGTTTAAGGATTGAGGATTGAGGGATTAAGGGTTGAGGGTTGAGAATTGAGGGTTTAATGTATAGGGTAGAGGGTTTAAGGGTTTAGGTTTTAAGGGTTGAGGGTTGAGGGTTGAGGATTGATTGTTTAAGGTTGAGGGTAGAGGATTGAGGGTATAGGGTTGAGGGATTAGGCTTGAGGGTCCAATGTATAGGTTAGATGGTATAGGGGTTGAGGGATTAGGGTTTAAGGGTTGAGGGTTGAGGGTAGAGGGTATAAAGGGTTGAGGGATTAGGGTTTAAGGGTTTAGGGTTGGGGATCCAATGTATAGGGTAGAGGGTTGAGAATTGAGGGTATAGGGTTGATGACCTGTAGGGTTGAGGGATTAGGATATTGGGTTGAGGGTATAGGGTTGAGGGATTAGGTTTGAGGGTACATATGGTTAAAGGATTGGGGTTGAGAGTCTGATGCATAGGGTGAGTGAGTGAGAGAGAGACAATTGAAGGTATGGGGTTGAGGACCTATAGGGTTGATGGTTTAGGGTAGAGGGTAGAGGGTTTAGGGTTTAGGGTAATGGTTTGAGGGTACATGGTTGAAGGATTAGGGTTGAGGGTCCAATGTATAGGGTAGAGGGTATATGGGTAGAGGGTTGAGGGATTAAGGGTTGAGAGTTGAGGGTAGAGGGTTTAAGGTTGAGGGTAGAGGATTGAGGGTATAGGGTTGAGGGTCCAATATATAAAGTAGATGGTATAGGGGTTGAGGGATTAGGGTTTAAAGGTTGAGGGTTGAGGGTATAGAGGGTTGAGGGATTAGGGTTTAAGGGTTTAGGGTTGAGGGTAGAGGGTTTAAGGGTAGAGGGTAGAGGATTTAAGGGTTAAGGGTAGAGGATAGAGGGTTAATGGTAGAGGGGGGAGAGATAGGAGTGAGTGTGAGAGAGAGAGAATTGAGGGTATAGGGTTGAGGACCTATAGAGTTTATGGTTTAGGGTATTGGGTTAAGGATAGAGGGTAGAGGGTTTAAGGTTTTAGGGTGTAAGGGTTTAGGATTGATTGTTTAGGGTTGAGGGTAGAGGGTTTAGGGTTTAGGGTTGAGTGTTTAAGGGTTGAGGGATTAGGGTTGAGGGACTAGGGTAGAGAGGGAGGGATGGATGGATAGAGAGATGGAGGGAGAACTGAGATAGAGAGGAGAGAAGAGGAGGGAGGGATAAAGATATATGAGGGTTGGGGATCCAATGTATAGGGTATAGGGTTGAGAATTGAGGGTATAGAGTTGACGATTTGTAGGGTTGAGGGATTAGGGTATTGGGTTGAGGGTATAGGGTTGAGGACCTATAGGTTTGATGGTTTAGGTTATTGGGTAGAGGGTAGAGGATAGAGGGTTTAAGGGTTTAGGGTGTAAGGGTTTAGGGTTTAGGGTTTAGGGTTGAGGGTAGAAGGTTTAGGGTAATGGTTTGAGGGTATGTGGTTGAAGGATTAGGGTTGTGGGTCCAATGTATAGGGTAGAGGGTATAGGGGTTGAGGGATTAAGGGTTGAGGGTTGAAAATTGAGGGTTGAGGGTTTAATGTATATGGTAGAGGGTAGAGGGTTTAAGGGTTTAGGGTTTAAGAGTTAAGGGTTGAGGGGTTGAGGGTTGAGGGTATAGTGTTGAGGGTGAAATTGGCAACCTAACTTGGATTGTTTGAGAAAATGGGTCCAAGAAATGTACATCACCGAGAGACCTCATTTCTTGGACCCATTTTCTCAAACAGGCCAAGGTAGGTTGTCAATTTCACCCACTAGCTTGCGAATTCGGTGAAATTGGCACTGTAGTGGCCTATTTGAAAAAAATCGGTCCAAGAAATGGGGTCTCCTGGTGATGTTGGGAGACCCCATTTCTTGGACCCATTTTTTCAAACAGACCACTACATTTCCAATTTCACCCACTAGCCTGCCAATTCGGTGAAATTGGAGTGGCATGTTTGAAAAAATGGGTCCAAGAAATGGGGTCTCCCAGAAATCATCGGGAGACCCCATTTCTTGGACCCATTTTTTCAAACAAGTGGTGGGCAACAACTTTACATCAGCCTGGACCACTAAATTATGGGAGAAATTGGCAACCTAACTTGAGAGGGATAGAAAGAGTGAGTGAGTGAGAGAGACTTGAGAGAGGGAGAGGGGGTAGGAGTGAGAGACTTGAGAGAGAAATAAAGGGTATAAGGGTTAAGGGTAGAGGGTAGAGGGGAGAGAGATAGCAGGAGTGAGTGAGTGAGAGAGAGAGTTGAGAGAGGGAGATGGGGTAGGAGGGAGAGACTTGAGAGAGAGGGAGGGAGGGAGG
Source organism: Sequoia sempervirens (assembly GCA_007258455.2). Taxonomy (NCBI): domain Eukaryota; kingdom Viridiplantae; phylum Streptophyta; class Pinopsida; order Cupressales; family Cupressaceae; genus Sequoia; species Sequoia sempervirens. The sequence continues at coordinate 233,140,432 of VDFB02000007.1, forward strand.
AGAGAGATAGAGGGTATATGATAGAGGGTATAAGGGTTAAGGGTAGGGGTAGAGAGGAGAGAGATAGAATTAGGGTATAAGGGTTGAGGGTATTGGGTTGAGGACCTATAAGGTTGATGGTTTAGGGTTTAGGACTTACATATGGTTGAAGATTAGGGTTGAGGGTACATATGGTTGAAGGATTAGGGTTGAGTGTCCAATGTATAGGGTAGAGGGTATCAGGGTTGAGGGTTTAGGGTTTGAGGATAGAGGGTAGAAGGTTTAAGGGTTGAGGGTAGAGGGTTTAGGGTTTTAGGGTATAGGTTTTAGGGTTTAGGGTTGAGGGTTTAAGGTTATAGGGATTGAGGGTTTTGGGTTGAGGGTAGATGGTAGAGACAAAGAGAGAAAATAAATCTATTAAAAAATCAACTTTCTTATAACACAAGCGTGTTTTAAAGCAGTAGAGATGGTCATTTTTTTAGCAAGAAATAATGTGCTTGTGTTATAACATGAGTGCGTTATAATGCAAGCACATTTTGGCTTACTCTAAAAATGGTAAAAAACTCAATATACCTATGATCTAAAGGCCCACATTCTACATATTCTCCTAATTTTGTGTGCTCCAACAAAAAGTAGCTTTTTGATGATGTGAAGTGTGCATGCATGTTTTTCACATTCCACCACCTTTTTCATGATCTTTCTACCACCTTTGCATGAAATAACAAAGTTTTCAAATTGAAAGGCATATAATATCAATTCGAGTCTGAATTCCATTCAAAAGTGATATACAATTGAAGTTTGGAGGGGAACAAGCTTTTGAAAAAGTCAAATTGTTGAGGAGTTTGAAGAAAGAAGAAGCAAAGGCTACATAATTGGGTAGAACTCCTCCATTTGAAACTCTAGTTTTTAGGTATGTGAAGTCTTTACACATTTTCTTTCATTCTATTATGGCTTTCTTTCATTTTTGTTATTTTGCATATTCCATGTTGATCATTGTTTGTTTGTCACTATAATCTTAGCTTGTCAATGCACATTTTAAATTACACAATTCTATACACTTTCCAATTACATGTTTAAACCACATCTCTTTGAGGCCTTTTGTTATTTAACAATTGACTTACCTTGTGTATGCTTCCACATTTTGTATACACATATATATGAGATAAGTTATAAGGAAGTAAAATAAAACATCATTTCTCAATCCTTTATTATGGATGTGCATACCACTCTCCAAAGCTTTCATTTTGGTATAGGCACATGGGGGATGTTGGAAAATGTAGTTGAATTTGGTTTTACACCTACAATTTGCATATGCTTGAAATTCTCTAAAGTGTTTTCAATAAATCTATTTTTTGCATATCCTACAATCATTATAGTCCATGAGGACATATCTCATTAAGGTATTTTGTCAAACAGTTATACCAAGTAGCTGATTTCCTTGTCTATGCTACCAAAGTTTCCATACATTTCTCTAAAAAAGTGGAATATACTCCTCCCACATTGATAGATCTTTGAAACTATTTTGGTTTTCATCTCTATTTCTAAATTTACCTCATCACTTATGGTGTGATATATTTTAAATGTTTCCTTGATTAGTCTACCTACAAGGGATTCTAACCCTTCTCTCCACTATTTCAAGACTCTTTATTCAAGGCTAAGTTAGCAACATGGGGAAAGGTGCAACCTATCTTGCAATCATGGCTCAAAATGGAAGCATGGACAAGGCATTTGAATTGTTTGACAATAATATTTTTGTATAAATGTATGCAAAATGTGGTAGCATTGACAAGCTAGTGAGCTTGGTAAGATAGTGAGCTCACTCACTTGCTTTCCAATGTAGTAGGGTTGACAAGGTAGGGGCAGCGTATGCCTCATAGAATTGGGAACTCATGGTGATGTATATAATTGGGGACTCATGGTGATACATCACCATGAGTCCCCAATTCTATGAGGCATACGTTGCCCCTACCTTGTCAACCCTACCGCATTGGAAAGCTAGTGAGTGAGCTAGCTTGCCAATGCGGTAGGGTTGAGAAGGTAGGGGTAGCATATGCCTCATAGAAATGGGGTCTCATAGTGATATACATCACCATGAGTCCCTAATTCTATGAGGCATACACTGCCCCTACATTGTCAACCCTACTGCATTGGCAAGCTAGTGAGTGAGCTAGCTTGCCAATGTTCCACTAGCTTGCCAAGGAATTTGAATTCACATGCCTTGTCCATACTTGCATTTTGAGCCTATCTTGCAATCATGGCATGTCACATTACCACATTCCTTTAAGGCATTCCATTAGAAAAATTCATGTGACCTTTGTCTATGCTAGAAATACTCTTCTACAGGATGATTTTAAGTATTTTTATGAACCCTTGAATGACATATTCCATTTATTTGAATGGATATATTTTTAGGAACTAATATTTTTCTCATTACCATGCTATAGGTAAAATTATCCACCATGTTGAGGAAACAAACAAGGAATAAACTAACAAACGAAGAGTATGAAACCAACAATTCAAAGGAGAGAGAATGGGTGGCGACATATTGTGAAAATAAGAAATTGGATACGATTGATGAAAACAAGCCATTTGAAGAGGAACCTCAACCATGAAAATGAGAACAGGCATTGGCAGCACAAAGGAAACAAATGCAAAAGAATCGTGGCAAGACAAATTTAGATATCGTAGTTGGAGACACACCATCTACCACAAGTGAATATGGAGGGACACCATCTACTACAAGTGAATATGGTTGGACACCATCCACCGCATCTCAAGTTGAGAGTACATCATCACTCGAATTTGATGAAAAAGGTATGCCATCATCCCCATGTGAACCTCAAGGTATGTCTTCTACTCCACCCTCGATTGAAGGTACGCAATATAGCCCACCTCAATTTAATATTGATGAAATTCCTAATGTTGAGATGTATGTACCTAAGAGAACACCACCTAGAATTTTGCGTTGAAAGCCAAAGTATTTGGTTAATATTGATGAGGATATTTTGTAGCACATGGAAGGTAAGATTCCAACACACACTTGTAGAAGATATGCTGATAACATTTGGAAATTATTCTTTAAAAGGCTAAATGAGACCGCAAGATGTCAACTATTTGTTGAAATGAAGCGGGGTATAAAGTATAGAAACATCATGAAGACTCTTGGGTTGAGAACATCAAATGCTTCAAGTGAAAACACTATTGTGAAGAATCTAACATATGCTTATGAGAGTGTGGGTAAGACCTCATGCTCAAAGGATAGTAATGTCACCTGATGTGTCATTGCATCGACTTTGGTAAGTAGTCAAAGAAAGAGGGCTCGTTTCATTAGAAAGACGAGTCAACAAATGAGAATTAGTAGAAAAAATTTATCAAGAGCCGTTCAAAGGTGACAAAGAATTAAGGGCATTGATTCAAATGAATTATGGGAATTCTCGGGGAGACCTCCACAAAAAGATAAAAAAGTTGTTGAAGCATTGAAAACACTAATTGAAGAGTATTGGAAGAATAACACAAGGCCATCTTTGAATCAAAGGGATGTGGTAAGAAGGAGAATCGGTAGTTGGAACCGTGAGCCACATCCAAAGCATTTTTTGGATATGACTCAAACCCAATTTTTTTGTAAATTTCAATAGGATTATCCTCAAATTAGTATTTGTCAAAGATATTTTGAAATGCTTAAACCTTTTTATGTCAAAATAAATCACACATGCACTACTTTTTGTTGTATACTACATATTGAATTCTCTAACCATTATGATGTTTATCGTTCTATATGTTTAGATTTGCATACTAACGATGTTTTGAAGGATTGTGGCATAGAAGCCCCACCAACATATTCAAGAGAGTTATTATCAAAAGATTTATGTGAAATAGAGGATGAAAAAATATTCTACAAGACAACATTCTTGGATGGTTCATGCAAGTGTTGCGGTGGCTTGCAACGTATGCCAGTATGTCAACATATGGAAAGCACATATGAGGTGGGACAAAAACTAGTAGAGTTCGAGAAGTATAAAACAAGGGAACACATTACAAAAGATGGTAATCAAGCAAAAAGGTGTGATTTGGTTATTCAGAAGATTCCAGTGTATCAATTTATGTCCATGTTTCGTGACAATATAGTGTATGAGTATGCAAGACATACCCATAGAGCCTGATGACTAGACACACAATTCAAGCTATGCAAGGACACCTTTCCAATTGGCAGCATAGTATCAGTGGTTGACTTTGTAGAGAACTACACTCTATAGCCACAACGTGAGGTGCAGTCACAATATTACAACTCCACACAGGTTTCAATATTTGTGCACATAGCATTCATTCATGCAGCTGATAGTACAAAGGACCAAAGGAAGGTATTGAGGGAGTATCACTTTTATATTAGTAATGATCACACACATTCTCTAGAGTTCGTGCAAGGTTGCTTCCAAATGTTCTACAGTGATTTGGCTTAGAGGGGCATAGCATACAGTTATCATATAATATGGTCGGATAACTGTGCAACACAGTTCAAGAACTCGTGCATGTTGTACTGGTTGAGTAGGATGAATGCCATTATAGGTGTTCAACATATGTGTAACTTTTGTGAGGTTGGGCATGGAAAGGGGGAGCATGATGGTGTAGGAGCATGTGTGAAAAGAGCATTAGAATGAGAAGAGTTAAAGTATAAAGAAAATGCAAAGTTGATAGATGCAAAATCAATCTTCGAGTGGTGTAATGCTTCAATGGGTCCAGGTAATGAAGGTACATCTTCAATTCATATATATTTTTGGTTGATGGATGATACTAACATTGCACCATATGAGGATTTTTGTACACTAACAAGATTGAGTGAGCTACACTCTTTCCTTAGCTCAGATGTATGTTCATGGAGTATTAATACACAAAAGATGGCATGCTTTTGTTCTTCATGTACAATGCAAACCTAGAATGATTGTGAGTCAGAGGAGTGGGTTGAGAAATGGTTGACAAGTTATCTTAGCCTACTTCACACATATCACCCTTTGATGACATTGGAACTAACACAGATGGAATCATTGGTCGACTTTGACCACGTATCAGATCTAGTTCAACTAGGTAATATATCTATTTGCTTAGTTTTTGAAATTCCTATTGTTATCTTCCTTTGTAGTGTATTTGTAATGTTGACTAATTTCAAGAGATTTGTTGCACATATCAATGCAAGGCATGTTTATGCAATTATTGTAGATGAAGACAACAAAGAGGGAAAAAACTATTACTTGTGTCATTGTGTTGAGGCCAAAAAGAAATTGGAGGCCCCAGTTATAGATGGAGGAAACATCGAATACCCTACAGGCTCAGTTGCTATTACTGGAACGTGGCTTGAAGGTACCCACATAAGAGTGTTAAATATTGGCTATTTCAGGACTTTGACACACATCATAATATTCTTCATTACTTGAACCTTGTTGTGGCATCCAATGTTTGTTTGACCAAATATGGAGGTAGACCTTTGAACAAGACCTTGTGGAAGGTCCGTGAGTCTGACCATGAGACAATACTTGACATAATAAAGAGTAGAGAAGACCCAAATGGTTCGTTGGATTAATTTGTAAGTACATGCACATTAGTTCTTATTAATTTATACTTGTATGCACATTAATTTTTTTAATTCCAATGCTATCATCTTCTTTTACTTTGCCTATTTGTAAGTAACCTACTAAAAATTGATTGGTGTCCCCTTGCAGAAAGTGCGGATTTATGAGCCATCCAAGAGAACTTAGCCAAAAAAGCAATGCAACATCCTTATTTTGATGATCTTGACAAATCTCAATTATTATTTTAAGCCATTATAAAAATGCGTGTGAAGCTTGGTGAGGTAATTTCAAGTTATTCATTTAAAGTTAACCTTATCATGAGAACCTATGATGTAGACATTATAAGAGCATCTCAAATTTCAAGTTATTCTATTCATGAGAGGTGTTGTGTGCAATAGGTATCTTGGAACTCCCAATGAAGATGTATGACCAAGAGTGACTAAGTTGAGAGACTGGAATTCCTATCCTCAATGGAAGCATCAAGATTTATGCCTTGTTGTTCCTGAGTTGGAACCAAATGGTGTGGATTTGTTGTCTGTAAGTACCTTCCATCTATTTTCATTTCATTTCCATTTTGGATGCTCTTTCTTTTTCTTCTTTTACTTTGTGTATTTGTAAGTAAACTACTAAAAATTTATTGGTCTCTCCTTGCAAAAAATGTTGATTTATGAGCCATAGAAGAGAATCTCAGCAAAAAAAGCAATGCAACATCCTTATTTTGATGATCTTGTCAAATCTCAATTTTGATTTGAAGCCATTATAAAAGAGTGTGTTAAGTTTAGTGAGGGAATATCAAGTTATTCATTTGAAGTTAACCTCATCATGAGAACCTATGATGTAAATATTATAAGAGAATCTCAAATGTATGAGTGACATTGTAAAAGATCTGTGAGAACGAAGTACCTAAGAAATTGTACCTATGGTGTAGGGCACCTGGGCCTTGATTTTGTAAAAGGGGTTTAGTATGTAGTGTCTTTATGTTTAAGGTCATTTTTTTGTTTTGAAATAATTTCTTTAAGACCATGTTGCAATGTTTTAGGTTGGTTTTGGTTAGGAGTCATTTTGAGTCAATTTGGTAAAGTTGTAAAAATTATAAAAAAGTTGCATAACAACTTTTGTATTTTTGATGTAAAAGGGAAGTTGAATAGTTAGGATGTTAAAAGTTAGTTGTAGTCAGTTGGATATGGTTGGAAAAGGTTAAATATGCTTTGTAATGGTCGAAACAGGGGTTGGATGTACATTTGGAGGATTGAATAACAAAGATTCACTGTTTTCTGCATTTTCCTACATTGAATTTTGCTGCTACAACAACTTGAACATTTTGGTACGGCCTGAAAGTGCTCATTTGTGCATTGGAATTGATGGAGGAATGAACTAACTTTCATTTTCATCTTGTCTCATTTGATTTCATTAGGATTTGAGTGAGTTATAGTGTTTTTTTTCTTCTTCTAAAACGGGTTAGAAACCCCGGTTTTGAAGGTTTGAGAGAAAAAATAATGATTTGTGACCCATTCCATTGATGAAAATGCTTAATAATTGATGGAATGGGTGCAGGTAGGTTTTATTTTATGTTTTTGAAATTGGTAGGAGCAGGGATGAGGATTTGAGAAAATTTGGTTGATGCCCTAGTTGGTTTACTTCATGTTTTTAAGAAAAAGTGATGCATAGAAGTAGGGTTTTGTAGAAGAGTTGATTGAAGACCATTCTAGGGGATGGGGATTTCATGTGAAGACCTAATATGACATGTATAAGATTATGGAATGGATATTTGAGGTTTGGAGTGTGTAAAACCAATAAGTGCCTTGTTGAGGGAGCCTAATTAGGCCTATTTCAAGGAGTAGCAGCAATTTTTTGGCCCGTGATGCTTAAGAATTCTTCATCTAAATCTACGAGATTGTGTTGGGCCCCTCTACAATAACCTATCTTGGTTTTTGTTATCTCAGAGTCATTTTCTCGTGGTGTCCTTTTTTCACTTGATGGAAAAAGTGTCAAATGCAAGCAGTGTAAAGTTGCAAAGTGGTGCAACTTTCGTTCTGAAACTCGTGTGACTAAAAAAACTATTCCAACACATCTAGATGGGTACATTTATGCTAGACATGGTCCTCTTTCATACCTAAACATGTGGAATCACTCTGAGCTATGTTCAACTGACTCAATCCCTTAAGGGTCCAAAGTGCAAAAGGACAACAATCTTTGACGAGCTATTACTCAGAAATTGTGGCACTTAAATAATCTTCATTTGAGCCTACAAGATCGCGTTGGGCCCCTCTACAATAACCTCTCTCGGTTTTTGTTATCTTAGAGTGGTTTTCCCATGGTGTAGTTTTCGGTTGATGGAAAAGTGTCAAATGCAAGCAGTGCAAAGTTGCAAAGTGGTGCAACTTTCGTTCTGCAACTCGTGTGACCAAACAAACTATTCCAACACGTCTAGATGGGTGGATTTACGCTAGGAATGATCCTCTTTCACACTCAAACACATGGAATCACTCTGAGCTACATTCATCTGACATAATTCCTTAAGAGTCCAAAGTGCAAACTGACAACAATCTTCGATGGGCTATTAATCGGACATCGTGATGCTTAGAAACTTCTCGTTTGAGCCTATAGGATCGTGTTGGGCCCTCTACAATAACCTCTCTCAGTTTTCGCTATCTTGGGGGCGTTTTCCCGTAGTGGAAAATTTTCATTTGGGGAAAAAGTTGTCAAATGCAAGTAGTTGAAAGTTGCAAAGTGGTGCAACTTTCATTCTGCAACTCGTGTGACCAAATGAGTTGTTCTAACACGTCTAGGCGGGTACATTTACGCTAGGAATGGTCATCTTTCACACTCAAACATGTTGAATCACTCTGAGCTACATTCAACCAGTAGAATCCCTTAAGAGTCCAAAGTGTAAAATGGTTGCAAACTTCAACATGTTGTTACTTAGATACCGTGATGCTTAGAAACTTATTGTCTGAGCCTATGGGATCATGTTAGACCTCTCTACATTAATTTCTTTTGGTTTTTGCTATCTTCGAGGCATTTTTTCGTGGTGGTGAATTTTCACTTGGGGAAAAAGTTGTCAAATACAAGTAGTTGAAAGTTGCAAAGTGGTGCAACTTTTGTTCTGCAACTCGTGTGACCAAACAAACTATTCTAACACGTTCAAATAGGTAATTTTACACTAGGAATGGTCCACTTTCACACCCAACCACGCGGAATCGCTCCGAGCTACATTCAATCGGATCAATCCCTTAAGAGTCCAAAGTGCAAAATGGTTGCAAACTTCAACATGTTGTTACTCGGATACCGTGATGCTTAGAAACTTCTCTTCTGAGCCTATGGGATCACGTTGGGCCCCTCTACAATAACCTCTTGAATTTCACTATCTCGTAGGAATTTTCTCATAGCGGCGAATTTTCACTTGGGAAAAAAGTTGTCAAATGCAAGTAGTTGAAAATTGCAAAGTGGTGAAACTTTCATTTTGCAACTCGTGTGACCAAATAAACTATTCCAATGCATCTGGGTGGGTACATTTATGCTAGGCATGGTCCTCTTTCATACCCAAACACATTGAATCGCTTCAAGCTACATTCAATCGGTAGAATCCCTTAAGAGTTCAAAGTGTAAACTAACTGCAATCTTCGACGGGCTGTTACTCAGACACTGTGATGCTTAGAAACTTATTGTCTTAGTCTATGGGATCATGTTGGGCCCCTCTACAATAACCTTTCTCATTTTTTGCTATCTCGGAGGCGTTTTCCCGTGGTGGTGAATTTTCACTGTGAGAAAAAGTTGTCAAATGCAAGTTGTTGAAAGTTGCAAAGTGGTGCAACTTTCGTTCTACAACTCGTGTGACCAAATGGACTGTTCCAACGTGTCCGGATGGGTACATTTATGCTAAGCATGGTCCTCTCTCACACCCAAAAATGCGGAATCGCTTTGAGCTACATTCAACCGGCTTGATCCCTTAAGGGCCCAAAGTGCAAAAGGGCAACAATCTTTGATGGGCTACTACTCGGAAACCATGATGCTTACAAACTCTCCATCTGAGCCTACGGGATCGCATTGGGCCCCTCCACAATAAAATCTCAGTTTTTTTTTTTTATCTTGGAGTCGTTTTCCCATGGTGTCCAGTTTTCACTTGATGGAAAAAGTGTGAAATGCAAGCAGTGTAAAGTTGCAAAGTGGTGCAACTTTCATTTTGCAACTTGTGTGACCAAACAAACTGCTCCAGCGTGACCTGATAGGTACGTTTATGCTAGGCATGGTGCTCTTTCACACCCAAACACACAAAATCACTCTGAGCTATGTTCAATCAGTTTGATCCCTTATGATGACATCCAAAACAATTGAAAAGAGAAACATACACACGAGCGGTTGAGAAGTCTGAGTTTTCCACACAAAAAACATATGATCATCCTCCTTTCCCTTACAACAATATAAACCAATTTTGAATGCGTAAAATGGTGGAACTTGGAAACATTTTATTTTTCCTCAATTAACAACTTTGGTTGTGAAGCATTTTGTCATTTTCATTTGAAATGATTTGCTATGCTTGAAAATTGGAGTCTAAGAGAAACAAGTGATGCTCTCACGTACATTTATTATTTGGTGTGATAAATAAAGTTTCCACCGTTGAGTCCATTGCTTATTTGTATTATCAATTATAACTTGCTTTCTCCCGAGTCCATTTCCTATACAAGAAATAATATTGCAAAAAATTGACATATACATCTTTTGATGTGTTTATATGGTGATGGATCAAGAACATAACAATTCATTCTACATTATGAGGATTATGCTTTGAAAATGTTTAAATACTATTCAAGATAAATGTTTGTATGATAATGTGTTAAGAAGTTAACTACTCATCATCTACTATGAATATTATGTTTTGCAAGTGTTGTGAAGATTATGTATCCTTTGCTTAATTGAGTTGTTCCAATCAAAAGATTAAATATATTGAAATCTTTTTATGAAACATTTCATGGAATGCCAATTGAAAACGTGTTTTTTACTTTTAGATAAAGCATTTCATGGAACTCTTTGGATTAAACTGAATTGAGATATGTAAGAACAAGGAAGCATTATGAAATACATTGCTCAAGGATCTTAAATAAGCCTTCTCTCCCATTGCAATTTTGGGTGGATTATTACTTTGAAAGTATTGGGAATGCTTTGCCTATTTTCTAGTTGGAAATTTCCATTCTAGAAAGCCCATCTCTTAATATATTTTATACTCATTCTTAATCAATTATCGAGTTAATAATCAGTGCATTTAATTACAGTTAATATTTTCTTTTCAATTTGTGCAATTTTAGAATTTGTAACTCTACTACTATTCCTAGAAATATTGAAGTTGTTTAGCATCGACTAATAAATTTGTTTAGTATCAATCAATTAATATTCAAGACAAACCATGAAGGATAGAAATGATCAATTGTAGGGCTAACCAATTAATAAGTATACACATGAATAAGTCAAGCATGTACATGTGAATAAGGGAAGCACAAGTACTCAAAAACACGTAAGCCTTGAAGTATACACACGAATACATAGTATACACAAATTAATACAAAGTATATGCATGGATACAGGGTATACACATGAAAACTTCTAAGTCACAAAGTATACATTGGAATACACGTAAGTCACAAAGTATACATGTAAGTTGTAAAGTATACACTTGAATACACGTAACTCATAACTATTGAACCATGAATTTATAATGCAAATATGGACACTATCGATAAAAGATATTTGTATTAACCAAATAGCCATGTAGGAATACATCAATATATGTCGATATAAGTATGAAATATAGGTACAAAATAGCCATATAGACTTACGAGAATTCCATATAGGCATACAATGTCAAATATATCCAATACAAAATATGTACAAAAATATCATATAGGCATACAACAAAGGGCTCTAGAATCAAAAGTCATCGCTCTCCATGCTCTCAAAATAAACTCTTTCCCTTTGCTTGTCGATTAGATGGTGATACGTCTATCACTCATTTATGTTGCAATCAAGGAGTGCTCTTGGTGCTCCTCCTAGGGTTTAGTTCTTGGTCAAGTCTTATTTGTTACAATAAGAAGTAAAGACATTAATATATAGAAATTACATTATAAAAAATGATATATTTAACAAAATAATCACTTACCACCATCTAATGATCACTCTCCATGAGGGAAATATTCAAATGCCCATGTTGAGGCGTGTTGAAGCCTTATATAAACCATCCAAATAGAAATTAAACTATGAATCAATAATGGCTTGATTTTTCACTAACATCTATAACAACGAATGTAAATTGAAATTTAGTAATTTGTCGCATACCTCCTCTGTCAGAGCCATCAAGGAGTCTATAGCAGATGAAACACCGATCTCCACTTCCCTCTGAACATTATGAGGTGTATCTGCTTCCAACATCTGAAAATAAAACAACAAATTATTCAATCATGAAAACTACAATAGCGATCCACGTCATGGCTTATAATGTATGAGATAATGAACAAAATTTTGAGTACTTATTAAACTATATATTTTTGACTATCATGCTTACTATTTGTCTTATCCATATCTTGTTTGAAAGCACGCGTTTTTAGGCTTTTACCCATAGCAGCAACCCGATGAACCATTTGATAAAATGCTTTTGTAGACATGTACGATAACTGTGGTGGCATAGAGAAAGCAGTGAACTGTTTGAAAAAATGCCTCAAAGAAATGGGGTCTCATGGTGATGGAATTCCATTACAAATAAATGTTTCATGGCATTCCATCACCATAAGACCGCATTTCTTTCAGGCATTTTTTCAAATAGTTCATTGCCTTCTCTATGGTATTATGTTGGGATGGGGTGGATGTTATAGTGTGGCCTTGGTTATGAGATGGAAGGTGATCATGACATGAAGAGGGAGGAGTGGGGACATGAACAAGTGGAATAAAAGGTGGAAGGTTCCATGGATTGGTAAATTGAGGATGAGAAACTTGAAAAGAATTTGGAGGGAAATTTTGGCTAATGGGTTGGTTTCTATTCTTCAAGTAGTGAGCTATTTGAAAAAATGCCTCAAAGAAATGTGGTCTTGTGGTGATGGAATGGCATTCCATCACCATGAGACCACATTTCTTCAAGGAATTTTTTCATACTACTCACTGCCTTAACTATGATATTGCTTACTATTATGCTTAGATAGAATTTTTTCCAAGCATCCATAGTTTGTTGGAAAGAACCTATTTTAGGATTTTAGCCATAGTAGCAAGGAAGTGAGTAGTTTGATAAAATGAATTGGTACACATGTATGGAAAATGTGGTGAGCTGTTTGAAGAAATGTGGTATCATGGTGATGGAATGGCATTCCATCACCATGAGACCACATTTCTTTGAGGCATTTTTTCAAAGTACTCACTGCCTTGTCTATGCTATTGCTTACTATTATGCTTTGATATATTTTTTCCAAGCATCCATAGTTTGTTGGAAAGCACCTTTTTTAAGCTTTTAGCCATAGCAACAAGGAAATGAATTGTTTGATAAAATGATTTGGTAGACACGTATGGAAAATGTGGTAGATAGAAAAGGCGGTGAGTTGTTTGAAAAAGTGCCTCAAAGAAATTGGGTTTGAGACATTTTTTCAAACAAATCATTACCTTGTCTATACTATTGCTTACTATTATTCTTTCATATATTTCTTCCAAGCATCCATAGAATAGACAAGGCAATGAACTATTTGAAAAGATGCCTCAGTAAAAAGTGGTCTCATGGAATGCCATGACAAGCAAATGCAATTGGAAGTTGCTCCTACTTACTACTTATGCTATGTGAAGTAATTGCATCACTGCTTATATTGACTTTCTAAACAACTATATTGTAGTTGAAATTTTGTCATCTATCAACATCTAGTTATTAGTTATGGAATGTGAAGTAATGCTTTGAGTTTGAAAGATGTGCAATGCAATGTAATCAATGATATGAATATAAACTACCCAAATCTATTAAGTACAATTCATTAGTTAAACTCTTTATTCTATTACCTGCATGTAGGTTTGTCTAAATCCACTGGCACTAGGAGGTGTTCCCTTGAAACCTCCAATATTAGCCTATTCAACATCCAAAATCACATATTAAAATACAATTCATAAAACAATGCTATTAACATGTAATAAATTTATAATTGTTTACTAGTTGCATACCCGAATGGTAGATGCAGTGGAGAAATAAGTAGGTGTAGGGCCGGTGTATCCAATATCAACACTGTGACCCTAAAATTTTATTAAAATCATAAAACTAAATTAGTTAATCTTGCATTTCAAAATTGAAATTTAGTAAATTAAATTTAATGAACATGCTAACATTTACCTGAGTATCAATGCCATAGGCCTCATTCAAAATATCAACTTCCCTCACCATCTCCATAGCTACAGACGTATCCTGCATAGCAACCTCTTGAGTGTCGGTGGGGTCATATGAACAAGTCGCCCCACAAGACTGACACAAATGTGATCGAAGCCCACCACTCAAAGACTCCCCTAGATGGCGATGTAGAATAGTGTTGGCATGTTGGATGACACTCTAGGTCAAAGAACTGATGGCCTGCAAAGTATCTACCTCGACAATCTCCTTCTCGATGGAAGGGATAACGATGTGCTCATGAGGCAACCTAGCGAGAGGTTGTCTCCCTTGTCGCCCAGGATCCTACTGTGCATCGAGTTTATCTTGAGCCGATCCCCCACCTCTCCCCTGGAAGTCCCTCATATCAAAATAATTTAGGATTTTGTTCAAGATGAACTCACAGTATAGTTTCCTGAGGAAATACTATGGGACTTCACAATTGTTGCATGGTGGGCAATCAAAAACCATGTACCACCTATCCCAAAAAAAGTTCCCAATTTTTTGGTGGTGGCACCAATGGATAGGAAACCTCTTCGCATTAAGGGTAAGATTTGCATTTGTGCATGGGTTAGTGAATAATGAGCACAAATCAATTTTTTTAATTTTTAGATCTTCTACATCTTTATATGATAATTTATCCCAGTAATAAGCCCTAGTCACCTGCCTCCTATCTTGCCAACCAGTTAATTGTTTGTTGATTGAATCTACATGTTTTAACATCTCTTTGAGTGAAGTTTCCAGGGTCATTCTTTCCATGGTTGAACCATTTGGATCGTTCAACCTCCTGATTAAATCCTCAATTTGTTTTTTATTGTTTTCAATTTCACTCATTAAGTTTTGTTGAGTGCCAGGAGGATGTTGAGGGATTGGTGGAGGAGATTATTGTTGTGGTTGTTCAACTTGAGGATTTTGTTGTTGTTTTTCTTGTTGTGCTTGTTGAGGATTTTGTTCCTCTTGTTGTTGTGCTTGTTGAGGATTTTGAGGAGGGTTCGCAAGTTCATTAACATCTCCTACAAACTCAAAAAATAAATATAAAAAACAACCTAAAACTAACAAATTCACAACAAAAAATAAGCAATCGTTACCTCTTAGACCTCCTCGTTGACGTGGCGGCATCCTAGCGATGAAACAACAAAAAATTGACAAAAAATATTGCAAAATGGCTCCTCCCAGAATGTGAGCACAAAAATGAGGGGTTTTGGCCACAAACAGGAAAAAACACAGTCGCAATGCAAATGATTTCAAATTCCTTTTTTTTTTGCTTTTAATACTCATAACGTGCTTGCGTTATAACACGCTCGAGCATTATGGGCTTGTTGTGGCCAAGCCTTAGGATCGACACACCAAACCATAACGCAAGTGCATTATAACGCACTTGCATTATGAGCTTTCAAAACTTTTTTAAAAATTTGACCACAAATTGGCTACCCATCTTTTTGTACCCACCCCCGTAATTGTAATTTATGGTATTTTCATTTCTTAGTCTTTTTTTCTAAAATATTAGAATCTATGACTATAGTATGAATTATTAAATTCATATGTGTATTTATTTATGTGATCCTCATGCAAATTATTGTTTTCTTGAGTGCTTGTGGAAATTTACCTTCCTGGACAAGTGTCGAATATGGGTAATAGGGAGCATATGGTGCTTTTTCCAATTTTATTTTTAGCTATATATGGCTATATGCTTGGCAAGCATTTGCTGAACATTGAAATAAATGGTTTTAATATATATTATTTCTCTTTGTTGTATCCTAGTATCGATCATAGCATTTTCTAGAGTAATTAGAAATGCATGTAGATATACTCGGCTTGCACTAGATCCTATCCTGTACATCGATTTATTTTTGCTAAGCATCTCGTATAGGATCGGTGGTTCTTCATGTCAAGAAGAAATATTCGAGGAAGCGTAGCTTCATGGTTGGGCGGAAAAATCACCTAGACCATGTTGTCGACCACTAATTTTCAGATGGCTATGTGAGAGTCAAAGGCAGACAAAGGCTTTATCTCTTACATCTCCACATTAATAATGAATCTTGATGATGACATGTGTACTTCTAGTTTGTAATTTGATATTAGATGATTCTAGTGTATTAGTACATTATTTATACTTTCATTATATTGTTATGACTTGTTGGCAATTAACTGCTTAAGTCAATCATTGTACCTCATTGTTCTATGCAATTTTTCCTTTGTAAGAATGGATTTTTAAGTGACGACATGGCTTGTTATGAGGTTTTTTTCTTGATTTATTGTAAATGAAATTATTTCTTGCCAAATTATGTCATATTTAATGTTATTTTAGATTTGTACCTTACATTCATTCATAGGATCATCACCATTGATGGACCTAAAAAGAAATTGACTATTGCTAGTGCTCTTCATTTTCTTTTTTACAATATTCTATCACATTATTGTGTTATTGACTTGGAATTATTTACACAACTATTCATGATACTATTAATTTGGCCAATTATCTAGATCATATGATTTTTGGAAGTAGATGCACCCCAATCATGACCTTCATCAAATCTTGCCTTGAATACTACCTCCATTTCCCTAGTTGGGGGATGGGATTTACTCCTAGTACATTTTTTGGACATGTAGAGTCTAAAATATAGTTATATTTATAAAATTATTAATCTTCTTACATTTTAAAAGTGATGTTGAGTCTAAAGAATAAAGAGTATGCTCTTTGAGTGATCTTGGAAATCAAAAAATTGTTCTTTCATAAAAGGACTTATAATATTCCAATTTATATTAAAATTGGAGTTGTAACCATTTGGCCTACAACATCCACCACTATTTTTCTCAAACCTTGGTCAAACCTAGGATTAAATGGTATTAAAGTTAGTATGCATAAAATTTTGAGTCACCCTTTAATACATTATTATTTTCTTGGATAAACTATTATTGTCTTGAGAATCTTGTCTATCTTTCTTAACTATTATATTGTCTAATTTATCTATCGAGTTTTGTTTCAAGCTCTCCTAGTTGTCCCCATACTCCTAGTATCTATTAACTAAAAGGATATAATGATAGAATTTGGAAAATCTACCTCAAGCAATTTTGGATACAAAATTCTTAATGAAGAAAATGTTGAAGGCTACTTTGAGCTACCAAAAGATGATGCTACAAAAGAAATGATTTTACAAGGTAAATCATTTGAGTTCATGCAAAATATTGAAGTCATAGATGAAGCATTAGTAGCTATTTTGACTAACTATCAATCTCCTATTTTAAAAATTGATAAAGTATAGAAATATCTCCTTTAGAATTAAAAAATATTTTGTTTAATTTATTGTATAATTCAACTTTCAAGTCATTTTTCAAGCCTAGAGTTAAAGTTGTAGAATTAACATTAGAATATAAACTAGAGAATTCTTATTAGACAAAATTGCTACCTCTATTTACTCAATTATAGATTAATATATATGAAATCATCCTAACATCTAGTTTTCCCATTTTGGTGCAATTAGAATTTATGTTTCACTTTGTATTCTTACAAATATTTTACGTATATCTTATATTAAACCATATATGATGGGATACAAGTAAACTTCAAACATTCTTGTCAATTTTCTTCTATCTCTAAATTAAACAATGGTCCTATTTTTTATGAGTATTATCCCAATATATCTATTTGTGCTCGAGGAAAATGATGTAGAGAATGTTGCACTATGTTGTCATTGATTTCAACCTATGTCAAATTCTAGTGTGGCTATGATGAGAAGGTATTTGTGGTTTTGAGCAGGTGTTGTAGATGCATCATGGTCACTTGGTTTCTAAGTGCTTTTGAGAAAATTTGTATAAAGAGTGTACAAGGTGATAGGGGAGTGTTCTATATGATGCTCTGCATTTCTTCATGCTTGAAGATATTATTGTGTGGTTTGGATGTGATGTTCAAAGGTGTTCAAAGGTGTTATATCTAGAGTTTTAGGTTCTGCATTGTGCAGTAGTAGAAGATGTGTTTGATAGTGTTTGACTTGTGTAGAAGGTTGTCTGAGAGAAATTGGAATTGCTTTGCATTTCTCTATGTTGAATTTTCTTGTCTTGTAGATTTTTGAACATGCTAGTATTTCCTTTATCTATGTTCCCTTGGATGGTTTGGTATTTAGTTGTTTCACAAGCTTGGTTCATGAGTTATATCTTAGTGACAATTTTACTAGTTACATAGGATGATAATGTTCTTAGTTGCATATGTCTGTGATAGTGATTTTGAGTATTTTGTTGGTGTTTGAATATTCTAGAATGTTGTGTGATGTTGCTACATGGTTTATAGGATGTTTCTAGACCCAGTGAAGTGTCTATGTAGTTGCTTGGTTGTGTTAATGCCAGTTTGGCCAACCTAGCATGTTTGCACTATTTGTAGATGTGCTTCATGGATTGTGGAAGCTTGGTGTAGTGTGTCAGTGTAGATTTGGGTCCTGGTCAACCCTTGGTGTGGTCCACCTTCACTTCTTTCCATTGTGGAAGTGTTTGGTGCTAACCTATTTGGTGGTGGTGCATAAATTTTATTGAGGCTGACTTGGAGAAGACTGTTTGAGGTTGCAAAGCCTATACTTGCAAGGTCAATTGTTGGAGAAGAAAGTGGTGTGAAGAGTTATGCAAAATGATGTGTATGTGATCAAGAGTTGATATTTCAGTGTGAGCATGAACACCTAAGTTTACTAGAAGAAATGAGTAGGTGTCTACATTTTAGAGAACCTGAAGTTTCTAGAGGTAGTGATCCAAAGGTTGCGGATGGTTGTGGTGGATTCTCCTGTTGCTCTAAGGTAGTGAAAATCCTTATAACGGTATCTTTCTATTCTCTTGTATTCTAGAAGAAGTGTTCTTCCTACGCAGTGAGCCTTTCTTTTGGACAATGAGTCCTTTGGGTAGTGAGCCCTTTCGACAGCAAGCATTTTGTAATTGATGTTGATATTCATATATAGTGAGCTAATCATCACCATGGTTTCCCTTATTGTGTTTTCCAAGTAAAATCTTGTATTCTATTATGTATGGTTGTTGACGTTTTGATGTTTCATTTGTTTACATTCATGTTGATGCTTAATAAGGGTTTGAAGGTTTTAATGCATAACTGATTCACCACCTCTTAGTTGTCTTGTGTGTCTAACAATTGGTATTAGAGTTGAGGTTCCTTGGAAGAATCTTAATCACTTGAGGTAGATCTAGATGGTGTATAGGAATGGTGCCAAAGCTCCTATGTTCAATGGAAAAAATTATGCCTTTTGGAAAGCCAGGATGGAAGCCTTTCTTGTCTCATTAGGGTTTGGTGCATGGAAATTAGTTGAAAATGGATATACTATACTTCCTACTGCTCTAAAAAGTGAAGATGATATCAAAGATTAAGAGAATAATGGAAAAGAAAGGAATTTTATCTTGAGGGGGCTTTCTGATTTAGAACTTGTGAAGGTGGTAAGCTACAAAACTGCTAAAGAGGTCAAGGTAAAATTGCAAATTATTTATGGAGATGCCAAGGTCGAGAAAGAAAATATGTAGAATTTCAAAGCTAAATTTGAAACCATAAGGATGTTAGAAGATGAAGATATTGCAAGCTACATGCTTACGATGGATGAAATTTCCAATGCCATCAATGGTCTTAGTGGAAAACTGGAGGAAAGTGAAGTTGTAAAAAAGGTATTGAGAACTCTTCCTAAATCGTATAGTGCTAAAGTTTTTGCTATTGAGGAAGCTTATAATTTGGATCAATATACTAGAGATCAAATGTTTGGTGCTTTAACTACCTTTGAATTAAGAGATTTTGGCCAAGATGCTTCAAGAAAAGAAACTGCTTTTAAAGTCAATAAGAAAGAAAGAAATGATGAATCTGATCCGGATGATATTGATGGAGTAGAAGAAAAATTTGTAAGAAGATTGAAAAAGGGCACTGGAAAATACAAAGGTAAGTTACCCTTCAAATGTTTCAATTGTGGAAATATAGGTCATTATGCTTCAAAATGTCTAGGAAAAGTTTCAAATGACAAACATAAAGATCATAAAGATAAATCTTTCAAGAAGAGTTATTATGTTAAAGAAGACAATGGTATATCTAATGATGAAGAATTAGACTATTTGGATGATGGAAGTGATGAATGCTTGTTCATGGATTTGAAATGTTGGAACTAGTTCTACTAACCTTGAAAGATGTGTGAAGGAAGTTGCTCCAAAAATAGGTCATAGTATTGAAGGAACTATGTTGATTGTATTTCATGCAAGAGAGGAGAGAAATTACTGGATAATTGACAATGGATGCTCAATCATATGACAAGTGATAAGAGTAAGTTTGTTAGAATTGAGAACTATGATGGTGGTTTTATTAAGTTTGGTGATGACACATCTGCTAAGATCTGTGGAAAAGTTTCAATTAGTTTTGATGGAAAGCATAAGAGAAATGATTTTCTTCCTATCAAGGATCTCTGACATAATCTTCTCAGTGTAGAACAAATGTATAGTAGAGGATACAATCTAGTGTTTCAGGATGGTGGCTATGAAATCAAAAAAGAAAGCTCCAGAACTCTAGTTTTTGTAGGAATAAGGATAGAAGGGAATGTTTATTAGCTCAAAGGTGCTAGTGGTAAGTGCTTTATGCCACAAATCAATGAAATTTGGATGTGGCACAAAAGAATGTGTCATATCAATTTTGATAGCCTAGTGAAGATCAACTCTACTCATGCTATGAGAGACTTTCCAAAAATTACAAAACCTATCAAAGAAATTTGCAAAGAGTGTCATGTTGGAAAATAAATAAAGAAGAGGTTCAAGACTAAGGAATATTCTACTGTAGGACCTCTAGATTTGGTGTATAAAAACTTATGTGGACCTACTAGAACAAGAAGCTCTCAAGGTGATAGATATTTTATGTTGTTAATAGATGATTACTCTAGAATGAATTAGGCGGCAGGTTTCTTAAAGAAAAATTAGAAGCTCTAGATAAGTTTAAAGCATTTAAATCTATGGCTGAGAATGAAATGGATTTGAAAATCAAGTGTTTAAGATCTGACAGAGGTGGCAAGTCCACATCAAATGAGTTTAATAGTTTTTGTGAAGATCATGGGATAAAAAGACATTTCTTAGCTCATAGGACTTTGTAGTAGAATGGGGTTGTGGAGAGGAAGAATAGGACAATTTAGGATGCAGCAAGAACCATGTTGAAGGAAGCAAATCTACTGGATGTCTATTGGAGAGAATCTATTCATACTATAGTTTACATTCTCAATAGAGGATAAGTAGGAGTAAACAGTTCAAAGACCCCCTATGAGCTATGGTATGGAAAAAATCCTATTGTGAAATATTTTAGTGTTTGGAAGTAAATGCTATATCAGGAGAGATGAAGAGAACTTAGGACAGTTTGATGCAAGATTAGATGAAGGAATATTCCTTCGATATTCTACAAAGAGAAAGGAATATAGGTGTTACAACAAAAGGTTAAAGAAGATAGTTGAAAGTGCAAGTGTCAAAGTGGATGAAGAACCACATCAAAGCATAGTGTTGATAGAAGGATATGAATCTAATAAACCCACTTGCAAAGAAGAAGAGAAAGAAGAAGAGAAAGAAAAGGAGATGCTAGTGGAAGAGGAAGAATCTGTAGAAAATAATCCTAAGACTCCTAAGTATGTGCAAAAAAATCATTCCAAGGATCAAATAATTGGAGACAAAAGAAGAGGTGTGCTGACAAGAATAAAAGTTGTTATGGAAGAGGAACATCTAAACTTTTGTTTGCTTTTTGAAGTAGAACCTAGAATAGTTACTAAATCTTACAAGGATGAAAATTGTATCAAAGATATGGAAGAAGAGTTGAGGCAGATTGAGAAGAATCAGACATGGGAGATGGTCCCAATACCATCAAACAAGAATGTGATAGGAACTAAATGGGTTTTTAGGAACAAGTTGAATGAGAATGGAGAAGTTGTTAGAGACAAGGCTAGGGTTGTGTGTAAAGGCTACTCACAAGTGAAAGGAATAGATTTTGAAGAGAATTTTTCTCCTATAGAAAGAATGGAGACTATTAGGATGTTTTTTTCTTTTGCAACACATAAAGACTTCGAGGTGTATCAAATGGATACAAAGTCTGCATTCTTGAATGGTGAGTTAGAAGAAGAGGTATGTATTAAACAACCATAAGGTTTTCAGTTATCAAAAGATCCTGATATGGTCTGTAGGTTAAAGAAAGAATTGTATGGACTCAAATAGGCTCCTAGAACTTGGTATGCAAGATTGGACAAGTACTTATTGAAGCAAGGATTCAAAAAGGGTACTGTAGATAGCAATATTTACTTCAAAGTTGAGGGAGATTAAATCCTGATTGTTGTTATGTATGTTGATGACATAATCTTTGGAGGAGATGTGTAAAAGGTTTACTGAGGAGATGCAAAATGAGTTTGAAATGTCAATGTTTGGGGAGATGACTTTCTTCCTTGGGCTCAGTCAATCAAAAAGAAGAATATTTATTACACAATCAGAATATGTTAAGGAAATGTTAAAGAAGTTTTGAATGGAGGAATCTAAACCAGTATGTACCCCCATGTTTATTGGTTGTAAATTGAGAAAAAAATGATGAATCTCCTAAGATAGATTAGACCAAGTACAAATCCATGATTGGTGGATTACTATATCTAACTATAACTAGACCCGATATTATGCATGCAGTATGTCTTGTGGCAAGATTTCAAGAAGATCCTAGAGAATCACATGTGGCAACAGTCAAAAGGATATTTAGATAATTGAAGAGCACTCCACACTATGGTCTATGGTATTCTAAGGATACTGAATTTTCTTTGAGTGCTTACGCATATGTATCTTGGGCAGGCTATGCGGATGATAGAAGAAGTACAAGTGGAGGTGCTTTCTTCCTTGGAAATAGACTAGTTTCTTGGTTGAGTAAGAAGCAAGATTCAGTATCATTATCTATTGCAAAGGAAAAATATATTGCCACAACATCTTGCTGCACATAGGTGTTGTGGATGAAGCAGACATTGAAAGATATCAAAATATCATATGATGAACCTATCTCTATCTTGTGCGATAATACAAATGCTATCAACATTTCAAAAAATACGGTAATGCATTCATGAACAAAGCATATCTCTATCTGGTATCACTTTCTAAGAGAGAAATTTGTTGAGAATGAAGTAAAGTTGGAGTATGTGCCTACAAAGGATCAAATAGAAAACATTTTCACAAAGGATCTCCCAAAAGATACATTTGAGTATCTTAGAAACAAGCTAGGGGTTATTTCCCCTCCTTCTTTCAGCTAGATGTATAAGTTGGTGCATCTGTCCAGGGGAGAAATTCAAGATGTATTCTTTATCCTAGACTGATGAAGGCTACCTCTTAGGGGGAGAAGCTAGTGGTATCTTTGGTTGGTGCAATAAGGGGGGGAATATCTTGTGCCTAAAAGTGTGTGAGAGAGAAGTGTAGTATGCAGGTGTTTCCCTTTTTCATTGATGTCAAAGGGGGAGAGTGAAGTCTAAAAAGCATAGGAAAAGATAAGTGGAGAGAAAGAAGCCCAAAAACATAAGAAAGGGAGAAAGAAAGAGAAAGAAGTTTTAAATGTAAGATATTTCCAAGGGGGAGAGTTTCTTGAGTGTTAGAAATGCAGAGTTGGTTACTTTTGTTATTGATGGTTTTTTAGCAGGCGTTGCCATCAATGACAAAAGGGAAGATTGTTGCACTATGTTGTCATTGATGTCAACCTATGTCAACCTATAGTGTGGTTATGATGAGAAGGTTTTTGTGGTGTTGAGAAGGTGTTGCAGATGCAGCATGGTCACTTGATTTCTAAGTGCTTTTGAGAAAAAATGCATAAAGAGTGTACAAGGTGTCAGGGGCATGTTTTGTATGGTGCTCCACATTTCTTCATGCTTTAAGATGTGCTCATGTGGTTTGTATGTTATTTTCAAAGGTGTTCAAAGGTGTTATATCCAAAGTTTTAGGTTTTGGATCATGCAATAGTAGATGTGTTTGATAGTGTTTGGCTTGTGTAGAAGGATACCTAGGAGAAATGGAATTGCTTTGCATTTAAGTTTCTTGTCTTGCGGATTTGGGAAATTTCTAGTATTTCCTTTATCTATCTTCCCTTGGATGGTTTGGTATTTAGATATTCCACAAGATTGGTTCATGAGTTGTATCTCAGTGATAGTTTGACTAGTTGTACATGATGATAATGTTATTAGTTGCATATGTTTGTGCCAGTGATTTTGAGTATTTTGTTGGTGTTGGAATATTTTAGAATGTTGTATGATGTTGCTATGTGGTCCGCAGGATGTTTCTAGACCTGGTGAAGTGTGCATGTAGTTGCTTGGTTGTGTTAACACCGATTTGGCCAACATGGCATGTTTGTACTATTTGCGGATGTCCTTCGTGGATTGTGGAAGCTTGGTGTAGTGTGTTGGTGTAGATTTGGGTCCTAGTTAACCCTTGGTGTGGTTCAAATTCACTTCTTTCCACCACAAAAGTGTTTGGTGCCAACTTATTTGGTGGTTTCACATTTGAGGTGCATACTTTTCATTGAGGCTGACTTGGAGAAGATAGTTTGAGTTTACAAATGGTATATATGCAAAGTCAATTGTTGGAGAAGAATTTGGTGTGAAGAGTGATGCGAAATGATGTGTATGTGATCAAGCGTTGAGATCTAAGTGTGAGCATAAATGCCTAAGACTATAGAAAGCAATGAGAAGAAGGTGCTTACATTTTAGAGTACTTAAAGTTGTTGGATGCAGTGAGCCAAAGGTTGCAGATGGTTGTGGTGGATTCTCTTGTTTCTTTGAGGTATTGAAACTCCTTGTAACAGTCTCTTTCTATTCTCTTGTATTTTTGGAAGAAGTGATCTTCCAAGGTAGTGAGCCCTTGGCAGTGAACCTTTCTTTCTTTAGGACAATAAATCCTTTGGGAAGTGAGCCCTTCTGGCAGTGAACCTTTTATAATCAGTGTTGATATTCATATATAGTGAGCTAATCCTCACTATGGTTTTTTCCTTTATTGATATGTTGATGTTTCATTTGTTTACATTCATGTTGATGCTTAATAAGGGTTTAAATATTGATAAGGGTTGAAGGTTTTGATGCACAACTGATTCACCCCTCCCCTCTTAGTTGTCTTGTATATCTAATAGAGAAGTCAATCTTGAATATCTCGATTGTTGTGGTTTGTTTTTTTTAGTTTATAATTGAAATATATTTGGTCATTTCAAGTATGCCACATAAACATTTAATTTTTGTATTCCATGATAAATACTAACCATCCTAAGATTTTATAATTTATCTTCCTTATGATAAAAGGTTGAATAGTACTATCCAATTAGAAAAGGGCTTGATTAACTCCATTGACATTCCAAATGAATGAAAATTAGATTAGTTAAAAAATGTAGCCCCTTGACTTAAGGAATCTAAGAAACTAATTCAAAAAATAGATGGAAAATCTATCTATATACTTCCTAGGTCATTATCTCAAAATCATACTTTCCACCCTCTTACAAGAGATTCATTTAGAAGACTTATTTTAGTTTCTAGCAATACCAAAGATAGAATGTCTTTGCAAAAATAGAAGATGAACAAGTCAATCAAGGACTATATTATGAGGAAAAGGATTATCTACCTTTAAAATGTTCACACTTCCCAAAGATTATTTTCCCTCTTTCAACATGTTCCACCAAGTAGGGGACAAGATATAAAATGTTGTTGCTAAACAAGAAGGCGGTAACCATCCAATAACCAAATCAATAATGATGATTAACTCTAAATTAGGTAGTTATAATACTTGTTTTGAAAAGGAAAATGATTTTGATAAAAAAATTATGATTTAGAAGTAAATTCTCCTCTTTTTGATACATTTGAAGAAAGTGTATAAATGGAATAAATTCAAAAGATAGAAGAATATTTATCAAGAATTACTATAGAAATGAGAACATTTTAGAATTAGATATAATTTTTAGAGGGAATTTTTATTTGATAAATGACAGATTTTTGTATCTCTTAGATAATCTCCTCAATATAGCAATATAATTCAATTTTACATTAAAATTGGAAAATACACTTTTTCTTGCTAGCACTTTAGGTTATAACCCTCTTGGTTAGGGAAAAATGAGAAAATAGTACATGAGTAGATAGTAAATTACTAAGATTAAAAAAAGAGCATGAATTGAAATTAGAATAGGTAAAAGTCGGGTCATTTTTTATTTTGGGTAGCATGAAGAAAAAATTTCTGAATTGATACTAGGTTGTAAATATTTTAACAAATGTTGTCCATTTATCTGAGAATAATGTAATGCCAAATTTTAGTTTGAAGAAATAATTGAAAAGGTTCCCCTAATTGAATAGGGGACAAGAGGATTATATTATTAGGAGTCTACTAAATTAAAGAAACTTATTCCATGTAAAAGGATTTATAAGAAGAACCTAGAAAAGGCCTCCTCTAATTACTAGAATAAAGGGGAATCAGATCTATCAGAAGAAAAACAAGAGCAATGATTCAATTTGTATGATAAAAAAGTTTTGATGCAAAATGAAATATGATTCTTGAAGACTTGGCCACTATAAATATCAAAAGAACAAGATAATTTCCATAATATTTTCAAAGGATGATCCTTGAAACATATATCTTCAAAAATGGGATACCCATTAATACATCACTATCTAGGCTTCAAAAATTTATAAATAGAAGCAAACACAAAGAAAATCAGATTTTGGACTATAGTAATTATTGGAGTAAATGTGTCTATTTAAAATATTGGGAAGCAAATATAAAGGAGCACTAGTATTTGTATACACCTAAAATCGGTCAAGACAATTAATTAATTAAATATAAATTATTTAATTAATGACCCCTTTAATTCGTCTACTTATAAATAAATGCTAAATTTATTTATATAGTTCACACTTTTCTAATTCTACCATCTTAATTCATATTCCTCTAAATTTAATTAAATAAACAAATGCCAATAGTTTATTTTATTTAATTAATAATCTTCTCACTAAATTTAAATTCCCAATTTGAATTTAGGCACATGTCTACAACTTTTCCTCTTGCCACATCATCAAGTGTCACATGAATTTAAATATGTTTAATATTTAAATGGGGATTATCTTCAACCAATTCCAAAACAAACTTTGGAAACTTGGCTTTCTCAAACATTTTATTCCCTCATACACTTGGCATGGTGTTCACGGTCAAGGGAACATCCTCCACGATTCTCTCTAACTTCTTCCATCTCCACCGTTCATCTCTCATGCTGAAATTTTGACCATTGATTTCTGCCACATCGCAAGATGCTTTGGAAATCCTATAAATACAAGCCCATTCTACAACATTTTACATCCAATCTTTGAGTAAACTTACTATGTAGAAATCACATTGGAGCATTTGAGCATTTGGAGCAATTTTAGCATTTAGCATTTAAACATTGAAGAATCATTTTAGTTTAGAATCATGGCTTAGTTTTATAGTTGCATTTTCATTATCATAGTTACTTCATACAACATTTCCACCATAGCATTTAGTATTATTATCCTAGTATAATCTCCATTTTTACACAACATTAATATCATAGCATCATGGCATCAATCACCTAGTTCATATTTCATGTAGGAATTAGATTCTTACATCTTACAACATCTCTTTTCTTAGGTTGTCATCCAAACCAGTCATAGTGCATATACAAATCTGAGAGCACTAATGATTTAGAGGATCCTTGAGAATAGAGGACAATGGAATGATTTTAGTGATTTGATTTTGTTTAAATTTGATTAATTTTGTGCTTCAAATCTCTAATGTAATACGTTTCATTGCGTTTGTGTGTTTATTATTAACTTTCACAATTCACATGACACATTTTGGTGCTCACCATGGGGCTCAAACCCCATTTATAATGTTTTATGGAAAAGTTGTTTTGCAGATTCTGGACATGAATTTCTTTTAGCGGGACTGTGAGTTCTTGCAGCGCATCTGAAACATCTTTGGGTGCATCCAGTCCCTGTTACGGTGCATCCAAAGGATCTTTCAGTGCATCCAACATCTATTTCGATGCATACATGGGGTTTTCTAGTGCATTCGGTCTTTATTTTAGCACATCAATTAGATTTTCCAACGCATAGGATAGTTCTTTTAGCGCATACAAATGATCTTTTAGAACATCCGCTGACTGTTTTAGTGCATCTAGTTTATTTTGCAAAATTTAAAAATCCCAATAACTAATTGATGTTTTCTATGTTACAAGTGCTTAATATGCTGGTCAAAGACAAATTTATCAGACTACTAATGATGTTTGCAAGGGTTGGAGCTTTTATTGTCTTCTTTTAATTAAATTAGGAACCTAGTTTAATTAGAATGTTGAAGAACCCCTTGTCTTTTGTGCTTGAAGTAATAGGCTTATGTTCTCCCCTTAACTAGGTGACAAAAATGCCAGAATCACTATTTTATGCTTTGTTAACACCTTTAGAAGGCCTGCCGTAGTGGGAAAAATTACTCACCCTACGAGAACGACCTAAGTGGGAACAACTAAAGCCAAGTTTTCCAACCCAGTATAATCAAAAGTGAATTCGAGGAAAGTCTACAATTCAACAGTAGTGTGAAAGATAACCATCCCCAAAGCCTTTTTTCTAAAGGTTGGAAGGTCTCCCGAGGGAGTTTATCTATTGCCACACTGAATAGAAACCCTTATTATGAACCTTAGTGTAGAAGCCAACTGAGTCAGTCTCTTAACACTTCTAATATCACAGTGCAAGGGGAGGGAAGAATCTACCCCCAAGATACTCACCATATAACTATCAGGGATTACTGGCCAAAAGCGGAGGATTCAGCTTTGGTTAAGACCCGGGAAAGGAAAAAATACGGGTTCCCTCTAGGGGGTGACAGGGTTGTGTGAGCTTACATGGTTCTAAGATGTGGGCTGTGGTATTTTAAGTGACCCTTGAGAATAGAAAAGTGCTTGAACTGTCTTCTCTTGTTATATACCTATGGAAATCGAAAGAATCAGACTAGATCCTTAAATACACACTCAATGCTTAGTTCCTAGGTGGAAGTAATTGTTTGACAACTTGTTGTTGTGTTTGAAGTCATATTTCAAGAAATCATCCATTTAGAGCACTTAATTTCCATAATTTGCAAACTGGAAACCAAGAAAAATCCATTGTTCAACAGATTACGCCCTGGAAAAAATTGATTCAAAGCAAAACAACTAGACAGACTGTCAAAAACACTGAAAACTTCTAGTTTAGTGCATTCATTCACTATTCTGGCGCATACATTGCTTTTTCCAGTGCATCACTGGCTTTTTCCAGCGCATCCAACTCTTGTTCTAGCGCATATAGGTCATCTTCCAACACCTTTGTTTCATCTTTTAGTGCATTTGAAGATCCTTTTAGCGCATTCACCTACAAGATACCCAGTCAAAATCACATCTAGGAGGGGCAGTCTAGCTCATCCTTGGCTTTTTCTGGTGCATATAGTCTTTTTTCTAGTGCATACGACCTATGTTCCAACGCATCTGGTCCTTTGTTTAGCGCATTGAGTCTATTTTTTGGTGCATCTGTGTAATAGTCTAGCACATTCAGGAAATTTTATAGTGCATCCAGACCTTGTTTTAGCACATCTAGTGAATGCAAAACCCAAGAGTTAAATTCACCCCCTGTTCCATAGTTTGACCTAGAATTAAAGATCTTTTTCATAACATAATCATTCCTCAGTCATACCAGAGTCTTAAACTTGTTGAAACTAACATTTACAAGTGGAATTCTTCAAATTAAACCAAGATCTAAACACCTTAAATTTGACTTAGTTTTCATCCTTGGAACTCCTCCAAACAAAGATAAAATTTTAGTCAAAGTATAACACTTGTATGCTTGTTCAAACAAGATTACAAAAGAAAAAACTCAAAGAAAAAGAACTTGAAACTCAAAACATCATGGCTGAAGTTGAAGAGAATCCTTTCAATGGAATCCATAATACTGAAGGAGAGGAAATAATTGAGGAAGACATCCAACATGCTGAACAAGATCCAAATTTCCATTAGTTCCTAGAAAAGATTTTTGAAAGGGATGGGGAAAAATACTTCCTAATGCTGGCTAATCAAGGTATCAAACTTCCACATGAATTTGATGTTAATCGATTGAAAGCACCTCCTAAAAAGCTTGAAAATGATTCACAAAATACATAACAAGTGGCTGCATTAACTCATCAAATGAAAAACCTCCAACAACAGATTCTTGACATGCAAAGGGGAACCTCAAAATGATACTTGCTACAAGAAATTTTTCCATATCCTTTTGATGAAAATATCAACATGATTCCTTTTCCCAAACATTGTGAATTCCCAAAGTATGATAAATACAATGGTAAAATAGATCCAATAGATCATGTGAGGGAATTTAGAACCATGAGTTTTGAATTTTTACACGAAGAAACTTACTTGATGAGATTGTTTCCATGAAGCATAGGTGGACAATGCCTTGAATGGTTCTCCAAACTTGCACCACCAATTAAAACCTTTGAAGAGTTGGTTAATAAATTCATCACCCAATACTCCTACAACATCCAACATGAGATAACCATGAAAGACCTTTGCAATGCAAAACAAAAAAAGGGTGAATCATTCCTCACATTTTTGCAAAGATGGAGAAGGTTGTTTGCAAGATATTCTCGTCCCATACCGGAAAAAGAGAAGATGGAAATTTTTATTGACAATCTAAATGATGAGATGAGTGATAGATTGGAATTACAATGTCCACCTACCTTTGAGAAAATGATTGAGAATGTGATCAAAATCGAAGAAGCTCTGGTCAAAAGAGGAGTCATAAAAATTTACAATGAAAACAACTCAACAAGTTCCTCCAACAATTATAACAATAGTGATAAACCAAAGTTTTGGCAAAGAAATAAGAATGCTGATAACAATGACACTTCAGTTGAAACACAAAATGCAAAACCAATATTTAACTTGACAACAACTACCACCAAAACCAATCATAACAACAATCTAACCAACAATCAAAACAACAATCAAGGTAATGCTGAATCTAAACCACCACCATATTGAACATCATCCAATCGAAGAAGATTCACACCTTTGGGACAGTCATTAGAATCAACATTAAAGGAGCTTCTTGCAGCCAAGGTTATAACATTACCAAAGGCAAGAAATTCAGAACCACAAGTTAAAACTTCATGGTGGAATGATGCACATTATTGTGACTTTCACAAAAACAAAGGACATAAAACCAATGACTGCATTCAATTGAAACATTTGATACAATACTTGATTGATAACAAGATAGTATTTGTAGAAGGACCCCAAACAAACAATGATCATGGAGCATTCAAAAATCCTTTACCAAACTACAAAAAGGGGGAGTCCTCTTCATCAAACACCAAAGGGAAAAATGTGAACTATGTCTATGATTCTACTATTTTCCATATTGAGGTTGTTGATGATCCAGCCCATGACAAGCAAGATATTATTGCAGCTGATAATCCAATAAATGACATCACAATTGAGCATGCACAAAGCATTGTTGCAGCTGAAACTCATCTTCTTGACATCAACATCCAATCACATCAAATTAATGACATTATACCAATAGATCTGATCACAAACATTGCTGCAAGTGACAATCAAATTAATGCCATTAAAATTAGAGAGAAACAAGATTCCCAACTAGTCAACGCAACCAAAAGAGGGAAAGCTAAGGTAACATTGGAAGGGGTTGCCTCTTCTGCATCCAAAGCAACTGCTGTCCTTGCAACTCAATACAACTTAGTGGACCAATTGCAGAAAATACCAGCTCAAATATCCATATTGGAACTCCTCAAGATTTCACCAGCTCACAAGGAGATTATAGAACAAGCTCTAGTAGCCACCATAGTACCAAATGATCTAGAAGTTTTCCAATTCCAAGCTATGGTGGGACACTTGACCACACCTCATTTCCTATCATTTTCCAAACATGATGATGTATCAATCAACCATCCACATAACATTTCCCTCCACATTGAGGTTTTAATTCACAAACATCAAGTCAAACATTTTCTAATAGATGGTGGAGCTGGCCTAAATATCTGTACTTTGAAACTTATCTATGCACTTGGATATTCAAAAAATGCCATTGATGCTAGAAAAAAAATTACTATCAAATCCTATGATGATGAAGAGAGATCCTCCCAAGGATTAATTGTCTTACCAATTGAAGTGGGACTGGTTGTCAAGTATATAATCTGCCAAGTGTTGGACAAGGAGTTAACATACAATATACTTTTGAGACATCCTTGGATTCACGAGATGCAAGCAGTTCCGTCAACATATCACCAGTGTTTGAAATTTCCTTTCAATGGGCAGGAGATCACCATTGCAACTGATTCCAACAATCCCCAATATTATAACATGCTCAAAACAACCCAAGATACTTTTGTGCCACATAACAGGGAAGCTCCCACACCTAGTTCATCCAACAATGAAAGCCAACTACTCCATCAAGTAACAAAAGTCAATCAAGTTCTTTATCAAATCAGCCTAAGGAAAAGGTTCAGTCAAAAGACAAAAGTATCATTGACTCTACTCCATCGAATCATGGAAGTCAACTAAACTCCTTATCAAAGAAGTTTGAAAAGATCCAGTTGAAAGAAAAAGGCCTGGGGGAATATTCATTTGAGGAATCTTTATGTCTTTCACAGCTACTATCTTCTCCTAAGTCATATAGGCAACCATCCACATCAAGACAACAATCCTCACAACCAACCACACTCTTTGATGACAAGTTTGTAAAAGCAAGGTACCTTAGTGGATGAATCAGAAGACAAGGATGTTTTAAATTGGTTGTACAAGGATGAAGAAGTGTTACAAGCATCCGCTTCCAATGTACAAATAGAGCAAATGGAAAAGGAAAAACAATCCTAGAGAAGATGGGATATGAGGGAAACTGTCCTATTGGCAAAAGAAAAGAGGGTATCATAGAACCAATACAACCTATCATAACCAATCCAAAGGACAAAACAAGGCTAGGATACAGAGAAGAATCAAAATAAGAAACCAAGAAGTAGGTTTTTGAGTGGATCCTCCAATTACAAGCTATCTCTAAAACTGATTCAAATGAATATGAGTGGGATTCACTATCTGAGGTATCCTTTGAAGACAAACAAGTGGATGTGATAAAAAGGTATACATCAACATATACAGAGGGACAAAGGTCGAGTTCTAGACCACTTGACTTTGGATCATGACATATCGATGACTCAAGTGAAGACGAATTAACTTCGAGTGAGATAGACACTTCGAAAGAGAGTAACATCATAGACCTCGATATTGCCATTGGACACTTTGATGAGGTTGCCATCATGAAACTTACCTCTTTTGACCTTAGCCAATCTGATGATTCCTTTCCATTGGTACACCCTGAACTAATTGATTGGGACCAAACTGAGTTGCTTGACATACCTATCTTTCCAAATGATGACACCATTGTGAATTTCCTTTGCTTTGATGATCCCAAAACATGTTCCACCAGCGAATCTCATAATGAAGCTTCAGACAAGGGGAGTTCCAAATCTTCTAGCTGCAAAATGAATATCAAAAATAGATCTAATGGTGAAAATCATTTAATGGCAGTATTAGATCAAGAAAAAGTAAAAATAAAGAGCACATCTCAAGGTGAAAACCTCTCTGAGGCACTGAGAGATGGAAGATTGACACTCTTCCTGAACACTATCATGAGAGATTTTCAGTGTTGATTGAACCTACACAATCCATCAACATTGGCACAACTGAAACAACCAAGACTCTACATCTAGCAGCATCCATGATAGAGGAAGAAAAACCAAGATTCACTAGATTCTTTAAAGAGAGACAAGTCAAATTTTCTTGGTCCTACATTGATATGCCAGGGATAGATCGAAAACTTATAATGCACCATTTATCTCTACCACCTGGAGTGAAGCCATTGAAACAAAAATTGAGAAAAATGCATCGCATATTGCCCTGTTGGTGAAAGCTGAATTGAAGAAACTACTAGATGCAGGATTTATCTGTCCAATTGATTATGCTGAATGGATCTCCAACATTGTACCAGTTTCAAAACTAGAAAAAAGAATCAAAATATGTACGGATTTCAAAGATCTTAACAGGGCGTGTCCAAAAGATGATTTTCCACTACCTAACATTGACATCATTGTAGATTTGACAGTGGGACATGAAATGCTATCACTCATGGATGGATTTTTAGGTTACAACCATATCAAAATAGCACTAGAAGACCAAGAGAAAACTGCTTTCACATGTCCATGGGGAACTTTCTGTTGGAATGTCATGCCTTTTAGGTTGAAAAATGTTGGAGCTACTTAACAATGAGCGATGATCACTATATTTCATGATATGATGCACACCTTCATGGAGGATTACGTAGATGACTTGTTAGAAAAATCATACACTAGGGAAGGACATCTTGAAATCCTAGACCAAATTTTCACTAGGTTGGATAAGTTCAATGTGAGATTAAATCCCAAGAAATGTGTATTTGGTGTGACATCAACTAAACTTTTGGGATATATTGTATTAGCTAAAGGCATTGAAATGGATCCTACGAAAGTCAAAGCCATCATGGAGATGCCTCCTCCCAAGAATATCAGCCAACTCAACTCTTTACAGGGACGATTCCAATCCATCAGGAGGTTCTTCGTGAAACTGGCAGATAAAACTCATCCTTTCAATCATTTGCTACACAAGAACATTTATTTTAGATGGGATGAAAAATGTGAAGCATCTTTTAATCAACTGAAGCAGTATCTGATGTCACCACCCATACTGATACCACCAACTAAAGGAAAACCATTATTACTCTACATAGCAACAACTGAAGTATCTTTGGGCACTCTACTAGCATAGGAAGACTCCACGGGAAAGGAAAGGGCTATTTATTACATCAGCAGAACCTTGAATGGCTATGAGATCAACTATACATTTATTGAAAAACCTTGTCTGGTGATAGTATTTTCTACTCAACAACTTAGACACTACATGTTAACCCACACCATCAGACTCATAGCAAGAATTGATCCATTGAGGTACCTACTCAGTAAAGCTACCTTGACAAGAAGACTAGCCAAATGGGTAATGATATTGAGAGAGTTTGATATGCAGTATGTAGAAAGGAAAGAAATCAAGGGTCAAGCCATAGCTTATCAACTAGCTGAAGCACCATTGCCAGACGATCATCCCATGAACATTGAGTTTCTATATGCCGATATCCTTACAGTTTCAACACCATAATGGATGTTATATTTTGATGGATCTTACACGCAACATGGATCAGGTGCAGGAATCTTGTTTGTCATGCCACAAGGGCACACCATTCCAAAGTCCTACAGGTTAATGTTTCCTTGTACCAACAACATAGTTGAGTATGAAGCATTGATCATTGGTATCAAGACAACCATAGAGTGGAAAATCATAGAGTTACATGTCTATGGAGTTTCTCAATTGATCATAAATTAGGTGAATGATGATTACCAGACAAAAGATGATAAATTGATGCCATATAAAAGAATGGTTGATGATTTCAAGAAGTACTTTGTGGAGATCAAATTTGAGCAGATTCCAAGAGGTGACAACAAAGCTGCTGATGTTATGGCTACCATTGCCTCTCTCCTATAGATACTTGAAAAATGAGCCTGTTATGAGTTCATGGTGGAACAACTCTTTAACCCCACCTATGATAACCCTGAATCCCAAGTCATATACCATCTAGTTGAAGTTGATGCTTCTATCTATGGGAAAATCTACACCAACCTAAAAGACAACACCCTACCACTAGATCTATCCCGAAACCAGAAACAAAACTTTATTCGACAAGCAACTCGACATACCTTGATAGACAATGTACTTTACCGACAAGGTCTTGATGGTACTCTCCTTCAGTTTCTAGAATGTAACAAAGCTGAAATCGCTTTACAAGAGGTTCATGAAGGTATCTGTGGCACACATTGAAGTGGACTAACTCTCAGTAAGAAACTCGTATGTTTGGGGTATTACTAGCTGAATATGGAAAAAGAGTCTTTTCAATTTGTCAATAGGTGCCAAAAATGTCAAATTCATGGAAACCTGATACATGCACCAGCACAAGAATTGCAACCATTTGTATCAACATGGCCTTTCTGTCAATGGGGTCTTGACCTCGTAGGAAAGATACATTTGTCATCTTCCAATGGACACAAGTTCATCATCACAGCCACATAGTACTTTACAAAGTGGATTGAAGTTGTTCCCCTAAACACCATCACATGAAAACAAATTACATCCTTCATCCTAAATTACATCATCTGTAGGTATGACATTCCTCAGTCCATTTCCATTGAAAATGGTAGACCTTTCAAGACTCAGGACATCCAAGAACTTTGTGAAAGGTTTCATATCCAACATCAGTTTTCTACACCATACTACCCTCAAGGAAATGGCTAGGTAGAGGCCTCAAACAAAACCATCCTGAAATCTTAAAGAAAACCATCAACGATGTTGGACGTGATTAGCACATTCAACTGAACCCTGCTTTGTGGGCTTATAGAACCAGTATCCTCACCTTGATAGGAGCTACACCCTATGATTTAGTATATGGATCAAAGGCCATTTTACCTATTGAGGTTGAGCTACCATCACTCTGTGTATCAGTAAAGGGGATCATTTCAGATGAAGATTATTGGAAGTCTAGGCTACAAGAGTTAGAACTATTGGATGAATGTCGTCAGCATGCCATGGATCACTTGAAATCCTATCATTAGAGGATATCCAGAAGTTACAATCACATAGTATAACCAAGAACATTTCAAGTAGGTGACTTAGTCTTGAAATAAAATCCCCATAATCAATAGGATTGAGAAAAGAAGGGGAAATTTGAACCAAACTGGCTAGGTCCCTTTGTCATGGTATCAGTTTTTGGATCTAGAGCATATCAGTTGTCCACACCTGAAGGTGATTTGTTTGAAGATCCCATCAACAACCTGCATCTCAAGAAGTTCTACACTTGACTCATCTAGTGCATCGGACAAAGTCCTGAAAAAATACAAAAAAATCAGAAAATGTCCTAAAAAAAATCATTTCCTTGATGAAAACCTAGCAAACAAGTGTCTGGTGACAACAAAAAAAAAGAAAAAGAAAAAGAAAAAATACAAAAAAAGGAAAAAATAAAAAAAAGTAAAAAAAAATCATAAAATCTAAAAAAGTGCAATAAAAACAAGTAGTGAAAACCTGACAATAGGCGCTATTTGTGATAGATTAGCTTTTCCATCTATTTGAGCATGTCGACCATTCACTTTCGCCATTCGCTTTCGTCATCAATCTGCCTATATATCATCAGAAAGCCTCATGTACATATCCTAGCATCGCGGTCGTGTCTCACCCTAGACTAGGGGTAAAATCCTAAACTCACTAGGGGCAATAAAATTTGAGCTTAAACCAACAGATAAACATCAATAAGGCAAATGCAACAAACACAACGATCATAGTGCAAAACCCAACATTGAACATCAATCACAAATCATGAGCACATCAACCATCCATATCAAATAGCTAAATCAATCAAATAAAAAAAATTAAATGGATGATGTTCTTTCTAAATCATGGATTTATCATGCTGGCATGAATGTTCAACTATTGTACTTTGATTTTTTTGTTATCATATCTCTGGAGCACCTCGATGATGTATTGAACTAGAGGAGCTAGGAAGGAATATGATTTTTCTTTGTCTACTGTCTATGAGTTGATCACTACTACTGTGCGAATTGTTGCGAGACGTGCTCTACAAAGTACCACTAATGACATTCTGAATTTTCATAGGAAAATGATTAACTCTTGTCCATTTATGCAAGGAATGCTCAGGTCATCTCGGTTCACTTATACCTAGATGCTTTTGTTAACTTGCAATATCAAAAATCATGGAAGTAGTACTCAAGTCATCATGGTCTAATTATACCATCGATGTTTGTACTCACTTTCAAAATTTTAAAGGCTCAATGATGATAAAAAGCATGACAAATCAACTATTATGGTGACAACATTTGCATATTAGATTGGCATGCAGTTTAAGTTAGATTGCATTCATATTAGTTTTGCATCTGTATTTATGGGTTTTCCAAGGCTGGAACAATTTTCAAAATGATGTTATCTCTATCATTAATGGATTGAGTACATTTGACATTAACCAAAAACATGTCATTCTCATATAGTTGCGTAATCATTTGCATACATTAGAATGCATTCTCATATCATATATACATTATCACATCATTCATCCATCCATGCATTACATCATAATATACACATCAGAAAACACAAAAAGAAGTGCATTGCATCTCACTTGCATAATCAAAATCATTTCATAAAATTTGCATTAAGAAAATGGTCCATTAAGAAGATTGAAAGACATATCTAGCAGAGTAAGATTTCCAAGAAGAAAAAGTTGTTGAGGAACATGATTGGTAAGAAAATTTCCTTGTAAAGATATAATGCCATTGTTATGAACATCTAAAACCAATAGTGAAGATAGATTTACCAAGGTGTATGGAATACAACCTATGAATTTATTATTACTGAAATCCAAGATTGACAAAGGACTAACTGGATCAGCATAATCATCACATGAACGTACATAAACATCACACATCATTTGCATAATCAAGTCCATCTCACATAGCATAAAACATCATCCATAAAGCATATAGAATCATCATCCATATATCATCATATCATCATTGCATCCATACATAATCATTACATGAGCATACATAAACATCACACATCATTTGCATAATCAAATCCATCTCACATAGCATAAAAAATCATTCATAAATCATATAGAATCATCAAACATACATTATCATATCATCATTGCATACATACATAATCATCATATAAGCATCACATAAGCATCATATAAACATCATCAGCACATAGAAATAAAATGTATCCATCATAAATCATATAAACACATAGATCGATAATCATCGCCGCATATCATATAACCTCAAAATCATAATGTCAAGTGTGTAAGGATATCCAAAGGTATAAAGAGATACATCAATATAAAAAATGGCAGGGTATCATAGTGTCTCAACTGAATCAAGAAGTATACATCATGTCCCAAAATACAACAAATTTTTCATCATCATGGAGCTATGTGGTGCTCCTCCTTGACGGTACTAGCCCTATGCCCCCCACACCACCTGATGGTCCTGCCCATGGATCTTTGCGAGGTGGTGGCCCTGTCACACCCCTGCTGGTAGTCTTGGTGTGTGTGTGATTGCTAGACTACGCGTAGCTCTCTTGACGCTTTGGAGGAACGACCTCATGATACTTTAGCATGTAAAAATATACCTCCCTAGCAGAGCGTTGTACCTCTCAAAAGTAGTCAGTTGTACCGGCACCCTCTGCAGCCCTTTGTAGTCTCTCTACTATGCCCTCTACCTGCTTAGCATGCTACCTCAAGGTATCCCTCTCAGCTAGAAGTGTGGCAACCTATGCCTTTGTCTGAGCCTGGGCCTGGGTTTGTGCTTGAAGTAAACCCTATATCTGTGCTAGCTTCCCCTGCAATGTCTCCACCTACACCTGTAAAGCAGCTATCTGCATCTACTACTTTTGTGAAGGCAACCGGATATGTACATGCTGTTGTGTTGCAGCTACCAATGACCACCTCTTCTGAGGCACTCTGAAGTCTCAAACATCTAGGACTGGGCCTCCTCCACTCTCATCTCCTCCACCATCACCTCCGTCACCATCACCTCTCCTCCATCTCTATCTCTGTCTCCCTCATCATTGATCTCCTCCTCCTCCTCCTCATCTCCTCTGTCTCTCCTCCACCTGCACCCATGTATTGTTGCCCTCTCCTCATCATCCAATAATGGAACTGGCTCATTTGGACTCAAAATATGTGGGAAGGGGTGTGTAAAGAAGTACTAAGTGTAATCCTCATATATGAGAGCCTCTATAATCTTTGGATGGTAATCCCAAATGATGGCCTGTAAACCCTGATACTCCTGCACTGCTGCATCATATGATAAGCATGGCCCCCACTCTGTCACATCAATCCATCATCATGCATAATGTGCCACTCCCTGAGGCATGCCTTGTACCCAACCATACTATCATAGTACCCTCAGCAAAAATATCTCAATGATGAAATGTGTCCGACCAATCAGGTACATAGACGAGCACAA
The DNA here is from genome assembly GCA_007258455.2 of Sequoia sempervirens. Classification (NCBI taxonomy): domain Eukaryota; kingdom Viridiplantae; phylum Streptophyta; class Pinopsida; order Cupressales; family Cupressaceae; genus Sequoia; species Sequoia sempervirens. Next base: position 233,180,530 of record VDFB02000007.1, read on the forward strand.
ATGCATCTTAGTGTCATCCTCTAGCCACTGCTCACAGTCAAGGTAGGGTTGTCATGCCACTGTCTCTAAATCATCAAGTACTCTCCTCCAGTACTCCAGTTTTCCCAGCTTAGGCTGAGCAACTAGACTTGTATATGCATGAACATATGGTCTCATGGTTGGTCGTTGTCTATCTGCAATTGGATGGGTGACCGTTATATGCTCCCACACCCATATCTAAAGCAATGTGACTCCTGCTGAAAAACTAGCTCCTCTCAAATAGACAACTTGATGTAGATCATGGTATAAATGGGAAAGCATGCAACATCCCCATGCATATCTGGTACCTTGGGTGATCATGCTCTAAAGAATCTGGCCCCATCCAATTGAAAGTCCCTTTGACCTGTGGTTAGGACAAAAGAACCCTCCAATGAAACCAACAAGCACACACGACAATGTAGCATAGGCATCGACCATCTCTCTCTAGGTAATCTCATAGCCGCATATCCGATCATCCTTGAAAACTCTCCGAAGTGCATCTATACCACCCTACTCGACATAATCATATACAACCAGCTCCCCAATGAATGGAATCCTCAAAATGCGTTAGACATCCTCTGGTGTCACTGTCATCTCACCAGTGGGAAAATGAAAAGTGTTATGCTCACTGTGCCATCTCTCTGCTAGTGTGGTCAGATGCCCCCTGTTAGTCCAATGTTGGGGCATATCTATCAGTGAATTCAATCCATGTCGTCCAATCACATTTAGATTAGCCTGATCTAAATGTGGAACCAACTCCCATGTCCTCGGAAAGCACTCCCGAATCTGTAGGACTGACGAAGGCTCCTATCATCATAACATATCACAAATCAGTAAATCAATCAATCAAACACCAATCAACCTATCAATATAATTAGCTCTGATGAGATTTTGATTGCATCTCGTGAGTGTCTTTCATCGATCCTCGCCTATCATGAGGTCGATCATCAACCTATCATTGATCCTCACCTATCATGAGGTCAATTATCATCAATGTATCATTGATCCTCACCTATCATGAGGTCAATCATCATCATCCTATCATTGAATCTCACCTATCATGAGGTCAATCATCAACCTATCATTGATCCTCACCTATCATGAGGTCAATTATCATCAATCTATCATTGATCCTCACCTATCATGAGGTCAATCATCATCATCCTATAATTGAATCTCACCTATTATGAGGTCAATCATCATCATCCTATGATTGAATCTCACCTATCATGAGATCAATCATCATCAAATCAAAGGCTAACGCGATAAAAAATCATCGAAAACAAGGAGTCCAATCAAAAATTCATCATTCTGCCCTAGATGCGCTAAAACAGTGACCGAATGCGCTAAAAGCATGGATGCGCCAGAAGATTTCATGGATGCACTGGAACAGGGTCCCTATGCGCCGAATCACCGTATGCGCCATCAAATTCATTGTATGCGCTATATTCCTCTATCAATGCGCTAAAATAGTCTATGCGCTACAAAAACCTCTATATGCACTAATTAAATTCACCTATGCGCTACATCATTCACCCAATGCGCTAAACTATTTCATCTATGCGCTACATCTACCTATGCGCTAGAACAGTCATTCAATGCGCTACAAAACTAATCCTAAGTGCTAGACTACCAGATGCACTATAATAGGAAACCTATGCACTACATCAATGATCATATGTGCTAAAACATGTTCAAACATAATTTAAATGTGGAAAAAAAGGGCGGGAAAATGAAATTCAAATCATGAGGAGGTTTTTTGGGGTACGTACTGGAGGTCCATACGCTGTTAGGCGGTTGTGACGTCGCATGCACTCAAATCATTGTGTGTGGTAGGGGATCACCATCTTGCCAAATTTGTTGAAATTGCTCAATCACTCTCAAATCTTCAAATTGCAAATGCACAAATGAAATTCAAAATCACCTTTTTAACCTTTTAAAGGCTAATTAAGTGGGATTTTTATGGGGTTGATTTATTTTATTTTTTAAAGGGGCTTAATTCATTAATTCATCACTTGGGAGGTCTAATATCATTTTTCAAGAGATAAATCATTTCTACATCATTAAAATTTGAAATCATCATCAAATCATTGAAAAATCATCAAAATTTCAAAAATTTCAAAAAATCCTAAAAATTCAAAAAATTCATCGATTTATCTCCCGAGGGGGCATAAATCTGTCATCACTTGAAAATCAATGTCTAGGGCATCGAAAAAAAATAAAAATTGTTGACATCAGCAACAATTTTTTCTTTGAAGCAACGTGTAAACACATTACTTCAAAGAGGGGCAAAATGTATACACCTAAAATCGGTCAAGACAATTAATTAATTAAATATAAGTTATTTAATTAATGACCCATTTAATTCGTCTATTTATAAATAAATGCTAAATTTATTTATATAGTTCACACTTTTCTAATTCTACCATCTTAATTCATATTCCTCTAAATTTAATTAAATAAGGAAATGTCAATAGTTTGTTTTATTTAATTAATAATTTTCTCACTAAATTTAAATTCCCAATTTGAATTTAGGCACATGTCTACAACTTTTCCTCTTGCCACATCATCAAGTGTCACATGAATTTAAATATGTTTAATATTTAAATGGGGATTATCTTCAACCAATTCCAAAACAAACTTTGGACACTTGGCTTTCTCACACATTTTATTCCCTCGTACACTTGGCATGTTCACGGTCAAGGGAACATCCTCCATGATTCTCTCTAACTTCTTCCATCTCCACTGTTCATCTCTCATGTTGAAATCTTGACCGTTGATTGCTGCTACATCACAAGATGCTTTGGAAATCCTATAAATACAAGCCCATTCTACAACATTTTACATCCCATCTTTGAGTAAACTTACTATGTAGAAATCCCATTGGAGCATTTGAGCATTTAGAGCAATTTTAGCATTTAGCATTTGAACATTGAAGAATCATTTTAGTTTAGAATCATGGCTTAGTTTTATAGTTGCATTTTCATTATCATAGTTAGCTTCATACATCATTTCCACCATAGCATTTAGTATTATTATCCTAGTATAATCGCCATTTTTACACAGCAACATTAATATCATAGCATCATGGCATCAATCACCTAGTTCATATTTCATGTAGGAACTAGATTTTTACATCTTACAACATCTTGTTTCTTAGGTTGTCATCCAAACCAGTCATAGTGCATATACAACTCTGAGAGCACTAATGATTTAGAGGATCCTTGAGAATAGAGGACAATGGAACGATTTTAGTGATTTTCTTTTGTTTTAATTTGATTAATTATGTGCTTCAAATCTCTAATGTAATACGTTTCATTGAGTTTGTGTGTTTATTATTAACTTTCACAATTCACATGACACAACATCTATTGACTATATATTTTTAAGACAACAATTTAAACTTGGAATGCATCGATTGTACACTTTAGTCAATATGCTAACTCCTCACTGCAAGATGTTTTTTCCAAAATGACTCCATACAAGTTTAATTTTGATAATAAGATTGTTATTCATATTATTAACTTGTGCTTTTAATTTCAATATTATTATCATGAATGATTTATTATTCATATAGGAATAAATATTATTAGAGGATGGTACTAGCCTAAAACAATTAGATATGAAATCAAGAAGATCAAGAATTCTTATAAATATAACTTTGTTTAGATTTTTCATGTCTAATAAATGTGCTAGGAATAAATCTCATCTTGCATTGGGGTGTATCTAAATCTAAAGAATCATATGATCTAGATAGATGGATAGAATAATAGTATCATAAGTAGTTGTTTGTAAATAATATTCCATGTAAATAACACGAAAATGTGGTGGAATATTGTCAAAAAGAAAAGTGAAGAGAACCAACAATATATTTAATAAATTTTCAAGTCCATTAATGGGAGAAGGCATACCCTTACTCCATTGACAAATACCAAAGAGGAGGTGAGAAACAACCCAAGAATAATATTGTTTGTAGGTAAGGAGTACTTGATATTAGCTAAACATGAAGGTGAATGTGTTGAAGAAATAATAATTCAAGAGTTGTAATTACAAATAGAAAGATAACCTAAATGTGAGGCTACAAGTACAATTTTTTTTGAGATGCTAGTGGTTGTAGCAAAGGAAACTTTATGTGTAGATGCATACGCTAACAATGAAGTCTTCACAATGTTGTAAGTGAATGCAAAAGTTGAATGTGGTGCTACAACATAGATGTAATTACTGATAGTATTGCAAGTTGATAGAAATATGATGCTACAAGTAGACATGATGAATGAAGAAATTTGAGGCATTGAGCTTGGCATTAAGTCAAGTATTGAGTAATTTTTTTAAAAAAAATTGGAGCACATAAAAGAAAGTGGATAGTAAGGGAGACAAATATATATAGTTAGAGGAGATCTAGAGGGTTCATATGAAAGGTTGAGTAGAAAGAAAATAAAATTAAAAAGGGGGGAGTGTATAAGGTAGTAAGAAGAGGATTTACTATATATATATTTGTAAAGTAGGAATATATGTAGCTACAAGGAGTTACGTGTGTGAGGAAGGAATACTAAAAATAACAAGAGGGAGTAAATGGGGGGGCATTATGCCAAAATAATGAGCTTTATCATGCATTGTAGGACAACAAACTCAAGGAAGAATAGTGGAAGTCCATTTTTTTCTCATATTTTTGTAACTCTATCTATATTTATAAAGGATGATTATTTTCATTAATGAAACGAATAATTTATTTAAATTTTAATTAATTAAAGGAACAATTTATTTGATGTACTACTCCTTGTGATACCCTTGTGCATTTGTGGTTAATGAGTTAGATTTGTAGTTTGTGCTTTCTTTTAAATTGGCTACCTATTAAAATTATTGTTTCTCATTTGACAAGTTGGAAAGTATATTTACTTGTGTAAGTATGACATTTTCTAAGATAGTTCTAAGAATGTGTGTAATGTTGGGTCACCTATAGTAACTAGAGAAGGTTAGGGTAGAGTGCAACAAAATTACTTGTAGCCACCTCTACGTCTACTAGTTGTGCATTTACTTGTAGTAAAGAGCTAATTTGATGTTTTGACACTGTGAAATGTAGTTTGCAAGCCCATTGGTGACAATTAAATTATTCTCTTTAGGTATATTGCAAGGAGTGGAGTGAATTTTTCGGCATTGCTAGTGGTGGTGGCACCACTAAATTTTGTTTGGATGTTAGGTTGTGTCAAAGAGTAGTGAAAGTTTATTGTGATAGTTAGAGTGTCATCATTTTAGCAAAGAACCCTACCTTTTAGACATAGATGAAGCATATTTTTTGCCACTATCATTTTTTTCAAGACATGGTAGAGGATGGAAGGGAAATTCTAGAGAAATTTGACACTTTGAAGAATATTGTAAATGGATAGATGAAGCTAGTGAGCACAAAGAAGTTTAGGTTGTGTTGCAAGACTATAGGCCTCTTAAACTTTAGCAATTAGTTGATAGCGTTGGTATTCCCTCTTCTCTTGCAAGATGTTCAACAAGTGGGAGAATGTTAGGAAAGGATATTTGGGGAATGGAGAAGTAATATGGAAAAAAACTTGATTGAAGCTCTAATGGAGTTTGATGGTTTAGAGAACCATGGGATTTTATTTCCTTTGTGGGGTTTTTATGTGAGGATTATGGGTACTCATCATATGAGATGGAATGTTTCCCATCATTGGGTGGATGAATTCATAGAGCTTTAGGAACATTCCTTGGTGTTTTAAAGGAGGTTTTAATCTTTTTTTTGGTTTGGACCTTGACATATCTCACCTTGTCTTTGTGGGTCATGCTTAAAGACTTAGAAGAATTGGAGGTTATATTTTATTTGCTTGGTTTATCCCTATAAGAAAGGGAAGGTGTTACCTTTTAGTTATTTTTTAAAATTTTAATCTCTTTCCTCATATATGTTATGTTTGAAATTATATCTTAATGCTATAATTGGTTATCAATTTTCTTGCATTGGGTTATGCTTCTTGAAATTTTGTGAAACCTTTATTGAGTCTTGTGTCAATCCCTTGTGTGTGCTAGAAAATGGTTTTATTATTGGTATATCTATGGTCATTCTTCTCCATAGGTTGGGGCTTTCCTAGTGTGGCATATACATATATTATTCTTGATGACAATAATATGGTAGTGTGGAAATTACATCCTCCATTAATCCCATTCTTGAAGATATCTTTGGGAGCTTGAAAATTGCTTGATTATGTTAGAAAGGTGTCTCAACCATGCAAAACACAAAAATGCATTTTTTTTTGCTATAGAGGCTATTTTACCTCCAAAAATGATTGAAACAACCTTGAATTGACTAAAGTGGATTATAGAAATATGGAGCTTTCCAAGATATTCATTTTTTTAAAAATGGAATCATTTGGGTTCTCAAATTAAAATTTACATGACATTTGGAAGTCTCAGTCCCACTTCAATAATATAAGAGAATTTATTATTTGTGAGGATTATAAAAGGGAGTTACACATGCTGACCAAGAACATATACCAACCTATGTCATATTGTAATGACTATAATAAATTATTCTTTAATATTTTTTTGTATAAGACACATTGGAGTACCCAAACTGGGAGGATAATTGTGAAATATTATTGTAGATTCTTACGAAAGTTGTAAGGAATATGATATATTTACCATGAGTTATATTTTTTGGATTTAATAACACTTTTATATGGTATTATCTCATGTTTTGGTATTCCCCAATGGTGGAAAATCACATGTTGGTTTCCCTAGTTTTTTGTTGCTTGGGATGTAGTTTACATAGTGTGTTTTGTAGGTATTTTTATGCTACTAGTCTTACTCTAGATTTGAGTATTGGTGTTGTATCCTATGAAGGATCCTTAGATTATATTTTAAATAATATTATTTATGGCTAATACAATGATTTAGAGTTTAGAGGCTAGGTTTTTTTTTAAAGGGTTTCCTAAGATACATCATTGTGTTATGGTGAATTATTTCATTATGTTGTTACTTTCCTACAAATTATTTTAGATGATATTTTCTATTCATATCTCTTGTTAGATTGGTGTAGGAAGAATTTGTACACCTTTTCTTCCTTTCATTTGGTATCAAAGCCTAATAAATTTGGGTCTTAGGTTGTATGAACAATGTTTTTGGTTCTAATCTTGGTTTGAGTGGGAGTATGCATAGATAAGATATTTGTTTCATGGAATATGAAAAGTACATCTACATTGGTGATGAATTTTTTTAGTGGAACTTTCATATATTTAATCTCAAGATGGATAATTTTCTCATAGTTTAAGATCTATAATGTTATTTAGAGATATGAGAAGCCTTATCAAGATTTTCTTGGTAGATTCTAGTTATTGAATGTATATAAATATTCCACCACAAAATACCTCTAAGAAAATTTGGGTAACCTATACTACAATAAATCCATAGTTAATAATAGTTTTCTACATATGAAGATGTACACTTTGAGGATGGGTGATGATAATATATTTTTGAGTAAATAATCCATTCAATGTGATTTTAACCTAGCTAAAATTTATGGGTGTGAATATGTAAGAATAGGATTGATTCATGACCCTTTTGTGTTGTTTCCAAGTATCATGAGACAATCTTGGTAATGACTATTGGATGCACTATCTCAAAACTAGTGCTTGATGAGATTGTGACTAATATTCTCTTAGAGGAGATGAGGATAAATGGTATTGAATTCACCAAACATTATTTGAATACTCATGGGAGGTCTAAATAAAATATAAGGAGAACAAGAAGAAAAACAAGGGAAAATCTAAATATCATGGAAGATCTAAGTTTCCTATAAAGTCTAAGGATTTTTTTTGAAATTATGGAAAGAGTAGCCACTCCAAAAGAGTCAAATATAATGATGATTATTATAAATCTTCTTAGGATTATCTATGAGATGCATTTTTTGTGGCTTTAGCAACTCATGCATGTGAGGACGTATAGATGATTAGCCCTAGATATTATTTGCATGTGGTTCTTCATTAGGATCTATTTTTAGAATGCGAGAAATATGGTAGTTAGAAGGTATACCTTAGTGGAAAATCAATCTTAGAATAGTTAGTTATGGTAGATTCAATAGTTGATTATTTGATGGGAGGATCAAAGGGATTACTAGAGTCTTGATACTCCTAGTTTGGCATGAAACCTATTATTTTTAAGTAAAATGAATGATGTGAGTGTGAAAATAGGCTTTGGTAATGGAGGTTGTAAGAAAATTTAAGGACCTATAGTTCTCACAAAGGAGGTTTTATTTAGTAATCTATTTTTTCTTGACACATGCACTTAATAGTTCTTCATTATATGCAGTGAAGAGATTCATAGAGTGTAAGCCTCATTGATTGGAACTTGTAGAAAATAGCTCCATTGTATCTAATTCTAATGGTCATGCATTCTAGGTAAATAAGAATGCTCTTATATTAGTGATAAATTTACATAATAAGTAATAATATTATGACACCAACATATGTGTGCCATATTAGTGAGAAAGGTCTACAAACCTTGAAAAATAAAAATTTATTGTTGATGGGATTGTTGATTATTTTCTTAAGTTTGATTTTTGTGAGCATTACATTTATGAAAAATAAAAATATTCTTATTTTTACTCTAGTTTTCATAAATTTGTTAGGTTTTTAGATATACTTCATTATAATGTATTTGTTCTTGTAGATGTTCCTTCCTTGTTATTGATGATTATTCTAGGATATCATGGGTATATTTTCATAGAAGTAAATCTAAGGTATTTAGTCAGTTTAAGGATTTTAGGGCTCTCTTAGAAAACCATACTAGTAAAATGATTAAGGTTTTGATATAGTGGTGAGTATTATTTTTTAGATTTTAACAAGTTCTATAAGGATAATGACATAGAAAGGCATAAGGAAAATCCATACACCCCTTATTAGAATAGAGTTACAAAATGTATGAACAAGATTTTGATCTGGAGAGGGCTAGGACTATGCTTGGTGGATCTAGCCTATAAGAGATGTTCTAAATAAAACTATTTTATATTATATTTTACTTGATCAATAGGTCTCCTACATCACCACTTGTGGAGGAGATCTGTATGGAGGATTAGATATGGAAAATTCACCCACTTTAGCATCTTTATGTATTTGGTTGCAAGGAATATTTTATTGTGCCTAGGGAGATGTAATCAAATTTGATAATAAGGTTGTCAAATTTATCTCCATTGGTTATAGAATTAGTGTGAAAGGGTATAATATTTAGGATGCTATGGTTGATATATTTCTTTATAGTCAAATATGATTTTAGGGAGGTCAAAAATTCTAATATAATTAAGAAACCAAAGGTGGATAAAAATTTAGTTGTGTAACTATAGACAAAGACCAAAAAGGCTACAAATTTTTTGAACCGAAGGTTCAGGTTAGATTAAATGATAGGAAAAATACTGAGAACTTAAAGTATTTTTCTAAGAAGAATTAATGCCTCCACCTCAAATTTTGAGGAGGTCCACTTGGAAAGGAGACAAATAGAAAGGTACAACCTATCTAGTTCTAGATGTGTATTTGCTTTGTTAACTAACACTAATGAGCCTCAAACAATTAAAGAAGAAATAAAAATTGAAAATTATGAGTCCTAGAAATTGACCATGAATGATAAGATAATTGCACTAATGAAGAATAATACATGAGACTTCATGTGTTTACCTAATGCATGAAAAAAACTAAGTTGTAAATGGGTGTTCAAAAGGGAGCTAGGCTCTAGTTGTAACATTGAGAATTACAAGTCATGGTTGATTTCCAAAGGTTATTCATAGGTTGAGGGAATATATTTTAATGATTTTTATACCCTATTACAAATTTGACATCTATTTATAATGCTATTAGATTATGATATTACTTTTTTTTTAGATTGAATAGATGGATATGAAGATAAATTTCTTGCATGATCGTATAGAGGAGTATATGTAGAAGTCAGATGGATCACTACATCAAGAATGGTAAGGAAAAGTTAGTTTTTGAGTTAAAAATATCCCTCCATAGTTTAAAACAATCTCCTAGATTCATGGGTTTTGGGGTTGGTTTTATTAGGCCTAAATCAAAATATTGTGTTTCCTATAAACTACAATAGAAGCAAATGGCAGCAATGAAGGTGATGACGAAGCAAAAATTTGTAGGCTTCAATGGTGATGGCATGGGCATTTCCTCCTGCGTGGGAAAAAGAGAAAGTACCTTTTTTGACGATGAAGATAGTGGGGGTAAGTTAGAAGATGATGTGACAAATGAATGGGGGAAGGAGTGGGTTGAGGAGGACAAAATGCTCCTTGAAATTTTGTTGGAATCTCATTTGAAAGCTTAGAGGTGTGTGAATGGTTGGAAGGAAGAGACAATTACGGAATGGAGAAACTGGGATGAGGTTGAAGAGGATGATTCCCTCATGCTGTTGTGGATGAAGACTCGTTTAATTGTTCTTCATGAGTGGTTGGCTTCAACACTACATGATGTGCAAAGAAAATGTTTACAGAAGCCTATTAAGTCTGTGTTATGGGTGTTGGATAGGACAACTGAGAGGGGGGTGAATTATTTGTTAGAGATTATAACCTTAAATTCAATTACTGGAACTAACACATAAATTGATTAAGTGATTAACCATCAAATGCCAATGCAAAAACATAATAACACCAGATTTACATGGAAAACCCAATGAGGGAAAAACCACGGTGAGGATTAACTCACACTATAAAGAATATCAAAACCGATTACAAAAAGGCTCACTGTCCACAGGGCTACAACTCGGAGGGCTCACTATCCATAGGGCTACAACCCAAAGGGCTCACTGCCATAGAGATACAAAGAAGACAAAGAAGACTTGTTACAAAGAGACAACAATCCCAAAGCAACAAAGGATTCCACCACAATCACTGATCAACTTGCATGAATGATAGAGTTCACCTTCTACTCACTGCATTTAGAAACTTAGTGTTAAGCTTCGCACTGATCAACCACACACATAACTCACACTGATGTAGGAGCATCCTTGGTTCTTGGAAATCTTGCATCAACCAAAAATATTTTCTTCTAGTGTCGTTTTTGTTTTGTCCTTGCTCAGTTCATGTTAGTGGATTCATCATATTTTCTCACCAGACCTTGTGGATTAATGTTTACACCGTGGACATGTTCATTTTCCTTATTCTAACATTTGAGTGCGATTGGATCTTTTTCTGGAAAGTTATCACTTCCATATTTAGTGGCAGTTTCTTGAACCGACACCAGAATTATTTCAAACTTTTCGGCTAGTTCGATCACTTGTGGATCTCGACGGTGTGATTCAAATTGTTCCATGGAGTGTCCCTGACCTTCATTATAGGTCCACACTTCATCTTATGCACCTGTTGAAGAGTAATTCAAATTTTAGGCTGACCTATTCATGTGCACGTTACATTTTTCTTTCCTTGGAGAATGTGATGATCTTTGGCCACGCAGATGATTCCAAAATTTTGGATATGATATAAAGCTTGTAATAGATCATTAGAATATTAGAATTCAATCAAGAAGAATAATATAGATATGATATGTAATATTTTTCTCGCATATAGGATCATATTGGAATGTTGTATTTTTTAGCATGTTGTATCAGGCCTATGAGCCAAATCTGTAAGCCCGGATGTTGCTGGCTGAATGTAATTGAGATTTCTATTAATGAGGATATTTGAATTTGCATTTGCCTCCATATTTTGTGTTGCTTCTATTGTGTTACTTTTGCTGCATGGTCTAAATTTTTCTCTTTGAGGACCCTCCTACCGTGGCTACACTAGATTGGTATCAGAGCGAGATTCGTTCCTTGAGAGATTGCCATATTTTGCGAAGTCCTGTTGAAGATTTGTTGTAGGGTGGTAGATTGAGGATCCGACGTACAATTGTAGAGGACTTGTGTAAAGATGGAAGGAAGAAGAAATGGTAGAGGAAATGAAGTGCGTGGAAATGAAGACCCAACTATGATGGAGATGTTAAGAGGAATTGTTGCTAGATTAGATGCAATTGAAATGGCCCAGAGGATAGGTTGACCAGTTGATGATGTGAGTGATTAAGAGGTAGAATTATAGGAAGAAAGAGGAAGAGAAGAGCAACATAGCCTAGATCAGGGAGAAGAGAGGTTCATAAGATCTCTAACTAGAGTGAATACCAAATCACATTTCAATCCACCGGATTATAATGGTAAGTTGGATTCAAATGTATTGCTAGATTGGATAACATGGAAAAGTATTTTGATTTTGAAGGTACCACTGAAGATAAGAAGGTGAAATATGCTTGTACAAAGTTGAGAGGACATGCATCCCTTTGGTGGGAACATTTTCAGATAGATAGGAAAAGAAGAGGAAAGGAGAATATAAAGTCATGGGATCGAATGGTGAACAAGTTGAAGAAAAAGTTTATGCCGACAAACTATTAGGTTAGTTTGTTCCAAAAATTGAAAAAATTGAAGCAAAAAGAATCAAGTGTGACAGAGTATATTGAGGAGTTCTATAAGTTGAATATCAGGTCCAGACATTCAGAGGATGAGGTTGAGAAAGTAGCCAAATATGTGAATTGTTTGAGATCATCCATACAAGATGAGATAAGTTTTATAAAGTTGTTGAGTGTGGAAGAGGCATATCAATGTGCCCTAAAAGTAGAAGAGAAACTAAATAAAAGACATGAGCAGAGACAAAGAGGAAGAGGTGGAAGATTTAAAAGAGGAAGAACTTTTACTGGAGGAGGAAGAGGATATTTTCTAGATCAGAACAAGGATAAGGAAGTCAATAAGAATGAGAATTCATATCATAGAGATGATGGGAACTCTTACCGAAGAGGAGGATATGGTGGTTACAGGAATGAAGGTTATAGAAGAGATGATAGAGGACATGAGAAAAGAATATTCAAGGGAACTTGTTATAAGTGTGGTGGAGAAGGAGATAGAGCATTTGAATGTAATCAAGGAGAGACAAGCAGAAAGACAGAGAACAATAGGAAAACAACCTTTGTTGAGGAGGATCATGCTGGATCATCTAAAAAATTGGAAGGAGAAGTATTGGTGAATAGAAGAGTATTGTGTCAAAGTGAGTTGGAGAAGGAACTGATGCAAAGAAAGAATTTGTTTCAAACTAGATGCAAGGTAGGTGGTAAATGTTGCAAAGTGATTGTTGATAGTGGAAGTTTTGAGAATTGGTTTCTGAAGAGATGGTGACCAAATTGAAGTTGGAAAGATTGAAACACCCGAAGCCCTATCAGATAGCTTGGATTCAAGATGAGCATAAGATACTGGTAAGTGAACAATGTTTGGTGAAATTGAAGATAGGAAATTACCATGATGAAGTTTTGTGTGATATCATGCCTATGGATGTATGCCATGTTTTGTTGGGAAGACCTTGGCAGTTTGATAGATAGGCTATCCATGATGGAAAGAAGAACACATACACCATTGTTGCTAATGGGATGAAGCAAATTTTGTTTCCATTGGAAGATGTTCCTAAGGTTGAGATCTATACAAATGCTAGAGTTTTTTTGGTTGATGGAAGGAGATTTTTGGATGGATTGAGACATGAGAGCATGTGCTATGCCTTGGTTCTTGAGAAGGTTGAAGACTTGAAGAATGTAGAAGAACATTTGAATGAGGTAAAATAATTGCTGACATAGTATGGAGATACCATTTCAGATAATGTACCTGATGGATTACCACCTATGAGGAGTATTAGTCATTGCATGGATTTGATTCCTAGAGCTATTTTTCCTAATAAAGCAACACACTGGATGACACCAATAGAAAATGAAGAGTTGAATAGACAAGTGCAATAATTGTTGAGGAAATGTTTGATAAGAGAAAGCTTAAGTCCTTGTGCAGTACCTACTATGTTAGCACCTAAGAAGGATGGAGAATGGAGGATTTGTATAGATTCTAGAGCCATAAACATGATTATGGTGAAGTATAGATTTCCTTTGCCCAGGATGGATGACATTATGGATTTCTTGAGTGGAGCTAAGTACTTTACAAAGACAGATTTGAAGATTGGATATCATCATATCAGAATCAGAGAGGGTGATGAGTGGAAGACAACATTCAAGACAAATGAAGGATTGTATGAATGGTTGGTGATGCCTTTTGGACTAACAAATGCACCAAGTACTTTCATGAGGCTGATGAATGAGGTATTGAAGAAATTCTTGGGTAAGTTTGTGATTGTTTACTTGGATGACATCTTAATTTTTAGTAAGACTAGAGAAGAACATTTGCTGCATATAAGACAAGTTTACAGAGGTTGAGAGAAGAGAAGTTGCTGATAAACATCAAGAAGTGTAGTTTCATGAAGGAAGAGTTGGTATATCTAGGATTTGTGATATTTGTGGATGGATTGAAGATGGATCCTGAGAAGGTAAGATCAATTGTTGAGTGGCCTACACCTGAAAGCATTGGAGAGGTAAGATCATTTCATGGATTGGCTAGTTTCTCCCAAAAGTTCATTAGGAATTTCAGTTCTATTTGTAGTCCTATGACAAAAACAATGAGAGGAGATAAGAAGGATTTTAGGTGGACATATGGAGCAGATCGAAGTTTTGAGCTGTTGAAAAAGAAGGTGACTGAGCAACCTGTGTTGGCTTTACCAGATTTCAATAAGGTATTTCAAGTAGATTGTGATGCAAGTGGAAAAGCAATTGGAGCAGCATTGAGTCAAGAAGGGAGACCTATAGCTTATTTCAGTGAGAAATTGAATGATGCTAGGAGAAGATATTTAGTGTATCATCATGAGTTTTATGCTATAGTTCAAGCCTTGAAGAAGTGGATATATTACTTGTTTCCTAAGGAGTTTTTGTTGTATACAAATCATCAAGCTTTGCAATATTTGAATAGTCAAGGTATGTTGAATCAGAGACACATGAGATGGGTAGAGTTCTTGCAGAGTTATACTTTTGTTTTAAAGCATAGGAGTGGAAAGTCAAATAGAGGTACTGATGCTTTGAGTAGGAGAAATAATTTATTGGAAAAGATGAGAGTGGAGGTATTAGGGTTTGAAGAATTGAAGAACTTGTATGAGGAAGACCCAAATTTTGTAGAACCTTGGAGAACTTGTAAAGAACCAGTTTTGGAGAATAAAAGTTAGTGGTTGGATTATTTCATTTAGGAGGACATGTTTTTTAGAGGAAATTAGTTGTGTATACCATGGAGTTCAATGAGGGATAACTTGGTGAAAGAAAAACATAGTGGAGGACTATCAGGACACTTTGGAATTGATAACACAGTAGCAGTGGTAAGTGATAACTACTTTTGGACACAGATTCATAAGGATGTTAGGAGATTTGTGCAGAGTTATAGAGTATGTCAAGTTGCAAAAGGGAGTAGTCAAAATGTTGGATTGTATAAACCTTTGACAATTTCAGAGAGACCTTGGGAGGATATCAACACAGAATTCATACTTGGTTTTCCAAAGACACAAAGAGGTAATGATTCTGTATTTGTGGTGGTGGATAGATTTTCTAAGATGGTGCATTTCATACCTTGTAAGAAGACAACAGATGCAGTACATGTAGCACACTTTTTTTTCAATGAGGTGGTCAAATTGCATGGATTACCTAGGAGTATTGTTTCAAATAGAGATGTAAAGTTTGTTGGTTATTTTTGGAGAACACTTTGCAAGAAGCTAAAGACAGATTTGAAATTCAGTTCTACTTTTCACCCATAGATTGATGGACAAACAAAGGTAGTAAATAGGAGTTTGGGGAATTTGTTGAGATGTTTCGTTGGAGAGAAGACTAGAAGTTGGGATTTAGTCCTTGCACAAGCAGAGTTTGCTTACAATAATTCAGTGAATAGGAGTGTAGGAAACACACCTTTTGAGATTGTTATTGGAGTTCATCCTAGAGGTATATTAGAGTTGAGATACATTAGTCTAGAAGATAAAAGGAGTGTAGAAGTAGAGGAATTTGCAGAACACATGAAGAAAGTGCATACTCAAGTGAAACAGCAATTGGAAGACATGAACCAGAAGTATAAGGAGAGAGCAGGTGAAAAGAGGAGACATAAGGAATTTAAAGTTGGAGATGAAGTGATGGTGTATTTGAGGAAGGAAATATTTCTAGTTGGCACATATAATAAGCTAAAGATGAGGAAATTTGGACCTTGTCATATTTTGAGGAAATTTGATTCAAGGAATGCATATGAAGTGGAGTTACCGGATGGCATGGGTATATCACCTATATTCAACATTGCAGATCTACATCAGTACCATGAAGCAGAGTTCAGTGAAGATAGTGAAAAAAAATTGGAGAGTCAGTTCCTAAACAACAGTCAGATGAGATAGAAGAGATTTTGGATATCAGAGATGGGAGGAAAACTCATGGAAGACAATACAAAGAGTATCTTGTGAGATGGAAAGGTAGAATACTGGAGGATTCTTCTTGGATTTCTCAGGCTGAGGTAGACCGTTTTAGTTTTCCTTTGGCCCCAACAAAGTGAGGGACTCACTTTTTATTCACCCCGAATGTCTGATGCAGGAGCATCCTTGGTTCTTGGAAATCTTGCATCAACCAAAAATATTTTCTTTCAGTGTCATTTTTGTTCTGTTCTTGCTCAGTTCATGTTGGTGGATTCATCATATTTTCTCACCAGACATTGTCGATCAATGTTTACATCTTGGACATGTTCATTTTCCTTATTCCAAGATTTGAGCACAATTGGATCTTTTTCCAGCAAGTTATCACTTCTAGATTTAGTGGCAGTTTCTTGAACCGACATTGGAATAATTTCAAACTTTTTGGCTTGTTCAATCGCTTGTGGATCTTTCTCGTAACTTGCAGATCTCGATGGTGTGATTCGAATTGTTCCATGGAGTGTCCCCGACCTTCATTATAGGTCCACACTTCATCTTATGCACCTGTTGAAGAGTAATTCAAATTTGACGTTGACCTATTCATGTGCATGTTACATTTTTCTTTCCTTGGAGAATGTGATGATCTTTGGACGATGCAGATGATTCCAGAATTGGGGATATGATATAAAGCTTTTAATAGATCATTAGAATAGTAGAATTCGATCAAGAAGAATAATATAGATCTGATATGTAAGATTTTTCTCACATATTGGAATGTTGTATTTTTTAGCATGTTGTATCAAGCCTGTGAGCCAAATCTATAAGCCCAGATGTTTCCGACTGAATGTAATTAAAATTTCTATTAATGAGGATATTTGAATATGCATTTTCCTCCATATTTTGTGTTGCTTATGTTGTGTTACTTTTGTTACACGGTCCAGATTGTTCTCTTTGAGGACCCTCCTACCGTGGATGCACCACACACACTTTCAAAATAGCATCAAAGTCATGTCTTCTCTTTCACTTATCTTCCTTCTTTTCTTATGTACAATTTTCATTACTAGCACATTCTATATTTATACTATCTCCAACCTTGAAAAGATACAAAGTCGGCCATCCAACTTCAAATTCAAATTAGGTCAGCGCAAAACATCCTAGGGTGGAATTAGAATGAGGGAAACCCAAACACACGCTTCACCAAGACCCATAATAGATCCAACACACTTCATCAACTTTAAAGATAGTGCTTGAAACACGGTCTGTCAAACCAGTGTAAAACACATAGATCAATTAAGCTCAATACTTCCAAATGTTGAAACCATCTTTAATAGAACCGAGGCAACACAACTCTAGAACCACAAGTCATAAGACTTCATCAAAGAGAAATCCAAACAAAAAACAATTCTCCCAGACCTCAGCCAAAACACACAAAAACATAGTTCACAATTACCAGATCAACATCCTCAACAACTGAATACTTGTAATCTTTTTTTAATACAAGTTTCTCAATATCCTCAACATATACAGTCAACAACAACTAGTAGATAACCAATTGACCAGTTGACATCAATGAAAACACCTTCATTCCTCTTTCCATTCTTGCAACAATCTCTCCCTTTGTCATCGATGGCAGCACATGATGTGAGAAACCATCAAAGACACCATATCAGTTCTGAAAATACTTCTCAAGATTTTTCTTTTGCTTCTCCCCCTTAGAAGATCATCTTCCTCATTACCTACTTTCTCTTACATGCTCTCTCTCTCTCTCTCTCTCTCTCTCTCTCTCACATGCTTTTTCTCTCTCTTTTTCACATGCTCTTTCTCTCTCCCCCTTTGACATTAAAGGAAAAGGAAAAAGATACGTTCATTGAAACTTCCTTTGACTGTGAAAACATAATACTCATAATGAAAACACTTAAAACTACCTACTCCCCTTGAGAGGTAGCCACCAAAAACATCAGTCCAAAAAGATCATGAATCCACCAGACTAATGCATCTTAGTTTGTAAAAGGAGGGGAAATAACCCCTAGCTTATCCCCGAGATACTCAAAAGTATCTTTAGGAAGAGCCTTTGTAAATATATCCATAATCTGATCCTTTATCGAAACATACTCAAGCTTGAATTCATTCTCCATGACCTTCTCTCTCAAGAAATGATATCTAATAGATATATGCTTCATTCTCAAGTGCATCATAGGATTCTTTGAAATGTTAATTGCACTTGTATTATCACAAAAGATAGAAATAGGATCATCATATATCACTGTGATATCCTTCAATATATATTTCATCCATAAAACTTATGTACAACAAGATGCAACAACAATATACTCAGCTTTAGCAGTAGACAAAGAGACTGAATCTTGCTTCTTACTCAACCATGCCACCAATCTACATCCAAGAAAGAATGCACCACCACTTGTGCTCTTTTTGTCATCTATACTTCTGGCCTAATCTGCATCTATATAAGCACTAAGTGTAAAACCAATATCTTTAGGATATCATAATCCATAATCTAGATTTCCATTCAAATATTTGAATATTCTTTTAACTACAGTAACATGTGTTTCCTTCAAATCTTCTTGAAATCTAGCTACAAGACAAACCACATGCATAATATCTAGTCTAGTAGCAGTCAAATACAATAGTCCACCAATCATATATCTATACTTGATCTAATTAGCCTTAGGTGAATCGTCATCTTTACCCAACTTGCAACTAGACACCATAGGAGTACTTACCAGTTTAGAACCATCCATCTCAAATTTTTTCAACATCTCTCTCACATACTTAGATTGTCAAATGAAAATCCCTTTCTTTGTTTGATTAATCTATAGCCCAAGAAAGAAATTCATCTCACCAAACATAAACATTTAAAATTATTTATGCATCTCTTCCGCAAACATCTTTCACATCTTTTCATTTCGTCCAAAGATAATGTCATCAACATATACAACTACAATCAAGATTTTGTCATTTTCAGTCTTGAAATACAAATTACTGTCTGGCATACCTTTGTTAAATCCTTACTGACTCAAATACTTATCAAGCCTTGCATATCGGGCTCTAGGAGCTTGCTTCAATCCATATAAATCTTTCTTCAATCTGCACACCATATCTAGTTGATATGTTGATTGAAATCCTTCTGGTTGTTCCATGTAGACTTCTTCATCTAGTTCACCATTCAAAAATTCTGACTTGAAATCCATCTGATAGACTTTGAAATCTTTATAAGCAGCTAATGCCAAGAACATCCTTATAGCTTCCATTCTTGCTACCAGGGAAAAAGTATCCTAAAAATCTATACCTTCCACTTGTGAGTAGCCTTTACACACAAGCCTTTCTTTGTTTCTAACATATTTCCTATTCTCATTCAACTTATTTTTGAATACCCATTTTGATACAATGATATTTTTGTCTACCGGTCTTGGGAACAATTCCAAAGTTTGACTCTTCTCAATCTGCAAAAGTTCTTCTTTCATTGCTTCCTTCCAATGTTCATCCTCACAAGCTTCACTTACTGACTTCGGCTCAATCTCAGAGAATAAGCACAAATTTACTTCAACAACAACTTTGCTTCTAGTTAACACACCTTTTGTCTTGTCTCCAATAATCTGACATTTTGAATTATTCCTTTGTACATATTTCGGTGTCCTGGAGGACATCACCGAAGCATCTTCTTCTCTTTCATTCTATTCATTCTGCTTTTTCTACTCATCTTTATCCTATTCTTCCATAATTTCTTCTATTCTTGCACAGTCATGTTCATCAAACACGTATCCATCAATATCAATAAAATTCTTCATTGTTTCATCAAACTTCACATTCGAGCTTTCTAAAATTTTCCTCAATCTTTTGTTGAAACATCTTTATACCTTGCTTTTAGTAGAGTATCCAAGAAATATTCCTTCATCACTTCTTGCATCAAACTTACCCAAAGTTTCCTCATCTCTTCTAATATAACATTTCCTTATGATTACCTTGAAATATTTAACTATAGGAATTCTTCCATGTCATAGCTCATAGGGAGTCTTTCTATTGTTTTCTCTTGCATGAACTTGATTGAATACATATATAGTAGTGTGAATAGCTTCTTTCTATTAGTTTTTATGATCAGATATAAAACTTAGAATTTAATTCAAAAACAGACACAATAACACAACATATACCCTGGTAAAACCCTCCACTTGAGGGAGAAAAACCCAGCAACAAAGATCTCTCTTATATATATAAATAATGGCAAAAATTCTCTTTACAATGAGTCCAATATCCAAAACCAACTCTAGATACAATAACAGATAATAATCTGCTCTTCCTTAGTATCAAAATCTGCACTTGAAGAAATTTGCAATCTGCTCTTGATGAAATTCACACTTGAATGAATGAATGAATATAACTTTCTTTATTGATGAATGGATGGAAATGACCTTGTATAAATACAATGTGAGAGAGAGGTCGCACCTCTTCAAGAGCAAGGCTGGCCACAATAAAAATATAATTACAAAATAAAAGATGTGAATTACAAGGAAGGTCGGCCCAATTAGAAATTATATTGTTTCCAAGTGAAGCGCCTCTTCACTTTAATTATCTCAATAAAATAAATAGTCGATAGGCTATATGCAATTTTATGTCTTGAATCAAGGCTAGAAGGATGAGCTTGAAGCTGCTATAACATCAACACTCCCTCTTAGCTAGGGAGGAATACTTCCAGTTGTACAAGACACATCACCTCATTGTGATGTCAACCACCATGGCTACTCCCATATGTGGAAAAGGAGCATATCACCTCATTGTGATATCAACCACCATGGCTACTTCCATGTATGGTATGTATGACCATCATAGAATCACTCAGCGTGATGTCGTCACTTCATCATGACGTTCACCATGGCTACTCCCAGAGGGTGAAAAGCACAAGTACAAGAAAAAATCATCACAGACTCTCTCACGTGATGTTGTCATGGAGTCACACACATGACATCCACCATGGCTACTCCCAGAGGTTGGAAACAAGGGATTTCACCTCAAATTTCTCTCACAGAGAAAGATGCATTAAACAAGGGCTTACACCTCAAACCTCTCTAATAGAGAGAAATGCATTAAATAAAATCAGAAGATCACTGATACTGATACTCCTTCTCAGCTAGGGCTTCATTCTCCACATTACCAAGCTTGTCTCGAAAGTACACAAACTTTACTCTGGCAAGAGGCTTGGTGAGAATGTTTTTTGTCTACTCATCAGTGCTAATATACTTCAACTAGATTGTTTTCATCAATACCATATCTCTGATATAGTGGTATTTGATCTCAACATGTTTAGTTTTGTCATGAAACATTGGATTGACAGAAAGCTTTACATAGCTTTGATTATCACAATGAATGACAGTCGGCTCCAATGATTGTCCAAATAATCTTGCAAGGAGCTTCTGAAGCCACACTACTTCTCGAGTTGCCACATAAGCTACAATATACTCGGCCTCTACGGTGCTTAGTGCCACTGAAGATTGCTTCCTGCTACACCAGGAGATCATCGCAGACCCCAAACTAAAACAACATCTAGAGGTTCTCTTCCAATCAATGACACACCCTACCCAATCAGAATTAGTATATCCATGCAGCTTCAAGTCCACACCAAAAGAATATCTCAAGCCATACCCAACTGTGCCACACAAGTATCTCAGGATATGCTTCGATGCAACTAGATGTATTTGCCTTGGTTCACACATGAACTGACTGAGTGTACTCACTGCATAACAAATATTTGGTGTAGTATTGACTAGATACATCAACAATCCAATCAATTGTCTATACATAGTAGGATCCACCAGATCTGAACTAGCTGTAACCTCCTTAAGTTTCTGAAAATTGGTTTCCATAGGTGTAGACATGGATTTGCAATCCATCATACCAAATCTCTTCAAGATGTCTAGTGTATACTTGCCTTGACTCAGAATGAACTCATTTGGCTTCTACCATACTTCTAAGCTAAGAAAGTAGTGCATGAGACCAAGATCCTTCATTTCAAATTTAGAAGCTAACTCCTTCTTGCATTTGATAATGAGGTGATCTTCTCCAATAATAATTAAATCATCAACATAGAGAACCAAGATTAAAGCTTCGCCATCAATTACCTTGAAGTAAAGGTTTGAATCAACATCATTCTTGGAGAATCCCAAGCTCATAAGGTATTGATCAATTATTTTGTACCAAGCATGAGGGGCCTACTTAAGGCCATACAAAGCCTTCTTCATCCTTCAAACATGAGACTCCTTCCCATGGACCTCAAAGCCATCAGGTTTCTCAATATATACCTCTTCCTCAATTACACCATTTAGAAATGTTGTCTTCACGTCCATCTGGTGTATCTTCCATTTCTTAGATGCTGCAATAGCAATGATGGTCCTGATGGATGTATAATGAGCAACTGGAGCAAAGGTTTCCTCATAGTCAACTCCCTCTTTCTGAGAGAATCCTCTAGCCACAAACCTAGCTTTGTACTTCTCGATGCTCCCATCAGGCGCATGCTTTATCTTGAAGAGCCACTTAGAAGATACAACAGATTTACCTTCAGGTCTAGGTACGATGTCCCAAACATCATTCTTGAGGATGGATTGATACTCCTCAGCCATAACATCTTTCCATACTTGCTAACTAGTAGCTTCCTCAACACTAGAAGGCTCTGACTCAATGATTTGACTCATCAAAGCAACATAGCTTGAAAACTTATGAGGTCTCTTGCTTTCTCTAAAATTTCCTCTCGGGGCTGCAAACCTTTCTTCCTCTTGCATTTTTTGCTTGGCCCACAAAGGTCTCTTACGAACAATCACAATGTCTGTAGGCCCATTAGTAGGTTCCAAAGGCTCAACTGGATTATCATATTCTTTAGCATCAGTAGCCTCCCTCTGAATCTTGGGAGTATGGTCAACTTCCATATCCTGAGGAGACTCTTGGTCTTCATTGTCTATCTCCATGTGGATGCCCTTAGACCTCTTGAATGCAACATCTTCTTCAAATGTAACATCCCTGCTGATCTCAATCAATTTCTGACCTAGAATGTACACTCTGTAGGCTTTTGAAGATTCATTGTAGCCCACAAATATTCCCTTCTTTCCAGATGGTTCCAGCTTTGTCCTTTTGTCTTTAGGTACATGAACATATATTGGACAACCAAATATCCTCAAATGACTTACTTCCGGCTTCACCCCTATGAATGCTTCTTCGGGAGTCATGTTCTCCAAAATTCGGTGAGGGATTCTATTATGAACATACACAACTATCCTAGATGCTTTAGCCCAAAGGAAGGTTTGTGGATCTTGATCATGAATCATGGCTCTAGTTGCTTCTACAATAGATCTGTTCTTCCTTTTTGCAACACCGTTTTGTTGTGGATTGTAGGGAACAAAAAAATCCCCCTTAATTCCTGCCTCAACACAAAAGTTACGAAAAATTCCGGAGATGTATTCTCCTCCATTATCAGATCTTAGAACTTTGATCCTCTTCCCAGACAAGTTATCTACCTGAGCTTTAAATTCCTTGAATCTCTCAAGTACTTCCTTAGATTCTTTAGTCTTTAAGAAATAAATCCAAGTGTTTCTAGATTAGTCATCAATTAAAATTACATAATACAAGAAACCACTCAAAGAAGCGACAAACATTGTACCACATAAATTAGAATGAATAAGATCTAGAATACATTTAGATCTACTTTCACTACTATGAGATGGACCTTTAGTATTCTTACCCAATGTGCAACCTCTGCAAGTTCCTTCATGCTCCTGGTTGAATTTAGGAAGGCCCATGACCATCTTCTCCATGGTTGGTAGTGCTCGAAAGTGAAGGTGAGCAAATATTCTATGCCAAAGTTCACACGAACTTGAAGAATCATGCAACAAAGCCTGAAGTGGATGAGTGCAAATTCTGTAGAGACACTCATGTTGAACTCCAATCACCTGAGCAGTCTTGATACTTGAGTTCTTCGGCCATGCAAGAACTTTTCCTTCAGAGAATGCAACTTGATATCCCTTGTCCTCCAAGGCTGAAATAGAGATAAGTTTATGCTTGATACTCAGAACAAATAGAACATCGCTCAACTATAAGTAAATGTCAGAATCCAAGTGAAGAGAGGAGGTCCCAACACCTTTCACAAAATAACTTGCATCATCACCAATAATGACTTGAACACTAAAATCTCTCTCCACTAAATCAGATAGATGCTCTCTAAATCTAGTGATATGGTGAGAGGCACCACTATCAATTAACCAAGTGTTGATGTCGGTAGGCACATTTCTTGACAAAGAAGAATAGAACAAAAATTCACTTGTATCCTTGTGCAGAGAGATCTGACCCACATCTGCAAATGAAGCCTGTTGTTTAGGTCTGGTTGGACAATCCTTAGCATAGTGACCAAACTTGTCACATCTAAAACATTGAATGCGAGAGAGGTCCTTCTTCTTAAATGCAGGAGCACCATCTGATCCTTTATCTCTATTCCTCTTGAAGTACCCTTTCTTTCCTTATTTTCCTTTCTTCTTCGAGGAATGAGTGGCAAGAACATGAATGTCTTCATTTGTAGAGATTTGACCAATACCTCTTGCAGCCAACCTTGATTCTTCTTGAATACAATCTGCCCTCAACCGATCAAACTTAGGAAGTTTTGATCTCGCACTAATTCCTTGAATAAATGACTCCCAAGATGGAGGAAGACCATTAAGAGCCAACATAGTCAAATCCTTGTTATCAACAATATGCCCAATGGTAGAGAGCTGATCTCTCAACTCAGTGATCTTCATGAAGAATGTGATGACAAAATCTCCTTTTGCCATCTTGATGTGTTGAAGTTGTTGATTTAATGCAAGAGCTCGACTTGTGTTTTTGATCTCATACATCTCCTCCAAGGTCTTGAACATATCTCTTGTTGTTTTCAACTTGGAGATGATTGGCACAATGTGATCTTTCACGAAATCAACCAACATCTTTTTTTCCTTAATTCCATTTCTCTTCCATTGAGGCTTCTCATTCTCATCGGTTGGTTTGGGAACTTCGCCCTCCATGAACTCAACTAACTTATTTTCCTCCAAGGTGAGCATAACTCTAAACTTCCAAGATGTGAAGTTTGATGCACCCTCAAGTCTATCTTCGATCTTGAGCCTAATCACCATCTTGACAATAAGATAGATGCAATCAAGGATGAGAATAAGAGAGGAGGGTAGTGTTGCTTGAATAAATCTGATCACAATCTTCTTAAACCCACTCTGATACCATGTTAGTTTTTATGATTAGATATAAAACTCATAATTTAATTAAAAAACAGACACAATAACACAACGTATACCCTAGGAAAACCCTCCACTCGAGGGAGAAAAACCCAACAACAAAGATCTCTCTTATATATATAAATAATGGCAACAATTATCTTTACAATGAGTCCAATCACAAGGCCAATATCCAATACCAACTCTAGATGCAATAACAGATAATAATCTACTCTTCCTTAGTATCAAAATCTGCACTTGAAGAAATTCGCAATCTTCTCTTGATGAGATTCACACTTGAATGAATGAATGAATCAAACTTTCTTTATTGATGAATGGATGGAAATGACCTTGTATAAATACAATGTGAGAGAGAGGTCGAACCTCTTCAAGAGCAAGGTCAACCACAACAAAAATATAATTACAAAATAAAAGATACAAATTACAAGGAAGGTCGGCCCAATTAGAAATTATATTGTTTCCAAGTGAAGCGCCTCTTCACATTAATTATCTCAATAAAATAAATAGCCGATAGGATATATGCAATTTTATGTCTTGACTCGAGGCTGGAAGGATGAGCCCAAAGCTACTATAACATCAACATTTTCCAGTAAACTTTCGGTAATCCGGCTTCAATAATCATTGACCTAGCAGCTTCTTGAACTGTTCTATTTTTCCTTTCAACAACTCCATTTTGTTGAGGGGTTCTCAGAGTAGATAACTGTCTCTTTATTCCATGCACTTCACAAAACATGTTGAACTCATGGGAGGTGAATTCTCCACCTCTTTCAAATCTCAAGCATTTTATCTTCAAATTCACTCCATTTTCAACCATAGCCTTGAATGCCTTGGATCTATCTAATGCATCTAATTTCTCTCTTAGAAATGTAACCCATGTATATCTAGAATAATCATCAATTAAAAGCATAAAGTACCTTTCACCAAGTAGACTTCGCACTCTCATAGGACCACAAAGATCTATATGAACCAAATCCAATAATCCAGTAGTAGATTGTTCTCTTGATCTATAATGATTTCTTGTTTGCTTCTCAAACTGGAAATTCTTGCAGATAGCGTTTACAGGCTTTGTAATTCTCGGTAGATATTTCATGGTCTGAACAACACTAATCTTTTCCAAGTTGTCAAAATTCATGTGACACATTCTCCTATGCCATAACCAACTATCATTTATCTGAGTCATAAAACATCGTCCATCATCACCTTTAAGCTGATAAATATTCCCTTCATATTTCTTTCCTGTAGCAATCAATGGTCTGGATCCTTTCCGGATCTCACATTTCTCATCCTTAAACACATGACTATTTCCTTTTCTGTACATTTGATCAACGCTCAACAAATTATGCCTTAAACCCTTGACATAGTAGACATTGTCAATATGACGCTTGCCATCAAAAATTATTGAACCTATCCCACAGATTTTAGCACCAGTATCATCTCCAAACATAACCAGACCTCCATCATATTTATCAAGTTTCAAAAACTTACTCTTGTCACCAATCATGTGATGTGAGCAACCACTATCAACTACCCAAAAATTATTTTCCCATTTAGCATGTAGGGCAAGATAACTATACCTTCATTTTTCTCCTTCTCCTTCTCTGGAGGACTTTCCTTTGACTATTTTTCTGAATTAGTAGAAGTAGGTTCATCCTTAATCGCCAAGAACAAGCATTATTTGTCATATGGATCTTCATATTTTGAATCTTCATCTGAAATACTAGAATTTTCATTAACATAGTAAGCTTTGTTAATCTTCTTTCCTTTCTTTTCTTTCTCATATCTTTGTTTTTTCTTTTTAGCTCTTTCTAGACACTTTGCAGCATACTGACCAATTTCTCCACAACTAAAGCACTTAAAGGGAAATTTACCTTCATACTTACCAGAGCCTTTTCTCATTCTTCTTACAAAGTTAGCTTCGATTTCATCAAAGTTTTCTTCATCCAGATCTTCAGTTTTTGTAGCTTTAAAAGTAGTCTTTGTTTTGCCTTTGCTTCTTAGATTCGGCTTCCTCATCTCATAAGATGTCAAAAATCCTAGTAGCAGATCCTTAGTAGAAGTCTTATAATCTATATTCTAGTCAATAGCACTCACCTTTTCACTGTAAGCATCAGGAATAGTTCTAAGAATCTTCTTTACAATTTTGGTTTCATCTATAGTAGCACCAAGAGATCACATTCCAGCCACTACCTCATCCAATCTTTATACATAGGCTTTAAAATTCTCGTCTTCAGACATATGTGTAAGATCAAAATGTGTTTCCAAATTCTGTAATTTTACCTCTTTTACTCTTTCATCGCCATCATGTGCTCTTTCTAAAGCATCACATAATTCCATAGTTGTCTTCAAATTTTGAACCTTAATCAACTCGAAATGTACCAAACTATTCTTCAAGATGAACTTTTCCTTATTATTCGCTTCATGTTTTCTAATTTCTTCAGGTGTACTCAGACCATTAGCAGGAGGAGTGTAGGGGTTCTTATAAGCTTTCTCTACATCATATTTGCAATACTTCAGATATTCTTCCATCAATACTTTCTAGATACCATAATTAGCTTCATCAAGCCTCGGATAATCAAAGACCATTTTACTAGTCATCCTAAACCTTCCTCAAGAAGTTAAGCTCTTCACCAAGGAACCAAGATCTAATACCAATTGTTGGATAGGACAACTGAGAGGGGGGGTGAATCAGTTGTCACAGATTATAACCTTAAATTCAATTACCAGAACTAACACATAAACTAATTAAGTGATTAACCATCAAATGTCAATGCACAAACACAGTAACACCAGATTTATGTGGAAAATACAATGAGGGAAAAACCACGGTGAGGATTAACTCACACTATAGAGAATATCAAAACCGATTAAAAAAAGACTCATTGCCTGAAATAAGGACTCACTGTCCATAGGGCTACAACCAAGAGGGCTCACTTCCATAGAGATAAAAAGAAGACAAAGAATACTTGTTATAGAGAGACAACAATCCCAATGCAACAAAGGATTCCACCACAATCACTAATCAACTTGCACGAATGATAGAGTTTTCCTTCTGCTCACTACATCTAGAAACTCAGTGTTAAGCTTCACACTGATCAACCACACACATAACTCACACACTTTTAGAATAACATCAAAGTCACGTCTTCTCTTTCACTTATCTTGTTTTCTTATGTACAATTTTCATTGCTAGCACATTCTTTATTTATACTATCTCCAACCTTGAAAAGATACAAAGTTGGCCATCCAACTTCAAATTCAAATTAGGTCGGCACCAAAAATCCTAGTGTGGAATTAGAATGAGGGAGACCCAAACACACACTTCATTGGGACCCATAATAGATCCAACATGCTTCATCAACTTTGAAGATAGTGCTTGACACACGGTTGGCCAAACTAGTGTAAAACACATAGATCAATTAAGCTCAATACTTCCAAATGCTGAAATAATCTTCAATAGAACTAGGGCAACACAAATCTAGAACCACAAGTCATAAGACTTCATCAAAGAGAAATCCAGAACAACAACAATTCTCCCAGAGCTCAACCAGAACACATAAAAACATAGTTCACAAGTACCGGATCAACATCCTCAACAATTGAATACTTGTAATCTTCTTTTAATACAATTTTCTCAATATGCTCAACATATACAGTCAACAACAACTAGTATATAACCAACTGATAGGTTGACATCAATGACAACACTTTCATTCCTCTTTCCATTATTGCAACACTGGGTTTGGGTTGCATGACCATAGGGGTTCCCTTAGGAGGGGATTTATCTTTCCCTCTCCTAGTGGAGTTGGGTGTGAAGTCTTCCCCTCTTGGGAAGGTTGCAATTTTCAAGGATCCCCCCTCTTCCACTTTTTGTGAGGGGTTTCAATTTGATGGAAATTTGGATTTTTTTTGGCTTCAGTGTTGCATGAATGGTAGAGAAAGGTATAAAAACCTGTTAAGGATGTTAGCTCTAGGTTTGGGTTGAATTACCTTTATCATTCTCTCATAAGGGGGTATCCTTTGTTCTGTTATATCCCTATGAAGATAGGTGCAATGAATTCCCTTTTTGGGTTGGTTTCTGTTGAGAAGGGAACCCTCTCTTCCACATTGAATGAGGGGATTCTCTTTGATGGGTCTTTGGATATTGTTTCTCTTTTCTAGGTTGAGGTGAAGGGGAACAAACTTGTCTCTGACTTGATTACCCTTGTGGGATCTTTCCTCTTGGTTAGGATTCTTGATGATGTGTTTGAAAAATCTATTGCTACTATGGAAAATTCTCTTGTTAGGAGGTTCTTAGCCCCCCATCCAAATATAGACTTTGTTTGTATTTGGGTTTTTAAAGAAATGGAATAATTTTGGGTGGTTGTAGGTAGTTGCTAGGTCTAAAGGGTTATTCCTTTTCTCCTTCCAAAACCTTGAGTAGAGAAATGTTTTCATGCTTGGTGGGTCATGGTTCTTCAACAATTCTATCCTCTTTCTAAAAATATGGACAACTAGATTTAATGCTTCTAAGGAAAATTTTGGTTGGGCCTTTATTTGGGTAGGGCTCCTAATGCTTCCTTTGGAATTTTGGGATGAAGAGATATTTTTGTGGTATTGGTAATGGTCTTGGTTCATTCTTAGCCTTAGACATGGTTCACAAAAGATAGGAAACATTTATTTTATGCAAGTTTGTGTGTGTGTGTTGAGATTGGTAAGCTTCTACCAAATAAAATTAAGATTCAATCCAAGTTGGGTGTTTGGGAGAAAATTATTCACTTTGAGTCTTCCTCTTTGGTGTTCTCTCACTACCTTATAGTTGGACATTTTTATCACTCATGCTAGTTCTTCAAATATCCTTCCAAGAAGACTTGTTTTGAATGGAAGGTTTTGGGTTTCTTTACTACCAGTCTTGCTGAAAATTCTTTGGGGTCCCCCATAAAGGAAAAGCAAGACATTGTGAGCCCCTTGGTTCTAGAATCCTCTTTGAATAATGGAAAGGGGATGGATGTGGAATATTTTGTTGAAGTCCTAAGGGGAACCCCCTCAAGGATAAAAATATTCCAAATTTGGTGGATAAGATTGATTCTTCTAAGAATCTTAGATTGACCCATTTGGATCAAGTTTCTCTTAAGATCTCTTTGTTTAGGCTCAAATCAAAACCTCCTTGATTAGTGAGGCTTTATTTTGTTCTATTGATCTATTTTTCTAGGGCCTCTCTTGTCTTTTGGTTAGTTCCATTTTGTTTCATTCCTAGTTATGATTTCCTTTGGTGGCTCACTGTAGGTTATTGGTTTGTTGTTGTGCTCCAATGTTTATGTTGTTAACCATCATTTTATAAGGGTTTCAGGTGCCCTTCAAAACCTATTTCAAGAAGGCCTTTAGTGTTAATGGTTAAACACCCTAATTTTCTACTTATTTTATCAAAAATAATTATTTTCATTATCACTTTGTATAATCAATGATATCTTGCAATTTGGTAATGGTAAGGAAATTATTAGACTAGGAATATTATCTTTGATTATAATTTTAAATAAAGGTCTTAGGAGTTGTTGAGTATATAATTGGGGTGGAAATTAAATGAGATAGGGCTAACATAAAAACTTGGATTGGTTAGAGGAAGTATGTTGGGTCTAATTTATATATTTTTTAGTATAGCTAATAGAACACTAGTGATTATTCCTATTTCTATGGGAATTAAACTTTTAGTTGAACAATATCCTATGAATCCTACAAATATAGAGGATGTGGCTTTATTATCTTATGCTAGTGTAGTTGGGGTCTTATGTATGTTATGTTTTTTACTAGATTAGGAATTACCCAAGTGGTGAGAGTCATGAGCTATTTCATGGCTAAAGCTTGGATGGAAACATTAGGATATAGTGAAAATGGTCTAAAGGTATGCACATAGTATTTTCAAGTATTCAATTTTTATCATGGTAAGTTTTTAGATGATAAACACTCTATGGATATATAGGGTTATGTGGATTTATATTAGGTAGAGGATGTCAAAAAAAAAAGGTCTACCAATGGCTACATGTTTAGCTAGTTTGGTGGTGTAGTGATTTGGATGATGGTGCAACAAGTTTAGTCCACTTTATCCATAATAGAGATAGATTATATGACAAATAAGAATTCCTATAATGATTCCATTTGGATTTTAGTATTGTTTTTTGATGTTGGGCTATGTTAGAGAGAAGTTAGAGTTTATTGTGGTAGTTAGGGTATCATTACATTAGTAACAAACTTGACCTTTCACACAAAAATTATCCATATTGATCTCCAATACCATTTTTTTGAGATATGGTAGAGACTGTAAGGGTGATGGATAATTTTAATAATTTGAAGATTGTTTCAAGTACATATACAAAGGTAGTGAGCATAGATAAGTCTAGGTGATTCTACAAGACTATGGCCCTCTTGGCCACTAGCAATTAGTTGATTTGTTTGGAATTCTCTTTGCTCTTGAAATATGGTTGAAAAGTGGGAGAATGTTAGGAAGGGAGATATTTTTGGTAAATTTTGCAAAGTGAGAAAAACTTGAGTGAAGCTCTAATGGAATTTGAGGGTTTGGAGGACCATGGGAATTTATATCCTTTGTGGTTTTTTGCATGAGGGTTATGGGCACTATTGTGCAGTTTTGCACACACGCCCCACTTGGAGTAGGGACCCTCTTTTTGCTCTAGCTTTTGGTGTCTTTTGGCCCTTTATTGATTTCATTGTCTTTGGAGGTCCTTAGATGTTCATCTTGCTTGCCCAAGTGATTTCCCCAGGTTGTGCTTCAAAAACTAAGTTCTGAGCAAAATCCAGGCTTTTGCCCCAGTCCAGGATTTTCCTGTCTGCCTGGATTTTCCCAGAATCCTATCTGCCTGGATTTTCCCAGATTCTTGTCCGCTTGGATTTTCCCAGAATCTTGTCCGCCTGGATTTTCCCAGAATCATGTCCGCCTGGATTTTCCCAGAATCCTGTCCGCCTGGATTTTCCCAAAATCCGGATTTTTTATTCTGGTCAATCCGCTTGACCTGGATTTTCCCGGATTTTCCCCTTGGTCTGATTTCCTTGAAGGAGAATGGAAATTTTTTCAAAATAATTATTTATTTTTTCCAAAATGGAATTTTTAAAAATATTCTTGAAATTGAAAATTTCTTGAAAAAGATTTTGAAAATAAAATTTCCAAAAGTGGAAAAAATTCTAAAAATGGAAAGTTTCCTTATAAAAATGTAAGTTTTTTTAGAAAAGGTCAAAATTTTATTCGAATTTAATTTGGACACGTGGGCTATTAATGATGATATCTATTTTTCAGGACTAAACAAATATTAAAAGGGGGACTTGCATATAGATTCGTGCTAAAAGAGGGAAATCTGGAAGTGTTCAATTTAAATTTTCAAAGTGGGACCTACCTAAAAATCCGTACCAAAACTGTCTATAGCTGGAGGACTTTCTGGAAGACACGTGAATCTGATCTTGCTGGAGATCGTAGGCCGACATGGATAATATTCATACATTTAATGCAAATCTTGTCCTATTTTGAAATTCTCTTGGCCGACCTGTTTTGGGGGCCAGTTATTATTGTAAAATCTAATTGGGCCGACATGTTTGGGGTTTTCTATAAATGGCGTTTGTGCCTCATTTGTAAAGGGGTGAGAGATTAGGAGAAGATTTGATAGAGAGCGAATTTAGCAGTAGAGTAGAGGTAGAAGCTAGTCAATTTCTGAGCAAGTGATGTAACAGAACATTGGAATTGTTGCTGGAGTTTGGTGATTCAATACAATTGAAGGCATTGTGATTTTCTGGTGATCTCTTTTGTGTTGACTTATCTTGCATGGTTCTTATGATTCTATTTTTAAAATTGCTCATGGTTATTAGATTTAGATTTAGATCTGATTCAATGATGTTCATGATTTAATGTTTGAAGTGTTTGCAGCAATCCCCGGTCCATACTTTTTGCAACTAGCTGATTGTTAGTTGCTTTGTAAAGTTAGCCTGGACCTTTATTTTCATTGTGCTTGGTTCAATTATGGAGATTTATTCATTTCAACTGCAATTGGGTTGTCTTGGGTGAATGTTCATGATCTGGAAAATCTTTAAAACCTTAGAAGATTGCACTGTTTCTGTAAGATTGCAGATTAATCTTGGTCAATCAGAGATTGGTTTCGTTGGGATTGGTCCATTTCAAATGTTTATCATTTACATTGTTAGTCTTAGAAATAGAATAGAATAGAATCTCTCTAAACCCTTATCTCTTTTGCTGTTTATTTTGAATCTGGGTTAGTTTTAGGATTGAAAGCATCACCATATTGTTGCATCTAATGAAAATTCACTTCTAGCATTGTTCATTTGTAAGGCCCCTTGTGATTACCAATATTTTCACATATTATCTGAGTTGTTTATGCATTGTCAAGACCTGACACCCGAGAGACCTTGGGGTGATTTTCAGCAATTTATTGTTGAAGATTATCTTTCAAGAGAGATAGAATATCATTTTCTAACTGAGTTGTTGCTGTGCAGAAAACACCATCAACATGCACTTTTCTTGTGGGAGGGAATTCTTCCTACCATTGGTTGGATGGATTTTTAGAGCTTGTGGAATTTTTCTTGGTGTTTAAATGGAGGCTTTCCTATTTTTTTGATAGTTTGGAGCTTGATGGAGATCACCTTGTGCTTTGTGGACCTTACTCAAAGACAAAGGAGGATTGGATTTTCTCTTATTCACTTAGTTGGTATTTACAAACAAGGAAAGGTATTTTTCTTTATTTTTTATTTTTTTTACTATATTTCCTCATATTTTTTATGCTTGAGATAAGATCTTGATTACATGAGTAGCTATCTATTTTCTTGAATTGAGTTAGACTTCTTTATCTTTTGTAAATATTTTCTTGAGTCTTGTGTGAGACCCTTCTATGTGCTTGAGAATGTCCTTGTTGGAAATGTATTCAAGGCCATTCTTCTATGTAGCTTAGGGGTTACTTAGAGAGCATAGACATCTATTATTGTTTATGATAGTAATATGGTAGGGTGTAAATTACATAATCCATTAATACTCTTCTTTAAGATCTCTTTGAGAGCTTGGAAAATTCCTTGATTATGTTAGGAAGGGTGTTTCAACCTTGCAAAACACAAAAATATAAAATTTGGGCTCTAGAGGTCATTGTTAGCCCTCATTGAAATAGGATTTAATTGGATAAAGGTTATGGTGATATGGAGTTTTCTAAGATACTCAATTTGAAAAGGAAACTAAATTGGTTTCTCAAATAAAAATTTATGGTCTCCAAAGTAAGGCTCCCACCTTAGGAATGTAAGAGCACCTATAACACATTAGAGAATTGTAAGAGGGAGCTACACATATTGACCAAGAGAGTTCACCTACCTATGACGTGTAATTATTATTATCATAAAGTATATTTGAAGGGTTTGGATAATACAAATTAAAGTTCCCAAGTTGGGAGAATGACTATGATATTTTATGAGATTATTTTTATCTTGACGACTCTTCTTGCAATTTGGGTGCCAATTTTAGGTTCTACTAGCTCATGGTTTTTAATTCCACTTTGGTGGATTAATGTATTGGTTTTTATATTTACTAGGTTCTTTAGGTGGAGTTTGCATATTGTATTTTGTAGGAATTTTAATGTTGTTGATATTACTTTGGATCTAAGTGTTGGTGTTGTCTCTTCAAAAGGATCCTTGCCTATATTATATTGCATTTGATATTATCATTGTTTAATACAATGGTTTAGAGTTTGGAGGTAAGGTTTTTCCAAAAATGATTTTCCTAAGATACATCATTGTGTTATGGTGAATGATTTTACTGTGTTGTTTTTTTATAAATTATTTTAAATTATGTTTTTGTTCATCTCACCTCTTATATTAGTGTTGGAAGAAGTTTTACACCTTATATCCTCTTAGATTATAACATTTCATCATTTGAGAAAATTATATATTAGTAATTATTGTTCTTTGATTCAACTATGTATTAAGGATTGATGATATGAATTATAATAAGTATTTGTGTATAACTAAATTACAAGGAGAATCATTGATGAACTATGATATTTTCTTGAAAGAGAAAAATTAATGTTTAAATTTAAAATATCATTTTATAATTTTGAGGGTTGGACCTTGTAAGCTATTGAATTTAAATTTCAACAACTATAGGCAAGTTTATAAGAATTCCCTATTATTTTTAAACATTATTTGTAGGTCTTAGGCCATGATTTTGAAAATCAAATCTTTGAAAAATGTAGTTATTCATAGGTCCTAAAAACTTGTTAGTGATACATTTTTATCGTAGAGAACTCATTTTTTCTATTTAGGAGGCTTCTAAAATATATTAAGTACCTTTATGCAAAATTTAATTTATGGATCCCATGATTTTTTTATTTTGGAGATTTTTAGAGGCATTCAATTAGTTACAAAAGTGTTTAGGGTTCTACAAAAGGACCCACCCTATTATGGAAGTATCCTTAATATGACCTTTTTTTATTTATGAAACTTTCAATGTTTGTTCCTTGTAATTTTGGAGTTCTTTTTATGTGGTTAGTTTCTAGAAAATTTTTATGATGTTTATGTAAAGTAGTATTTTGCGTGCAACTTCAATGTGCAATTACTACCTCACTATGCATGTTGTGAAATTTTCTCCACATTATTACATTTTTTTGTGATGCTTTAACTCTATTTTGGATGTGTGGAAGTTATGAGAATTTGTTCAAGGTATTTGGCATGATTCTCAATTTTAGTCTTTATTTCCCTTATATGCATTATCTATTAGTAAAGGAATTAGCTTGATTATCTAAACTATATTGAACATAGAATTAATTCTAAGTTATATGTTAGAAAATGATAGGCCATTCTCTCATTCATTTACATTCATGCTTATTCTTTTAAATTTTTAATGATTATTTGAATGCAACAAATAAATTTAATGAAGGAATGAACATAGTGTGGATTATTGTGAATATGCCAAGAATGGAAATGGGTTATTTCTTACTTCTTGTTGAACTTAACTTATCTCTTCATCTTTGTTAATGAATCTAGGGAATGAAGCATTTGAGGCCACCTTCCTGTTAAAATTTTCTAATATCATATGTGCTTGTATTGGACATTGTGTTGCATGTATCCATGGAAGATTAAGTCAGATACAACTCTCTACTTTTGTAAACATTTTCTTTTGTTACTTTTATTTTGGTGAGTGTGTCATTCATGATGTATTTCACACCTTGTTGAGGTTGATGTGTGTCTATTGTCAAGTGTATCACCTATATATATTTCATGCATGCTTGAGTGCTTGTTCTAGTATTTTCATTGAGATAACAATGATTTTTTGTGTGTCTCCATTGCAACATTAATTGTGTTGTATTTGTAAATACAAATAATTATTTTACCTTGTTTCACCCTACTAATATCTTAGGAAAATTTTGAGCATACAAAATTGCAAATGTAAACCTATGTATCTAAAGTAAAGCTTCCTATATCTTCAATAATAATTAGATTTCTATCATTATATGATTCTCTAATTAATCCATGCCTAGTTAATCTAATAATAATTATCCTATTTTTATTTAAATCAATCCTTCAATTCCTCTTCTCAAAATCTTGTCCTTCTATTTCTATAAATACATTTATTTAAATTCTCCAAAATGTCAAACCTAAAGGATATAGGATAATTCTAAATTTAACAAATAAATAATTATATTTTCCTCAAATATACTTATTCATAAATAGATTTTCTCTTTAGAAGAAATATCTAAAGAAGATTTATGAAATTTGAGGCTACTTATTCAATTTTTAAATATATCTTTAAAAATAAAGTCAACTTTCATAATTCACCATTAAAATATTTGAAATTAAAATAAATAAAAAATTAAATAAATATCTAAATATATCTTAATGATCTTCATAAATATTAAGGGGTGTCGGTCCCAGCCCAGTTGGTTAAGGTGTTCCCTGTCGCAGGGCGCCCACCATGGGTTCGACTCTCCGGTGCTCCCGTGGTACCAGTTGGTGTGTCCCGCCAGCACTGCCGGTCATGGTAAAAAGTTTACCGGCGGTGGGGGGTTATATGGGGGGCCGTGTTGCACCCGATTCCCCTCGTTAAAAAAATAAAAATAAAAAAATCTTCATAAATATTAAAGTAATTAATTTATTTTTCATAAAAAAAAATTAATTATTAATCTAATCTCTATTAACCAAATAATATAAAACTAATCAATTTTTTCCAATAATTTTTTTTCTAAATAATTAACAAATTCAAATTATACTTTCTAATATTTCTATATAAGTAATCCATAAAATTGAATTATTCTCTTGGATAAATAATCAATCAAATAATTTAATATCCTTAATAAAATAGTAATTCAAAAGAGATTTAATATAATCCAATATTGTTATTGATTACCTAAATTGTGTTGGGGAAATGGAAACGTAAAACCAACAAACTTAACTAATAATTGCAGCACAAGTTAGATGCAAAGAAACACATAAGATAATTAAATAGAATCACAGAATAATAGAGAAAACACATATTTACATGGTAAAACCTTGACAATATGCCAAAGAAACATCTACGAGGCAAAGTATCGGTATTCTTATTGCTCAGAGAAAGTGACCACAAATTTCACACAACTACTGCTCTTCAATTATAATTCATTACAAATAATGATTTAGCCTTCAAGGCAGCAAGATATACATAATATCTTCAACCTATGTTGAACATAGAAAAATCCAACTTTGTTTTTATTGCTTTGTTTTATTTGTTTTATTTTTTAAAATCTTTATCTTTTTCAAAGATAAGATTATCCTTTCTTTATTTCTTTTATCTTTCCCAAAGAAAAAACTTCACTTTATTTCTAATTTTATTGTTGTCACAATCTAACAATCTCCAACTTGACAACAATTTACCTAATACTTGTCTATGCCCATTCATCACCTTTTTTGCAAGCCAAGAGAAGTCAAACTCCACTTCAACTTCTCTAACAGTACTAGTTTTGTAAACATTTCTACACAATTTTCTAGTGTATGAACTTTCTCAAGAGCTACTTCGCGTCCATCAATAACCTATCTTACAAAATGATATTTAATTGCAATATTCTTAGTCTTACTATGATAAGCTGGATTTTTAGTTAGATGTATAACACTTTGACTATCATAAAATACAATCACCCTATCCCGCACTTTTCCAAACTCACCCAAAAGACCCTTCAACCAAATTGCCTCTTTGCAAGCACATGAGACAACCATATACTCTACCTCCATAGTGGATAAAGCAATTTTTTCTTGAAGCTTTGACATCCAACAAATAGGTCCTCCTGCAAGAGTAAAGACATAACTTGATGTAGATCTCCTTTTTTCCAAATAACCTGCAAAATCTGAATCAACATAACCACAAACTGAACCACTATTATCATCAAAGGTGATACAATAATCACTTGTGCCTCTAAGATACCGAAGCACCCATTTCATTGCTGCCCAATGCTCTTTACCTGAATTTTCCATGTATCTACTGACAACACCAACTACACGTGAAATATTTGGTCTCGTACATACCATCTCATACATTAAACTTCCTACTGCATTAACATACAATACATAATACATATAATCCTTTTCTTCTTTATTACTAGGACATAAAATTGAATAAAGCTTAAAGTGAGAAGCTAAAGGGATATTTACTGGTTTCACATTCTTCATACCGAATCTTACGAGGATCTTCTCTACATACTTCTACTGCGATAACCAAAGCTTACCATATTCATTGTCTCTGTGTATTTCCATGCCCAATTTTTTTTTCTTCTACTCCTAGATCCTTCATATCAAAATTCCTAGCCATCTGAGCCTTTAACCCATTGATCTCAACTATGCTTTTGCTTTCTACAAGCATATCATCAACATATAATACCAAAATAATGAATAAATCATTTTTCAAACTTTTAAAGTAAACACAATGGTTATACTCACTCCTAAAATTTTGGCTCACCATGAAGGAATCAAACTTCTTGTGCCATTGCCTAGGAGACTGCTTCAGGCCATACAATGATGTTTTGAGTTTGCAAACAAATTTCTTGCTGCAATTTTGAAAAAACCCTTCAGGTTGTTCCATATATATCTCCTCATCCAAATCTCCATGTAAAAATGTTGTTTTAATATCTAATTGCTCCAACCCAAGATCAAGTAAAGAAACAAGTGCTAAAACAATAGGTGAATAGAAACTAGCTTAACAACTGGTGAAAACATTTCATGAAAATCAATACCTTCCTTTTGAGAATACGCTTTTGCTACTAGTCTTGCTTTGTACCTTTCAACTTTATCATCAACACCCTTCTTCAATTTGAAGACCCATTTTCAACCAACAACTTTCCTACCCTTTGGAAGTTCTACCAAGTCCCATGTTTTATTCTTCTCCAAGGCATCCATTTCTTCTTTCATTGCTATTTTCCATTTAGCATTTTTTAGCACCATCCATTGCTTCTTGATAACATCTAGGTTCCCCATCATTAGAAATTAAATCAATAGATGAAACATAATCATCATACCTTTTAGGTGGATTTATGACCCATGTAGATCTTCTTAGATCTAGTTATGAAATTTTTGCAAGAATGGAAAGATTGAAGGTGTTTTCATTGATGTCAACTGGTCAACTGGTTATCAACTAGTTGTTGTTAGTTGTATATGTCGAAGATATTGAGAAAAATTTAATGAAGATTGTTGCAGATATTTAGTGGTTGCTTCTGATTTTGGTCTAGATTTTCTCCTATGTTTGTGTGGTTCAGACATGTTGTCCATGGTTGTTAGAAGATTTTATATTGAGATTTTTGGTTGTTGATTTGTTGTACAGTGCAAGTTGTGTTCACCAGTTGTGAACTATGGTTTTTTATGTTTCTGGTTGAGGTCTGAGAGAAATGTTGTTGGTTCGGATTTCTCTTGATGAAGTATTATGACTTGCAGTTCTAGAATTGAGTTGCCCTAATTATATTGAAGTTAGTTTCAACATCTAGAAGATTCATGCTTAATGGTTTTATGTGTTTTACATTGGTTTGGCTGACCTTGTGTGAATTACTACTTTCGAGGTTGATGAAGCATGTTGGATCTTTTTGGGTCCCTTGAAGAGTGTGTTTGGGTCACCCTCATTCTAATTCCACCCTAGGATGTTTTGGCACTAACCTAATTTGAATTTGAATTTGGATGGTCGACTTTGGATATGTTTCAAAGTCGAAGATGGTATAAATACAGGATGAGTTAGTGGTGAAGAAATATACAAGAGTGAATAAGAGTGATAAGAGAAAAAAGAAGTGTAGTTAGATGTGACATTGATTCTATTCAATGAGTGTGTGTGATGTGATTGTGGCAGATCGGTGTGAAGCTTAATGTTGAGTTTCCAGATGCAGTGAGCAGAAGGTAAACTCTATCATTCATGCATGTCTGCGAGTGATTGTGGTGGAATCCTTTGTTGCATTGGGATTGTAGTCTCTTTGTAAAAAGTATTATTTGTCTTCTTTGTATCTCTATGGCAATGAGCCCTCTAGGTTGTTAGCTTTGTTGTATAGTGATTCCTTGTTCTGGCAGTGAGCCTCTTGTAATCGATTTTGATATTCTCTATAGTGTGAGTTAATCTTCACCGTGGTTTTTCCTTTATTTGGTTTTCCATGTAAATCTTGTGTTATTGTGTTTATGTGTTTGATATGAGTTTTTTCATTGGCATTTGATGATTAATCATTTAGGCAGTATTAAGAATTAGTTCTGGTGATTGAATTAAAGGTTTAATTATGTGACAACTGATTCACCCCCCTCTTAGTTTTCCTATTCAACAATTGGTATCAAAGCATGGTTCCTTGGTGAAGAGATTAACCACTAGGTCTGAGATGGCTAGAAAAATGATTTATGATTATCCAAGGTTTGATGGAACTAATTATGGTATTTGGAAAGTATTGATGGAAGAATATCTAGAGTATTGTGGATATGATGTGGAGAAAGCTTATAAGAATCCTTACACTCCTCCTAATAACGGTCCAAGTACACTTGAAGAGATCAAAGCACATGAATCAAAAAGTAAGGCGAAGAACATCTTGAAGAATAGTTTGGTACATTTCGAGTTGATTAAGGTTCAAAATTTGAAGACTGCTAGGGAAGTTTGGGATGCATTGGAAAGAGCACATGATGGTGGTGAAAGAGTTAAAGAAGTGAAACTACGAACTTGGAGACATAGTTTGATCTTGATGTAGAGAAGGGGAATAAACTAGAATATTAATACCATATTTCACAACAATGGGTTCATTGTCATCTCAAGGTTCAATGATAAACATGACAGGGCAAACTTCTTTGGTGGTGATAGTCATTTCAACATTCAAGGGTGGTAGACTTTTCAAGGTTTTGGAACAACATGGTAATACCATAGACAACATGGTATGATGGTATAGATGACATCATAGACCTTTCAAAGGTTTTTGTTATCTCCAAATGCTTGGGCAGACTTAAAAGTAGGAACCTTCAATGGAACAGTCTATGGGACAGTCATATGCAAACAATGAATAACCTTCAACACATGATAGAAGTATCAAACCAATAGTTTCTCTAGGGTGTAACATCAATGTTAGACTTGTCTTAACCTTCACAAAGCACTAAGCAACGTTACAATGCTAAAATCTGGTATTCAACTACAATGCAATGCCCTTTGACTGTAAGTCAAACAACAATGCAATGACTGTCAACCGAGTTCTCCCTCCACGTGCCATGGCCAAGACCCAACTCTTGAGGGAGGTTAGAATACATAAAAATATATTTTCACACATGATTTCTTGATCTGATCATGGAGCAAATGTGAGTAAAAACATTTTGAAGGCTTCCTAGAACCCTAGGTAGGGTTTGGAGCGAGTTTCAATAAATCAATGATATATCCTTCAATACTTCTTGAAATTTAACCAAAGAAAAAGAAAAAAAAAGCTAGAACAATCCTTCACATCATACATCCATTATTCAAACCGTACAATGCAATGTAAGTTCGTACAAACGTGACATAGATTGAAAATGCAAGAAAAAAATAGTGTTTCCACGTGCAACAATGAGTTTTTATTCCAAAAAACTTCATCCAACCTTCTCCTTCGAGATTACAAGGATTATTTGAATGTTTACAACCATATTCTAACTGTCCCCAACCATATATTGGTTTAGTTTCTTAACAAATCATCAAATTACACTTTTTGCAAAAAAGTTGCAAAAGTTGCTTGACAAATTTTGTGCAACTTTGACAACATTTACTTTTTTGCACTACCATGCACATAAAGGCTCAAAAATGACATGAAATGGCCTAAAATGACCTTATTACATGAAATCAACATTCCCATGACAAAAATCCAAAAATTCACTACATGGAACCAAGGGTGCCCTTGCACCATACTCCCCAAAGGAGAAAAGAACTCAATTCCCCCTTGAGTTAAGACCCGCAATAGTAAATTCATGCTTGATAATATCATACTCAAACATCCAAGTAGCATCTTCATTAGGAA
Source organism: Sequoia sempervirens (assembly GCA_007258455.2). Lineage (NCBI taxonomy): Eukaryota > Viridiplantae > Streptophyta > Pinopsida > Cupressales > Cupressaceae > Sequoia > Sequoia sempervirens. The sequence goes on from VDFB02000007.1 coordinate 233,223,588, forward strand.
GACCCTTCCACTTGATTAAATACTGAAAATAGGCTTTGCTTCTTGTCGTTTTGAGTGCCTTGGTGTCTAAGATACTCTCCAATCCTGGTGGAAGGTCTTGACCCACTCATTATTTGAAAATGCTTGGGAACCTACATCATGACCTAAAAAAACATCCCCTTGTAAAGGGTGCAAAGAAAAAACTAATTCTTCAACATGGAAATCAAGTGCTCCTTTGTTCACAACTACTCTTTGCTTGCATCTGCTAACTCCAACCTGTAGTTGCTCCCATTCTGCTTGATGGATTGCATACATTGAAATAGAACCTTGCTATCCTTCAATAGATTGCTTAATTTTTACCTTAGGCTTCTCACCCCTCAAGTTTGCAATCTCAACCAGAGCATTTTTTCTTCTCTCTTTGTCTCTAATCATCATGGCATCAAACATGGTTTCTTGATTAGTGTTAATGCTCTTTACTAAAAGAAGTAAATCATATCTAACCTCCAATATATCCTTGTGCAATGCCTGCAATGAATGTGTATATTCTTCACCCTCAATGGAAAATAGAAAATATCGAGTCCTTTCCTTTTCAACGCCATCAATTCTGAGATTTGGAAGGGGCATGGACTGAAAATCAACAACACAACCTATATCATCCAAACCTGCAATGTTTAATGTTTCTCTCTCCCTTGGATTTGTACAATCAATGGATTTTTCCTTGGCTTTGTTCATATCAATTTTCAAAATAGAAAATAAAACCTCTAGCTTAGAATTGAGTCCCCTAACCTCATCTTGTATCGGGTTACCTTCGCCAAACTGCTGAAGCAATGTAAAGATAATTTGGGTTGCATCCTCATATTCCAACTGCAAATGCTTAGTATCTTCAATCACATTGAAAGCTTTGACTTCCACTCTAGAAAACCTACATGAGGACTAGTACCTTTCCCTGGATTGTCATCTATTATCAAATTAACATGCTCTTGCAAAAAATCTTGAACCTCCAATGGTAATTGATCAACCCTAGTTGCTTTCATAACAGTCCTAGGTTTGTTTATGCTTGCAAATCCCTTGTCTTCCTTGTCTATGGTTTATACAAACTCCTTCTCACTTACCAACATAACACTAGAACCCACTTGTGATTCTTGAATTTCTTCTTTCAACGATGTAAGGGTGTATGAAACTCCATCTTTCTCTATGACATATGTGTTTTTCCTACCATCATGTTTGGTATTCTAATCATATTGCCATGGCCTACCAAGAAGCACATGACAAACATCCATAGGAATTATGCCACGCAAGACCTTATCCTTATACCCCCCTATGTGAAATTCTACCCAAATTTTCTCATTCACTAATACTTGTTGCCATTTGTTTAACCAAGAGACCTTATAGGGAGTGGCATGAGGGAAACTTTTTAATTTCAACTTATCTACCATTTCAAGAGAAACCAAATTGTCAGTACTACCAAAATCAATAACAACCTTGCAACACTTACCTTGGAATTTACATGTAGTCCTGAAGAGTGAATTTCTTTGTGGTGGTTCCTTCTCCATTAGCACTTTGATTAGAGTTCTTTGCATCAACAAAAACTCTCCAATTTCTGGTTCTTCAACGTGTGGTGAAGAATGTACACTCTCAGCATCATCTCCACCTTGTGCAATCTAATTTCTTCTTTCGCTTACAAAAGAAGTAGACGACTACTCCTCAAGGAATTGCCATGCTTGGTGGCATGAAAAATTATTGCATTTATAGCACTTCCCAATGAATCCACTTGAACCTCCTCTATTTCCAAATCCGCCTCTAAAATTTGATCTACCTCCCCTAAATCTGCCTCTTGAATTAGAATTTTGTTCTTGAACTCTACTTGTCTCTCCTTGGCTCTCACATGACTGTCCTGAATTAGATAATGTCCCTCTTCCTCTAAAACTCCTTCCTCTACCCTTGCTTTTCTTTTCTTTTCTTCTCCTCAACTTATCTTCAGCCTTTATGGCCAATTGATAACACTCTTCCACTATTCTTGGGCTTGTGAGACTTAACTCATCTTGAAGACTATAATTTAACCCATTCAAGTACCTTGCAACTTTGTCCACATCTTCTTCCATGTGACCTGATATGATGCTCAACTTATAGAACTCTTCAGTATATGTCTTCACATCCATATCCTTTTGCTTCAAATTTTTCAACTTCCTATACAGCTGAATGGCATAGTCACTTGGTAAGAACTTTCCCTTCAATTTTGCAACCATCCTATCCCAAGATGAAATATTTTCCTTTCCCTTTTTCTTCTTCTCTTCTTGTACATAGTCCCACCATAGGGATGCATGCCCTTTTAATTTTCTCCTTTCCAATTTCACTTACTGCCCCTCAGGTATCTCTTCATACTCAAAATACTTGTCAAGTTCTCCTATCCAATCTAGGATTTCTTCTCCATTCAGACTTCCTGCATAAACATGGAGTTCCATTTTGATCTTGGAACCATCATTATTTACTGCCTTTAGCAACCTCTCCAACCTCTTTACTTCAACATCTCTTTCCTCATCATCTTCTCCTTTTGGTGTCTCTTCACCCACTTCTTCTTCTTCATCTTCTCAGTCACTCAAATCCTCTGTGACTGCTCCTCTCCTTTGGTTGGTCTCAATAGTTGTGAGTCTTGCATCAAGGCTTTCTCTTATGGCCCTCAACTTTGGTGCAAGAGAGTCTCTCACCTCTCTAACTATCCTTTCTATATTCACCCTTGGAGCCATTGCAACTTGACTTCAATTCAATCCTTCTTCTGATTTGGTTTGGTTTGGCTTTGATACCAAAAATGATGCAGAGTAGGGGCATAAACTAGAATATTGATACCATATTTCACAATAATGGGTTCATTTTCATCTCAAGGTTGAATGATAAACATGATAGGGAATACTTCTTTGGTGGTGATAGTCCTTTCAACATTCAAGGGTGGAAGACCTTTTAAGGTTTTGGAACAACATGGTAACACCATAGAAAACATGGGATGATGGTATAGATGAAATCACAGACCTTTCAAAGTTTTTTGTAATCTCCAAATGCATGGGTAGACTTAAAAGTAGCAACCTTCAATGGAACAGTCTATGGGATAGTCATATGCAAACAATGAATAACCTTCAACACATGATAGAAGTATCAAACCAATGGTTTCTCCATGGTGTAACATCAATGTTAGACTTGTCTCAACCTTCACAAAGCACTAAGCAATGTTACAATGCCAAACTTTGGTATTCAACTACAATGCAATGCCCTTTGACTATAAATAAAACAACAATGCAATGACTATCAACTGAGTTCTCCCTCCACGTGCCATTTCCAAGCCACAACTCTTGAGGGAGGTTAGAATACATCAAAAAAGAGTTACATGATTTATTAATCTGATCATGGAGGTAATGTGAGTAAGAACATTTTGAAGGCTTCTTGGAACCCTAGGTAGGGTTTGGAGGGAGTTTCAATAAATCAATGATATCTCCTTCAATACTTCTTGAAATTTAACCAAACTAAAAGAAAAAAAAAGATAGAACAATTTTTCACATCATACATCCATTATTCAAACCATACAATGCAATGTAAGTCAGTACAAATGTGACAAAGATTGAAAATGCAAGAAAAAAACCATTGTTTCCATGTGCAACAATGAGTTTTTATTCCACAAAACTTCATCCAACCTTCTCCTTTAATATTACAAGGCTTATTTGAATGTTTACAACCATATTCTAACTATCCCCAACCATATTTGGTTTAGTTACTTAACAAATAATCAAATTCCACTTTTTGCAAAAAAATTGCAAAAGTTGCTTGACAACTTTTGTGCAACTTTGACAACATTTACATTTTTGCACTACCATGCACATAAAGACTCAACAATGAATCCAAATGACATGAAATGGCTTAAAATGACCTTATTGCATGAAATAAACATTCCCATGACAAAAATCCAAAAATCCACTACATGGAACCAAGGGTGCCCCTGCACCAGATCTTCTACATATATCTGAAGATGAGAATGCTAAAGCTTATGTATAGAGATTGGATGAGATAGTGGCTGGAATGCGAGGAATTGTTGCTACTATAGATGAAACCAAGATTGTAAAGAAGATTCTTAGAACTCTTCCTAATGCTTACAGTGAGAAGGTGAGTGCTATTGAGAAGACTATAGATTATAAGACCTATACTAAGGATTTGCTATTAGGATTTTTGACATCTTATGAGATGAGGAAGCTGAGTTTAAGGAATGGATGCAAATCAGAGACTTCTTTTAAAGCTACAAAAGCTGAAGATCCGGATGAATAAAACTTTGATGAAATAGGATCTAACTTTGTAAGAAGGATGATGAAAGGCTCTGGTAAGTATGAAGGTAAGTTTCCCTTTAAATGATTTAGTTGTGGAGAAATAGGTCATTATGTTGCAAAGTGTCCGAAAAGAGCTAAAAGGAATAAACAAAGATATGAGAAAGAAAAGAAAGGAAAGAAGATTAATAGAGCTTACTATGTGAATGAGAATTCTAGTATATCTAATGAGGATTCAAAATATGAAGATCCTGATGATAATGAATGCATGTTCTTGGTATTAAGGATGAACCTACTTTAGCTAATTCTAAAAAACAGGTAAAGGAAAGCCCTCTAGAGAAAGAGAAAAATGAAGGTATGATTATCTCTTCCCTACATGCTAAACAAGAGAAAAACTATTGGGTAGTTGATACTGGTTGTTCACATCACATGACTAGTGATAAGAGTAAGTTTTTTAAGCTTGAAAAATATGATGGAGGCTTGGTTATGTTTGGAGATGATATCGGTGCTAAAATATGTGGAATAGGTTCAGTGAGTTTTGATGGCAAGCATCATACTGATGATGTCTACTATGTTAAGGGTTTAAGGCATAATTTTTTGAGTGCTGGTCAAATGTGCATAAAAGGATATGATCTTGTTTTTAAGGATGAGAGATGTGAGATCTGGAAAGGATCTGGAACATTGATTGCTATAGGAAATAAATCTAAAGGAAATATCTATCAACTTAAGGGTGTTGATGGACGATGCTTTATGACTCAGATTAATGATAGTTGGCTATGGAATATGAGAATGTGTCACATGAATTTTGATAACTTGAAAAGGATTAGTGTTGTTCAGGTTGTGAGCGAATTACTAAGAATTACAAATCATGTTAATGATATTTGTAGGAATTGTCAATTTGGAAAGCAAGCAAGAAATATTTATAGATCACAGGAACACTCTACTACTAGAATACTGGATTTAGTTCATACAAATCTTTGTGGTCCTACAAGAGTGAGAAGTCTACTTGGTGAAAGATACTTTATGCTTTTAATTGATGATTATTTTAGATATACATGGGTTACATTTCTTAGAGATAAATCAAATGCATTAGATAGATTCAAGACATTCAAAGCTATGGTTGAAAATGAAGTGATATTGAAGATAAAATGCTTAAGGTCTGACAGAGGTGGAGAATTCACCTCCCATTAGTTTAATATGTTTTGTGAAGTGCATGGAATAAAGAGATAGTTATCTGCCCTGAGAACTCCTCAGCAGATGGAGTTGTTGAAATGAAAAATAGAACAGTTCAAGAAGTTGCTAGATCAATGATTATTGAAGCTGGTTTACCAGAAGTCTACTAGAAAGAAGCTATTCATACTATTGTTTATGTATTCAATTGAGTTCAAGAAAGAGCGAACAATACAAAGACTCCCTATGAACTATGGCATGGAAGAATTCCTACTGTTAAGTATTTCAAGGTATTCAAAAGCAAATGTTATATCAGAAGAGATGAAGAAACTTTGGGAAAGTTTGATGCAAGAAGTGATGAAGGAATTTTCCTTGGATATTCTACTAAAAGCAAGGCATACAAATGTTTCAATAAAAGATTAAGAAAGATTGTAGAGAGTTAAAATGTAAAGGTTGATGAGAGAATGAAGAATTCTATTGACATTGATGGATATGAATCTGATGAACCTGATTGTGTAAGAATTGAAGAGATTGTGGAAGAACAGGAAAAAGATGAGCAAGAGAATCAGGATGAACAAAATGAAAGAGAAGAATATGCTCCAATGATGTCCCCTAAGACACCTAGATATGTATAGAAGAATCATTTAGAAAGTCAAATTATTTGTGACAAGACAAAAGGTGTATTAACTAGAAGCAAAGTTGTTGCTAAAGTGAATCTATGTTTACTTTCTGAGATTGAACTGAAGATTGTAAGTGAATCTTGTAAAGATGAACATTTGGAAGGAATTAATGAAAGAAGAACTTATGGAGATTGAGAAAAATCAAGCTCGGGAATTGGTCCCAAGATCGACAGAAAAAATAAAATCATTGGATCGAAGAGGGTATTCAAAAATAAGTTGAATGAAAATGGAGAAAAGGTTAGAAACAAAGCAAGGTTTGTGTGTAAGGGTTACTCACAAGTAGAAGGTATCAATTTTTAGGAAAAATTTTCTTTGGTAGCAAGAATGGAAGCTATAAGTATGTTCTTGGAATTTGCTTCTCATAAAGACTTTAAGGTCTATTAGATGGATGTCAAGTCAACATTTTTGAATGATGAGCTAGAAGAAGTCTATATGGAACAACTAGAAGGATTTCAGTTGACAAATCAATTGGATATGGTGTACAGATTGAAGAAAGCTTTATATGGATTGAAGCAAGCTCCTAGAGCTTGGTATGCGATATTGGATAGGTATTTGATTCAACAAGATTTTAACAAAGGTACATCAGATAGTAATCTATACTTTAAGATTAAAAATGAAAAAATATTGATTGTAGTAGTGTATGTTGATGACATTATCTTTGGAGGAAATGGAAATATGTGTAAGATGTTTGTAGAAGAGATGCATAAAGAATTTTAAATGTCTATGTTTGGGGAGATGAATTTCTTTCTTGGACTACAGATTAATCAAACAGAGAAAGGAATTTTTCATTTCACAGTCTAAGTATGTGAGAGAGATGTTGAAGAAGTTTGGGATGGATGGTTCCAAACCGGTAAGTACTCCTATGGTGACTGGTTGCAAAATGGGTAAAGATGATGATTCACCTAAGGACGATCAAAGAAAGTATAGATCTATGATCGGTGGACTACTATATTTGATTGCTACTAGACTGGATGTTATGCATGCTTTATGTCTTGTGGCTAAATTTCAATAAGATCCTAAGGAAACACATGTTGCTATTGTTAAAAGAATATTCAAATATTTGAATGGCACTCCAGATTATGGATTATGGTATCCTAAATATACTGATTTTACACTTAGTGCCTATACAAATGCAGATTGGGTTGGATGTGTAGATGGAATAAAAAGTACAAGTGGTGGTGCATTCTTTACTAGATGTAGATTGGTGGCATGTTTGAGTAAAAAGAAAGATTCATTCTCCTTGTCTACTGTTGAAGTTGAGTATATTATTGTTGCATCTTTTTGTATACAAGTTCTATGGATGAAACATACATTGAAAGACATCACAATGGTATATGATGATCCCATTTCTATTTTTTGTGATAATACAAGTGCAATTAACATTTCAAAGAATCCGGTGATGCACTCGAGGATGAAGCATATATCTATCAAATATCATTTCTTGAGAGAGAAGGTCATGGAGAATTAAGTAAATCTTGAGAATGTTTCGAGGAAGGATCAGGTGGTCGATATTTTCACGAAGGCTCTTCCTAAAGATACTTTTGAGTATCTCCAGAGAAGTTAAGGGTTATTGCCTCTCCTTTCTTGAACTAGATTCCTATGGAGATGCATCAATATGGTGGATCTATGGATTTGTCCTTCTTCTGGACTAATGTTTTGGTGGCTACCTATCAGGGGGAGTAGGTAGTGTCAGGTGTTGTCATTGTGAATATTCAAATTTTTATGTCAAAGGAGAAATCAATGTAAAATATTATTTTTCCATTGATGTCAAAGGGGGAGAAGAAGCATGTGAAAAAGAAAAAGAAAAAAGAGAGGAAGAATGAGAGAAGAAGCATGTGAAAGGAAAGGAATCATTTAAGAGATTATCTACTAAGGGGGAGAAACAAAAAAGTGTATTCATAGCTAGTATATTGTCTTTGATGGTTTTTCACATCATTTGTTGCCATCAATGACAAAGGGGGAGATTGTTGCAAGAATGGAAAGATTGAAGGTTTTGTCATTGATGTCAACTGGTCAACTGGTTATCAACTAGTAGCTGTTGGTTGTATATGTCGAGGATATTGAGAAAATTGTAATGAAGATATGTTACAGGTATTTAGTGGTTGCTCTGGGTTTTGGTCTATATTTTCTCCTATGTTTGTGTGGTTCAAACATGTTGTTCATGGTTGTTAGAATATGCTATATCCAGATTTTTGGTTTTTGATTTGTTGTATAGTGCAAGTTGTGTTCACCAGTTGTGAACTGTGGTTTTCTATATTTCTAGTTGAGGTATGGGAGAAATGTTGTTGGTCCATATTTCTCTTTGATGAAGTCTTATGACTTGCAATTCTAGAATTGAGTTTCCCTAATTTTATTGAAGTTAGTTTCAACATCTGGAAGATTTGTGCTTAAAGGTTCTATGTGTTTTATATTGGTTTGGCCGACCTTGTGTGAAATACTACTTTCGAGGTTGTTGAAGTGTGTTGGATATTTTTGGGTCCCTTGAAGCATGTGTTTGGGTTTCCCTCATTCTAATTCCACCCTAGGATGTTTTGGCACTGACCTAATTTGAATTTGAATTTGAATGGATGACTTTGGATATGTTTCAAAGTTGAACATGGTATAAATACAAGATGAATTAGTGGTGAAGAAATATAGAAGAGTGAAGAAGAAGAGTGATAAGAGAAAAGAGGAAGTGTAGTTAGATGTGACATTGATTCTATTCAATGGGTGTGTGTGATGTGAGTGTGGAAGATCAGTACGAAGCTTAATGTTGAGTTTTCAGATGTAGGTTGCAGAAGGTGAACTCTATCATTCATGCATGTCTACGAGTGATTGTGGTGGAATCCTTCGTTGCATTGGGATTGTAGTCTCTCTATAACAAGTCTTCTTTTTCTTCTTTGTATCTTTGTGGTAGTAATCCCTCCAAGTTGTTAGCCCTATTGGACAGTGAGTCTTTGTTTTGGACAATGAGTCCTTGTTCTAGAAAGTGAGTCCTTATTTTGGTAGTGAGCCTTATTTTAGGCATTGAGCCTCTTGTAATCGGTTTTGATATTCTCTATAGTGTGAGTTAATCCTCACTGTAGTTTTTCACTTATTGGGTTTTCCACATAAATCTGGTGTTATTGTGTTTATGTGTTGGATCTGAGTTTCTACATTGGAATTTGATGATGAATCATTTAGGAAGTATTAAGAATTAGTTCTGGTGATTAAATTAAAGGTTTAATTTTGTGACGACTGGTTCATCCCCCCTCTTAGTTGTCCTATACAACAGGAATTTCCACATTTTCCTGTAGATTTTCTACATCCTTATCTTCTTCAAAATCTTATTCTTGATCCCTATTTTCTATAAATGGATGAGTTTCCAATTGAATTTGTTGATGTTGAGGTACTCGTTCCTGTTTCAAAATCAAATTCTACAATATTTGATTTTATGAGAGAAGATTCATCAAATACTACATCTCTGTTAATAATGACTTTGTGGGTAATAGGATCCCACAATCTATATCCCTTAATTTCGTCACCATAACCAACAAAGATATATTTCTTAGATTTGGGGTTTAATTTAAAACACCCAAAACACCTAAATAAATGTAATCTAGAATACCCTTACTTATATGACTCCTTGCTTTAAACTTATGTCTAGATTGTTTCCCATAAACACAATACTTGCAAAAAAAAATTATTTGTTTTAAATATTTATCTTTTTCAAAGATAAGATTATCCTTTCTTTATTTCTTTTATCTTTCCCAAAGATAAAATTCGACTTTATTTCTAATTTTATTGTTGTCACAATCTAACAAGTTGATGTAGGGGCATCTCAATTTTGATGTGTAAATTTTGGTTTTTATTTTTCTTTTATTTTTCTGTTTTCTTTTGGTGTACTGGTCTCTTATGGACAAGTGGGCGTATGAGGGGAAAAAAAATTCTTGTTTGGGTTCCTATCGAGCCTTATGGGTTTTGATTGTAGAAAAATAAAAGACAGCTACAGAGATCACCCCAAGTGTGTGTGTGTGTGGCCACCAGGAAAGAGGATGGTTATGGAGAAAGCCAAGAAGAGTTTTACTGGAGAAGCCTAAGCCAATTGGCGAAGAGAAACAATGATTAGTTCTTGAAGGAGGGATCTATGTGTTTCATTGCTTTGGAACAAGGGAGTTGATGTTGAATGTGTGTGGTGAGAAGGATGTGCTGCTCAAAGTAAATAGGATGGGTGGCAAGGTAGAAAAGACAACAAACCGTGCATAAGGAAGTTGTTGGTTCTTGTTAACTGTAGTCGCTCACTTTGTAGCAAAATTTTCTTTATACAATAAAATTGTTTCTTCTATCGATGGTGTTTGAAGATATTTTCATTTGCTAATAGAATGAAGGATGAATTTACTTCTATTGTTGTTGCTTTGATAAGTACTAGATTCATTGTGTTGGGCATAAAAAACTGGAACTTAGTAATTTTGTTCTTCATTACTTGTTTTCCCGTGACGTTATTTGTTTGAAATCCATTGTGAGGCCTGTTTAATTATGTTATTGGAAATAAAGAATGAAAGTGGGGATTCTTTCAGTCAGCTTGGCTTATGATTCAACCTGTTTTATGTTCCATCTTTTGTAGACTCCATATCTAGTTTTGATCATTGGGAAGTTCCTATCTTGGTAAAATTGCAATGCCTTTGTAATTTTCAGTTGGCCATTATAAATTTACCAATCCACTCAAATTAATTCATCCTACATGATAAATTAACCAAATGAATAATATTTTACTCTATAAATTTTATCCTCCATAATAAATCAATAATCAAATGGTAATGGCATCAAATTTTCTCTACTTAATCCATCAACTATCCAATTATCATTTCCTTTAATATTTATATCCCAACATTGGGTGGGTGCAGAAAGATGGGGGCCAAAAAGTGGCCAATTCACTTTTTCATCTCGAAATAGTGAAAATGCAAGCGTGTTTTACTAAAACACGCTCACATTATGTGTTGGTAATGACTGAGCCTAGGCTTGGTCATTACCAATCCAAAACACAAGCGCATTATAACGCGCTCACATTATGGTTTGAATTTCAAAAAAATTGCATTTTGAATTCAAAAAATGCATGTTTTTTTAATTCAAAAATGCATTACGTTTTTTTGGTCTACATTGAATTTTTTCTTCTCTTTTTTTTTCTCTTTCTTCTTGTTATCTTTCAGGGAAACTATGTACATGAAATAAACATTTAAGTTGACATTTACATATGGACATTTACCTTCTTATACTTTAAGTTATATTTAATGTATATAGTTTCAAAATGTTTGAAAAATGGTTTCGGATCTCTAGGAGTTATAATTCAAATTCTAGTTTTTAGAAGATCTTACAATTTTTAAGATAGCCAAATTTCAATAATCAGCATGTCAAATTTTAGTAATAAGCAAGTTGTATCATCTTTCTCTCTCTATCTCACTCATTTTTATCCCTTATGCTCTAGACCTCTCTCTCACACTCTCTCCTTCCCTCTATATTTCTATCTATCTAACCTCTCTCTCTCCCCCTCCATCCCTCCCTCTCCTTCTTCCCTCCTTCCCTCTTTAAATTTCTCTATCTTCCCCCCCCTCTCTCTCTCTTCCTTCCTCCCACCCATCTTCCCTCTCTACTTCACTCTATCTAACCTATCCCTCTCTACCTCTCTCTCCCTCTCTCCCCTCTCTCTCTTAATCTCTCCACCTTCCTCATTTCCTCTCTCTCTCTCTCTCTCTCTCTCTCTCTCTCTCTCTCTCTCTCTCTCTCTCTCTCTCTCTCTCTCTCTCTCTCTCTCTCTTCATCCCAACCACCTTCCCTCTTTAATTCTCTCTATCTAACCTATCCCTCTCTATCTGTCTCTCACCCTCCCTCTCTCTCTCTCTCAATCTCTCCACCTTCCTCCTTCCCCCTCTCTCTCATTCTCTTAATCACACTTTTCTCCCTCTATCCCTCCCCTCCTCCCTCTCTAATTCTCTCTCGCCTCCCTCTATATCTCACCTCTCTCTCCCTCCCTACCTCTCCTCCTCTCTCTACTTCTCTCCATCCTCCCCTCTATCTCCTTCCTATACTTTCTACCTCTCTCTCTATCTCTCTCTCTCCCCCTCTACTTATCCTTCTCTATCTCTCATTCCCTATATACTTATCTATCACTCTCTATCTCTCCCTCTCCCTCCCTCCTCTCTCTCCCCCTCTCTCTCAATCTCCCCACCTTCCTCCTCTCCCTCTCCTTTCCTATATACTTATCTTTATCTCACCACTATCTCTCACTCCCTCCCTCCTTCCCTATTTAACTCTCTCTCTCTCTCTCTCTATATATATATATATATATCACATCTCTCTCTCTCTCAATATCACCCCCTCTCTTCCCTCCTCCCACCCACCTTCCCTCTCTACTTCCCTCTATCTAACCCCCCTATCTCTCTATGTCTCTCTCTTAGGTATCTCCCTCCCACCCCCTCTCCCTCTCTCAAGTCTCTCCCTCCCACCCTAACTAGAGAACTCTCTCTCTCTCTCTCTCTCTCTCTCTCTCTCTCTCTCTCTCTCCCCCACTTCTTCCATCTCATTCCCTATATACTTCTCTATCTCTCTTTATCTCTCCCTTTCCATCCCTCCTTCCCTATTTAACTCTCTCTCTCTATATATATATATATATCACCTCTCTCACTTCCCTCCTACCCACCTTCCCTTTCTACTTCTCTCTATCTAACCTATCCCTCTATACCTCATTTTATCTCCCTCCCTCCTCTCTCTCAATCTCTCCACCTTCCTCCTTCCTCCTTCCCCCCTCTCTCCCCCCTATCTCTTCCCCTCTCTCTCTCTATATATATCTCTCTACTTCTCCCTTCCTCCTCCCCAATTTCTATCTCTCCTTTTCTATATATACTTATCTCTATCTCTTTCTCTCAATCTCTAAATCTCCCTCCATCCTTCCCTCTCTCTCCCTCTCAATATCCCAATCGTCCTCCTCTCTCTCTCTCTCATTTCCTTTCTAACTGGCCCCCCTCCTTCCCCTAAGTATACTTCCTCTCTCATCTCCTCCTCTCCACATCACTCTCCTCCCTCCTCCTCCTCCCTCCTCCTCCCTCCCTCCCCTCCCTCCCTCTCTCTCTCCTCCTCCCTCCTTCCTCTCTAATATCTTCTATATCTATCCCTTTCCCTTCCTTCCCCTCCCACCCACCTTCCTCTCTACTTCTCTTATCTAACCCATCCCTCTCTACCTCTCTCTCCCTCCATCCTCTCTCTCAATCTCTCCACCTTCCTCCTTCACTCTCTACTTATCTCTCTATCACCTCTCTCTCCTTCCCTCTCTACTTCTGCCTCCCTCTCCCTCTCACCCTCTCTCTCAATCTCCCAAACCATATACCGAATATCATAAATCCTAATCCCTATACCCTAAACCCTACACCCTCAACCTTATAACCTAAACCTTGAACATTATCCCTCAACCATAAAATTAAACCCTGAGCCATACGTTCAATGTTGTGCCCTAAACCCTCAATCCTATCTCTCCTTATATACTTCTCTCTATCTCTCCCTCTCCATCTCTAACTCTCACTTCCTCCTTCCCTCTCTCTCCCTCTCTCTCAATATCCCAACCTCTCTCTCCTTCCCTCTCTACTTCTGCCTCCCTCTCCCTCTCACCCTCTCTCTCAATCTCCCAAACCATATACCGAATATCATAAATCCTAATCCCTATACCCTAAACCCTACACCCTCAACCTTATAACCTAAACCTTGAACATTATCCCTCAACCATAAAATTAAACCCTGAGCCATACGTTCAATGTTGTGCCCTAAACCCTCAATCCTATCTCTCCTTATATACTTCTCTCTATCTCTCCCTCTCCATCTCTAACTCTCACTTCCTCCTTCCCTCTCTCTCCCTCTCTCTCAATATCCCAACCTTCCTCCTTATCTCTTTGTTTCTATCTCTCTCTCCATCTCTACCTATCCCTACCTCCTTCCCTCTATCTCCCCCTCTCTCTTCCTCTCTCCCTCTCTCTTCCTCTCTCAATCTCCTAACCTTACTCCTTCCCTCTATATTTCTCTCTCTCCCTTCCCTATCTTTCTCTCTTATTCCCTCCTTCCTTCTCTACTCTCTATCTCACCATTATCTCTCCCTCTCTCTCTATTTATGGTTTAGGGTTTAGGGTTTAGTATTTAGGGTTTAAGCTTTAGGGTTTAGGGTTCAAGCTTCAGGCTTTATGATTTATGGTAGGCTTTAGGTCCAACCTGGGTAAAAGCATAAAGTTGTGTCACACTTTCAACCAACTTATTAGCACAACTAAATTTAAGTATTTCTAACTAAAAATCAATTTTGGTCAAACATATGATCTAGTAAGATTCATTCTAGCTAAGTTAGATACTTCCACAACTTTTTGAACTAAAATTATTGGCTAAAAATATATGGAACACCACTTTGAGTCCAATTTACCAAGAAAATAAAATTATTTCAAAAACTTGAAGTTTCAATAACTCCTACTAATGTAAATAACATTTTTTTTAAAATATAAAAATAACCTTTTGTAGATCTATAAGTGTAGTTTTTAAAAATATATTTATTTTAATAGTTTAATTATTATTTATATTTTATATTTTATTTTTACTAAAAGTAGGTTATCAACACAAAATATTAGGTTCATTACCATGCCAAGGAAAAATACTAAAACTTATAAAAAAAATTGAAAAAAATATGATGCACTAGATAAAAGAATCAATTTCAAGATGGTATAATTTTGTTTCCATTTTAGATAAATATTTAATATGAAAGTTGACATCACATGGAAACAACTTTTTTTATTAACGCATATTTAATATTTATTTAAAAATACATATTTATCAAAATTGGAAAAAAAAATCCATGCACTAAAGTTTCAAGTTATAAATACACAAAAAAAAATTGAAAGAAAAATAAATAAATTTACTATAAAAAGTTTGACATCTCATGCAACTTCATTTTTTTAGCATTTTATCAATAATTAAATTATAGTGTTAATTTATTAAAAAATAGTTTAAAATAATTTTTTAATTTTTTTTAAAAAATGCAAACATAAAATATACTAAAAAATACATATTTTACTTGTTTACATCATTTCAAAATTCAAAACATATATGCCACTTTTTAAAGATTCAAGTTTAAAAGTTGGATTAGTGTTGGCTATTTCCTTTATAAAGTGTGACACAACTGTGTGCTTTTACCCACCCCTCTCTCTCACTCCCTCTCTCTCCCCTTCTCTCTCAGGTCTATCCCTCCTTCTATCCCTCTCATCCCCCCTCTCTCTAAGGTATATCTCTCACTCCCTCTCTCTCTCTCTCTCTCAGGTCTCTCCCTCCTACCCCTCTCCCTCTCTCAGGTCTCTCCCTCCCACCCTAACTAGAGAACTCTCTCTCTCTATCTAAAGTCTCCCTCTCCCACCCCCTCTCCCTATCTCAAGTCTCTCCCTCCATCCCTAGCTAGAGAACTTTAAGTCTCTCCCTCCCACCCTAACTAGATAACTCTCCCTCCCTCTCTCTCTCTCTCTCTTAGGTCTCTCCCTCCAACCCCTCCCTCTCTCTCAATTCTCTCCCTCCCACCCTAAATAGAGAACACACTCTCTCTCTCTCTCAAGTCTCTCCCTTCCACCCTAACTAGATAACACACACACTCTCTCTCACTTAGGTCTCTCCCTAACACCCCATCACCCTCTCTCAAATCTCTTCCTCCCACTCAAGTCTCCTCCTCCCGCCCTTCTTCCTCTCTCAAGTCTCTCCCTCCCACCCTGAACATTATCCCTCAACCCTCAACCCTATACCTTAAAACCTAAACCCTACACCCTCAAACCTCATCCCTATACCCTATAGGGTTAAGTGTGTAGGGTTTATACCCTAAAACCTAAACATTATCCCTCAACCCTCAACCCTCAACCTTATACCCAAACCCTAAACCCTACATTCAACCTTGTACCATAAACCCCAAATCCTCAACCATAAACCTAATACCCTCAACCCTATACCTAATATCCTAAACCCTAATCCCTATACCCTATAAACTTAACCTTATACCCTACACCCTTAACCCTCATCCCCATACCCTATACACTTAACCCTATACCCTCAACCCTAAACATTATCCCTTAACCCTCAACCCTATACCTTAAACCCTAAACCCTAAACCCTAAACATTAACTCTAAACCCTAAATTTAACCTTGTACCCTAAACCCCAAACCCTCAACCATAAACCCAATACCCTCAACCCTATACCTAATATCCTAAACCCTAACCTCTATACCCTATACACTTAACCTTATACCCTCAACCTTGAACATTATCCCTCAACCCTCAACCCTATACCTTAAACCCTAAACCCTACACCCTCAACCCTCATCCCTACACCCTATAGGGTTAAGTGTATAGGGTTTATACCCTAAACCATAACATTATCCCTCAACCCTCAACCCTCAACCCTAAACCCTACATTCAACCTTGTACCCTAAACCCCAAACCCTCAACCATAAACCCAATACCCTCAACCCTATACCTAATATCCTAAACCCTAATCCCTATACCTTATAAACTTAACCTTATACCCTCAACCCTATGCCTTAAACCCTAAACCCTACATCCTCAATCCTCATCCCTATACCCTATACACTTAACCCTATATCCTCAACCCTGAACATTATCCCTTAACCCTCAACCCTATATCTTAAACCCCAAACTCTACACCTTCAACCCTCATCCCTATACCCTATACCCTCAACCTTATAACCTAAACCCTGAACATTATCCTTTAACCCTATACTTAAACCCTAAACCCTACATTCAACCTTTTACCCTAAACCCTAAACCCTAAACTCTCAATCCTAAACCCTAATCCCTATACCCTATACATTTAACCCTATACCCTCAACCCTGAACACTATCCCTCAACCCTATACCTAAAACCCTAAACCCTAGACCCTCAACCCTCATCCCTATACCCTATACCCTCAACCTTATAACCTAAACCCTAAACATTATCCCTCAACCCTATACTTAAACCCTAAACCCTACATTCAACCTTGTACCCTAAACCCTTAATCCTAAACCTAATATCTTGAACCCTATACCCAGTATTCTAAACCCTAATCCCTATACCCTATACACTTAACCCTATACCCTCAACCTTGAACACTATCCCTCAACTCTCAACCTTATATCTTAAATGCTAAATCTTGTATCCTCAACCCTCATCCCTTTACCTTATACCCTCAACCTTATACCCTAAACCATAAACATTATCCCTCAAATCTATACCCTCAACCATATTCTTAAACCCTAAACCCTACACTCTCAACCCTTAACCCTATACCTTATACTATCAACCCTATACCCTAAACCCTATACCTAATATCCTAAACCCTAATCCTTATACCCTATACACTTAACCCAATTCCTCTCTACTCTCTATCTCACCATTCTCTCCCTATATACTTCTCTCTATCTCACCATTATCTCCCTATATACTTCTCTCTATCTCCCTCTCCATCTCTACCTCTCCCTCCCTCCTTCCCTCTCTCTTCCTCTCTCTAAATATCCCTGCCTTCCTCCTCTCTCTCTCACTCTCTCCTTCCCTCTCTACTCTCTATCAAGCACCAGTCTCTATCTCTTCCTCCCTCCTCTCTCTCTCTCTCCCTCCCTCCCTCGTTCCCTCTCTAACGCCTATACCCAATACACTTAACCTTATACCCTCAACCCTAAACCCTAAACCCAATACCCTCAACCCTATACCAAATATCCTAAACCCTAATCCCTATACCCTATACCCAATATCCTAAACCCTGATGCCTATAACCTATATACTTAACCCTATACCCTCAACCCTAAACACTATCACTCAAACCTCAAACCTATACCTTAAACCCTAAACCCTACACCTTCAACCTTCATCCCTATACCCTATACCCTTAACCTTATACCCTAAACCTTTAACATTATACCTTAACCCTATACTTAAACCCTAAACCCTACACTCTCAACCCTATACCTTATACCCTAAATGCTACACCCTAAATCCTATACCCAATATCCTAAACCGTAATCCCTATACACTATACACTTTAACCTTATACACTCAAACCTCAACCCTCAATCCTATACTTAAACCCTCAACCCTACCTTCAACCTTGTAACCTAAACCCTCAACCCTAAACTCAATACACTCAACCCTATACCAAATATCCTAAACCCTAATCCCTATACCTTATACACTTAACCCTATACCCTCAACCTTGAACACTATCCCTCAACCCTAAACCCTCATCCCTCATCCCTATAACCTATACCCTCAACCTTATAACTTAAACCCTAAACATTATCCCTCAAACCTATACTTAAACCCTAAACCCTACATTCAACTTTGTACCCTACACCCTAATACCTAAATCTATTACCCTCAACCCTATAACCAATATCCTAAACCCTATACCTTATGCACTTAACCTTATACCCTTGAAACCCTGAGCACTATCCCTCAACCCTCAACCCTCAACCCTGTACCTTAAACCCTAAACCCTACACCCTCAACCCTCATCCCTATACCTATACCTAAAGCGTATACCCTAAAACCTAAACATTATCCATCAACCCTTAACCCTATAATTAAACCCTAAACCCTACATTCAACCTTGTACCCTAAATCTTGAACCTTAACCCTAAACCCAATACCCTCAATCCCATACCCAATATCCTAAACCCTGATCCTTATACCCTATACACTTAACCCTATACCCTCAACCCTATACCTTAAACCCTAAAACCTAGACCTTCAACCCTCATCCCTATACCCTCAACCTTATAACCTAAACCCTAAACATCATCCCGCAACCCTACATTCAAAATTGTACCCTAAACCCTAAACTCTAAACCCTAAACCCTAAACCCTCAATCCTAAACCCAATACCCTCAACCCTATACCCAATATTCTAAACCCTATACACTTAGCCCTATATCCTCAACCTTGAACACTATCCCTCAAACCTATACCTTAAACCCTATACCCTATACCCTCAACCTTATACCCTAATCCCTAAACATTATCCCTTAACCTTATACTTAAATGGAAAACCCTAAACTCTCAAGCCTAACCTTATACCTTATACCATAAAACCTACACCCTAAACCATATACATAATATCCTAAACCCTAATCCCTATACCCTATACACTTAACCTTATACCCTCAATGCTAAACATTATACTTCAACCCTCAACCCTCAAGATTATACTTAAACCCTAAACCCTACATTCAACCTTGTACCCTAAACCCTAAACCTAATATCCTTAACCCAATACCCTCAACCATATACCCAATATCCTAAAACCTAATCCATATACCCTCAACCCTAAACACTATCCCTCAACCCTCAACCCTATACCTTGAACCCTAAACCCTAAACCATCATCCCTCATCCCTATAGCCTATACCCTCAACTTTATACCTAATATCCTAAACCCTAATCCCTATACCCTATACACTTAACTCTATAACCTCAACCCTATACCTTAAACACTAAACCTTACACCCTCAACCCTCATAGGGGGAGAGAGAAAGAGAGGGGAGGGAGGGATTGGGGAGAGAGAGAGAGAGGGAGGGAGGGAAAGGGGAGATAACGATAAGTAGAGAGGGAAGGAGAGGTAGAGAGACATGGGAGATAAAGAGTAGACAAGGAAGGATAGATGGAGGGAGAGAGAGGGAGGTGAGAGTGAGGTGAGATAGAGAGAAATAGAGAGAGAGTGGTAGGGAGTGATGGAGGGAGAGGAAGGTAGAGAGGGATAGGTGAGATAGAGAGAAGTAGAGAGATAGAGATAGAGATGAGGGAGGGTGGGAGAGATATGGAAGGGAGAGGTAAAGAGGGATAGGTGAGATAAAGATAAGTAGAGAGAGAATGGTGAGATGCAGTGAAGGAGAGAGTTACAAAGAGGGAAAGAGAGAATGGTGAGATAGAGAGGAAAGAGTGAGAGAGAAAGAGGGTGAGGGAGGAGGGAGAGAGAGCAAGAGAGAGAGGTAGAGGGAGGGAGAGGAGAGATATAGAGTAGATAGGGGAAAAGGTAGGGAGGGAGACATAGGTGAGAGAGAGAGAGTGATGGAGGGAGAGGTAGATAGAGAGAGGGAAATGGGAGATAAAGATAATTAGAGAGGGAAGGAGAGGTAGAGAGAGAGAGAAGTAGAGAGGGAGTGAGGGAGGGAGGGAGAGAAGCTCGAGATAGAGAGGTGTAGAGAGAGTGGTAGGGAGTGATGGATGGAGATGTAGGTAGAGAGGGATTAGGGAGATAAAGAGTAGAGAGGGAAGGCGAGGGAGAGGTAGGGATGGAGAGAGTGGGAGGTGAGATAGAGAGTAATAGAGAGAGTGGTAGGTTGTGATGGATGTAGAGGTAGGTAGAGAGGTAGGGATATGTAGTGAGGGAGAGAGAGGTGAGATAGAGAGAAATAGAGAGTGATGGAAGGAGAGGTAGGTAGAGAGAGGGAAGGAGAGGTAGAGAGGAGAGATCAAGAAAAGTAGAGAGGTAATGAGGGAGGGAGGGAGAGAAAGGTGAGATAGAGAGGTGTAGAGAGAGATTGGTAGGGTGTGATGGATGTAGAGGTAGGTAGAGAGGGATTGGGAGATAAAGAGTAGGTAGGGAAGAAGAGATGGAGAGAGAAGTGTGGAGGGAGAGATAAGTGTGGAGGGAGAGAGAGGGAGGTGAGAGAGAGGTGAGATAGAGAGAAATAGAGAGATTTGTATGTAGTGATGGAGGGAGAGGTAGGTAGAGATAGAGGGGGGGAGATAGAGAGAAGTAGAGAGAGAGAGAGAGAGAGTTCTTGAGCTCAATGGAGAGAGAGTCAGATAAAGGGATGGATATAGTGAGAGAGAGGTCTAGAGTGTAAGGGATAAAAAATGAGTGAGATAGAGAGAGAAATAATACAACTTGTTGATTATTGAAATTTGACCTCTTGATTACTGAAATTTAACATGTTGATTAATAAAATTTGACTGTCTAAAACTTTGTGAGATCTTCCAAAAACTAGAATTTGCATTCTAACTCCTAGAGATATGAAACCACTCTCAAACATCTTGAAACTATATACATGAAATATAACTTAAAGTATAAGAAAGTAAATGTCCATATGTAAATGTCAACTTATACTTTATTTCATGTATATAGTTTCCCTCAAAGATAACAAGAAGAAAGAAAAAAAAGAGAAGAAAAGAAAATTCAAGGTAGACCAAAACGTGAGCATGTTATAACACGCTCGTATTTTGTCAATGCATTCACAAAATGTGAGTGCATTATAATGCGCTCGTGTTTTGTCAATGCATTCAAATAATGTGAGCACGTTACCATGCGCTCATGTTTTATCTTGCTTTGGGAATCCCCAAGCCTTTGGCTTGGATTTTCTTTGGATTTCCAACCCAAAGGCTTGGAGGGCCTTCCCAATGTCCAAAGACATGTTTTTGCATATTCTACAAAATTTCACATAATCTTGTTCGTGCTAACCATCAAGTTTTCATGTGTTTCAAGGTCAAACAAATTGAACACTTGGGTAATGTTAGGCTCTCTCTTAGCTATCTAACGATGTAATTTTTTTCAAATTTTGACAATGTTAAGCCTTTGATTTATAATTTCTTTTGTTTGTTTGTCTATTTTTTGGAATAAACCAGTGTTTGGTGTTTTCTTCATTATGAATTAATCATTCATCAAAATTTTAAATAAATTACATTTTTAGAAGCTAGACTCCATTCTACACATATTAAAAAAAAATCAAGTTTTCAAAATTTATAGGGGTAGCACAACCAAAATTTTGTTTTTTTAGGAAGTGTCCACTTTGAAAATTAGTAAAAATTCAAATATTCATTAAAAAATTATCAGAAAAATTGGGCATTATAAACTACATATTGTTAGCTAATTTCTCACTAGCACGATTTTAAAAATACTAAAAAAATTTAATCTTTTGAGGGAGCCACAAAAGTTGCTATGTTATGTTTTTTTTGATAAAAGAACACCAATTTCTGTGGCTCCCTCTTTTGAACCCCTTAATCTCTACCACTTTCAAAAAAAATTAGTAGTTTAGAAAGTAGACTTGGAGCACTACGATCCTTGTTTTTTTGGCATCTCAAAATTTTGACTGTAACTATCCTCAATTTCACGTCCAAGGTTAGTATTTCCTAATTCCAGAAAAAAAGTGGCCACTTAAGACCCCTTTTTGGCCCCCCATATTTTTGCACTTAAGATATTTCAAACCACCTTCAATATCTTCTACTAAGATTGACATAGGTATATATATGTATTTTAAAATAATTTTTTGAATCTCAATTTAAGGATCTTACTATAAGAAAGTGTTCTAATTTTGCAAAGCGTGTACTATAGCTACCAACCCAAGATCACGGTGAGAATAATTAACTTCATAATTCTTAAGCTTCTTAGATTCATATTCTATGACCTCATCAATTTGTTATAAAAATATATTAGAGAAAATCACTCCCTTCAAAAATATCTATTACTATAAGAAAATCATAATCATAAGATAATGCTCTCTATTCCAAAGATTTCACAATTTTACAAAATTTTAAAATCCAATCTATAAACAATATCTTTTCATCAATAAACTGTAAGGCCATCCAAAATCCAAGATCATCTCTAAAATATTTTCTTAAAGTAAATCAATTGTTACTAACTCGAGAATAATAGAAACAAATTTTCTATTTTTCCTATAAATGCATATTCCAACACCAAAGATGATAAATAAAAACTCAATATAATTTATCAATCATAAAATTTGTTATCCATTGATCAAAATAAATGAACTATGATAAAAAAATATCATTTAAAAACTAGACATAATGGAAGGAGCAAATAAACGAGTGAAGAAAACCCTAAGTGATGGAGGAGATGGGTTTGGTTCTTTTGCAGATGACGACAATGGTGAGGGTGACTTGGATAATAGTGGTGGAGTCAGTGTCAAGTTGGAGATGGTCCCACATGATGGCACCCTCTCCCTTATGATGGTGGTGGTGGCCTTTGGTTGTGCTCGCATCGGCGTTGTTGGTGGCATTCCTATGGTTTTTGATGGCACAGATTCTTTCGAGGATGAGGGTGTTGAGGATGATATTCATAATGAAATGGTTGGTGAGGAGGTAAATGTTTGGTGGGGGGAGGAAGAAGATTTACCTTCTTTCCCATCTACCTTTGATTTTTCACCTTGTGATGGATATTTCTCAGATGAAGAGGATGAGTTTCTCATGAATATCCTCTTGGAAGCTTGTTTCAAGGAAAATAAGATTTGTTGAGGTACATGTGGTTGAGGCCACTAATGTTGATTAGTTTTTGGGTTTGAGAAAATGGTTTTTTGTTCCCTTTTAGGGTGTTTTGTCCTCCACTACAAAACACAAGGATATGGTTATGTTGAAGCCCATAGCTTCTACTCTAGAAGAGAGGGGGTTTCAATTGAAGGTTGTTGAATTTGCTTCATCTCTTGATGTTGTTTCATCTCCTGATGATATTATTGAGGCTGTTGTTTCTTCTCCTTTGGTTTTTATTCTTAATCTTACCCCTAGGGGTGTGGAGGAAGGCTATTCTACTAGGAATTTTGATTTGGAAATCTCTCTTGAGGATAAGGAGGATGCACAAATCGTTATTGATTTTCTTGATTCTCTGAACTTGCTAAGATGTCTTGTTGGCTTAGGAGCTCACTTTTTGGGATATTTTATGGTAATTTCCCCAATATTGATATTTTTAGAAGATAGATCCTTTGGGTTTGGAAGCTTCATAGCTAGGAATTTTGATTTGGGTGTCTCTCCTGAGGATAAGGAGGATGCAAAAATAATTATCAATGTTCTTGATTCTCTTCTTGCTAAGACGTCTTCTTGGTTTAGGAGCTCACTTTTTGGGAGATTCTATGGTAAATGTCCTAATATTGATACTGTTAGAAGATGGATCCTTTAGGTTTGGAAGCTTCATAGCAAGGTTGAGGTATCTTCAATGTTGAATGGTTTCTTATTATTTCCTTTTCTTGTCAAGAGGATAGATATAGGGTCCTCCTTGATGGCCCTCATTTTTTGGGTTTAAATGGCCTAAGTCTTCAAAATTGGTTGCCTAGTTTTAACCCTATGATATAAATATCCAAGTTTCCTATTTGGGTTCATCTGCCTGGGCTACCCTTGGAGTATAAGAATGAAAATATTTTCATGTCTACTACCAATTATTGTGTAATATTGTGCTACTAATAAGATCACCAAATCTATGAAGCATTTTTTGTTTGCTATATTTTGTGTGTTTGTGGAGAAAAATCAGAAGCTTCCCACTCAAATTACCTTGTCTTAAAAATTTGGAGCTTGGGTGCAACAAATTGACTATGAAGACTCTCTGGTTATCTGCCATTCTTGTGGTAAAGTGGGTCATGCCTCCACTACTTGTTTAAAGAATAAGAAACAACATTTTTTTGGAAGAAGAAGGATCATACACTAGCTTCTAAGGAGGATTCCATTACTTCTATTATTTAGGAAGCTCAAAAAGTAGATTTTAAAGGGAATTCCCCTATGGATTGTTTGTTGATGGACTTCTCATTTAATTCCTTGGGGATGGGTGAAGGTTTTTCTAGTGATTGTATGACTCCTCTTTGTCCCAAAAAGTTAGATTTGGGGAGAAAGATCTTTGTTTTGAGATAAAGCAAAGTTCATTGGAACAATTTTTTAAACCACCCAAACTTTGGGTAGGTTGGCCACTCTTTTATTTTCTCTTTTCCTTCTGTTGTCTTTTGTTGTACTTTTTAGTTGTTCATTGTTGTCTAGTTGTGATTCAAGATCTATCATTTTCTATTTACAAGGTTTAAGGCCCTTTCAAAACCTTGCTTACCTAAAAAACAAATGAACTACGATTCTCCACAAAATAAATATTATATGGTTATATGAGATGAGAATACTACACAATCATCACCTTCTTGAGTGACCAAATTCTTGAGACATCATCGAGTGGTACAAAATAACGGTTTTATACATAACCACTATAGTGTCTACATGACTAGTTTGCACAAGCATGAACAATGTAGGATCATGATGGGCCAAACAGGGCCCTTAAGTGGCAATGAAAATACAAAAAAAAAAACAAACTTAAGCAACTTCACATAAGAATGTCAATAGGTTATTAACATAATTTTAAAAATATGTAGGAATAGAATTTGTAGAAAAATTAATGTAGTTTGTAAGATACTAGAAATTTTTTAGAAAAAAATAATTTGATTTGGTAAAAAATTAAAATTTTAATGTAGTAGTATATTAAAATTTGGAAAAAAATAAAAAGCAGGTGTTTGTGCAACCGTTTAAAAGTTATAGGTATTTTTCAATTATCCTATCAATTAAGACTTTACACATAGTACATGTAGAAAATCAATGATAATTACATATTAAATTAAAAATAAAGCATATCTTATATCGGTAGAATGTTGACAATTTGTTGAATAAACCCTTTTTGTTTCATAAAAAAATAGATGCAAAAAAGTCATCAACACGAAGGGTGAAGTTAAAAAACCCCTTGCAACCCCTATAAACATGTTGGGGATGTTGACTTTTCTAGTTGGACACCCCCAAGCCAAATACCAAAGCAATACATAAGCAAAATGGATATTCGTTATTAACGGATATTTGACAAAAATAGATATTCATTTTGTAAAGGTAAAAATGGATATCTGATTTTAAAAGAAAAAGATATTTGTTTGTAATTTAAAAAAGGATATTCATTTCTTTTAATAGAAATACTAATATATATAAATCACTATAGATTTAAATTTAACATGTTATAATATTAATATTAATATAATATACATTATATTTAATATAAATGGTTAATCTTTTTTATTAGATAAGTAGGGAAAGGGCCCTGATCCCATGGTTACAGCCAAAAAACCAAAAAAGGAACTGGAACAAGGTGGGAAACAACACCACTAGCCAACATCATAAAACAACATCCAGTGTGGCACACACGCCATAATTCAACACCATAACCATAGACCATCCATAATTAATCAAAAACAAGAAGTTTTTGCTAGTGTTCTTAAATCTATGCAAACCATTGATCAAGTCCACCAAATACCAAGTAGTCCTAAACCATAACAAGGCTATTATAAAATAGCAGCCTAAGATAATGAAGCAAAAAGACAAAAAGAGGATAGCAGACATTTAAACAACAACATAAAAAACCATTACATTGATTTTTTCAATAGGTCCCCATATTCACCAATGAGGGAGATGTATTCCCTCCAGTTAGGTCCCTCTGAATCATCCAACACCTTTAATTCATTAGACTTCCCTAGTTTTTTCAGCTTCTTGGTTATTTTTGTCTATCCAAAAATAACTCCCATCATCACTTGTCACATCAGCCTATTAGTCACCCTCATCAGTGTAACGAAGGATTTCTCCATATCTTCCATATGAACCTACACATAAGTTAGTCTTCTCTTCAAAAAATCAATACTAGAGTCAACAGTAATAGTCACATTGCCCGTATTTCCTTCATCCTAAATAGTCAAGTTATCATTCTTTTGATCCTCTTTTATCTCTGTTTGATCCTACTCTTCATCATCCTTTTCATCTTCTAAATCCTCTTCCCCCATATCATACATGGAATCCTCAAAGTCCATCTCTTCAGAATATTCATCCACTTGGGCTTCAAAATCTTCAATTACCAAGTCTTCCTCTTCATACACACTAACTTTTTTTTTTCCTTTTTTGTCCTTAGAAGCAACTTTGGCCAGGAAGGCGGACCTCCGACCACCACTTCCCCCACTACCTTGCCCCTATAGATTCTCTTTCGACTCCTCATTTTGCACACCTTCTTCACTAATAGTTACAATTCTTTGTGAGGATTAGAGTTTTTTTTAATCTTCTTTGCCTTGGGTAAGTCAAGGAGAAGAGGAGAGTTTTTTCTCTTCTCTCATGTAGCCTTCACAAGCTCAGTCTCCAAGACACCTTTTCCAAAAAATTTCTTAGACATAGGGGTTGAGGGGTTTGAAACATTTGCAGTAGGGGAAGGGCTCTTTGCAGGAATTAACACCCTCCTAGCAGCAATGACGGGAGGTGGGTGGGGATTCAGTATCTCAATAGGAATATAATCCACAAGGGGTTCCTCATTTTCTCCATCAAAGCAGTCAGGATTATCAATTGTAGCTGCCAAAGGGTTACCATGAGGGTTAAGCGCCAGAGCGTGCTTATATAGGGCTAGCATCAATCCTTGACATAGGGAAGGGCTAGCACCCTTCTCAATATTAATTTGCAGAGATGATAATAAGTAGAAGGGAAGGTTAATTCTCTCCCCATGCCTAATGTGGTTTAACAAAGGGAAATGGTATGCATGAACAAACATGCATCTACCCTCCAAAGTAAAATACCTCATAATAAATAAAATAACTAGAGCAGAGGGAGGCAGAAGCTCTAACCTAGCATACCCATTTTCAAAACATTTCAGATTCTCCCCTTCGTGCAAAATTTTTTCCATGAACTTTTGGTAGTTGGCCCCACTCTTCTTGGCCACCTTTAAACCTTGGTTCTATAATCTAGTAGCTTTCGCTATGAAACTCGCCATCACCTCGAACTTGACTGCTTTGATAGTAACACTTCCCTTCCTCCAAGAATTGATGAACTTGGCAGTTAAATTCTCATTGTAGCCCTTCAACGTTTCAAAGAAAGTAACCATACCAGCATTTTCGAATAACCCCCACAAGTCCACATTCTGATTAAGAGCCTGGTAGTTAGGAGGCTCAGTGCGCTTCCTCAGACCTCCCATTTTGATACTCTGCAAATTTTTTTCCTACTATGAGCAATTCCTCATAACCTTTCTCTTCTTCAACTCTCTACCTATGTTGCAGGAAAAAAATTCTCAATGTGACAAACAAAGCCCATAAGAAATGATGAATCCAAAAGTTTCTTTTAGAGGAAGCTGACGACACAATTCCCAGTACCATGATCTCATCATTTCTTTTACAAGTATTAAAATTCACATTTAATTTCCAACCTTGCAAATCTTTAGAAATAAAGGGAGGGCTGACATTAGGCTTATCAACATGATTAGAAGTGACATCCCTTCTTAAATTTAAATTCTCCATGTGATCCTCAATCCCCTCGGGAAGGAATAAATGAATTATTTTACCTCCTAATGAGCTCATCAAATACAACACCGTACTCCCAATAACATCATTAATCTACAAGCATTTAAAAACATAATGTAGCCCATGTTTCCCACACAACATCAACTCTTCATCTTTGTAGATTGTAATCATATTCATATTTTTCATTTAAAATAATATCTCTTAAAGATAGGCATATTATTTTTTATCCAACGGGTCCACCCCATACACCTAAGCGCCTCATTGGTAGCACAATCAACAGATTTATTGCCTTATCTGTAAACATGTTGCACCCTACAATTGGTGAAATAACTCTTCAAGACCATAAACTTTTCAATTATATTTTTTAGCTCCTAGGGTGGCGTACCCACTCCCTTCAGAATATCCACAATAAGGTTAGAGTCTCCTTCCAAAATGACATTTTTAAAACTGTGTTCCTTAAGGATCTTGAAGCCTCCTAATGCAACCATATATTTTCTTTGTTATTAGAACAAACACCCAAATTAATACCAAAGCTAACTATGAACTCCCCTTTGTGGTTTCTTAGCAAACCCCCTACCCCTGCTATTCCCGGGTTGCCTTTGGAGCATCCATCAAAGTTGCACTTTATCCAATCTTTCTGAGGAGGGGTCCACACTATTGAAATTCTAGTTAGCATCTTGGTCCAATTGAGGTTAGTAAGATTCCTTACTTATACCCCAATTCTTCTTTATCCTTAGCTCTTTTTAGTTAGGGAAAACTTTGGAGAAGCTGTATCTTCCCACTTCTAAATTTTCCTTAATCTGTGTTTTGATACCCATGCAAACCTCATGACTACTTCTCTCCACCTCCCTGAAAATCCTGTTGTTCCTTTCCTTCCATATTTCCCAGGTCACAAAGGGGGGAACTTGGTTCCAGAGATCAACAATTACACTATGGGAAAAGGGAAAATTTGACTAGCTTTCAATAAACAACTTCATTGAGTGAGGAAACACCTAGTCAGTGGACAACAACGGCAAGAAGAATGACCAAACCTCTCTAAAGAACTCACAGTGAAAGAAGATGTGCATTATTGACTCCTCCTCATGCTTACAAAGGGATCACATATTAACAAATTGGAATCCCCTTCTGACCAAGTTGTCAACAGTGAGAATTTTTCCACGTGAAGCAGCCCACTAGAAATAGTTAATTTTTGGAACTAAGTTTTTTAACCACACCTTATCCAAAAGACAATCTCTGATGTCAACCAATGGATTAACCAATTCCTCATATGCATATTTTATTGAGAAACAACCTGAAGAGCTACCTTTCCATAGCCATTCATCCTCCCTTTCTCTATCAAACCACTTAGCCTCCCCAATTGGATTATAAAGCCCTAGTAGGATTGGATCCCAATTGATCAGTCTTTGACCTCTTAGATTATTCTTCTTAATAGAATTTTGAGCTCCTTCTAGTTAGGTTCATCCAACTCCCAGTTAACATAGTTTGAAACCTTTTTGCCACAAATTCTGGTTAGTCTTTGTTTGAGGGGATTCAATTCAACAATTGAAGACAAGGTAGAAGTCTCAATCCATGGGTCCTTCCAGAAGTCAGTATTTTTCCCATTTCCAATTCTCTTTCTAACCCCTAGTTTTAGAATTTTTTTTATTTTAACAAGATGATTCCATAAAGCAGATCCACTAGAGAGGTCAGACATAGAGAGGAAACAACCAAGATTTTTGTCCTTCAAGTACTTTTCTTGGAAAATATTCACCCAATATTTAGAGCCTTCAAGGAGATTCCATCCAAATTTTTCAGTCAGGGATTTATTTAACAAGGAGATTCTCCTTATCCCCAAACAACCTACCCTTTTGGGAGTGCACACTTTTTCCCAACTGACCAAAGACAGTCTATTTTTTTCCTCAATTCCAGACCACAAGAATCTTCTCTGTATCTATTCAATTTTTCCCCTATAAAGGCATGAATTTTGAAGAGGGATAAGTAGAAAATATGAATATTTTGTAGGGAGGATTTCAACAGTTGGATCTTCCTAGCCAAGCTAAGTAGCTTCCCCTTCCATCCTACCAACTTGTTTTGAACTCTCTCAATCAGCTAATTCCAGTAATTATTTTCCAACTTCTTGGAATTCAAAGGTAGCCCAAGGTACGCTTAAGGTAAGGCAGCTTCCTGACAACCCAAAATCTTCACCACTTTGTCCTTAATCATTTGGTCAGTATTAAATAAGTATATCTTTCTTTTTTCATAGTTGATAAACTAGCCAGAAATAGCAGCATAGTCATTAAGAACTTGTTTCCAAAGCCCAATTTCCCCCACCGAGGCTTCCCCAAACATAAGATTATTATCAACAAATTGTTGGTGGGAGTCAGGCATTAGGGAGGAAGTAGCTTTAACACCTTTTAGAGCTTTAGAGTCCACCAATTTTTGGATGTTCCTTCCAAGGACTTCAACAACAATTTACAAGAGTTAGGGAGAGAGAGGATCACCTTTCCTGAGACCATGACCACAAGAGAAAAATCCTTGGGGGACACCATTTACCAGGACAGAGCACAATGGGGAGGTAACACAAGCAGAGATCATCTTAAGGAATCTTCCTTCTATCCCAAACTTCCTAACAACAACAAAGAGAAATGACCATGAGACTCTATCATAGACCTTGGATATATCAATTTTGAAGGTCATCCCTGGCTTCTTTGAATGGTCCATTGAGTGGATAATTTCATGAGTGAATATTACAACATCAAGGAGTTTCTACCTTGGAAAAAGCTTTTCTAGTTTGGGGCAATCATTTTACCAAGCACCGGTTTGAGCCTTAACACTGGGATTTTTTAGAAGATTTTATAAATCGTATTGCAGAGACTCATAGGTCTATAATCCTTCATAGAAGAGGCATTGAAATTTTTAGGGAAAAGGGATATAAAGGTGGCATTCAATTGGTTAAGGAGCCTATCTGACCTAAATAAATCTCTAGCAGCATTAAAATTTTCATTTTTGACAATATCCCAATAGGTCTGGAAAAAGGAAGGAGGAAACCCATCTAGGCCAGGGGCTTTAAAAGCACCAAAGGAGAACACAATCTTTTTAACTTCTTCCATAGAGACAACATTAGTCATGTTCTTTAAATCAATATCAGAAGTAACTTCAGGGATCACCTCAAGAAAGTCATCATGTACCTGATTTGCATTTCCCGAGGCCATATGGTGAGAGGAGAAGTTAACAACTTCCTGAGCGATCTATTTTTCAGTGGAGACCATGGAGCCATCCTCTTTCACATGCGATCTAATCATCTTTCCGCTTCTATGTTTCAAGGTAGATTGATGGAAGAATTTAGTATTCCCGTTCCCTTCAATTAGCCATTGGACACAATACTTTTGTTTCCAAAAGATTTCCTCCTTTTTGTTTATCTTAAACCATTGAGTTCTGAGGTCTCCTTCCTTGGCACATATTTCATCATCCACCTAACCAACCTCCATAATATCTTGCACTTCCTTTAAGCTGTTTCCCAGGGTATTCTTTATCTCAAAGATATTACCAAAGGTCATCTTATTCCACCCTTTCACTCTTTTCTTAATTCTACTAAGCTTTTCCACCAGGCAATACATAGAGGTGCCACTTATTGGTTCCTCCCGCCATCTTTTAACAAGAGCAACAAAGTCTGGGTGAAGGCTCCACATTATTTCAAATCTGAATAGGAAAGGTCCCCTATTGTGGTCCACATTTCTTTTTAGCACCAAGGCATTATGATCAGAGCTAGAACTTGGGAGGGAAAAAAGAGAGAGGAATTGGGAGATTTCGAATTGGCTGAAATCAGAAATGTATCTAGCTTGAATTGGATCATATGGTTTACATTCCTTTTATTGGACCAAATGTTCTTAGAGCCTTGGAGAGGGATATCAATTAGACCAGCTGAGTTAAGGAATTCAACCAGCTCCATCATGCTATCTGAATAGTCATCCTACCCCCCTAACTTCTTTGAAGGGAGGAGAGGGGAATTGAAATCCCCTCCCAACATCCAATGATCATCTTTTTTGTTAGAAATAGCATCATTTAACTATTCCCAAAGAAACATTCTTTGATATATTAAATTTTTATATTAAATATAAATATAATATTATTATAAAAAAATATTTGATGGAAAGGATATATGTTTTTTAATTAGAAATATTAATATATATATATATATCACTATAGATTAAAATATAACGTCATAATATTAATATATATAATATAATATATAATAAATTAATATATACTAGGAATATTAATATTAATATAATACACATTATATTTAATATAAATCTTATATGTTATATTATATAAATATAATATTATATATTTAATAATGTAATATATTATAAAAAAATTAATTGATGGATATTGCAAAAGAGTTTTAAATATTATATTTATTAAATAAAACTACAAGGAACTGAGAGCAATATATGCATCCAAAAAGACTTTGATGATGACGGATGATCGTCTTCCGATCTCGATGGATCGGATCTTTGATGAAAAAGTGGATGCCGATTGAGTGATTGATGGATTTGATTCTCGGATTTTGATGATGATCGATCTCGATTTGGATTTTGATTGATGCTGCCTGATCTGATTTTGATGTTGATTGATTTTGACCGGATCTGATTTGATGATTTGATTGATGTTCGATCTGACTGATGATTGCAGTTTTTGCCGGATTCAAAGATCTGCCGGATTTCGATTTGATCTGCGTGATTGTTCGATCCTGATGATTTTGATCTTTTGATCTGATTTTGATTTTTTCGACTGACTGATCTGATCGGATTGATCTGCCTGATCTGATTTTGTTCCTGCCGCCTGATCGATTATCTTTTGAGCGCCTGATCTGAGATTTTGACGATGCCGATTGATGCCTTTTGATCTTGATTGATCTGATTGAGATTTTGAGCCGCTGATGTTTTGATCTGACTTGATGCGCCGCCGATTGGATTTTGATGATTGGATGATTTGCCGACTGATTTTTGATCTGATTGATGATTGACTGAGGATTTGCCGCCGATTGATCTGATTTGATGATTGATGCAAGGATGTCTGATTTTGATGATGATGGGCGGATTTGATCGCCGATCGAAAATGGATTGACCGCGGATTTTGATGATTTGATCTGTTCGATGATTTTCCTGATTTTATTGATCCCTGCCGATTCGATTTTGATCTTGATTGATTTGACGGATTTGATTTTTCGATTCGCTTTGATTGATTCAGCCAAAGCCGATTGATTGATCTCGCGCCGGATCTTGATCCGCCGACTTGATGATTTGAGATGATTGACGTTCTTGATCTTGATTGCCTGATTTATTTATTTTGATCTGACTGATGTCTCGCCTGACGTCGATTTGATTTTGATCTGATCTGATTTGATTGCCGGATCTTGTTCATGATTTGATTTTGATCTTGATTGATTTATCGCGTGATTGATCTTTTCCGACTTTGATTGATTTTGACGCGCCAAGCGCAAAGATTTTGATCTCTCGATGATTTCGATGATCTGCGTGATCTGATCTGATGATCGCCGATCGATTTGATCGATTTGATGCCGGATCCGCCTGATCGATTTTGATCCGATTGATTTGATCTGATCGATGATCTGATTTGATGATCTGATCTGCCTGATCGATTTGATGCCGACGCTATGATCTGACATAATTTTCGAGTTTTTTGACCTTTTTGAGATGATCTCGATTTTATTTACTTTTGACGAGATTCTTCGATTTACCGATAATCTCTTTTCGACTGATTTTTGATCTTGATTGATCTCGCTTCCGACTTCGATGATTTTATTCTTCGACTTTATGATTTCTGGATTCTTTCCTTTAACTGGTTTGTTGATGGTTTTATTTCTTAGCGATCTGACATCGATGGCATAAGTTTGTATTAAAGAATTATGGATCTGACTTTGGTTTCATTACGATTTGCTTAATTCTTAATATTTATTAGCCCCTCACTCCCAATTTATCTTTGATACAAGCCGACTAAGTAGATATGTAGATCTGATATATATATGAAGTGGCATGAACAAAAAGATGATGATATGATATAATATGTAATGAATTATAATGATATGTTGATGCATATTTTGAACTAATAGTGATATAGTGTAGTGTTTGTACAAAATAACTCTGTGCTTCAGCGAGAACTATATTCATGCATATGCAGACGCAATTATAGTAGTTCAGTTTTGTAGCACATACTCCAGCTATAAGCCATCTCTTAGCTGCAATAGTTGGATTTTGTATTTTGGGCAGTAAGCCCACTGACAGTGAGCCACCTTTGAATTATGTATCTAGATACTTAATACTTGAGATTTAACCCTCTCCATGGTTTTTTCCTTCTTGGGTTTCCACATAAAAAAATCAGTGTTATGTCGTGTTGTGTTATTTTGGTTTTATTCAGTAATTTTAATCATGTTATGTGGACAACTATTTAAAGGTTTTAATATTTTTAGAGGAATACTGATTCACCCCTCCCCTCTTAGTATTTTAGATGTTCAATAATTGGTATTAGAGCTAGATCCTTTAGAAGAGTCTAACAACTCAAAGGAGATCTGGAAGGTTGAACATATGGATAAGAAAGAACTCATGTCCATCCTCGAAGAGCTTGAAACTATTGAAGATTAAAATAAGGCTCTCTCAGAAAATCTTCAAATGGAAAATGACTGCATCAATAAATTGAAAGATCAGATCCAAAAATTCAAGCTAAGGCATAAGGAAGTCAGTAATGAACTCAAGTCAACAAATGTTACTATTCTTGATCTAAAAGCTAAGAGTGAAGAAGATGAAAAGACCAAGGAACATCTGAATAATATAATCAAGGACAAATCTAATGAATGTAAGAAGTTGGAACAAGAAGTTGTATCTCTCAAATCAGATTTAGAAGAATCAAAGAAGCAAGAGGTCAAATACAAAGCAAGTTTGAAAAAGCTTGATGAAATATTAGCAGCTCAAATATCACCGATAAACAAGAAAGGCTTAGGCTGTGAAATTGGTGAATGCTCACACAGTAAACTCGATGAAAAGAATGAACATGAACTGGTAAAAGAAGCTAAAACCAAATCTAGCAAAAAGGACAAAGGAAAGCCTCTGACAAAGCAACAGGGAAGTAGAAAACCCTTCTCTTTTAATGGTAATTGTTTTAATTGTAATAAATTGGGTCATAAAGCATTAAATTGCAGAACTAATATAACTCAGAAAGCTAGATCTTACTCTAGTAGATGCTACAATTGTAATGGTTATGATCACAAGGCTAGTCAATGTTGGAAACCAAATAGAAATAATTATTTCAGTGGTTACTGCTATACATGTTATGCATATGGACATAAGGCTGAACAGTGTTGGTCAGGACAAAAGAAGAAAACCAACAAGTGTTATAATTGCAATAAAATTGGACACATTGCAATATTTTGCAAAATTGATGTAGTCAAGCCAACCGAACCAATGAAGAAAATCGATAAGGAAGAAGTCAAGGCCAAAATGAAGAAGATCTAGAGAAAGAAAGAAGAAAATGGATCCAGCTCCGGTGTAGACATCTATTTTAGTAATTAGTCACTCTCTGGCTGTTTCCCAGGGGAGGAAAGTCTTGCAGACATCCGGTAAAGTCACATCTGTCTGATGAATGGGGAATCACAAAAGGATTTATGGCATATTTAATGCAAAAAGGTGCATTTATTATGAAGTTAGCATAAAGGAAAAATTAACAAGTCATTTGGATCACTCAAGTGAAAGGATTACAAGGAGCTAAGGAAAAGAAAGAAGTCAACTTGCATCGTAGGGTTTGTAAATTTGCAAGAGGTATTTTTCTCAAATTTTGTTATTTCTCTGCACTTATAGTCATGGCTACTCCTACTCTAATCAATGTGACATCTCAACCTTATCCTGAATTCAAGAAGTATCCAAATATATCAATTGAAAATGATATGGTTGGTTGTTTATCAAAAATCCCACTTGGAGTCATTCCTATAGAAGATGTTATGGCTTACATCCACTCGAAGCTCAAAGAGTTCAATCACACCAAGTTACTTGACTTATGGATAAATGAAATCACTGGTGATGAATTCAATTTCAAACCTAAATACAAGGTTCTGGTGGAAAAGAAACTGCATGTCTGGAATGAGTTTCCACATTTATGTTTTGATGATAAATGGGTACGAATGGCTATGAGCAGGTTCCATGACACCTTT
>VDFB02000007.1:233260086-233432174 GCA_007258455.2 Sequoia sempervirens
TCTACCCTCTACCCTTAACCCTCCCTTCCTTTATCTCTCTCTCTCAAGTCTCTCCCTCTTAGCACCACTCCCTCTCTCGGGTCTCTCTCTCACTCCTCCTCACTCACTCAATCTCAGAGTATCTCCTCCTACCTCTTCTACCTCTCTCGAGGTCTTTCTCTCCTCACTCCTCCTCTATCTCTCTCCTCCACCTTAACCTAAACCCTTAAAACCATCTGCCCTCTACCTTAGCCCTCCTCCTCTCTCTCTCTCTCAAGTATCGCAATATCTACCCCCTCTCCCTCTCTTAGGTCTCTCTCCTCCCTCCTTTATCTCTCCTTAACCTAGAGCCTAAGCCTAAACCCTTAACCCTCTGTCTCTATCTCTCCTCCCTCCCTCTCTCTCTCCTTGAATCTCTCTATCTCCCTCTACCCATAACCCTAAACCCTTAACCCTTAAACTAAACCCTTAAACCCTCTACCCTCTCTCTCTCTCTCAAGTCTCCTCCTACCCCCTCTCTCCCTCTCTTAGGTCTCTCTCTCTCACTCACTCTCTCTATCTCTCTCCCCTCTACCCTTAACCCTTAAACTTTAAACCCTTAACCTTAAACTCTAAAGCCTTAAACCTTCTACCCTCTATCTCTCTCCCAGTACTCGCTCCCTCCCTCCCTCTCTCTCTCTCTCTCAATATCTCTCACTCCTAAGCCTCTCCACTCTACCCTTAACCCTTAAATCCCTAAATCCTCTACCCTCTATCTCTCTCCCACTCCCTCCCTCTCTCTCTCAAGACTCTCCCTCCTACCCCCTCTCCCTCTCCCAGGTCTCTCTCTCTCACTCATTCCCTCTATCTCTCTCCCCTTTGATGGAACTTTATATTTTTTCTCCTTATGTTCCATTCCTACCCTGCCTAGTGTTACTGGTCTTTCATGGTGTCAGAATTTTCCTTGGGTTGGTGGTTTTATCTTTATTTTCATATAAAACCCTTGTGTTTATTTTATGCCTTGGTTGGGATCTATTTCGATGTTACTTTTTGAGGGGTTTTAAAATGACTTATGTCCTATCATTCCATCTAGGCTGAGTCCCTTTGTTTTAATATTTTATTTCCTATGTAAGGTTTTATTTTCCTAAGTCTTGGTTGGCCTTGTGTTTCATCATTTAAAAAAAATTATGTCATTGTTTACCATCTGCCTAGTGATGTCCCCTTGTCCTTTTAATAAATGTTTTTTTTTGCAGAAGGATGAAGTTCATGTGACCGTTGATCAACTATCGTTTGATCTCAGCTACTCCCCGCCATCCCGTGATGACCCCACCACACTACTTTGGTTGATCGCGATATCATGGGTGGGCGCCACATGTCCTATCTAGTGAGGCCGAAGGTGATAAGTTTGGTTGACCATCGATCAATTGTCATCAGATCTTAACGGTTTCCTGCCATCACGTGATCGAAAGTTGCAAGGTTTTTACTGATCGCAATATCACAGGTAGGCACCATGTGTCTCATTTGATGAAGCCGAAGGAATGAAGGAAATATTGTGGTAAATTAATCTGGCCTTAATATATTAAAAGGTGGGTTACTAAAGTGTTCTTGAGGTGCACATGTTTTAAATCAGTGGATATGTTATAATCTTGATGAAAAAGCTGCTCGACGGTTAATAATAAGGTTGGCGACTGTGTTGAAGGAACAAGATCACAAATGCTCAAGATCTACTATTGCCCGCCATCGCGTGATCCAAAGTTGCAAGATCTTTACTGATTGCGATATCGCGAGTGACCACCACATGGAATTCCTTGGAAAGGTATGGTATGGTGGGCCCCTTATTGCCACATTGGCAATTGTGTTAGCTTGTTTTGAAGACGGTCGTTCGATGATTTGATCTAACTGAAGGATCGATGACTAAAATTTAAATCTGCATCAAATATGGTTGGAGTCGTTCGTGCAGCGCGCAACTGAGCTTTAATGGCGGATGAGACATTTGCTGGCATGATTTGATCGAGATAAAATCAATTCTCCTATTTTATTTGTATCACAAAGCATTCAAGTATTTTATGAAGCAATTTCAGAGCTGAAAGTGAAGTTGTGAATCTCTACAGCCATAATTTGGGACTTCTGCAAACAAAGTCGTGAGTTAATTTTTGTGCTTCCCGGTCATTTTGCACTTGAATTTGGGAAAAGATTTGTTGTGCTTGTCATTGAGCTTGTTGATAAATGTGTTAGGGCTATAGTTTAATTATAGTTGTGAGAAATTGCAGTGTTTTGTTCTGTAATTTCCTATCTCTGGTTAGTCCTAGCTATTCAAAGTATGAAATTGTAAAAAGACCCTAGTTTGTCTAAGATGGCACCGCCAAAGCAACATTTTGGCCAAGTTGTCAATTTAAGAAGAAACTTGTATGATGATTTCCTGGATCAATTGCCCTGGTCAACAAATGATGGGAAGAAGGGATTGGTTCTAATGCGAGGGAAAATCCTTGGGGAAGGGTTAGTATATAATTGCTCTAACATTGCCAATGTTAGGGTTCCTCTCATAGGCTTGGAAATGTTCAGATTATGGTATGGACAGAGGAATTCTCCTCACCCCTTTTCAAACAACTACATGTATGATTTGGGAAAGCTGGTGGTCCCAAACGTGTTCCTTGACATAGACTTACTTAGGGCAATGGCTGCAAGATATGACCCTGTCACACGGGTAATCAAGGATAATGATGGAAAGGTTTTGTTGAGTGTTAATAGAGAAGAGGTCCAACAGATTTTTGACTTGAGTGAACTGAGTGAAGACTTGCTTCCTATCAATCTTGAGGAAATGAAGCAGGAATATGCAAAGTTGAAGTCTCTTTTTAGAGCTAAGTTGCTTCCACCTCATCTAGCTAGGGCAGGAGGTTCATGATTTCATATCAGCCCTAGTGACCAGGAACCTTTTAGATTAAATTGTGTTGCAAATAATTTCTTGGCCACTTTCTATTCATTGTGTTAGATTTTGGGTTTCAGTCCTGGTGCGGTGATGCCTATTGCATA
The DNA here is from genome assembly GCA_007258455.2 of Sequoia sempervirens. Taxonomy (NCBI): domain Eukaryota; kingdom Viridiplantae; phylum Streptophyta; class Pinopsida; order Cupressales; family Cupressaceae; genus Sequoia; species Sequoia sempervirens. The sequence continues at coordinate 233,263,075 of VDFB02000007.1, forward strand.
CATGTTCATGGGGGTGCAAATACAACACCCTAACTTCTTTGTGACATATGACTTTGCTTCTTTCTTAGCTGAGAGGATACATGAAGGGTTGTCAAAGTTGTAGAAAAATGATACTGATACTCAATTCTTCTGGTATTCTATGTTGATGCATATGTTCTTGTTCAAGAATGCTGAATTTTTCTCTAAAAAGATGGAATTAAGGCAATCGGTTGATGGAGAAAGATTGCCAGTACAATTATGGGCTGCAAATTTATCTTGCAATAAGGAAAGCACCAATTATGTGCAACTTGATAATTGCTTTGCTTCTAGATTGAGGGCTAGACTGATGGTGAATGTACCCAGGATCCTTGAGGAATTGTATGATTTCCTCAGGCCAAAAGGGAGGAAGCCAGAATTGAAAGTTTGCCATAACTGGGGTGACATTATCCCATACCTAGTTAGCATTGTTTTGAGAGTATACGGTTTTCAAGGAAAACCCCATATACTGCCATACAATGTGCCACCAAGAGTGGGGTTTGCAGAATTTATGTAGCAAATAGGTTGTATCCATGAGGAAAACCTCACAAGGAGAAGTAAGGGAACATTTTTCCCTGATTATATAATGGTGTCTAATTTTTCCTTTTCAAAAGGAGGCTGGGTGCATTTTGAGAAATTCTTTAATGATTACCATTTGAGGTGTGGTCCAAAGTGGTAGCATGATCTTGAGGGTTTTTTTGACCTTTTCAGACAAAAAATAAAGGTTGGAAAATTTGTGCATGAGTTCAACTTTCCCGAGGATTTGATTAGAAATGAATTTGATCTAAATAGGCAGGAGTTGAACAAGGAGAAATGGATAGCTTATGATAAGCTATTAGATAGTGTAGAAGATGGATCTGAAGTATAATCCATTGTTGGAGTTCAATCCATACCATAAGAAGATTGAATTTCTAATGGAGAACTTCAAGGAAATTATGGGCACATTGAGGACCAAAAAGATAAATTTAGAACTGAGTTTGGGTGTATAGGAACAAGGTGCCAAGCCAATTGAAACAAGGCTAGCATACCAGCCTATAGAAAGGTGGCCTATTTATAGGAGGAAAAAGGATGATAGCAGTGATGAAGAGGAAGTAGACAGAAAAGGAAAACAAATAATGAAGTTGCCTTCACAACCAGGTCCAAAATTCAAAGTGCCTGGGGCAATTAAAATCATTGATTTAGAGTACCTCATCACCACCATTTGAGCAAAGCCATAAAAGACAAAGAATTGATCAACCATAGGCGGATCTGATGGATGAAATTATTGTTACTGATCAGGACATGTAGGTTGGTATGCCTTCCCCTCCTAGGCCAGCTGAATTGGTTCTGTTTGATTTAGATATGAAAGGAAAAAATGTACAAGATGCAAGAATGGAAGCATGTAAGGAGTTTCTAGATGATAATACATTTGTAAAAACTCATGTATTCTTGCAATTGGTATGGAGGATGAAATTTGAAGAATATCAAGAGAAATGTAAGAAGAGAAGAGAACTAAGGCTTGACAGGTCAAACTAGGATTATGATGAGGAGGTAAAAGCTAAATTAATGGAGGAATTTAAGAACATCACTCCTGAAGAGGGAAGAAGACTGGTGAGTTAGGTTGGTGTGTTGATTCTGCCTGAATGATAAATTGTAGATGTTGTAGCATTTAATGCTATTTTAAAGTCTAAGCATCCTTTGCAAGACTCTGAAGAAGAAGTCAAGGAAACATTGCAAGATTTTTCCTTCAGTGAGGAATATGAAACTTTGGCAATTTGGGCATTGGCCCCTCAAGGAAGAAAGCCAAATGTTTTGGATATTAATCCAAATTTCAGAGGAGGATTAATAATAAAGAGAGCTTCAGATACCTCAACCACTGAGGCCACTAATTTGACTGTGAATGTAGCCAAATTGGCCCAAAAGACTGTTGAAAGGGAGGAGGCTGAAAAGAAGAGCCTAATGGAGAAATATAACCTTTTGATTGAGGAATACAACAAGATGCAACAAATGAATGTTGAGTTGCAGACTGAGGTGGAAAGGTTTAGGTATAAATAGATTGGGGAGACATCAAATGCTCCAAGGACCAGTACATTACCTTCGACAGCAGGGTCAGTGCCTCCTGCTTCTCCAATTGTTTCCACACTAGGGTCTCCCAGTCAGAATCTTTCTCTCACCCCTCCTTTAGAAAAAATTGATGAAGAAACAAAGTGTTCTGTTGATCCTACAAAGAAGCAGCTCTTGCAAAGAATTGATGAATTGTAGACATCATTGAAGGTAAGTGAGGAGGGATTTCTTTCAAAGAAAAAGGAGATTGTTACTACTGTCTTGAGGAATTTAAATGAAAAGGTTGATAGTAAATTGCTATCTATACATTCCTTATATTCTTTGTTGTTAGATGCAATAAAGAAAATTGATAGGGATCAAGAAGTAGTGACACCATTGATTGAAAATTGGATCCCTAGGGCCAGTGATTTGGATGTCATGTATAAGGCTTCAAGGTTTGATACAAATAATAGGCCCCAATCATTAAAGCCTACTCAAGTGTTGGTTAGATCATTGCAAGGTTTTCAGACCCTACTAGATGATTTGAGTAGGAAGATCAGGGAATTGGTGAAGAATTTTAATGATTGGGGTAACACATTGTTACCAAATATAATTGATGAGCAGGGGAAAATCAGGCTACTCCAACAGTGGCAAGATCAAGCAAGTGAAGTCATCAATGATCAAATTAAATTAATTTGTGATGACTCAGATTATGAATTGTTGGTGAGCTGTATGGATAAAATTATTAGTACCTACTCATTTTTGGAAGCTTTTGAAAGAGATGCAAACCAGGTAGCGGTAAAATACACACCTTATAATACCAAGGTGAATGAGGTGATTAGTTTTGACTGGTCGACTGATGAAGAATACCATAAATGGGTAACTAAATATTTGACTGAGGAAGAGTAAAAGGAATGGACTACTAATAGGTGGTAAATCGGATGTTGTGGTTACAACGGTTTCCAATTTTTCTTTGATGGAATTCTTGATGCAGGTTTCTTGTGGTTTTTTGTTGTTGCATCAACTTTTCTTAGCTGACATGATGAACAAGAATATTCTCCAAGGTGATGGCTATTGTACCAATTTTTGGAATATCACCAGGAGTGCCAACTGGCTGGTGACATGTGTACTTTCTAGCCCGATGCTTTTTTGCTCCTTCATTTTCTATAAGAAGGATTTCAAGGCCAGAAGTACGGGTTAGCAAGTTAGATAATTTTTGGCCGAGTCTAGGTGAAGTTGCAGAGAAAATTGTAAAGTCTGATGGTTTTAGAGAGAAATACAATTTAGGTTCTGAGTTATTCTGTAATCAGTTTTGAATTCATGGGGATTTAATGTTGTATAACAGTACTAGCATTTGAGTTGAAATGATAAATTCAAACTCATGTCTCTCCATTGTACATGCATGTCTGAATTTTGAATAAGATGACTAAGGGTTGTTTCATTCATCTCACTGTTGTGGTGTGTATAATCCTTATTTTAGCTTTAATTCAAGGAATTAATTAAAATGCTTGAATGGGATTATAGGCGGATATGTTCTGTATAAGGATTTGATAAGTAGTATTGGGTGAGAATGCATACTGATGAAATTGTAATGCAATATTGTCAGGGATCATATATGTTATGTATTAAATATGTCATAAACCTTTAGATGCTTATGAATTTGACTCCTGCAATGGATATATGGCACTAATCTAAGTTGTACTTATTTGTGTAGTTCAATAATTATTTTTCTTTGCCTAGAGCTTACTACAAATTGCAAATTAATGACTATATTTTACTATGGATTGTGTTGTAGTTATCTCATGCTCCACATAGTTGATATTATCGGTGAACAACCAATTTTATTTGATATTATCCTATTGTGTTGAGCTATTCAATGAGATTATCTATTATGTGTTAATGTTGTTTATGATATTGGTGCAGAGGTTGTAAAAAAATTAAGGGATCACCCTCCCAGATCTTGTAGAGCCCAAAGTGTAGGAGGATTTTTAAAGTCTTCGTCAGTTAGTCCAAATCCTTCGAGTTTCCCTTGATTGGAATTGGCAATCCCATAGGTAGATTAGAAGACCAACCTGGTTACAGTGTAAAAAACAAACCAACACCCTCTACCTTTAACCCTAAACCCTAAAACCATTAACCCTTAAACTCTAAACCCTTAAGCCCTCTACCCTCTATCTCTCTCCCACTCCTTCCTCTCTCTGACGAGTCTCACCCTCCCCTCTCCCTCTCAAGTCTCTCTCTCTCTCACTCCTCTTATCTCCCTCCCTCTACCCTTAACCCTCTACCCTCTATCTCTCTCCCAATCCCTCCCTCTCTCTCTCACCGAATCCTCTATCTCTCTCCTCTACCTGTTGGTTGTTTTTACTGTAACCAGGTTGGTCTTCTAATTTACCTATGAAATTGCCTATTCCAATCAAGGGCAGCGGACCTGGACCAACTAACGAGGATTTTAAAGACCTCCTACACTTTGGGATCTACAAGATCTGAGAGGGTGATCCCTTAATGCGTTTACAACCTCTGCACCATTATCATAAACAACATTAACAACAGATAATCTCATTTAATAGCTCAACATAATAGCATAATACTGAATAGAATTGGTTGTTCATCAGTAATATCAACTATTTGGAGCATAAGATAACTACAACACATTCCACAGATAAAATAGTCATTGATTTGCAATTTGTAGCAAAGCGCTAGGTAAAGACAAACAAAATCTTGAACCATACAAATTAGTACAACTTACATCAGTGCCATATATCCATTAAGGGAGTCAAATTCATAAACATCTAAGGGTTTATGACAGATTTAACACATAACATATAAGATCCTTGAGAACATTTCTTTACAATTCATCAATATGTATTCTAACCCAATACTACTTATCAAATCCTTATACAGAACATATCCACCTACAGTCCCATTCAAGCATTTTAATTAATTCCTTGAATTAAAGCCAAAACAAAAATCATACACACCACAAGAGTGAGATGAATGAGACAACCCTTGATTATCTTATTCAAAATTTAGATATGCGTGTACAATGGAGAGACATGAGTTTGAATTAATCATTTCAATTCAAATGCCAATATGTCATAAAACATCAAATCCCCATGAATTCAAAACCTACTACAGAATGACTCAAAACATAAATTGCATTTTCCTTAAAACAATCAAACTTTACAATTTTCTCTACAACTCTACCTAGACTCGACCAAAAAATATCTAACTTGCTAACCCATACTTCTAGCCTTGAAATTCTTCTTATAGAAAATGAAGGAGCAAACAAACATCAGGCCAAAAAGTACCTCTCATTTCACATGCTTTTCTTCACAAAACTCTTGAGGACAACAACTATACCTTCTTTATTTCTCATCCTACGCCCTATTCATGCATCCTACAATTACAACAGTATCCATGGGGCCTCTTACACAAGCTACAGTAATCACAAAAAGTGTAAGAGCCCCTTTATATCATGTTTGGACTACAAAACCCTCAAAAATAGGGTAACCGGGCTGTATGCAAAGAAATGAATCTTTATAACTCAAATCAATGCCTTAAGCCCTCAAATCAGATTCAAATAAAAGCTAACACATATCTTCATGACCTGGAATTGATTTCACATCAAAATATGGCTGCATGTAACCGTACGTGCTGCATAACAGGAAAAATACAGAAATTTTGAAGAAAAACACAAATTTTCGAATGTCAAGAGATTGTATTTTAAATCCTCAACCATCAACAACCATTACAATGATCACTTTATGCCTTTTAAAGGCCTTTACACGTCAACCACTGAACAACCACCTCTACAACTGACTTTTTAATCTTTTATGATCATATGAAACATAAAACACACTAATTTCAAGGTTGTTAACATCACTATTGAAATGTTTTAATTTTTTGACCTTTCAAACATTAAAAAGTACATCATTAAATTAATTATGTAATGGCATAAAAATTAAAAACATCATGAATTAATTATGTAACCACATAAGTCAAATATAATTCTATCAAGAAATTAATATCAAATAGATAATATAATCGCATAACTCATACATTCAATGTCATTGATCTTCTTCTTCATCCAACTCTTTGTTTGTATCATCCGATCTAGATTTGACATTGTAAGGATTGGTCATATCATCATCGATATCAGTTTCAATAATGTCATCATCCACACGGATATCATCTTCATGAACATTAACTCCTACATCATCATGATCTAGTTCCTCCTCTTCGACATCTTTGTTAGGGACATCATCAACTAACTGTTGATCCTGATCATCATCTACATCATCTTCTAGTTCTTCGGGATCTTCTTCCACCACATTATACTTTACCGGCCTTCCTCTTGGATCATGTCTAACAACAAATGACCAGCCCGATTTACCTGGAACCTATGAGTAAAATACCTGCTCACATTGGCTTGGAAGAACATAGGGATCATTTCCAGCTCACTCAATCAACCTTGTATTAACCATGGTAAATCCATTATCATGCTCAATAACAGTTCTCTCAAGATCATTTTCATTCAATCGTAGCCTGTACCATAGGACGACAAACAAAATTAATCTAAAGGACTTAAAGTCACACTCAAGTATATCATCCAAAATCCCATAGTATCAATTTTGAGACTTACGGATGTATGTCAGCTTCTAGATGAAACATTAGTCACCTAAAGACTCAGTTATACCAAAATCACAAGTTTTAGAACATGTCATCCAGCATTTTGATTCAAAATTTATGACCATTGCACCACATAGCCTTGTGGTGTTTCACCTATATGTCAAACATGTAAAAATTATTGCAATATCGTCAGTTGATAAACATATTTATTCTTGGCGAATGTATGCAAAGAAAACAATCTCAACATATATATACATCAATATAATTGAAAATAATTAAAATAATATGGGTGATTAATATATTTATATGTACCTGTTTATCTCTTAAACCATATGCTAAATCAATTTCCCTTTGTGTAACATTGGAATCTCCATTACGATGAGCTTCTTTAACCAATGAAGCCACACCTTCCCATGTTAATGCACGACCATTGTTGACATCGTTCAATCCATACCGTCATCCAATCAAGATTGCATCCCCACTCTCGACCAACTGTATAAAAAAATTTGAAATTCACAAATGCGTATAATTAGTTAAATACCACAGTATACGACCTTAATTTATAATTGATGTATATTGAAGATTAAAAATTAAATAAGTACAATATACATAAAAACCATATGTAAAATGTATTCCAATTAATCTCCATGACCATCTTATAATTACCTCTCACTTTCCTCAATCTACCTTTCCCCATCAGGTACTCCCCTTCAATTTTTTTAATGGAGTTGGGATCCCAAATGCGATCTACATGGATCTTTGCTACAAACTTAGCAAGATATTCACTAATGTACACCATGGTCTAGTATACCATATATCCATCCACCATAGAACCCTCAGGATGTGCTCTTTGTCTAACCAAAGCCTTCAAAAATTTCAAGTGCCTCTCAACCATTCACATTGACCTTGTGTGTACAGGTCCACATAATTCAATCTCCTCAACTTGGTGTATGAGGTAGTGTTCTTGTGCATTGAAAAATGTCAAAGGTAGACACTTTTTCATTTCACACATTAGTCGAAGAATTTTTCTATTCCAATAATTTATATTTTCTTTATGGATTTTTTTAGATGGCAGCCATCTATAAGTGATTCAAGGTGCAAATATATTAACGAGATTTAACAAAAATATATAGTATATTATATAACAAGTAAAACAAATGACAATTATAAGATGTATACAACGAATTGAACAAATATCACTACTTACCTCATATATTTTTCAAGATCATATATAACTTGCTTGACATTGTTGTCAAAGTTGTCTGGGAGAGATAGAGGTAGAACGTACTGCAACAATTATAAAATAATCTTTTCATTATTTTTCTAAAAGTAGTAAACACAATACACTCAAAAGTATATGCATTATACAAGTGTATATAATATACCAGAATAATTACCTTAATGAAGGTATGCCAATCATGCATTTTCATTCCTGACCCAAATTCACCTTTTTTTGTTATTATATTGTTTATGTTTGCAGCAAATCCTGTGGGAAATCAAATTTTTCGTATGACTTCTTTTATAGCATTGTTTTGCTGCTCTATTAATAACCAAGGAAGGGCACTTATATTAATTTAGTCTCCATCGCTATTTAATTGAATGACATTTTTAATTACATTATTGGCTTCCTGAATGTCACTACAAATTTTGACAATTTTTTCTTTGTAATGCCTTCCATCCAATATTTTCCATAACGTTTATGTTATATTCTTTCTGATATGTATTGCATCAAACAAATACACAATTTGTAGCTGCTCATAGTAGGGCAACCTACTAAATTATCTAGGATAACTTTTCAGTCCATGTGGAAGCCGACCATCAATGCCTTGACGACCTTCATGAAGCATATAAGTTAAAAAAATTAACAATGACAATTATTGTCAATTACAACATGAGTAAACACAACACAATATAAAAATATAAATTCAAAACATATCATATATGATAGATAAACAATTTGATCCGATGTATAACCTTGACGATTAATTCTATTATATTCCAACTTCCATAGGCGAGGTGTCATTCTTTGTGGTTTTGATGTAGTATCTTATTTCCCATTGAAAAGATGTTTTTTAGTAGTTTGATACTTATGATTTCTATGAAGTGCCTATACTCATCAAACACCTGCTTTCCTAAACTTGTTGAATGACGAGATTTCATCTTTGGACCACAAATTGGACATGCAAGATCATATATAATTGGATTAAATATGTCAATTTTTATAATTATATATAATGAATAGATTATTTTAAAAACATGCATGATATCTACTTCATCAAATTAAATATTGTTAAAGTGCATTCAAACGTTATAACATACCACAAAAATGTGTTAGCCCTAGGGCATCATGAATTGTCCATACAAGCATTGCATGGAATTGAAATTGTCTTTGTCCTATTGGTCTAGAGACATCATACATAGTGACGCCATTCTATAACTTTAGTAACTCGTCGATAAGAGGCTCGATATATAGATTCATATCTTTAACATGGTACTTACCTAGTTGAATGAACATAAACATTACATAATTATTATAACCATTTTACTGTAATATATATAAATTAATGTACATGACTATTGAATGAAAAAAATATAAGTCATTACACAACAAATAAGATAAATGAGATGCTACTACGTTAAAGAAAATTGATGTAAACAAATACCTAGAACAATCATTGACAACATTATGTGCTCCCTCTTTATTGACATCCATGGAGGAATGTTATTGTTGATAACAAAAATAGGCCACACCGTGTAAATAGATCTCAGCTCTCCAAATGGATTGACACCATCTGCTCCCAATGAAAGCCTGAGATTACGAGGTTCTTCTTTAAAGTGTGGCAATTTTTCCTCCATGTCCCTAAATGCATAACCATCCGCAGACATTCGAAGAATTTCATCTCCACTTCTATTCCATGCATGGTAATCCATAAATTGTGCTAATCTTTTGCACCTAAATAATCGTTGCATACGTGGAATAATGGGAATATAGCGAAGAACCTTGCGAGACACCCTTTTTTGTTAGTTGATCTGTTTGATATCTACTGATATGACATTTTGGGCATTCTGTTGCAAATTCCTGTTGTTTATGATATATAATATGATCTTTGAGACATGCATCTATTGCTTGATACTCCATTATGATATCTTTCATAATGCCAGATAAATCTCGATATGAGTGAGGTAAAATATTTTATAGTGGTAACAAAAATTCACCAATCAATCTACAACAAAAAATAATTTGTTAATATAAAGAATATTAATGGTACATATTTCATCCTTTATTTACTAGTGATGAACTAACAACAATTAAAATAGATGAAAAAAGATGACATATATGGAATATCTTAACATCCATGAGATTGCTATGTTTGATAAACCATTCATAACCTTCAAGTTCAATAGCAACAATACAACAGAGAGAAGAGTTGTTTGGGAGCCTTCATAAAGGGGCTCGTATGCTTTCTCAAATATAGGTAAATCATGAACATCATCAAAGTCATCTCGATCATCATGATCAGCTCTACCACTAAATGTGTCATGGATCAATGTATTTGTACCATCATCTTCAACTATGTTTTATGGCGCATGATCATCTTCTTCGATATTCACAACTCCATGTTCTTCCACTTGCAAAACCACATTCTCCGAGCCGTGATAATCCATATCATCTGCCCTAGGGCACCCCACCTTTATAATAATGATAGACACAAATAAACCATGATCATGATCAAGTGATTATATATATATATATATAATGTTAAAACGATATAAACATTTACAAATTCAATCAATATAAACACATATAATGAACAACTTACCAATGGACGATAATCATGCCCCCCTTCAACGTGACCATGCCGCCTACAATGTTTCTCAACTGTTGTGATTAAAAGTTGTATCGTCTTTAAGCCCTTGTAATTATTGCAAGGACAATAGCATTTCCCATCACCCTTTCTTTTCAATCTAGCCCACAATCTATCAAGTGTATCTTCATTTTGTTCTGGACTAATATTATCTGACATGATTTTTCTTTACCAAGCTTGACTATTTAGATCTTCAGAAAATATCAAACTCACACTCCAATAATTTTTATTCATAGACAGGTAAAAAATTTAATAATTCTGATATTTTACACCAAAAAAAATTAGCATGCAACCACCCCTACAAAAGAGAAGATAGTCTGAAGTTAATGACCCCAAAAAACACTTTAAAATGTTAATTCTAAAACTTATTAAATTCTGATTTTACTATGATTTCCAACCATTAAGACTCCTAAAATTAGAATATTGAACTTGATCACAAACTTCTTACAACGATGGAGGTAGTGAGCTAGTAAGAGCAAGTGACCCATTCCTAAGGAGCAACAAGTCAGAATCATCATTGCTAATGTCAATATAGATTTATCCTTTTAGTTAAAGATGCAATGTGTCACTTCTTATGATGAGCTTATCCCTAGGGCCCTCAACATTGAGAGAGCCCTAATCGCACAAGGAAGCACACACTAGTAGAATTTGGAAAATAAATGACTAGGTGATTAAAACTTTTAGTCACAACAACTAAAAATGACTAAATTCTGCTCATTTTTACCAACTCAACTATAAATGAGTAAATAAATTACTAGTTTGGTCATTGATTAAAAATTATTTAGTCACACAAATAAAAATGACTAAATAGTTAGTCATTTATTTAGTCACAATCCATTTGAATAAATTATTTAAGGAATCAAGAATATAGCCCGCAAAAATACTCTAAAACTTTAATAAACATACCCTAAAACTTTTGTCAAAATCTTATTTTCAGGCGTAGCCCACCAGAATGGAGTTTTCATTTTAATAAACATACTCTAAAACCTTCGTCAAAACATTATTTTCAAGCATAGACTGCCAAAATGGAGAAGTGTTTCTGTAAAGAATGACAGAGAATGGTGAGGAGATGTGCGTGAAAGGAGGCATAAGATTCATTGTTACTTATCTCATTCCTGCTCTGCTCAACAAATCTTACATTATTCTCGCTACTATTTGTAATCTAGGTATTTACTTGACATATATTTGCATAATCTCAAATTCCTTCAGAGGCTTTTGAAGTATCAATGTATCCTATATAGGGTTTAGAATGATTTCTTTTGATTAAAAAAATAAATAAATGATGTATTTCCCTGTAATTAGATAATGTGGAGATCTCCTAAATCTGCCCTAGCACACTATCCTCTTTGGCACTATATTCATTACTCTAGCTACTAGGGTTTTGCATGTGACATCTTTAATATCTTCATGACCATGGCTTTTAAATAGATCTCAGTCTTTTCTTTAATCCTTTTCATGGTAACCCTTGAGTTCCATAATCCACCTTCAATCTCTTCTAAGAATAGTGTCTTAAGCTAGACTACATAGTATGCATATAAAGCAAGTCCTTCATACCTGTCATTGTTCCAAACCACCACTCACTGCCTTGCTTAAAATGTTGCCTCCATAAGCACAATAGCATGTTTTAAAATCATGGTTGCCAGTGATTGACCATTAAGGTCACCACTTTCATCAAGATACAATGAGATTTTTGTCTTCAAACTCAAGGCATTATGCAAGATAACATTGTGAATTGTTTGTTGTGTACGATTGATTTTATTGCACATTTACTGCTTTGCTAACTTCCTTTAAGACTGGGTATTGCACCCTCAATTGCAATCTCAAAAAGCTCACTCACTATCACTTGAAGATTCCTTTCATGAGCATCCTTCTATAAAATCAAACTATGCCCTATAGACTACCTACTTACTAGAGGGGACTCATTGTTTCATGGTATTATAAATCTTAAGATCCTTCAAGCTTATTGACACTACTTCACAGTCCACAAGGTATTATTCACTATTCTCCCATCTTTGATGAGTCTCAAAACACTGCTCAAACATGCAATCCACTACCTCCATTATACATTAATGGCTAAGAAGAAACATTGAACCTATGATTACCACTGTTACTTCATTTGGACAGTCATTCCCTGATTGCATTTTCCTTGTCTAACACTACCAAAAGCATTTGAAAAACCCTTAAGGTCAGCAAGGGGTTAAGGAAACTCACTGTTAAAATCTCCACTTTACTATGCAAGGTTTGAGCTTTATTATCTTGTCACTGCTCAGCCTTTTTTTGACTGTCACATCTCAAGTGACTATCATTCTTCTTACTGTAGATTTCATTTACAAATGTCACTAAGCTACATAGTGTGCTTGTTATTGGCTACAATCTTTAGATTGCAAGATTTTGTTATTAGCTACAATGTCTCAATCTTTTTGGTATTACAACCTCACTAATCCACTAGAGTTATTGTTTATGTTTCTACGGAGGCCTAGGGTTTGTACCCTAATCATGCTCTTACCAATGCTTCTATTGGTATTAAAAAACAACCTTAAATCTTGGGTCAAAAAATTAGTTGTCTTGAAAAAGTTGTGGTATGATCTTGGATTTTATCCTAGAGTGTTTGGGAAGCTTGTGTTTGATCATTAAGGTACGTAAACTTGATCAGGGAAATGTATCTTATATAGAATGGGTCTTGCTTTAATACTTTCCATATGTAATGGTTATTAGCAGATCACATTATTATAGTTTGTGGTAACCCAAGATTACATTCAAGTATGTAACAAACTCGGTTTGTAGTTTAAGCTATACACTTTTAAGTAACATTCATAAGGTTTAGAAAATCTTGATCACTCTCTAGAATAGCCCATTAAACATGGGTTGTGCTTGAATGCACTATATAATTGATATAACACAACCACTCTGCATATCAACCAGAGTTATAGGCTCTTTATTGCAGCAAGAGGTAATCACTTTTTGATCATGCTATAATTACATCCTAACCTGTTAAACTTGAGACAATCTGAATGCACCCAATGATGATTGACACTTACATTATACAACCTGAATTAACTACATTAAATGAGTGCCTCCATTTCTATCACAACATAGCCACATTAAACTTGGGTCACACATGAATGCATCTTGTATTTGTTATAGCACAACTGTGCCACATGACCAATAGAGTTATGGATCACATAATTATAATCACAAGAATCTGTTCCTTGGTTGTGATCTTATAGTGATTCCACACAACAAAATCTGGACATGAAATTCTCAAAACCCTAAACCTTTAAAAATGAAATCTAATGAGATGCTGCTTTAAAATATGATTTTCAAACCTGGAACTACAAATCTAACTTCACAACTAAATTCTGCAAAAAGACAAAGACTACCCTCAACTTGGCGATATCTTCTTGATTTTTTTTCTAATTTTTCCCAAGAAAATCGTCCTTAGTTCTCCACAAACTGTCTCAAGTAGAGAAAAACATTGTCGCAATAAATCAGCGAACTCACTTTTCTTTATGTCAGCCACAATTTGATTTTTTTATATTTTTCATGTTTGTCAAAATTTTGACGAAACCTAGGTTCATCGAAATTTCGACAAACATCGGGGATAAAATTTCAAAAAATTGAAAATTACACATCAAATTTTACAAGCACTTGACGATACATCAAATTATACATATTTCGTTGAACATTTTCGTTGGATTTTGCAATCAAATGAATTAGTGTCTATATCCCCTAGCTATGTTCCCACCCTTATGCAAAGTTTATCTCCTCGCTACTCATCCAACCCCTCCTCCTCCACCCACCCTACCTCCATCACGCCTCCTCACCTCCCTTGCAATTGCTTAGATGCAATCGTATACTGAACCTAGTCATGGAAGTGTCAACCATAGTGGTGTATGCTCTCTCCACCACCATATCTATGATGGAATATCCCTTACATCCACAACATCAACCTTATCATCCCAACCCACCCTTTGCATCTCTCGCTATCTTTTCTCTATTGTAGCTTTTTCAATCAAAGCCCCCCATTGACCCACATCTTTGGCCACTCATGTAAATAAATGTGGATCTACTAGTACATCCCATTACAGACAAAACTAGTAATGTGTGCTCAATTTAGTCAATATCTCTATTAGTTATGCATATCTCCCAATAAGATAGCACTCTATCATCACAAACTACATATACCTTGCATCATCTAGCCACCCCTCCACATACCTCCATAATATCCATACAATATCCTCCCTCTACATCTCATTTAATACCTATTACTAGTATTCCATATCACCAATCCATCAATATCAAACTATCATCTCCCATCCAAACACATAGATCTCACCAAATTCCATCTCTACCTTGTCACCAATGGGATAAAGAACTATAATGTTTCCCCAAGCCCACCCATGTAGTAGTGTCACATGCTTGATGATGCTTCCATACTTTTACATCACTAGGTACAATTTCATGTATAGGTGTGTCAACATGCACACACCCCATGAAAATATTTTCCCATGCTCTACCATGCCAACCACACAATCTACTAGCTTGATTAAAAATGCTCACCACTCTTGTCAAGTAGCATAATTCCATTTCCAATAGTTTCCATCACCAAGGGTAGGTATACTACCATCCCCTTGCATTTATCTAAGTCAATGCCCTATCTCTCCTCAGTAGGCCTGCTCTCCCAAATATTTTTGTCAAGGATGTATCCACATCTATGGCCAATTTGTACACTAGGTGAGTCTAAATTGGCACCCACAGAATCCACCATCCATCCTTGATTGTAATCATTATCTCTTTGGTTGGAAGAAGGAATGTGCTTGTTTTCAACCACCGTCACTTTGCTAAAAATGTCACCATTACCCAATGCAGTTGGGTTGTCATCATCCTCATAATATAATCCATTCCACATGCTCATAGTGTCACCCACTCTTTATCCTTGAAATCCTCCATCAAAGTCAAAACCACTAATCATATCTCTCATGTCTCTAGTGGCCTCATTCACTCTTGCACATCATTTCACAACACCCATTACCCATAATTAATCCACTAACTTATTTTTCTACATGCATATATATCCCCCTTTATCCCTCTTTCCTACTAGATGTAATTTCTAAGTTAACCCATGTATTTGTTAGGTATCTCACACAACTATTATTTTCCCTAAATTCTCATACTTTGTGCAACCACTACGCTATTGTACACAACAACTATGAACTACCATAATTGTCATTTTTCAAAACTGTTATGATTATGCAAATGCTATATTTTTATACATCCATTATGCTTTTTATGGAGCCACTAATCTTCATTGAAACTATTGTAACCCTTCATGTAGCCACCTCAACCCATGAAACATATATTTATTCATGTATTTACCACTTCAATGGTTGCATCATTAAATCATATATACCCTCATTAATGACCCCCCAAAGGAACAAATGACCAATTTAGTGGTACCTACCATTGGCCCTCAGTTTGCTAGTGTAAAAATCTGAATGTATACACCCAAAATTACCACATTTTTTTGTTAAAACTTTATTATCTTATAGATGTTCGATAGTCTCAACTGAATACTCAAGGTTTCACAACAACCAATCTAGGATCTTTTATCCTTTGGGCTCACTTGTTCTTATAGAACATTTCACAAACATGATTCTACAAACCATGCTTCCATCCTTCACAAAATGGGTAACGTAATGGCCATACATGCCAAAAGAGGTCAAGAATAAAAATATATGCTCTAACCAAAGACATCAACTCAATAAGACCAATCCAAGTCTTGATTCACCTACATAAAAATCATAGCATGACCAAGGGTTTTTTTGTAAGTCCAAAAATATCTTATACCCTTCCTCGGATTTTGAGAAAGAAACCAAGTATAAGACCACCAATGATTTTGAAAATACTAAAGGACCTTGTACCCTTCCTTGGGTTTTGGAATCCAACTAGGTAGAACTCCAATCCTCCTTAAGGATTCTTCTGAACATCAGGAGACTACCATATTTTATTGTGATATTTATATTGAAGATTTCATTCCTTCCCTTAATCAAGGGATTCTCTTGAATTATTAAATCTTGTATTATTAATAAAGTTATTATAATCTTTCTTAGACACACACTAAGCCCCATCCCTAAACACTTGAGTATTAAGAACATCCTTTGTTTCCTAGAATACCTACATACCCTGTTTCCAAACAAGATCAAGGCATAAAATACATAGTTTTGCTTTCTACTCTAAGTTTGATGTGAATTGTTGTGAAATCCTAAGTATTCAATTGAGACTATCAAACATTATTAATAAGATAATAAAGTTTTAACAAAAAAATTGTTGTACTTTTGGGTGTATCGATTCGAGTTGTTACAATTAGACACCTATAACACCCTAGATTCTCTACCCAATGCTCCTCAACTAGCACATTCTCCATCTTGTCTTTGCTACTCTTGAACTGTCCTCTCATAATTACTATTGGCTAGTGTGAAAATGAATAGTTTTTCACTCCCAACCTTATTTATTCACCCCATTTCACAGTTTTTTCTCCCATTTCTTCATTTCACATATGTTTTCTTGATTCCTCTATTTTTCTTCCATTCACCCCCTTTTTCCCTCCTTTATCCATTTTTTTCTATTATTTTCTTCTTTTGAGAGGCCACCTAGGCCCTTTTCACCCACTTACCCTCTCAAGGGGGCATAATCATTCTACCATATTTTCTCCATTTCTTTTACATTGGGGCATATTATTCTCCCCTTAATTCTTTGAATGTCCTATATTTTATTTTTATTTTAAATGGCATTATTTTAACACCATTTTAAAGAGGGGAAAAATATAGACACCTAAAATTGACACCTTGTCAATTTTGATTATTTCTTCTATAATTGATAAAATATATTTGATAAATTACCTTATCCCCAACATCTATATTAATTAAATGATATCTTTAATATTTAATTAATATTTTCTACTAGCTCCATAGTCCCCACTCCTCATCTAAAATTATATCTCCCATTCATTCTTAAATTCTAACCTTTGCTAAATATTTATCTAATAATTATTTACCTAGACCTTTTATCCCTGTTCACCCCAAATTAAATAAATATTCATATTTATTTAATTTGTTATTTTTTCACTTTTCATCATCTACCCTAATCCTTCATTATCATCTAATCCAAATCTAATCATTTGTGCATGGGTTTATCAATGATTAATCGAGGTTACCTCACTTGAGTCTCAACGAGGATCCACTTGTCATAGCATGTGCATGCATGCACATGACATGTGGTACTTGGAGGTATGGGAAAATATTCTACTCCCCTAATTTTGAATTTGGCCTATGTGTTGGAGTACGATACCACTGAGAGGGGGTGGTGAATCAGTGGTATGACAAATTAAAAACCTTGAATTAACCTTTCAAGATTTTAAACTTATAATATGTGAGACCAGAACAGTTTAACTATTAAGTGCAACATCATATATGTAGAGCAATCGAGCTTGTTTCATCATTAAGAGTATAAGAAGATCTTCAATTTGACTTGATCAATTTTGCACTGATTTATGCTCATGGTATTTCATTGATACAAACATTCATTGATTGAATGCAACATCAAAACAATTAATTGTGAAATACTTGAGCAAACACAAAGATAATCAGAAGAATACAATCACACCATAACACATTTTTTCTTGAGTGGAAAACCATCATAGGGATGAAAAACCACTCAATAAAATGCCTCACTAGAAAAGCCTCATTGGCAACAAAACACCTCACTGACAACACAAGCCTCACTGGCTACAAAATGCCTCACTAGCAACACAAGCTTCACTGGCTACAAAATCATTGTCTCACTGACAACTTTGCTCAAATAAGATAAAAATCAATATATAGAGGATCACTCTATTTCTCTAATGCCCATGGAAGTTTATAGCTTTAATTCCTTTTATGCCCTCTAAACTTCACAACATTTGAAGTTTAGAACACACATAACACATTAAAACAATTTTCTACCTTTTTCAACCAATCACTGTATTTTACAATAATCTTTTAAACAAAACCTTGTGTTTACAACTTATACAATATTTCAAGAATACAGTTTGACAGACAATTGCAGTATAAGGTTTCTGAAGAAACCTCTCTTTACAACAATCATAACATATGAAGCAAAATAGTCTAGCAATCTAAACCTCCAACTCAATGTAATAGCATTTTCAAAAATGCCCATTTAGGATTTTGATATTCAAAGCATAATGTTCTTAAAGCACTGAAAAATTGATTCATGCTTTCTCAAAATTTTCAGTACATTCTCTAACCGAATAGCAAGCTTCAATCTCACATACATATAACAATCATCAATCTGGTAAATTTTGATACAACCATACCTAATTTATTGCAATCGAAAACAACTTACAAATCTTAACTATCAAATCCACAACTGAAAAAAAATGAGATTGATTGTTGTCCCCCAAAATTTGTATGTCATCCATTCTTCCATGCCTCATAACCCAAGCTTTCAAACTTTTGAAACAATAGACCAAATAGTGTAACTGCACAATCCATCGAAACTACCACCACTAACTGTCAAAGAAAAAACTTTGTGAAATTGTTGCTCACCCATGTCGAAACATCAAGCCCTAAGATCACTATTGTTGAGTATACACCGTTCTCCATACTTTATCCAAGCCCTAACTTGACCATTGAGTTTTACAATATGATCAACTTTTAGGGAAAATCAAAAGATATTCATTATATTGGTATTTATCATAATGTTGTTTATTTTGTCAACCAAAATAAAACATAATCAACATCTTGTGTCAACTTTAAGATTTAATAATTATTGTTGTCGATGATGTATTTAAATTTCAACAAATACCTCCCAAATCCACTTCATTATTTCTTTTTCCAATGCAATAACACTTTTGAAACTACCTTGTAAATAATGAATTTGTCACCAAGAAATGTGTATTTTGACTTGTATTTTCACATAATATGCCTTGAGTTTTCTAATGCAGTAATTTTCAGTCAAATCCCATGACATAATGTTGTCTCATAGTCCCTAAAAGAATGAAACCAAAGCTTATGCAAGGCCAACAAGCTATCCCATATCTAAATGTATGCCATCTCATTATATCAACACCAAACAAGTAGTGCTAAACCTTCAATGAATGCCAATACTATACACCATGAGTGTTATTTTGACATCAATGCCAAACTAACCCAATGTCAAAGGGGTCAACAAACTCCCCCTTTGGAATTAATGTCAAACCTTCCAAATAACCTGAAAGAATTTCACCTATAGAAACACCAAAGCACCGCCATGTCAACAATCAACAAATTGAAACTATCAACAATCAACCAAATGAAATTTTGAACCTGTGTGTACAAATAAAAAACTAAATTCTGAATGTAATGTATGCTCTTCTCCCCCTTTTGACAACAATTCCAAAGGTCAAAGGGGTAGTAAATCAACAAATGGCTATTGTGGTAGCATAACCTGTATAGAAACCAACTGTCTAAAAATATCAAATAGCTTTAAACTGAAATGCTTCAAAATGAGTCAATTTAAGGATGAATACTAGAAACAAGTATGACACTACAAATGAAGCATGATAAAGCATGATAGGAAACAAGTTGCAAATGAAGCATGAGTATCAACCACCTTCCAAGCCATTATGATTGTTCACTGTCATGCTATGATATACTGTCCCAAATAAATTAAACCTTGTGTTATCACTGCAAGTGACTTAGAACATTGTCAAAGACCACTGCTTGAGAAAGATGTGGCAAGAAACCATTATCATCACATAAGGCACTACAAGTCACTGTTAGATCAGTGTGATCAAGATTAAAAGTCACTGTCCCCAAACCATCAACATGCAACTTGTAATCATTTGTCACCCAACCTCATAAAGTTCATTATGATGCATGCACTTTTCATAAGACTACCTTAATCTTGGGAAAACACATAGGCCTCATTTTCATGCTTCATACAACCTCTGTCCCTCTGAATTCACACTTTGAATTAACACAATCACTCTATATTGTATGCCTTTATATATGTCTATATGTTGTATCAAAACGTCCCAACTCAGCATGCTATGAAACAAAACCTGTGTGACTTGTTATTGCATTGAACTCAACACTGCAAGCTTGAGAGAATGGGGGAAAGGGTAATAAGGTTTTCACAACCCTTTACTTAGACATCCATGCATATTTTTACCTCTCAATGATGGCATAGAAATGAGAGTACAAGATCCACTCTCAAAGACTCTCTGTAACATATGTGACCTCTTTCTCCCCTCCATAATTTTCAAAAAACTTGTAAATTGACATACCCTAGCTTCATGTATGTGATTTCTAGAAGGGTTCTTTCCAAAATGGACCAGAACTCATATCCTTGATAACTATACTTCATTTTTGTAGATGATGATGATTTCACTTGACCAATTTTCTCAAAAATAACTTCTTCTCCTATGAACACTAAGTAACCACTTGATTCACTACTTTTTGCAATATTTCAAAATTAACTCAGATACACCATCTCAAATTGCATGCACCACTTTATGACTTTCAAACTAACTGCATATAAACATCCTTTGAATTCCTCTATCTTTCAATAATTTCCTTACAAACACCTTTTCACTTTTGCATAGATGTTTATGAGATGAACGTAACTTTTTAGCTTCTATTCATGTGTAATCATGTCCAGGAATGAGACATGCAAAGTCCTTCCTACAAATGCACTTTTCCAAGTTTCCTTTGGGATCACACTAGTAGGTGGAGTTCAACAAAAAATCATAAGGGCTTATATTTCTTCAAAAATTGTTAACTTTTAGACTAATATGTAGCCTTCACATGGTTGGCTAAATTTAGCCAAAAAAGAAACATGACCCTAATTTTCTCAAAGATTCACCAAAGAATTAACTCTTCCATATAGATAAAAGAAAAACTCAATACTGCACTCATTATGTTGTAGATACTAGAAACACACATAGAAAGAAAAAATATTATGCATGAAGAAGACTACCAAGAGCTTAATTTTGATTGTCTCTCAAAGTTTTTAAAGCTCCCAATCTAGCACAAGTTACATTTCTAAGATGATATATTTGAAGTAGTTTTCCAAACATTCATGAGCTTTGACTATTCCTTCACCTTATTCTATGAATGCTATGATATGATCAATCAATTTGACACTGTATGAATGATCTCTCTTGATATCTAGGCATCAGTGATCTATCCATCAAGATGATCTAGAAATCAATCTCTTGATATCACATCTTATGACCACAGTGATGTCACTGTTTATTCAAATTAATTTCATTTCATGATTGCACTGTGAAACAGGCCAATAAACTGTTGCAAGAGCATTCTGATGTGTACACTGTGTCACTTACTTGCCCTGTCACTATTCAAAAACTTGTCATTATAGCTGGCACCAATATCACTATGTCAAACATTACTTGAAAAACATCTTGAATGACCAATCATTTGTTCAACATTCAAGAAAAACATGAGTTGTACCTTGTCATAATGTAACACATCATTGCAAAAAACCTAGGACCCTGTCTCAAGACTTCCAATTCAGAGAGAAGAAAAAATGAGTTTGTTTTATCACACTTGTCAATATCTTCACACCATATAACTATCATGATACTTGTACTATTACCATACCCATGAAATAAGAAACCATTGTCAAAACAATAGAACTACTTGTGCAAACCACTATCATATTATGCAAGATGAGTAAAGACCGCTTTCAATGATTATCAAGATCAAACCATTAAACCAAGAGCCAACCAATATTCTTTGCACATGTAACTTATTGAAGCTCTAAAACCTTTTTAACACCCATTACCATGAAAGAAGAGACAAAATGTATATATATTTACTTTTCACTGATGTCTTTCAAAGGTCTTTACTACTGTTATGCTGTCAAAAGTGTCCTAACAATGCATCAACATGAAAACTATGGTAAGAAAATTGTCTTGTCCTGAAGGTATTGTACTGAATGAACATCATGCTACCACATTAATATAGCATAGGATCAATCAAAAACTCTCCTCCTCCTCTATCATAAAGACTGTCAGAACCATGACAAGGCAAAATCATGGCAAGTAGATTGTCCAAATCATTGTATTAACTCAGTGAAAAACACTGCAAGTCCAAAGAGGGAATCACTGCACTTATCATCTGCAACACATAATTGACTTTTCACTGTCATCACATTGGACTTCATTTTAGGAGGATTAATACCAAGTTCACAAAGATGATAAAAAACATAAAGATTGTACTAGGCTAGTTACAAAATGATTCTTCTAACTCCTTGGGGCAAATGATAATACATTTGACAACTCCCCCTGACTTTAAGCTAGTTCTCATGTAGTGGGTAATATCTTTTGAGTAACATTTATTGATTTTGGTTTTTCATCTCTTGGATCTTTTTTTCTTCTCCATACTTGTATAGTTTTTTTCTTCTCCTTACTCAAGGTATTTTTTTGCTTTTGTTTGAACATGTAGTTCCTAGATGGCTTCATCGAAATTTTCTTACACCATTGTGCTTTGTGTCCAAACTCATTACACCTATAACATATAATGTTGTTGTCTAGACCAAAGAAAGGATAATTTATTCTAGGCATGTTGTATGGACCTCTCTTAACATTCCTCACATGATTATGACTCTTATTCATCCAACAATTTCTTGTTCTATAGTCTCTAGCTCTATGACCATAAACATGACAAGAATAGCAATAACCATGAAACTGAGAGTAGTTGTACCTTATTGAGTGGTATTTCCTAACAGGTAAAGATCTTGAGAGCCTGTTTGTTTTCCTCTTCCAACATTAACAACTATACCTTTTGCTTTCTTCTTGTCTTCATCAGGAGAAGTAGAGTGATAATTCAAGTCTATCTTCTTTCTAGAAGTATTTATGGATTTCGAACATTGTAATTCTTCATAACCTAGACCTGTAATGTATTTGTGATGCTTCTTCTTACTCAATATGTCATTCAAGAAATCAGTAATCTTTTCAAACAAAAAACTCTTGTGTAATTTAGAGGATGCTTTTTCTAGCTCCTTTCTCAAAGAGACTATTTCTAACTCTATTTTTAGGCACTCACTAGTCTTGACTTCAAGATCAGATTTTGTAAAATCAACAACCCTTTTAGCTTCTTCAACTTCAGTTTTTAGACAAATAATCAGTTTATTATATCATCAACTTTATTTCTTGCTTCTTCAAACTCTAAAGAAACTTTTGCAAAATCTGAACATACCTTGTCTTTGGAATCTTTTTCTTGTTGAAGTTGGTCTTTTAATTTCTAATTTTCTTTACTGAGTTGCTTGATTATATCTAGAGCACACAAGAGTTCACCCTCTAAATCAGCTTCACACTCCTATTCATAGTCATCTTCATCTACAAAGAGATCTCTTTCTTCATCACCAATCTCAACAACAAGATCATCCTTTTTATCACACTTTATATCAACATTTAGGAGAGACTCATGCAACAACTCATTACATGACTTGATTGGGATTTGTTGTAAAACCTTTTGCTTGGCATCATTATTTTCTCTATTTATTCTACATTTTACCATGGTACTCCACTATCAGTATCTACCCAACCCTCTTAGACTTCTATAGGGAACCTATGCTCTAATACCACTTGTTGGAGTATGATACCACTGAGAGGGGCGGTGAATCAGTGGTATGACAAATTAAAAACCTTGAATTAACCTTTCAAGATTTTAAAATTATAATATGTGATACCAGAATAGTTTAACTATTAAGTGCAACATCATATATGTAGAGCAATCGAGCTTGTTTCATCATTAAGAGTATAAGAGGATCTTCAATTTGACTTGATCAATTTTGTACCGATTTATGCTCATGGTATTTCATTGATACAAATATTCATTGATTGAATGCAACATCAGAAAAATTAAATGTGAAATACTTGATCAAACACAAAGATAATCAAAAGAAGACAATCACACCATAACACAATTTTTCTTGAGTGGAAAACCCTCATAAGGATGAAAAACTACTCGATAAAATGCCTCACTGGAAACACATGCCTCACTGGCTACAAAATGCCTCACTGGAAACATAAGCCTCACTGGCTACAAAATCATTGTATCCCTAACAACTTTGCTCAAATAAGATAAAAAGAAATATACAAAGGATCACTTTGTTTCTCTAATTCCCATGGAAATTTATAGTTTTAATGCCTTTTATGTCCTCTAAACATCACATTTGAAGTTTAGAACATGCAAAACACATTAAAACAATTTTCTGCCTTTTTCAACCAATCACTGTATTTTACAATAATCTTTTAAACACATCCTTGTGTTTACAACTTATACAAGATTTAAAGAATACAGTTTGACAGACAACTGCAGTATAAGGTTTTTGAAGAAACCTCTCTTTAAAACAATCATAACATCTGAAGCAAAATAGTCTAGCAATCTAAACCTCCAACTCAATGTAATAGCATTTTCAAAAATGCCCATTTAGAATTTTGATATTCAAAGTATAATGTTCTTAAAGCACTAAAAAACTGATTCATGCTTTCTCAAAAAATTTAGTGCATTCTCTAACTGAATGGAAAGCTTAAATCTCACATACATATAGCAATCATCAATCTGGTAAATTTTGATACAGCCATACCTAATTTCTTGCAACCGAAACCAAATTACAAATATTAACTGTCAAATCCACAACTGAAAAAAAATGAGATTGATTGTTGTCCCCCAAGCTTTGTATGTCGTCCATTCTTCCATGCCTCATAACCCAAGCTTTCAGAATTTTGAAACAATACACCAAATAGTGTAACTGCACAATCCATCAAAACTACCACCACTAACTTTCAAAGAAAAAACTTTGTGAAATTGTTGCTCACCCATGTCGAAACATCAAGCCCTAAGATCACTATTGCTGAGTATACACCGTTCTCCATATTTTCTCCAAGCCCTAACTCAACCATTGAGTTTTAAAATATGATCAACTTTTATGGAAAATAAAAAGATATTCATTATGTCAACATTTATCATAATGTTGTGTATTTTGTCAACCAAAATAAAACATAATCAACACCTTGTTTCGACTTTAAGCTTTAATAATTATTGTTGTCGATGATGTATTCAAATGCCAACAAATACCTCCCAAATCCACTTCATTATTTCTTTTTCCAATGCAATAACACTTTTGAAACTGCCTTCTAAATAATGAATTTGTCACCAAGAAATGTGTATTTTGACTTTATTTTCACATAATATGCCTTGAGTTTTCTAATGCAGTAATTGTCAAGGCAAATCCCATGACATAATGTTGTCTCATAGTCCCTAAAAGAATGAAACCAAAGCTTATGCAAGGCCAACAAGCTATCCCATATATGAATGTATGCCATCTCATTATATCAACACCAAACAAGTAGCACTAAACCTTCAATGAATGCCAATACTATAGACCTTGAGTGTTATTTTGACATCAATGCCAAACTAACCCAATGTCAAAGGGGTCAACACTATGTACTTGGGGCATGAAGAAAATATTTCTTTCCCCATATATCTTAATCTTTAATTCTCCCATGTAATTGGAGTATGGGATACTTCAAAAGTTACCTTTTTAAAATTCCTCCCAAAGTACCTTATAGTACCCCATCAAATCTATACCATCCAGTTTCCCCCAAGTTCAATTTCTACCATTGATATTCCTACAATTTTGGAGCCTCCCTTTTCAACCAATCTCCATCATTCACTTGTCCATCTCTCCTTCCTTGAAATATCTCATGCATTTTGAGCCCTTGGCTTTCTCCTTGCATTTTAGCCCTCTATTGGACCCTCCAAAAATCTATAAATTGGAGGCCCCTTAATCCATTTACACCAATCTTTTGAGTGCAATATTATTTTTTTGAATTAATCACTTGCATCAATTATCAATTCTCACAAATCTGCTTTAATTTGTGTAACTAGGAGGCTTAATATGGGTATCATTATATGCTTGTATTGTTTGTAAATATATTTTATGCCTAATATAGAGTGTTTATTTTTTATTGTGATTTAGTACTTTAACTTGTTTTAGGTTTATCATTTGTATTCACTTTCACTTGCACACAATAGCTTGTATCTTGTGTAAATTTTCACTTTTTTGATCTTGTTGAGATCCTTTTGTTCCTTGTATTTAGAGGAAAACTTAATATTGGGGTATTTGGCTCTATGATTTTGTTGGTGTAAATATTATATTTTTCCTAGGATATTTTAATTTTAAGTGGGATATTGCACCTATTTAATAATTTTACTTAGGATATTAGGAATATTTGTTTTCCCTCACCTAGGTGCATAATAATGGCATGTGTACACCTAAGGTACACAAGTGCCACCATTGCATCATTAATCCTTTGATTAATGATAGTTAGGTGCTGCCTTTTTTTAGTCATGACCACTTCTATCTTAGTCTTATTGAGTTAATTGATCCACTAATTGGTAGTTGAACTCTTGACCTCTTAGTCATACTAAGTTAACTTACAGGTCCTAATTAAGAGTGACTGTGATTTAAACTTGTGACCTCTTCAATATGTCATTTATTTGATTCAATCATCCAAGAGGCCTATATATTTATATATAATCCTTTGTATTTTATTTTTTCACATACTCTATATAAGAATAGTTGTTGTTTGCATTATGGATCATTTTTTTGTTTTTATTTATAACTTTTGTAACTCATCTCCTATCACCTAGATCTTGGCTCATGTCTTTGGATTCTCATTGAATCTTACAAGTTGTTTAAAACCCTTACTAGTATTGTTTGGTCTAGTGTTGAACATTTATATTCAAACTCTTATTATCATTTGATGGAATCTTGTGATTTGTAACGCCCCGCCACGCAACCCTATGGAAAGTTGCAATTTACTAAACAACCAAACTATTTTTTTTTGAAAAAAGAACAATAGCATGTAAGCTAGAACAATTCACATACAAGTTCACTTAACCATTGCAATTAATCCCCTAAGGTTGTGAGACCGTGTTACTTAAACCAAATGCGAAACATGGATAAAACCATAACATATAATTACTTAACAATTAAAGTTCACATACATTCCAAACATAATAATTTACATCCAAGAGTATGAGATACCTCTTGATTCCAATAACAAGATTTACAATAAGATTACAATACTCATTCCCCGAATGAGGCAAGTCCAACAAATATGATTACATATTACAATTCCACCTCGATAACAACTAAGGGGTAATAAAATACAATAAGAACTGAGAGAACAAGGCATGAGAAGAAACTGATTCCCACGAGCTCTCCAGCTGGAAATCACGACCACACGAACAAGAAGAAGTACCAACAGAATAAGATGCACGCCACCCGACCACGTGGAATCCAAAAGGTTCCACTCCCTCTGTGCTAGGAGATAGTAACCAGGAATTCCTACACAAGACCATCTACCACTAGACACGGCCACGCAAAACTGATACAAAATAAATACAAGTACACATCACATGACATGAATGGTCATACGCACAACTCTAGGTACGACTCACACAACACCGTCATAGGTTACATTGCTTCCAGACATATAATAGATCAAGAGTGTCACAAATATTAAATAAAAACTGTTGACTTAGGAAGAGTGTCATCGCATAGCTCGTCAAGGGATATCCTCTGGGAATCTTCCTAGGCCCCGGCCCCCACTCCGTGGGTTATCCTGGTAGCCTCAACCAAAATCTCGGCACCAATGCTTACTCATGCGGAACCAAATACCTCTCGTGAAGATGAGATAGATGATCT
Source organism: Sequoia sempervirens (assembly GCA_007258455.2). Lineage (NCBI taxonomy): Eukaryota > Viridiplantae > Streptophyta > Pinopsida > Cupressales > Cupressaceae > Sequoia > Sequoia sempervirens. The sequence goes on from VDFB02000007.1 coordinate 233,291,388, forward strand.
TGCCATTCCAGGCCTTCCCATCTCATCCCAAGTCTCAAACAAGCCCTTGGGTCCATGAGCGAGGCACAAATTATCTTGTTTAATGTTTGATGCAACCTAAGCTTCTAAAAGTTTAATTTAGTTATCACTGAATTAACCAACTTACAAAGGGTTATCCTGGCACCACTTTGTGCGCCGGCGCCTATTGCAAGCCACTCTCCTAAGACAACCCACATGGTTAAAACCATAATAGGTGACCATATAACACGACCTCTCCAATCCAAGGAGGTAACAAAACAAGGAAACTCACTCCAAACACTAGAGGAAAACAAGGTTAAAACCCTCTCCAAACACTGGAGGCAATAAGGTCAAAACCCTCACCAAACACTGGAGGAAAACAAAGTACACATCCACTCCAAACATAGGAGGAAACAAATTACAAAAACCCACTCCTTTCAAAGGAGGTACAAATCAAGAACTCACTCCAACACGGAAAACCACAAGGTTAAGACCCTCTCCAACACTGGAGGCAACAAGGTCAACCCTCTCCAAACACTGGAGGAAAACAAAATACAAACTCCACTCCTTCCAAAGGAGGTAACAAAACATCCCTGTTTGTGAGAACCGGGTGAAACAACATGGTGTCACATGCACATTTTCCCATGACACAACAAAATTGACTCACGTGCCACAATCCCATACCAATACATGAACTCCTATCTGGAAGACTTCAACATTTACTCTATTCTCCCAACATTGAGAAAGAACATATAAACACTAAAAGCATTTCGAGCAACCAAATGCGCTAATGTTCGGATTTCCTAAATCCAGTCAACACAATTTACATGACTTGCATTTATCCAATCAATCGAACCCATTTCTTTTCACGACATAGAAATATGCAAAGAACATATCACATATTCTAAATTTCACAACCATATTCCAAAATCAAGACATTTAAATACATAACATCATCGAACTGGAATTAAACCAATCAATCACTCTACGTCTCACAATCATATACTGAAAATAAATCCACTTGATTTATAAAACATTTGGATTAAATAAATTACTCTTATAGCAATAAGTCGAACAACTCAATCTCATATGTTTCATGAAATCATTCGTTACTTCTAAGTTTAACCACTGTATTCTATAAGTTAAACTTTTGGTAAATAATCAATTAGATCAAATAAATCAGTCTTAATCTCAACTCCGCATTAAATAAATCAACTAAAACTCATCTCTTCTTGTACACAAATATATTCCAATCGATTATACTACATAGTATATACATAAATCCTCTTGCTGACATTAAAGAATTTAATCCAATAATACAACTCTACTAGATCAATCTATAATTATTCAAAATCAAATTATCAACAAATCAACATTTGACAAATAATTTTTTTTGATTTAAATATATCATTCGCTAATCCTAAGCTCTTCAATTATGTTCCATAATTATTGATTAGAACCACCTGATTGAACTAAGTCAATCATTATCCCTAAGTTTCTCAATTGTCTTCCATACTTAGATCGTTTTGATATATAGACATCCAGATTAAATAAATTAATCCTTATTTCTAGGTTTCACTATTATATTCAAGATCAAGATATTTTAATCAATAACATTTAAGTTAAATCATTTAATCCATGTTTCAACACAGGATAATTAATCACTATCCATATTTTAATTAAAACGTTGGATCATACAACAATTTCATTTTGTCGATACAAATGGAGTGAACATTTCAAGTTCCTATTTTAAATATTAAACATCATTTAAACATGTGCCTCTTAAAACGTTATTTTTATATTTGAAGATTTCCTGATTATCCATATTAATCAAAATGAAATTTCTCAATAAAGATATTTGATTATAAAATCAACTTTATCCAATTATTGTCAAATTATCTAAAGTTCCCTTGACACCACTAAGGAATTCAATTTAATATTTAATTAAGTTTATTCGATTATGGATAGGATTAAAATAATCTTTTAAATATCATTGTTTACTAAAATGGCAATTCCATTTAAAAATAACTATTTCTCCCTCATTGAATAATTCGTTTTAATATGCATACTATACATTTAAAACCTCCACCAAATATATATATATTTCATTATTAATAAAATTTAATATTTTAATATAATAAAATATAATATCAAATATTATTTCCAAATATTTAATATTATAAAATATTATATATTTTATAACATTATTAATACACATATATATCTAATATTTTAATATTATGAAATATAATATAAAATATTATTTATAAATATTTTAATATTATAAGTCATAATATATAAAATATTATATATGTATATTTTATTGTGTTTTATTTTTGCAAATAATAATAAAACCCGTCCTCGTTTTTCGGGCCGCACGCGAGGCTTAGGTCGGGGCGCGGCTGTGTCCACACACAGTCGAACCCCCAACAGGGGTGGCTATGTATAAACACAGCTGAAACCCCAACAGGGGCGGCGGCTGTGTTCACACACAGCCGTCCCTGCGGCGGTGGCTGTGTGGGGGACGTGCTGGGCGCGGCTCCTCCACCGCGCCTCCTTTGGGTGGCGCGGTGGGATGAGCCCCCAACGCCCCCTCACAACAAACAAAAATTTCATTTTTAAATAAAAAATTTATTTAAATAAATAAAACCCAACTGCGGATTTTCTCAAATCCGCCCAGAAATTTTATCTGGGTTTTCATCAACAATTTCTAAGAATAGAAATATATATATATATATATATGCATATGTATATATATGAATGCATATATGTACATATATTTTTATTTTTCCCCATTATCATTTTCATTTGGACAGAGAGGTTTTCAATAAACACTTCCAGCTCAAATTGAGAAAATGAGCAATACATTTTGCAAAACTCAAACAAATTTTCCCAACAAAACCTTGCAACAAAACAATGGATTTTTCTACACAACCATAGAGTTTAGATTTCTGTTTTGACCATAAATCTCTTCATTTTTCCATTGCTTGATTTTTTTGTTTTGGTTTTCTTTTCAAAATCTCAATCATTTTGCAAGTTTTCAAAGAATAATTCATGGGTTTCATTGGATTCATCTACATTTCAAAGATCTCTAAAAAGCATGAAGAGGGTTAAATCTAGTTTTTCAAAATGAACAAAGCAAGACAAAGGAACCTGATTTTTCTCCAAAGCCTTCAGGATCCCATGGAGCTTTCGAACCCTCTTCAAGATCCAGCTCAAGCATACCTTCATCTTCTTCACAAATCCAAGCCCATTTCTCCCCAAAAATCCAAGATGAAAACTTAGATCCATTTCCTTTTGCAAAACAGGGTTTTTTTTTCCCCAAAAATGGTCAAAACCCTAAAAATCCCACTCACTAAATATAATTTAAAAACATGGGAATATTTCAAATTTTTAATTCAAAACCCAATTTTGAATTTTAATTCAACTTATGCATTTTCCAAATTTCTCATAAAACATAAGCATTTCAAAATTACCAATAAATGATTTCCTCAATCAATATTTTTCAAAAGTAAAATTAAAACATATTAATATTTAATTATTTATTTTAATTTAACTCTATCTATTCAAACAAGATTTTTATTTTATTTTAATTAAATCTCAATGTCCATTATAATTTCCATTTCCAATTTCATTTGAGTTTAGATATACAATAATGCCAAAGCCACTATTTCGTTTAATATATCACTATTAATCTAATTAATTAATAAACTAAATCTAGTTTATTAATTAATCAAATCAATCAATAACCCAATAATTATTTTATTAATTTCATCAAATAAATCAATAAAATAAATCACATTTCAACATTGCAACTAAACACATATTTAATCATTAATTAAACTATGCAAGCCATTTAATAAACTTTAAACTTGAAATTAAATAAATACTCAAGGGGAAATTGGCCAAATCAACACAACTAACCCCGACGACAACCCGACAACACGCTATGACTAGGATGACGACTTGGCTCAGAAAACCTAGCTACTATCTCCCAATTAATTTCCGTTGGTAATTGGACATGCTCACACCTATGAAACCAGGTGGATTCGATGTCATGTGCCTGCAAACCTGCAACAAAGAGCATGTCGAATGTGCAATATATATATAATATGATCAAACACACCGTGAAGAGGGAATCTCAGAATTGTAGGGCGCTCGCGAGCGAGTGATACAATCCGTCCCTTTCACCAATACAGTATCACTAACTGACGCGTCTAACATCAAGGATATGATCAATAGCATAAAACATCATTTAGTCAGATATCTTCTAAGTTATTCTAAAACATGTCATTAGAATACATCATAATAAGATAACATCACATCAACATATAGCTTCCACATCATTTAACAATCACGATCACAAGTACTCAAGTTCAAAAGTCAAGCATGTTCAGGCACAATCGTCACATTACGATATAATATATGCATCACTAATCAATACACAATCAAAAGATCACTAAGTTCAACAGTCACATCATGAGCATAATCAAACATACAAAGAACACTGCCGATCCAAATATCCAAAACGGAGGGGTGTTACATGATTAACCTTCGTGAATTTTTTAAATGACTTGTGATGGCTTGGAATTTGAGAGTAGATGAATTTGTATAAGAATTTAATTAATTCTTGTGAAATTTTATGAAAATTTGGAGTAATCTTTGTGTTAGAATAGGATTAATTTAAAATTGTATGTAATATTTTTGTGAAGCCATGAGATGCATGAAGAAGAAAATAGGTGTGTTTGTGTAAAACCTTTATGAGATTCTTGTGATAATCTTTTTTTTTGTGGATCCGTAGTTTTTATCAAAGATTAGGGGTTAACTAAAGTGGCATGTAACTTCATTTACGCTTGATGATGTTAATATAGTTGGGAGGTATCACTATTTTCATTGGCATCGATTGGATTTCATTTGAATCTCATTTATTGTTCTTTATGAAAGGAAATTGTTCTTTATGCTTCATTCAAATATTATTAAAATGTATTCAACCATGTATTTATGAAACCATAAAAATTCTGAGTTATATTATGTACATCATTTTGAGAGAAAATGAAAAATGTGTTGAATCCATTTGCATAACATTTGGGTATTTCCTTGTTATTTTTATAATGCATTAAATTATGGTTTTAGTTTATGCATGTGTGATTGGGTGAATTTTGGATTGAATGAATTATAGTTCAATTTTGTAGGTCTTGTAGTTTGGAAGTTATGTTTGGTTGAAGCTTTAGATACTTGGTGTTCATTATATCTATTGATCAATTTGTCTAATTGAATTTATGAGTCTAGAAAATCTCTATGGGAACATTGAACTAGAGATCTAAGCACTATTTTTTTGGAAAATTCTTTGTAGGTCAAGAGCATATAGGGGTGCTAGTGACCCATAGTGAAGTGGTAGGAGCTCCCAAAGGTGTTAGTGAACAATCGGTGAAAGATAGGAACTTTCCCTAGAGGGTCAAGAACATCATTAGGAATGTTTTATAGGATCAAGAGTGTCACACTAGTGCCTTAGTCTTCCATAATTTTTATATGAGTTGGTTTTCTAAGTGTTGTTTATTGTAATCTCATTTTTTGAATTTTGAATGACTATCATGAGCATGCTATCATGTTATTATATGATCGAATGTTGAGCATTAAGATTCTACTATCAAATGTATGCTTATTTCAAGATAGAATTTGGTTTAATGAGGTCATAATAAGAAAAATAGTATGGTGGTACCCCCTCTCTCTATATTTCTCTCTCATCAAAATGATTTGTTTTCTTTGAATATAGTTGAATCTATATATATGTGGTTTTAATTTAGCATTAAAAATAATGTAATATATCCATTTTATTTTGCATCACAATGAGTTGGATAAATGTACTATTATGTGGAAGTGATTTGATAGGTTGAATATCTTAGTAATCTATTTCTTATCACTACATTTCTATCTATTCTTGGGAAATGAATGAATGAGTCGTCTTATAAATGCATAATATGATGTTACCTTATGAAATATTCTATATTTTTTAGTCATGAATGTTATTGAAGTAGAGATTGACTTGTCAATATGACATATATGTATTCTCTCTACCTCTCTTCATCCTTGATGTGTAAATTCATTTAAAAGGAAGATCCATATCTTATGGATTGATAATAATAGGGAAAATATAGTCATTAATCTTGTGCATAATTTATCATTGTGTTCAAAATGTTACTCTCTCTCTCTCTTACTTATGAAATGAGTAACAGATTGATAAATGAACCTAATGAAGAAATTATAGTTAATTATTTTATACATGTAAATTTTAGGAATGGATAAAGTGAAATATTCTTTCTTATTGAATATAATTCATATGTTCTCCTTGTTTAATGAGTGAAAGGAATGAATTATTTTATGCACTTCCTTTCTTGAGTTTAGTATTTCACTTGTGTGTGTGGTAGACTTGTCATATTGTGATGTGTGCCACCCATCATAGATTTATATAACACCTCCATAATTGTGTGAAACCTATGGTTTTATACATGTTTTTATTGTTTGTGTTTAGTGTATTGATTCCTATCAACTACACTTGTTTGTGTGTGTGTGTGGTGCAGGGGCACTCTCATGCATATCAGATCAATTTTTGAGTTCTTATCTTTTTTTGTGTTATTTTATGTAAATAAGGTCATTTTGGACCATTAATGATCATTTGGAGTCATTTGTGAAAGTTTGGGGCCATTTGGATAAAATATGTAAAAGTTGCACAATATTGTCAAAGAGTTGTTAAACAACTTTTGTAAAAAGTGGAAAAATGGTGTTTTATGAACAAACTAATTAAAAGGTGGTTGGAAACACTTGGTATGGATGTAAAATATATAAATACACCCTCCAAACTAGAATTTGGGGTTGAAGATATTATGGTTGAAGATTTGGTAAATGAAAACACAAAATTTCTATGCATTTTCTCACGTTCAGACCTATTCTTTCATTTTGTATGAATTGTAAAGACCACATATCAGCCTAAAAAAAATTGGAATGTGTTGGAATGTGAATCTACTTTCATTTTATTTTTGTTTCATCAATTTTCATTGAGTATTAAGAAAGTTACAAGCATTCTTGTAAAAACTACTTGAAAGTTGTCCTGGGGTTTGCAGTCACATAGAAAACGTCATAAATTTTGTTTTATATATCAAAAAACACTAAAATTTGGAAAAAAAAGTTTGTATTGATGTCTATAACAATCTCACAAAGTTTCATATCATAATGTGCACGTGTGAAGGAGATCTTTTCACCAGTCCGATTTCATAGATTCTCAGAACAGTCATAAAAATCCCTTAAATGGTGGTTGTCTATTGAAACCCCCATTTAATCTCATGTATTTGGGTTGGATGAATATTGTGTCAATTTTTAGAGGCCTACCATGGTCTGGGGATAGTTAGGACTTGCATTTTTGTGTAGTTTCAATCATTTTTTTGTGTGTATTAAAATGGTGTCAAGCCTAGTTGCACAATTAGGCCTAGTCAAAAGGAGGACAGTCAATTTTTTAGGCTTTTTGTACAAAGGAACCCTACCTCATTTTGAAATATGTGTATGAAGAGACAAATTTATATTTGAAATGGGTCACCTTTTCTATAGATCAGGTATATGCCAAAAGATAAGTCCAAAAAGGCCTTTTTGAAAGGCTATAAGTAATAATGGTGGTTTATGAAGGGAAGCCCTATGATTGATGACCAAAAGTTCTTGTGAGTGGTTGTCTAATTTTTTTGGAATGTTGTACACCCATGATCTACATCAAGATTGGTATCAAAGCCCAAAAATTTAGGCAAGAAAGTTTTGAAATTTTGTGTATTATCTTCTTTTATAGGTTCAAGGAAGAACCTGGATACCAAAAGACTAGGCCAAGGAAAAAAAAAGAGGTCTAAGGTGAGGTATCACAAAGACAAGAAGAAGCATTGAGAAGAAGCAAGGTGAAAGAGACTTTCTTAAGAAAGAAGAATGAAAATGTTGAGAAGATTAGTCTGTGGAGACTTGTAGAGTAAGGAGTTACCAAGCAAGATGCAACAGGAGAAAAGAAGAGAGAAAAGTGAGATAAAGAAGAAAAATGAGAAGAAAAAACCAAAGATAATAGAGTTGAGGCATGCCTTGGAACAAATGAAATAAATTCAAGAAAAAATACAAGAAAAAATGGATATTGAGATGTAGCAGTGTGTTGAGAAGGAAGAACAAGAAAGTGAATAACATTTACCAATAAGAAAGAGGATAAAGTGGTCTATCAAAAATATCATTCAGAGGAGAAGATGGCAAGAGAGGACAACAAAACCAGACTTTGGAGAGTCTTTGTTGATGATGGAAGATCCAAAGCCATCTAAGGATGAGGGAAAATGTGAAGAAAATGGATCTCTTAAGGCTCAAAATTTTATTTTTAACAATATTTGTGAGTATGTGTTTACAGGTGCAGTAGATGAAAATAAAGATGAAAAAAGTCTAAAGGAGGAGAAGTGCATACAATGTATGAAGATTTTTATACAAAGCTAGAACACTATGTTGATGAGGATGTTGCAAAAACAACCGAGGTAATGGCTGTATTTTTTAATTTTATGGATGATGAATATGCTAACAAATTATATTCAAATGATGAAAATGAAGACATAGACGGTGGTACTAAGGCATATGAACGAGAAGTAGAATTTTGGAACCTAGAAGTTGAGAAGATGCTAAGTAAGAGACAGTGCAAGAAGAAGAAAAAAGATCCAGGGAAAGTTAGAACTGCAGAACATAAATTGAAGGGCAAGTTGTGGAAGAATTGGAAGACCAGGAAGAGAGAAGACTTGCACTCAAGTGGACTTGAGTTTTTCTTTTCCTTGGGAGTATGGTGTAGGGGCACCCTCATGCATATGAGACAATTTTTTGAGTTTTTATCTTGTTTTGTGTTGTTTGATGTCAATTAGGTCATTTTGGACCATTAATGATCATTTGGAGTCATTTGTGAAAGTTTGGGGTCATTTGGATAAAAGATATAAAAGTTACACAATGTTGTCAAAGAGTTGTCAAACAACTTTTGTAAAAAGTGGCAAAATGGTTTTTTATGAAAAAACTAATTAAAAGGTGGTTGGTAATAGTTGGGATGGATGTAAAATTTATAAATACACTCTCCAAACTTGAATTGGGGTTTGAAGGCATTGTTGTTGAAGATTTGGTAAATGAAAACAAGCATTTTTTGTGCATTTTCTCACGCTCAAACCCATTTTTTCATCTGGTATGGATTGTACAGACCACATATCAACCTAAAACCAATTAGAATGTGTTGGATTGTGAATCTACTTTCATTTTATTTTTGTTTCATCAATTTTCATTGAGTATTAAGAAAGTTACAAGCATTTTTGTAAAACCTTCCTAAAAGTTGCCCTATGGTTTGCAGTCACATAGAAAATGTCATAACTTTTGTTTTATCCATTGAAAAATACTAAAATTTGGAAGAAAAGTCTGTATTGATGTCTATAACAATCCAAAAATGTTACAGATCATAATGTACATGTGTGAAGGAGATCTTTTTCCAACTCTGCTTTCACATATTCTTAGAACAGTCATAAAAATCCCTCAAATGGTGACTGTCTATTGAAACCCTCATTTAATCTCATGTATTTGGGTTGGATGAATATTGTGTCATCTTGTAGAGGCCTACCATGTTCTGGGGATAGTTATTACTTTCATTTTTGTGTAGTTTCAATCATTTGTTTGTGTGCATTAAAATGGTGCCAAGCTTAGTTGCACAATTAGGCCTAGTCAAAAGCAGGACAAACAGTTTTTGAGTCTTTCCATACAAAAGAACCCTACCTTATTTTGACATATGTGTATGAAGAGTCAAATAGGCATTTGAAATAGGTCACCTTTTCTATAGATTAGGTCTATTTCAAAAGATAAGTCCAAAAAGGCCTTTTTGGAAGGCTACACGCAATAATGGTGGTTTGTGAAGCGAAGTCCTATGATTGATGACCAAGGGTTCTTGTGAGTGGTTGTCTGAGTTTTTTGGAATATTGCACACCCCTGATTTGCATCAAAATTGGTATCAGAGCCCAAAGATATAGGCAAGAAATTTTTGAAGTTTGTGTATTGTCTTTTTTATAGGTTGAAGGAAGAACCTTGATACCAAAAGACTGGGCCGAGGAAAAAAAAAGAGGCCTAAGGTGAGGTATCATGAAGAAAAGAAGAAACATTGAGAAGAAGCAAGGTGAAAGATAATTTCTTGAGAAAGAAGAATGGAAATGTTGAAAAGATTAGTCTATGGAGACTTGTAGAGTAATGAGTTACCAAGCAAGAATCAACAAGAGAAAAGAAGAGAGAAAAGTGAGATGAAGAAGAAAAATGAGAATGAAAAATCAATTAATGTTTAGCAAAAGATAATAGAGTTGAGACACACCTTGGAACAAATGAAAGAAATTCATGAAAAAAATGCAAGAAAGAATGGATTTTGAGATACAACAGTGTCTTGAGAAGGCAGAACAAGAAAGTGGTTGACATTTACCAATAAGAAAGAGGATAAAGTGGCCTATCAAAAATATCATTTAGAGGAGAAGATGGCAAGAGAGGACAACAAAACCAGACCTTGAAGAGTCTTTGTTGATTATGGAAGAGCCAAAGTCATCTAAGGAAGAGGGAAAATGTGAAGAAAATGGGTCCTTTGAGACTCAAAATTTTATTTCTAACAATATTTTTGAGTATGTGTTTATAGGTGCGGTAGATGAAAATGAAGATGGAAAAGAGTCTAAAGGAGGAAAAGTGCATATAGTGTATGAATATTTTTATACAAAGCTAGCACACTATGTTGATGAAGATGTTGCAAAAACAACCGAAGTAATGGTTTTATTTTCTGATTTTATGGATGATGAATATGATGACAAATTGTATTCAAATGATGAAGATGAAGACATAGACGATGGTACTGAGGCATATGAACGAGAAGTAAAATTTTGGAACCTAGAAGTGGAGAAGATACTAAGTAAGAGACGGTGGAAAAAGAAGAAAAAATATCTAGGGAAATTTAGGACTGCATAATATAAATTGAAGGACAAGTTGCAGAAGAATTGGAAGACTAGGAAGAGAGAGAAGATTTGCACTCAAGTGGACTTGAGTTTTTCTTTCCCTTAGGAGTATGGTGTAGGGGCACCCTCATGCATATCAGATCATTTTTATTTTTATTTTTGTATTGTTTGATATCAATGAGGTCATTTTGGACCATTAATGATCATTTGGAGTCATTTGTGAAAGTTTGGAGTCATTTGGATAAAAGATGTAAAAGTTACACAATGTTGTTAAAAAGTTGTCAAGCAACTTTTATAAAAAGCGGCAAAATGGTGTTTTATGAACAAACTAATTAAAAGGTGGTTGGAAACAGTTTGTATGGATGTAAAATTTATAAATAAACCATCCAAACTCTAATTTGGGGTTGAAGGAATTGTGGTTGAAGATTTGGTAAATGAAAACAAGCATTTTTTGTACATTTTCTCACGTTCAAACCCGTTCTTTCATTTGGTACGAATTTTACATACCACATATCGACTTGAAACCAATTGGAATGTGTTGGAACATGAATCTACTTACATTTTATTTTTGTTTCATCAATTTTCCTTAAGTATTAAGAAAATTTAAAAGCATTTTTGTAAAAACTGCCTGAAAGTTGTCATAGGGTTTGTAGTCATATAGAAAACGTCATAACTTTTGTTTTATCCATTGAAAAACGTTGAAATTTGGAAGAAAAGTCTATATTGATTTCTATAACAATCCCACAAAGTTTTAAATCATAATGTTCACGTGAGAAGATCTTTTCACTAGTTTGATTTCACAAATTCTCGAAACAGTCATAAAAATCCCTTAAATGGTGATTGTCTATTGAAACCCTCATTCAATCTCATGTATTTGGGTTGGATGAATATTGTGTCATATTGTAGAGGCCTACCATGGTCTGGGGATAGTTAGTACTTTCATTTTTGTGTAGTTTCAATCATTTGTTTGTGTGCATTAAAATGGTGTCAATCCTAGTTGCATAATTAGGCCAAGTCAAAAGGAGGATAGTTAGTTTTTGAGTCTTTCCGTACAAAGGAACCCTACCTCATTTTGAGATATGTGTATGAAGAGACAAATGGGTATCTGAAATGGGCTAGATTTTCTATAGATCAGGTTTGTTCCAAAAGATAAGTCCAAAAAGGTCTTTTTGAAAGGCTACAAGCAATAATGGTGGTTTGTTAAGGGAAGCCCTATGATTGATCACCAAGGGTTACTATGAGTGGTTGTTTGAGTTTTTTGGAATGTTGTACACCCCTGATCTGCATCAAAATTGGTATCAGATCCCAAAGATCTGAGAAATAAATTTTTGGAAGTTTGTGTATTATTTTTTTTATAGGTTGAAGGAAGAACCTGGATACCAAAAAACTAGGTCAAAGGAAAAGAAAGAGGCATAAGGTGAAGTATCATGAAGACAAGAAGAAGAAAAGTGAAAGAGACTTTGTTGAGAAAAAAAATGAAAATGTTGAGAAGATTAGTCTGTGGAGACTTGCAGAGTAAGGAGTTACCAAATAAGAATTTACAAGAGAAAAGAAGAGAGAAAAGTGAGATGAAGAAGAAAAATGAGAAGGAAAAACCAATAAATGTTCAACAAGAGATAATAGATTTAAGACACACCTTGGAAAAAATGAAATAAATTCAAGAAAAAATACATAAAAAAATGGATCTTGAGATACAATAGTGTCTTGAGAAGGCAGAACAAGAAAGTGGTTGGTATTTACTAATAAGACAAAAGATAAAATGACCTATCAAAAATATCATTTACAGGAGAAGATGGCAAGAGAGGATAGCAAAACCAGACCTTGGAGAGTCTTTTTTGATGATGGAAAAGCCAAAACCATCTGAGGAAGAAAGAAAAATGTGGAGAAAATGGGTCCCTTGAGAATCAAGATTTTATTTCTAACAATATTTATGAGTATGTGTTTACAGGTGCAGCAAATGAAAATGAAGATGGAAAAGAGTCTAAAGAAGAGGAGAAGTGCATACAGTGTATGAAGATTGTTATACAAAGGTAGCACACTATAGTGAAGAAGATGTTGCAAAAACAACTAAGGTAATGGTTGTATTTTCTAATTTTATGGATGATGAATATGCTAACAAATTGTATTCAAATAATGAAGATGAAGACATAGATGGTGGTACTGAGGCATATGAATGAGAAGTAGAATTTTGGAGCCTGGAAGTTGAGTAGATGCTAAGTAAGAGACGATGCAAGAAGAAGAAAAAAGATCTAGGGAAAGCCAGGACTGCAAAACATAAATTAAAGGACAAGTTGTGGAAGAATTGGAAGACCAGTAAGAGAGAGAAGACCTGCACTCAAGTGGACTTGAGTTTTTCTTTCCCTTGGGAGTATGGTGCAGGGGAACCCTCATGCATATGAGAGCAATTTTTGAGTTTTTGTCTTGTTTTTGTTTTTCGATGTCAATAATGTCATTTTGGACCAATTATGATCATTTGGAATCATTTGTGAAAGTTTTGGGTCATTTGGATAAAAAATGTAAAAGTTGCACAATGTTGTCAAAGAGTTGTCAAGCAACTTCTGTAAAAAGTGGAAAAAAGGTGTTTTATGAACAAACTAATTAAAAGGTGGTTGGTAATAGTTGGGATGGATACAAAATGTATAAATACACCCTCCAAAGTCGAATTGGGGGTTGAAGGCATTGTGGTTGAAGATTTGGTAAATGAAAACAAACATTTTTTATGCATTTTCTCATGTTCATACTTGTTCTTTCATTTGGTACGAATTGTACAGACCACATATCAACCTAAAACAAAATTTTATGTGTTGTCATGTGAATCTACTTTCATTTTATTTTTGTTTCATCAATTTTCATTGAGTATTAAGAAAGTTACAAGCATTTTTTGTAAAAACTGCCTGAAAGTTGTCCTAGGGTTCGCAATCACATAGAAAACGTCATAACTTTTGTTTTATTCGTTGAAAAATGCTAAAATTTGGAAGAAAAGTCTATATTGATGTTTATAATAATCCCACAAATTTTTAAATCATAATGTGCATGTGTGAAGGAGATATTTTCACCAGTCCGCTTTCACAGATTCTTAGAACAGTCATAAAAATCCCTTAAATGGTGATTGTCTGTTGAAACCCTCATTTAATCTCATGTATTTAGGTTGGATGAATATTGTGTCATGTTATAGAGGCCTATCATGGTTTGGGGATAGTTAGGACTTTCATTTTTGTGTAGTTTTAATCATTTTTTTGTGTGCATTAAAATGGTGTCAAGCCTAGTTGCACAATTAGGCTTAGTCAAAAGGAGGACAGTAAGTTTTTGAGTCTTTCCATACAAATGAACCCTACCTCATTTTGAGATATGTGTAGGAAGATCCAAATGGGTATCTGAAATGGATCACCTTTTCTATAGATCAATTCAATTCCAAAAGATAAGTCCAAAAAGGCCTTTTTGAAAGGCTGGCAATAATGGTGGTTTGTGAAGGGAAACCCTATGATTGATGACCAAGAGTTCTTGTGAGTGTTTTTTTGAGTATGTTGAAATGTTGTACACCCTTAATCTGCATCAAAATTGGTATCAGAGCCCAAAGATCCGGGCAAATATTTTTTGGAAGTTTGTGTATTATCTTTTTTTATAGGTTGAAGGAAAAACCTAGATACCAAAAGACTAGGCCAAGGGAAAAGAAAGAGGCCTAAGGTGAGGTATCATGAAGACAAGAAGAAATATTGAGAAGAAGCAAGGTGAAAGAGACTTTTCTTGAGAAAGAAGAATGGAAATGTTGAGAAGATTAATCTGTGGAGACTTGTAGAGTAAGGAGTTACCAAGTAAAACACAACAAGAGAAAATGAGAGAGAAAAATGAGATTAAGAAGAAAAATGAGAAGGAAAAACCAATAAATGTTCAACAAGAGATAATAGAGTTGAGACATGCCTTGGAACAAATGAAAGAAATTCAAAAAAAAATGTAAGAAATAATGGATCTTGAGATGCAGCGATGTCTTGAGAAGGAAAAATAAGAAAGTGGTTGAAATTTACCAATAAGAAAGAGGATAAAGTGGTCTATCAAGAAAATCATTTAGAGGAGAAGAAGGAAAAATATGATAGCAAAACCAAACCTTGGAGAGTCTTTGTTGATAATGGAAGAGCCAAAGCCATCTGAGGATGAGGGAAAATGTGAAGAAAATAGGTCCCTTGAGACTCAAGATTTTATTTCTAACAATATTTGTGAGTTTGTGTTTACAAGTGCAACAGATAAAAATGAAGATGAAAAGGAGTCTAATGAAGGAGGAGAAGTGCATACAATGTATGAAGATTGTTATACAAAGGTAGCACACTATGGTGATGAAGATGTTGCAAAAACAACCGAGGTAATGGTTGTATTTTCTAATTTTATGGATGATGAATATGCTGAAAAATTGTATTCAAATGATGAAGATGAAGACATAGATGGTGGTGTAATGTCACAGAATTACACCTAGGAGCAATTCCACATTTTTTCATTTTTTCCTAGCATTTATGACACCTTAGAGCATTAATGAAAAAATTCCCATAAGTCAAAATTTTGTGATATTGACTCCATATGGACTTGTGGCAAGGCAACAAAAGCCTAATGACATGTTTCCTAGAAATCTAGGCTTTGGACATCTACACGGTGTACAGATGTTTGCGCGGTACACTAGTGTCCTAACAGTTTTTTGAGTTTGAAATGGGGAATTTGGAATCCTGACTCTTTTGACACGTGTCCTAGCAGTTGGGTTTTGGATGAAATGGCTCTTTGCCACCCTTGCATATATTAAAAACCCCTTTCTTGCTCACATTTGGGGTTTGAAGTCATTCATTCAAGCTCTCTTGTTATTTGTTCTAGTCTTGAGTTCTCTTCATCCTTGGTAGCAACACTCTCACAAGCGAAGCCATGCTGGACTGAGGTCCCTCTAGCAACAACAACTCTCAAGCAAGCACTCAATGGTGTGTCTGTGTGCTCCAGAGAGGGTCTAGGCCTGTGGGTAACACTCTCTCTCTCACTTTCCTTGTTCATTTACTATCTTGTGGTGCAGGTTCTACTCCTGAGCAGGTTTTGATTTCACCACATGCTTTGTTTACTTCATTTACACTCTTTTCCAACTTGGTTGTTCGTGGAGGTGGGAACACCAAAATAGGGGTTTGAATGAGGCAAACCCCTATGCAGCCACCCAACATTTCCCCTTTGTTCTTCTATGTGTAAGTGCAAAGTGGAGCTTGGAGTGAAGAGTTGAACATCCAACAAAAGGTAAGCTCTCTCCAAATCCCCTTGTGCTTGTTATATTTTTCGGCTTCTTGTTCATTTATTTCACTCAGTACATTCCAAACCTGAGCATAGAAGTGAAACCTAGTTCTTTCGCTTGAGCTCCTGAGTCCTCTATTGCTTAGGATGTCAGCGCGCCTTTTGGATGACAACGCGTCGCACTGGCATCCTGAAACCGTGTTGATGTCTTTTGGCTGAGATCTCGCTCATCTGAGGCAAAAATCTCAGGATTTCACTCTCTCAGGATCTAAGGAAACTTTCTTTGAAACACAACTCGAAGTATACTATTTTGCATTTTTGTTGGCTTACTTAATTTGAGGTGTATAAGGGTAGTTTGTTCCCTGGCGATCTCTTGAGAATGAAGAGACCCATGTGCAATGAATCCCTCTTATATCACATTTTGGTGAACCCAACGTGAACACATCATATCTATTTTCATGATGTCACATGTTTATGATAAAATATTTTGATATGTTGGAAGACGCTCTGTATGATTTCTTAGAAGCACTCTCCCCTATTTGTAAATCTTCTAAACAAAGTCTCCCCTCGCAAGCTGAGGAGTTAGTAAATGTGGTTGTGGTATCTGTGGCACCTCTGAGCCCTAAGAAACCCATCATTTATGTGACCCCGGCTGAACCATCCTCTAGGGAGAGCTATTATGTCTATGGGATTTCATGTTGTAGTGATTCATCGGACTTATATTCAAGGTGTAGACACATAAAAATGACCTAGGCCTGCAAGCTATATTTTTCGTCATTTTCTTCCTAGCATAATTAGGACATTTTAATTATGTCATTGGTCCACTTTTGACTATTAATTAAATAATTCGTAATTATTTAATTAATTCATGTCTTTTTATTCTTCTTGATTATTAAATAAATAAATTTTATTTATTTCTTTAAATACGTCATTAATTGTCTAAGGTCTCTCTATAATTAAATAATTTATTTAATTTATTTAATTATCTTTGTCTACTTAATTCCTCCTGATTATTTAAATAGATAAATTTTATTTATTTATTTAAATACGTCACTAATTCTTAAAAGTCTTTTTATAATTAAATAAATTCTTTAACTTATTTAATTATTTCCACCTTGACATTTACCCTATTTTAAATAAAATTATTTATTTAAAATGGTCTCACTTTCTAATTTCCCTCTTTAAGTAAATAATTCAAATTAATTATTTACTGTCATGTGACCCCACCATTTTGAATTAAATTAATTTTTAATACAAAATAATCTTTTTCCTCCAAAAATCAAGTAATTTCTTTTATTATTTAATTTTCCAGCCACCTCTTTTTTTGTGTCAATCTTATCTCTTGTCACATGCATTGCCAACCCTTGATTTGATTTTCTAAAAATCAATCATGTCCATTCATTTTAAATTTTACTTTTAATCTTGACCATTCATTCAAAATTGCATTTTCTATAAAATATCAATTTTAGTCTCATTTGATCACCTCATGCTCATGATTTGTCATCTCATGTTCTTGCTATCTTGTCATTTTAGGCTATTTTATGCATACTCCATAGTTTCTAGTTGCATTTGTGAGGTCATTTTAAACTAAAATCCTTCAACATTTGCGTAGGGCTTGTCATAGTCATTAGATTGCTCACATAAAATCTGAGGGAAACATCACATTTCTAGTAAGTTGAGAAAGTATAATGGAGGTCAACCATGGAGAATAAAACTTTTGGTCGAGATCTTTCATTAGTTTTCATGTTATTTCCTTTGCATTTCATTATTGCTTTGGGTTTGATTAATTTAGCTATTAATCTGCTAACCTAAGAATTTCCCTTAGTTACATAAGGTTCATGAAAGCTACAGACTCTACTTCCTATAATGTTGTTGGGAATACATACAATACAAGGAGAAACAAACAGAACTTGGATCAACAACCTTTCATTCCTACATCACAACCCACTCAAGTTCCTACTTATTTACCATCTTCTTAGCCAAGCCTTCCTTCAACACTTAAACCTGTGATCAAAGCACCAGGTGATTACGATTTTGTTGAGCAACTTCATGTTACTCCAACTAAGATCTTACTTTGGGATTTGCTTCAGACCGCTCCATTTTCCCAAGAGATGTTGCAGGAAGCCTTGCAAAATATTCTCTTGCATGCCTCTACTAGGCCTACATATGTTAATGTGTTGTTTGCTCATATTCAGGTGGATTCGCCAAATATTACATTCCACCCGCAAGAACTCCCGCCTCTGGATGTGCAAAAGCAAGTGGAACCCTTGATGGTTATAATTAATGTTAATAATATCAGTATTATGCATACCCTCATTGACACTGGTTCAACTCTCAACGTTTGTGGTATGGACCTATTACCTAAAATTAAAGTTGATTTGTCTTCTTTAGCAGCCTCTTCCTTGTATATTGGTGGGTTTGATAACATTGGTTGCCAAGCTCTGGGTATGATAATATTACCCTTGTAGCTAGGTCTCGTTACCTTACCTATGTTGGTTTATGTGATGCCTGACCCGTTACCATACAATCTTCTCTTGGGAAGACCCTAGATTCATGCTATGGGTTCTATGACTTCTAATTTACACTGTTCTTTGAAGTTTGTCACAAATAATCGAGTGGTTATAGTTAAAGTGGATCCATAATTTGTTCACCTTTGTGAGCTAGCATTTGTTGGTCATGCTTCAATTGTATCCACTCTCAAGAATTGTATTCCATCTTTAACTGCTGATGCTATGGCATGTTCTTCATCGATACCCTCTGTGAAAGTCATTCTTGGAGCGAGTGTCGACACAAATGAACCACCTAAAGCAGAAATCCTAAGTCTCCCCTGTCTTCTCAATTGAATGCTTTCCTTGGTGATGATTGGGGCTCCTTGGATTTCTCTGAATTCTTCATTGCAAAATACAACGCAAGCCCCTCTGGTATAGAATTTTCAGGTACTACTGACACAAAGGTGGATGACACTCCTAATCAGGAAGAGAAGTGAGATCCTGTTCAAGAGACCACTCCTTCCTCTGCCTATGAGAGTAATCCCACTCCTACAAAGGAGGTTAATGATTGTGAACTTGGTAAATGTGGAAGCGCTCTCGTAGAGACATTCAAAATCCATTGGTCGAACAAAACACTCTACATAGAACCGTCACCTCCTGAATTTTTGCAAACTCGTTATGGATTCAAATATGACCTCGCCTCTCGATACGGATATGGGCAGAAAGGCCTAGGGCATATCAAACAAGGAATTCAAGTCCCTATCCAGTTTAAGCCACGACAACACTATCTGGGTTTGGGATGCTCTGTTGAACAGTCTAAACAAAAACCTTGGTGGAGGGTATGTGCAGGATCATGATGGGCCAAAAAGTGGAAATATGATGCCTTTTTGTAGGGTATGTGGCTGATGAATTTATTTTTACCTAAAATTTATGAAACGAAAAGGGTTTTTAGAGGATATTCTCAGCTTTCCACCAATATAAATTATGCTTTACTTTGAATTTAATAAATAATTATTATTTATTTATTATTTGAATTACAACTAAAGTCCTGATTGATAGGCTGATTGAAAAACATCTATAGATTTCAAACGGTATCACATTTTTTGAATCCAAAACATGCGTCACATTCTATGCTTCACATACTATAGGATTAAAAAAAAAAAATGAATTTCATGAAGTTTTCACCAAGTTAAGGTGGTTAGACATAGAAGTTTTTTTATTTTTTTAAAGTTGTAATAAAAAATTCATAATTAATTATTTACTTAGGAAAAAGTTACAAAAACATATGCATCACATCAAGACATGAGTCCTATACTTATATCTAAAATATTGTAAAAAATATATTATCATTTTATTGTGGTTAGGGTGGTCAGACAGACACCTACTTCTTATTTTTTCCCTGAAATTTAAGTACTACTACATTGAAATTTCAAATTTTCACCAAATAGATTTTTTTTAAAAGAAATAAACCTAGTAGTTTAGAAACTACATTCAATTTTCTACAAATTCTATTCTTACATATTTTTGAAATAATATAGATAACTTATTCAATTTTTTACGTCAAGTTTCCTTACTCTAATTTTTCTAAATTTTTTGCCACTTAAGGGCCTATTTTTTCCATGATGATCCTGCACATACCTTGGAGTGTTAATATGATTTCAGCTGAGTCATTGAGCTTGGTTCATCCTGAGTTGATAGAAGAAAGGGGGCAGGCCGAGAAAGTCCCTTTAGATGTCTTCTCTTCAGACGAAGCACTAAGGGAGTTTCTAGGTGCCTATCCCAGTATCAAGACATAATAACCCGGCCACAATAACCCTGTCATAATAACCCAAGGAAAAAATAACCCAGGGTCATAATAACCTATGGACAGAATAACCCATGGTCAAAATAACCCATGGACAAAATAACCCATGTAATTTATAAATTTTGTTTTCCTTTCTCTATATTCTTACAGGGATATTATGTCCATGGGTTATTCTGACCACGGGTTATTTTGGCTTGGGTTATTATGACC
Source organism: Sequoia sempervirens (assembly GCA_007258455.2). Taxonomy (NCBI): domain Eukaryota; kingdom Viridiplantae; phylum Streptophyta; class Pinopsida; order Cupressales; family Cupressaceae; genus Sequoia; species Sequoia sempervirens. The sequence continues at coordinate 233,312,138 of VDFB02000007.1, forward strand.
TTGGGTTATTTTGTCCTTGGGTTATTGTGACCGGGTTATTCTGTCCAAGGTTATTTTGGTCGGGTTATTATGTCATGTAACTGCCTATCCCCTGTTACCTCCTTATAATCACAAGAAACGATTCTCATATCACCTACACAGACAAGCATACTTTGGAGAATCCATTTTGAGTATTGATGAGGAAGACCCTCTATCTAACATCAACGATGACATCCTAATATCTCATTTTGAAGACCACAGTTCTCTCCTTAAAGGAGATACTATTGAAGTTTCTATGGATCCTAAATCTTCAGAAAAAGTAATCAAGATCGAGAAGTGTCTCTCTTCAAAGGAAGCAAATGAACACTCCGATCTCTTGCATTCTCATCCTGATATCTTTTCTTGGACATATGAGGATATGCCTGGTATTGATGAGTCTATAGTGGTTCACAATATCATCCTATTTCCCGAAGCCAAGATGGTTAAGCAGAAAATCTGAAAGATCAATCCCAGGGTGGCGTTAATGGTCAAGATTGAGATAGAGAAGTTGTTAAAAGCAAGCTTTATCCATTCGATTGACTAATCCCCTTGTATTTCGAATATAGTCGTTGTTAGTAAACCTGATGGTCGTATTCGCATATGTATTGACTTTCGAGATCTTAATAAGGCTTCTCTTAAGGATGATTTTTTGTTACCTAATATAGATATGATTGTGGACTCGACTGTAGGCCATGCATTGTTATCTTTTATAGATGGCTTCTCGTGTTACAATTAGATCTGTATTAACCCAAATGATCAATACAAGACAACCTTCACTACCCCTTAGGGTACTTTCTGCTATGTGGTGATTCCCTTTGGTTTAAAGAATGCGGGAGTGACTTACCAACGGGAAATGACCCTAATATTTCATGATTTTATTCATAAGATCTTAGAAGACTATGTTGATGACATCTTGGCAAAATCAATAGCTCGTTAAGATCATGTGAGGAACCTTCATCTTATCTTCAAAAGGCTTTGACTCTATAAGATGAGACTCAATCCCCATAAGTGTGTCTTCGGCGTAGAAATCAACAAGCTTCTGGGGTTCATAGTCTCTCACCATGGAATCGAAGTTGACACAAATAAAATTGATGCCATCGTTAACATGCCTCCACTAAGAAATGTCATTGAGTTGGAAAGCTTGCAAGGGAAGTGTTGATGGTCAAAATAGCACAACAACATTTAAACAAAATATCTCTATTCTATTTCTCCTGAAAAAGAAAGACAACATATAGTAATCTAACTCCCAAGGTCCTAGTAGTTGGTTCTCAACTGTGATGATATTGCTCAATGGTCAATGTAATTGTAATGTTCAAGGGGCCTACTAGTTATTGAGCTTCTTGATTGTTGTAAGATCAAATTATTATTTAAACCTACTCTAACAGGGGGTATAAAGAAAAGGAAAAAGATAGATCAGGGACACAAAATAAAGAAGAATGTTGATTCATTCAACTAATCAGACTTGTTGCTTTCTAAGGAGTTCCTAAATCAAACTGCAGAACAAATCAACCTATAACAAATACAAAGTCACTCATTCATAGTGCAAATATAAATGGCAGGTTACAAATCATCATTCAAACAAAAGAAACGATAGAATTCCATTCCTTGAAAGCTTTCCAAATCAAATGATTAATAAAAAAAACATCATTCCAGAGCATAACCTAAAGCAAGTTTAAGTCTGGCTACTTCTATTGTCAATGAAACAAATAAGCAACATTTACAAATCTAGCAAGATCACCAATGTACAGAAACCCATGTCTTCAAATTACCTCCATCTAAACTAAGAAAATTAGAAAAATGCATCACCTATCCTACTGTAAAACTCTAATAAGCTAAGCTGTAAAAAAAACTTCTAACTTATTTTCCTAAGTGTCTAACCCTTTTACAATGAGCTTCATTTGACAATTTGTAGCTCAATCATTTTCATAATTTCCTCTAGAACTGAAACATCAAAAAGTTGTAGCTTTTTGTGCATACAATCACTCCCTAAAAATAACTTTTTGTTTGCATCCCTATTTGACTTCAACTGATTTCAGTTTCAAAGTTCCACTCTCTAGTCTGGCTCAAGTTGACTTTCAGTTCACAATTACAATTCCTAATTTGACTCAAAGTTCTCCTTTTGCACAATAATCTGTAATATCCTTCCCTGAGATAACTCCACATAATGCTCAGCTTACTTTCAGTTTATTGATCTTTTCAAAATCTTCTTCATTTGCACGTGAGCTGTAAATCAGCTAAAGACTTTATTCTTCCTGATCCAATATCCTTGAAAATACACCTGTAGCAATAAAGCATATTAATGTATTTATAAAATTAAGTAATTCATAACCAATTTTATTCATTTCAATTTAATGTAAATTAACTTTAAAGTTCATAATTGAAATAATAAAAGTAATGAATCTTCTTTTAACTTAATGTTATTTTAAACCATTTGTTGTCACTCAGATTGCACCTGAACGCTTGAATGGTTAAATTCAGCAATCTGTTGAAACATTAGATCAAACTCAGGTTGTGGGTGAACTATAATGAGATTGAACCTCTGAATTCTAGGCCAGCTTCCTATTTGATGATCAATTAGGTACTTGAATGATTTGCTTTGAGAAAAGGGATAGAAGAACTATTGCTAAATGCATGAAACTAAAACTAAAACCTCGGTGATGCACCTAATTGATATTTATGAGCAGATTGATTCACTACTAATTATTATGGAATCTATTTTCACAACTCAAATTGGGCAATCTAATTACATAAGTGTTTCATCAGAAGGCCTGCCAATCAATTCTTAATGAAGGAAAAATGATATTTTCTCAACCTAAAAGAGAGGATAAATTAACAGCACTGCTTATGATCTGTAATTAAAATTGCTTTTTCGTGTACATGTATTCATGAATGTGATAGGAATTTAAAGGATTTGAAATCAAACACATTAAATTCTCATCTTAAACATTCAATAAATACAAAACTCCTGAATCTGAGAAGGCTAATACTGAATAGCCATAATGAAAAGAAGGAAACTCTGCAAAAATGATAATTTGTAAAGCTTTAAAAACTGTATTAAATCTAAAATGTTGAGTTACAGGATAGTCTTCCTTGCTAAAGGCAAAGGCAGAAAACAAGAACTAACTGAAAAAGATAAACTTTTTCAATATATACAATGAGAATGCACCTCAAAGTGCATGAACATGTAACTAAAAGTCAATTTCAATGAAAAAATGACAATTCCAAAGGTGAAATCTGAGCAGAAGCAAAAATCCCTGAAAATAAGGTTCAAACTCATGCAAAAATGAGTGAACTCAGTCTCGAACTCGCAGTCATAAAGTATGCAACTGATCTGCAACTCAAACTGAACTGGAAATCTCTGAACGTGAGCCAAAACATGGAAAAATCCTCCTTGCTTTAATCAATTTTCCCATGATAACTTAAAGTCCATCTCACTATATGTATGATCCTCAGTTCACTTCACTTGTCCTTTCTTTTGCATGACTTTAGGATAAATAAACAATTTGAATAAATAATAAAGTAATTAAGAAACAAATTACTTTGCTATATGTTGAGTGATTTCTTTATCCTTTAATTTTTTAAATAACAAATAATAAAGTAATTTGTCAACAATTACTTTATTAGGTGTTTACATTGTTTAATGATTTTATATATCATGCAAGAAGAAAGAAAGTGGATTATATTTCAGATGCTTGATATTTTTTAAAAAAAATTACAAAGAAGGTATTAGTTTGGCGTGAAAAGTGAAACTAAAATGAAATAACACCCTAAAATGGGTCAACCAAACTAGGGTAAAGCAAAACCCTAAACCAAAAGCTCGCGGCCAAGCATTCATTCTTTTCTCTTAGCATGAAATAGCAAAAATGGGCACCTCCATGCTGCTGGTTTGAGATGATTCTTTCACCATTCTATGCTTTTCCTTATGCTGAGAGGTTGAAACTTCTCCTGCAATGGATGGTAAGTCGATTTCTCACTATTTTATACTTTTTTTACTCCATTTCGAAACATATTCAGGTACCTACTACGCAACCTCCATTATTTTCTGATTTTTTGTGTTCACTTTATCCTCTATAGCCTCCATGAGTATATTTCCTGAAGCTTTTCATTGTTGAATAAGCTCGAATTTGGAGCTCATTCAAGCTAAGCTGGGGATTTTTGAGCTTAATATTTGCATGGTAATATGTTGTTTATTCCTTCTTCATGGATGTAGGCTTCTATTTGTGGCATTTGAGATTCTTGAGCAAACTTGAAGATTTCATCTGAAACTTGCATACTTTTTACATTTTTCTATTGATAAAATGCCTGATTGGCACTCATATAAGTGCTAAACAATGATAGAATTTATTCTTCTATGCATTCTAAAACTTTATGATTGGATACTCTCACACTTTAAGTTTGTTATATTTATTTATGAAGGCTCTCACTGCATCCTCTTGGCTGCAATTTTAGCTTATGGGAAAAAACCATGGGCTTTTTGAAACAGGCTGAAACTCTTACTTCACTTGTCTTTGAGAAAAACCTTTGAATTCTTCTTTAACACAGAATCTGGGTAAACCCTGTGGCTGGACTTCGCATTTTTTTGACAGCAATATATCCTCTCTTGCATTTCCATTCAAAATGTGTTGTAAATGTGGGTGTAAATCTTGAGATACAGCTATGGATTTATTTTCTTCATTATTTACTTCATTCTAGTACAAATCTTCACACTTGACTGCAACCTTCAAAAATAAAAAAAATAAAAATTTCAAGCTACTCCCTTTCATCTGTTATTATTTATGCTCTTTTTAGCTCATAGTTGGAAACCTACAGGTATAAAATATTGACCCATATGACTATTATTTTCCTCTATATAAGCTCACTCAAAAGCATTTATTTCTATGATTTTCATGACTTTGCTCCACTGTGAAAATTACATAACTATTATAATGGCACTTCACCAGTTGATCACAAACTCTCCCATACTACGGCTGCACTCTTAAAGATCATGTATCTGCTTATTTTAGATTACTGCCTTCCACTTATGGAGTGCAATGTCATTAGTATTTTCAGCTTATTGATATCATGGAACTTTTAATGTCTATGCTCTCATGATGACATGATATGACTGCTTGAATTTGGACTGTATTTCTTAACACCTGTGCATAGATTTTTCTACTCCAAATTCTCTTTAACTGTACCTATTAGTCTACTTTTCCTTTGTGTTTCCAATGTCTTCTAGGATATTTTCTTGTATAATTCTATTCTTCCTCTATATTTAGGACCGTGTTATGTTATCCATTTCTTGGATGAATAACTATCCACCATAGTATTGTGATATCAATGTTCTTGTACTTGGCTACTCTCTATTGTTTGATCACTACTTTTTGATTTAATCCCATTACATTATCTTGAATGTACAAGCTGAGTCTCCATTTGATCTGGTTATTATCATTTGGCATTTTGAAACACGTATGCACATCTACTTTTATCAGCTTCATATCAGCATTCTTACTCTTGCCAGATCTAGCTCCTCCATTCATTTTTCATTAATCTTTTGCTGCTTCTTATAAGGCATACCTGTAGCACATAATTTCCTGATTCCATATAGTGTAAGAGCACTCTGGTATACTGTGTGAATATTTGGGTTTGGCTCTTTTCTCTTTAAAATTTTCCACTAGCTTTCAGACTAATTCATTTAATGATATCTTGCTTTGAGCATACATTCTGAAGCACACAATCTTTCATGCTTTGTTAATATATAAAATGATGAAACAACACTTCAAAAACATTGTTCTTTTGGACTATTTTCCTTCATTTCCAATGTGCTTTCTCTTGATTTATCCTTTTAAAAGAGCATCATTGACTGTCCCTTCTTTGATTGACTCTCATATATGAACGTTGAATGAGAGAATACCTTCATACCTTCGTGATATGTCAAGCTCGACCCTTGTGGGAGCCCGTTTTGCCCCACATATCTGATAAGATGATCACGAACATGATGAACCTGTTCCTACACATTGAAACAAACATGTTAGTAAAAATAATTGAAGCTGAAAGCTTCCATTGAACTATATTTTTCTTGATTGTCAGCCTTTGTAACTCAATCGCCTAGTGAATGCTTGATTGAATGTAATTTACATTCATGTTGGTAGTGTAGGCATAAGGAAGAATGTAATTCATCATTTCTTAGAGTACAACTCTAACACCATCCTTTACAATTTTGTAGGTTCATGGAGCGCGAAAACGAGGCTACAACTTGGAGACGCGACAACTGAAGACATCAAGCGAAAGTGATTCATCATCACAGGAAATGATGAATTGCATCTCTTCCTTGTGTTTACGTTATCTTCAGTAGTGTAGCTTATCTTTGAATTTTGTATTCATCATTTGATTGTCATAATCAAATTCAGTTACTCTCGCGGCTTGTGCGAGATTTCAGTGTTTTTACAAAATGAATAAAAAGCATTATGATGCAAATTTCCAATTTTATGTTTCAAATACTTGCACAATAAACTGTAATTCAGATGTAATCTGATACTTATGATGAACAATGAATACTTTAGCAGAAAAACTTGAAAGCTTCTATACCTATCAATGATGAATTCGATTAAGCTCTACCTGTTTGAGCTCATAGTGAAACATAGGTAACACCATTAAAATAAAATAACATTAAGGAGAATGTTATATGGATTTAAAATCCTGTTGCTTTCCATTCCTTTCATCCAGAAGATACCCTGTTTCACAGTCCTCATTTGTTCCTGAAGTGACGGTAGTACTACTCTGCTCATTACTATGATCCTTCTATTCATTACTCCCATTATTACTTCCAGATGCACTTCCATTGACACTACCATTTCCATCTCGTAGCCATTGTTACTTCCACTCTAGCCGTTGTTACCATCTGGTGTACACCCAACCATGTTAGATGACCCACACCTAGGGGCTATCATAACAACATTATTCAAAGATTGATCATTTTGATTGGGATGCTCATGGCCATGCTTATATTACTGATTTTGATGGTGGTGGTGGTGAACACGAGGACACAACAATTGTTATCCAACCTGAGTAGAATTATTACATATTTCTCCTCTTCATTTGGGTTTTGTACTTTAGAACTCTAGAGAGATGAACCATTATGGGAGTAATATATAAGACGTACTGCGGAACCATAGACTGCGGGTATACTATCATATGACATAACTCCCAGATGCATAGACATGGGCCTTCCCATCTTTCTTAAACATTCTGCCATCATTTCATTTCACGTGATGACGTCTTTGTGAGCCGTTTTGTTAAACAGTTCACGTGGAACACTGTGATCACACTTTCGCCAGTTGCACGAGATGTAATTTTCATCGAGGCACTCATTCAAATAGTTCACTGCCCTCACTTTTGGTCCAGTGAGAAATAACTTGGCTCTACACACACCAATTGCATTTATATGAACATTTCCGAAGTTTTTGCATCGAATCCATGGTGTGCCCCTTTGTTTGGGGCATTCTGGCAAACAATTCGCATACACCATGTATTCTCCCACATTTTGTATACATTTTGCCAAGGCAACCGTATTTTTGCGCATAATCTGGAATCATTGTATTTAATGAGATGACGTTCCTGTTGAGGCAATTTTTCAATCCATCTACGTGCTTTGTCAATGTTTCACATTCTATGCATTCATATTCTATCATTCGAGCCCATACCTTGTATACGCCTCCACACTTGACCGCACATCCATCCGGGAGGGTGCTGAAAAAGGTTGTAGAGCTCAACTTTTGACCCGGGCACATTATCTGTTTGCAATTTCTAAGGCTCTTTGACAAAATCATTTTGTACAGATCCTGCCATTATTGCAATTCACATGCTGAAATTTCCATGTCGATCCTTTCACACAGCTATGGCTAAGAGAACTCCATCAAATATTTCACTAATGTGTGTGTTCCTACCTCTCAAAGGTCGTAGGATCTGACTTCTAATCGCCGATAGAGTTAAATTTAAAGTTTTTAAAGCTTGTCTATCAGATCCATTTTGTGTGGAATACGTAATTATTGCATTCAATGAAATTACACTTTGAGAGGCCAGTTCTATACGTTGCCTATGCTTCCACATTTTGTAATTAGCGGGCTCGGAGTCAGGTCCACACTTGAACTAGGGAGTGTCGGGAGTGGGACTAATTCATGCAAAGAAAAACTTACTCTTCCCGGTTCCAAGTTCACCTTTAGTTTTGAACCCGCATAAGCTGCGAGATCAGAGTTGCTTTTGAGGAGGGTCTTTACTTTATACGCAGCGGGAACGAAACCAATTTCCTTGTGAGAGTGGGTCTGGACTTGAGTGGGGGCGGAACCAATTTCCTATGTAAACATTTTCTTACCTTTATGCCCAATTTAATATTCATTCTGGAACCAATGATTATGCGGGGGCGGGATCATTTAGAACTAGAATTATGTATTTTATTATTTTACTAGTTTCACCCTCTTTCCCAGTTCCCCACACATTTATTCCATATCTTATTTTTTTACTTCCCTATTACTTAATGTTGAGTGTGGGAAGCGGGGTAAGTAAATTTCAAAACCTGAACATTTAATTATTACACTCTATTTTAAAACCCCTTTCCCCCCCTTTTGCTATGCAATTTGACATTATATTTTATTCTATGTTATTATTATTGTTAAATAAATCTTTTAAATAAATAAAAGATTCGTTTATTTAATTTCTTTATTTAAAATCTTTTAAACTTAAAGATAAAAGATTCATTTAAGAGTTTATTTATTTATTTATTCAAATGCTTTAATTTTTTTTTATCTTTTGATTTTTCTAATTTTTTTTGTATTTTCTAATTTTTCTATTTTTTTTGTATTTTATAATTTTTCTAATTTTTTTGTATTTTCTAATTTTTCTAATTTTTTGTATTTTCTCAACCAAAACACAAAAATGACGACACGAAGGTTGAAGTGAATGACACGAAACCAGAAACAAGCAACACAAGGACGAAGACAGACAAACGACAACAAAAAGATGAAGACCGAAAAGACGAAGACCAATACGAACAAAAAAACCAAAATGAACGAACAACGCAACGAAAAAAGACAAAATGAAACAAAAAGAACGGGACGGAGAACAAGACAGGACGAGATGAAATGGGACGACACCCGAACGAAGCGGGGAACCAGGATAGGGACGAAACCAGGAACATGAACCTTGGAAAAGTTTTTGTTCCGGTTCCAGATCTGATAGAGATAAAGAAAACAAAAAGAAGAAAAGAAGAGGGGGTCCCCAACTTTTCCAAGCAAAATTTGGGGCGTGTATGCAAAGCATAACAAGAAGATCTAGGCGATTCGTAGATTTATATCTTAGTTGGCTGATCGTACCCTTCCTTTCACTCATTTATTGAAAAAGGACATTCGCTTCATATGGGATGAGGAGTGTCAGAAAGCCTTTGAGTCAATCAAAGCTTATTTGGATAATCCTCCCATATTAATGTTGGCTATGCAAGATAGGACCTTTTTTCTTTACCTTGTTGCATCACCATATGCTTTGGAAGCTTTGTTGGCTCAATATGATGATGCAGGGAAAGAAAGAGTGGTCTACTACATCAGTCGTGTTCTAGTCAATTATGAAACTCATTATTCCTCCATGGAGAAGCAATGCCTTGCTCTTGTATTCGCTACGCAAAAGTTGAGACACTACCTTCTCCATGCCGAAACACATGTCATAGTGAAAAAAAATCTCTTGAAGAATTTGCTCTCTAGCGCTGACCTTGCTGGAAGATTAGCGAAGTGGGTTATGTTGCTTTCTGAGTTCAATATAAAGTTCGTTACTCATAAATCAATAAAGGGTCAAGCGGTTGCTGATCAATTGGCAGACGCTCCCTCATCTCGCTCCTTCCCTGTGTTGGATTTGTTTCCTAATGAAAATATTTTCATAATTAACTACGACCTTGAATGGAAGATTTTTTTTCGATGGATCAAGGTGTCAGACTAGTTCTGGAGCGGGTGTGGTCTTGATATCCTCTGAAGGTAAACCAGTCCCTCTATCCTTTCGATTAGATTTTCCTTGCACTAATAAAAATTTTGAGTATGAAGCTCTTATTGCTGGCTTGTATGCCGCAATTACACTAAGAATCAAACATCTTCGTATACTAGGAAATTTTGAGCTTATTGTGAATCAAATTACGAGAACCTATCAAGCTAAACAAAGTAAGTTGTCCTGGTACTAAGACCTTGCTCTGTCCTTGCTCAAGCAATTTTCCTCTTTCACAATAGAGAGTGTCCCTAAGAGAGAAAATAAACATGTTGATGCCATGGCAAGCACTGCTTCTTTGGTGCCTTCAAAAGAGGATACACAAGAATACCACTTTGTAGTTCAAGTCATGAGAACCCTTGTGGTTTTCGATCAACCTGAATCTAAGTCTCTTGTGTGTTCTCACGTAGACTCAGGAGAATGGTTTTCTAGTATCTACACTTAAAGACTGGAAACTTTCCCAATGATGCGATGAAAAATGATCGCAATCATATACGAAAGCTTTCAGCATGTTATGTCATTTTATCCAATGTTCTTTATCAAAAATCCTATAATGGCTTGCTTCTCAAGTGTCTCACTAAAGCGGAAATACCCATAGCCCTTAAGGAATCCCATTCAAGCTCTAGGGGTGGACATTTTGGTGGTAGATCCCTAGTGAAAAGGTGTATACACATGGGGTACTATTGGAAAACGATGGAACAAGATTCCATCAATTTTGTCAAAAAGTGCCTTCAATGTCAATAACACAGTCATCTTATTCATGCACCTGCTCAAGAGTTACAAAACCAAACCTCTCCTTGGTCATTCGCAAAATGGGGGTTGGATATTATTGGAAAGATATCACCTCCTTCTTCCAAGGGACATACCTTTATTATTATCGCTACGGATTACTTTATGAAATGGGTCGAAGCTATTCCACTCCGATCCACAAATGCTGAAGTTATTTGTAGTTTCCTCGTCAACAACGTTATCTCTCATTTTTTATTTCCTACTACACTTGTTTCTAACAATGGTACACCATTCAAGAACAAGGACGTAAAGCAGTTCTTGGAGAAGTTTCATATCCAACATAGGTTTTCTATACCATATTATCCATAGTCCAACGGTCAAGCAGAAGCGTCTAACAAAACTCTTGAACTCATTCTTCATAAAAAAGTTAATAACCATGGTAAGGATTGGCATATTCAATTTGTGTACACTTTGTGCACCTATCGCACGAGTGTCCGTATGGCGATAGGAATGACACCTTACAACCTCGTGTATGGTGTCGAAGCTATCATGCCTTTGGAGTTGGAAATTTTGTCCTTACGAGTTTCCCTTAAAGAGTTAATTGATGATGAAACCTACCAAGTTAACCATTTGCATCAGCTAGAGATGTTCAATGAGCATCATCTACATGCCCTTGATCATCTTAAAGCTTATCAACGGTCGTTATCAAGGAAATATAATCAAAGTGTGCTTCCTAGGACCTTTAAGCTAGGAGACCTGGTTCTCTGTGAAAACCAGCAAAATATAAATGCATCGCCTGATCAGAGAGGGAAATTTAGTTCTAACTGGTTAGGCCCTTACATTGTGATCTTTGTGTATAGTTTAGGTGCCTATGGATTACCGTCTATGGATGGGACACCTCTAAAAGAGCTTGTTAATGCGATGCATCTTCATCGATACTATGCATAGTGTTTCACGTGTCATCTGTATGGTGTTCTCTCTATGCAAGGGTAGTAGCACTACATATATTGACATTGTTCATTAACACATTATGAAAAAAAATTGTGTTATGATATGACCACGTGTGTTTGTGTGAGATACAAACATGTATTTCGCTACACTATATGTCCATGCATCACATTACAAATTTTAATGAAATTAGATCATCATTGTGTTTAATTAATGTATGGCCATGTGTGTTTATTAAATCATGTTAACATCTACTCTAAGCATACATCCATATGATCATATAACATCCATAGCATAAACATACATGAAAATAAAGAGCACACATATCCAAATAAACAATGTCATGATATCAAAATTGATGTATCCACATATATATATATATATGAATGTATGAATCAAATGTCATATACATGTATCAGGCCACTACTATGAAAAATGAGTGGCTGTTGAATATATGTCTATACAAAAAATCTATAAGTATATATGTATGTGTATGTATCTCGCTACAAAAATGGTGTACAAAAATAATGATGAGCCTCTATCACTATGGCGCATGGCTCCCCAAGCCCTCTGTCTCTAGCGGCTACTCAGTACCCTTGGGAGAGGTTGTATGGTAGTCATGGAGCGAGATCAGTGTGAGGGTGATACAAAAAAAGTTGTCTGCATCCCTCAGATCTCTCCCTATGAGGAGGAAATAGTCAACTCCACTTGCCTCAGCTCATCTTGCAGTCATTAGACATTTGTTGGGATCACAGCTGCCAGCTTCCTGTCGAGGTCATTGAGACAGATCTGGAGGGCATCACGCGCCTACTCAAAGGCGTTGGTCCTCCTCACTGTTGTGTCTCGCTCGCCGAGTGTCATCCACAACTCCCCCAATAGTTGGTCATGTTGTCCTTGAATAGTCATCAACTCTGTAGTCAACTGCACGATCTTCATGCCCCACTCCTCATAGGCGATCCTTAGGCATGCTACTGGATCAAAATTGGGGGCATGTCGTCCTACAGATACCAGATGAAAAGCCTTGATAACCATCCCCTGGATCGGCACATGACGGGCAACCTCTGAAATACACTGAGCCATCAGCCCAGTCCATCCCTATGAGTCCTCTACAACCACAGAGAAAGGAGGAATCAATATCAAATGGCATATATATATATCGTAAACAAAAAAATAAAAGCACAAAAACATAAAAAATGTACTATGTATACTTGGATCCCCTGGCTGCCATGTGGGATTAGGGTGAGGGTCGGTGTTGGGACCCAGACCACCGGCATCGGTGGTCACTCCCAGTGACGCTAAGGCCACTACCGCTGGAATAGTAGGAGTTGGTGGTGCCGAAGAGATAGGGGTAGTTGTAGGGGGATCTGATCTCCTCTGTCGCCTCAGCCTCAAAGGTTTCGCCTCCTCCTCCTCCTCTCCATCGGCCTACTAGTGCCTTCTCCATCTGTCTTGTGGGGGCTGGTGAGGAAAATCATCCTATGGACAAGGGTCCCCTCTCGGGGCACCCTCGCTGAACACAGGAGCAAGACAGTGTCTCTCCCACCACCGCGCAAAATCAACAACTACCCCAACATTATTCGCTGCCACTATGGGTGGCTAATCATGACCAGGCTCATCATCATCAGAGGGGACAATATCAGTAATAGTGGGGCAAGGGAAATCCCCAACCCTCACTGCACTCCTGTAGGCCCTAGTATAGGTGGACACATCTAATGGAATAGTCTGAGGATGGCCATGTTTTTGCATAACCTGACTCCAGTAGTAAGGTACTATAATGTAATTGTGGTGGCCTATCAAAAATGGTCCCGCTACAGGTTCCTCAGGTACTTGCCATCATCCACCCATCAAAAAAATTGGTAGGGTCTCCATTGAACCTCATCCGTAGCAACAATGTCGAACAGTAGCCACCAAAACTATAGGTCACTGAATCTCCACTGACTTGTCATATCATACTAGTGGGCCATGGAGATCTGATACGGCTGTTGCTGGGTAAAATCGACTGGTCGGGTGCACATGATGTGGGTGAAATCCCACACCTACAAAAGTGTGCATGCAGTAAGGCTACAGTACTCATAGTGAACGTACCGACCTAGCTCCTAGTAGAGATGGGCCAACATGGTGCACCCCCAGGAAAAAACTATGCGATGCTCAACCATCCTCTGATAGTATGGACGAGGCCCCCATGCAAGTGTGAGCCTTGCCCATCTATCATGATCCAGAATGCCATGGTCACAACCATAACTCGACCAAGAAACGAAGCATTGGTCCTCACCTAGTCATACTAGTGCGTATGTATGTGGCTCGTATCATCGTCGTCGCCTATCCTCCCTGAGCAGTAGAGGACGCCCTCCCTCCGCTCCTGCGCTGACCATATATCATCTAGAGCCACCCACCATTCGCGGATGGGTAGCCCTAGGATCTGATAGACATCCTCAAGCATGATGGTCATCTCCCTGCAAGGCAGTTAGAAAGATGATGCGGTGGTGTCCCACCATTCCATCAGGGCTATAAGCATCCTCTCGTGGTATCTCATCTCTGGCATGGTGGATACATGCCAGAGACCGAATCGATCGAGGTGTGTGACCTTGTCATCTAATAGACGGTCCCTCTACTCGCGAATGAGTCAAAATGCTCACCCTCCTAAATGCTCTCGAATCACTGGGTACTCCTGCAAAAAGTGAAAAATTCTAAGTCAGAACATTGAATTTTATTATAAAAAAAAAAATTACCTAAGACCTATGCGCATCGTACATGCGTCCTTGACCGCCATGGTCACCTCGAGGACGTCAACGCATCCCCAAGATGACAAAGTGGAGTTGGGACCAAGAATGGACTATGGATGACAACACGTATTCTAGATGCGGGAGTAGAAAAAAGATGCCTATGCACCTCGCCGCCTAGAAAAGTGCTAAAAATAACCTAAAATTCACAAAAAACGAGGCTTAGAGGCCTACTTGGTCCACCTCGTGACCCTCGGTGATGTCCTAACGCAGCTGCTCCAACCTTGGCACCTCGCACTCCCTCTTGCTAGGCATTTTGTTGACTTTTCTCTCACAAAAGTCAACAATTTTCTCACAGTGAATAGTGAAAATGACCCTTCTTGGGGCCCACTTGGGTATATATAGGCCCCCTAGGGTCCATTTTCCTTAGAGTTTGTGGCTCCCCAATTTCTCCTAAATTTACCCCACCAAGCTGGGGGAAATCTTAGGAGGGGGCATAAGGTCGCCTCTTGATCATATTTTTCTTCTAAATCAATGACTTTTTCTTGAACATTCCTCTCTCCATTGTAGCTTCTTCCGATTTTTCATGATTGACCCAAAATTTGAGTTTTGCAAGTTAGAGTCTTGAACAAATTTTCACGACTGTTTCATCACTGCTTGTTGAGGTTGAATGTTGGGGGAACCTTTGGTATCAGATAGCTCGACTTCGGTGGCCTCTATCGTCCCTTTTTCTTGGCACACAAATCTGTAAAATTCAAGATTCAAGTGAAATTTTTCTTCTCTACTTTAGTGAGGCTGATTTTTCCCAAAATCGAGCCCACTAAAGTGGGGGAAAAATGTAATGTCCTAGAATTGCACCTAGGGGCAATTCCACATTTTTGCATTTTTTCCTAGCATTTATGACACCTTAGAGCATTGATGACAAAATTCCCATAAGTCAGAATTTCACGATATTGACTTCATGTGGACTTGTGGTAGGGAAATAGAAGCCTAATGACACATTTCCTAAAAATCTAGGCTTTGAACACCTATGCAACGTGCTAGCATCCTAATAGTTTTCTGAGTTTGAAACGAAGAATCCAGAATCTTGACTCTTTTTTGAAATGTCTCCTAACAGTTGGGTTTTGGATGAAACGACTCTTTTCCGCCCTTGCATGCATTAAAAACCCCTTTCTTGCTCTCATTTGTGGTTGGAAGTCATTAATTCAAGCTCTCTTGTTATTTTCTCCATTCTTGAGTTCTCTTCATCCTTGGTAGTAGCACTCTCACAAGCAAAGCCATGCTGAACTGAGGTCCCTCCAGCAACAATAGCTCTCAAGCAAGCACTCAACAGTGCGTCTGTCTGCTTCGGAGAGGGTCTAGGCCCATGGATAATGCTCTATCTCTCTCTCACTTTCCTTCATTACTTGTTCATTTACTATCTCGTGGTGTGGGTTCTACTCCTAAGCAGGTTTTTCTTTCACCACACACTTGTTTACTTCATTTACACTCCTTTCCAACTTGGTTGTCCGTGGAGGTGGGAACACCAAAATTAGGGTCTGATTGAGGCAGGCCCCTATACAACCACCAAACATTTCTCCCTTGTTCTTCTTTGTGTAGGTATGAAGTGGACCTTGGAGTGAAGAGTTGAACATCCAACAAAAGGTAAGCTCTTTCCAAGTCCCCTTGTGCTTGTTATAGTTTTTGGCTTCCTTTTCATTTATTTCGCTTAGTACATTCCAAACCTGAGCTTAGAAGTGAAACCTGGTTCTTTTTGCTTGAGCTCTCGAGCCCTCTATTGCTTAGGATGCTAGCATGCCTTTTGGATGACAACGTGCTGCGTTGGCATCCTGAAACCGTGTTGTTGTCTTTTGGCCAAGAGCTTGCTCATCTGAGGCAGAAATCTCAGGATTTGACTCTCTCAAGATCTAAGGAAAATTTCCTCTGAAACACAACTCAAAGTATACTTTTCTGCATTTTCATTGGCTTACTTAATTTGAGGTGTATAAAGGTAGTTTGTTCCCTGGTGATCTCTTGAGTACAAAGAGACCTGTGTGTAGCGAATCCCTCTTATATCACAGGTGGTACTGAGGCATATGAATGAGAAGTAGAATTTTGGAACTTGAAAGTTGAGAAGATGCTAAGTAAGAGACAATGCAAGAAGAAGAGAAAAGATCTAGGGAAAGTTAGGACTGTAGAACATAAATTGAAGGACAAGTTGTGGAAGAATTGGAAGACTAGGAAGAGAGAGAAGACCTGCACTCAAGTGGACTTGAGTTTTTCTTTCCCTTGTGAGTATGGTGTAGGGGCACCTCATGCATATGAAATTAATTTTTGAGTTTTTGTATTTCTTTGTGTTTTTTTATGTCAATAATGTCATTTTGGACCATTATTGATCATTTGGAGTCATTTGTGAAAGTTTGGGGTCATTTGGATAAAAGATGTAAAAGTTGCACAATGTTGTCAAAGAGTTGTCAAGCAACTTTTGTGAAAAGTGGAAAAATGGTGTTTTATGAACAAACTAATTAAAAGCTGGTAAAAAATAGTTGAGATAGATGTGAAATGTATAAATACACCCTCTAAACTCAAATTGGGGGTTGAAGGCATTGTGGTTGAAGATTTGGTAAATGAAAATAAGCATTTTTTGTGCATTTTATCATGTTCAGACCAGTTCTTTCATTTGGTACGAATTGTACATGTTATCAATAAGATTTGCATCCTGCTGAAAATGAAAGTTCAGCAATCTATTGACACACGAAAATGTTCTCGAGTTGTGGGTAACCCTTTGTGAGAATGAATCTCCAGAGTGAGCCGGTTCTCTAAATGATGTATCCTATTCTAAGTGATTTTCTGGGAAAAAGGATAGAGGATATGACTGAAATGAAAACCTATCTAATGTGATCTCAACTTAATAATGACTTTGATATTTCACCCACAAACAATCTTCAGAAAAACAACAATGACCTCACAATCTCTCATGAACATCAGTACAAAATTGATTTGCATGAATGGTGCAGGAGCACCTAAGGAACAACAGGCAGTTCAATAGGTAAATAGGAAACCTAGAAGGGTAATTTTGTTTTGTTTTCATAAAGGTCATGTTGACCATTGTGTAGTTTTCTTAGAGGTGTTTTTGACCCTTAGGAAAGAATTTGTCAAGAGATAAATAATTTTAGGATCTCATCTTGCTGAGTTTTCAAAAGTTGGCAAGGGTTGAAAAAAATAGTGGGTTTTATAATTTTGATCATTGGGTCTTCAATAGGTTCGACAAGAAGAGATTAACTATTTTTGGAGCCTATTTATGGTGTGCTTCGACCATGGAGCAGGGTTGGAAGCATTGATATTTTAGTGACATTTTATGAAATTGAAAGAAACAGTGTTTTGTGAGGCAATTTCTGATTTTTGCATCTAAATAGTGCTTTGATGGAATAAACCTGCTATTATTTTTTATTGTAGAATGTAGTGTGAATAGAGTACAAGCTTTGTGTGCCATCCATTTTCCTTTGTGATTCATTTTCATCCTTTGTTTGTAAATAGTTTGATTTCTTTCTTTTTCTGGCTTGAACCAGGCAGTCTTGAGAAAATGGAGTGCTAGAGCACTTTCCCATTGTACAAATTGTACAGCTCTTTGGGAATAGTGACTAGGCTCCATTAGTGTAAATATGGTAGGTTGTAGGGCTTGTGTGTGTGCAGGAGCTGCTAGCAATGTCTTGCCCTAGGCGAGCCAGGCAAAGTTCGGCTAGGGGAGACAAGGAGTGCAAGGCACATAACTTGCAGGGGTGCTAAGATTTTGGAAAAATTCCTTTTGGAGAATTTAGTTGAGGGTCTTGGCAAGGCCTGGTGGCCAGGAGGAGGCTCCATCAACCCTTTTGGTGTGAGAAGACTCTGACAGTTTGAAATCAGCCTAGAAAAGGCTTAAAAACCCTAGTTTTTGGCCATTTTTTTGAGTAAGGGCAGTGTACGGACTGTACAAGCTCAAAACCCCAAAAAATATTCAAGGTGTGGGCATGGGAAACACAAACCCCAAGTGAATAACCTTGGTCATTTGGAGGGTTTTGGAGTAAATTTCATTTTTCTCGGGTTAAAAGGCCTAATTGGGGCTCTAGGCTTTTAACCTTTCCTAACCCTAGGAGAGGGTTTGGTGGCAGCGATGGAGAATTGGAGTTTTGTAATTGAACAAGAACCCTAATAGGCTGCTATGAAGCTTTTTACTTCATCTTTACACCCCTGCAAAAGCCTAACTGAATGTTGAGGGTAACTGGCCTTTAGGGAAGAGTAAGGGTCAAGGGTGAGATAGTGGCAAGGCATCAAGATTGGCTTTGTGGAATGAAAGAAGGTTGATAGTAGGGTTGGCCAAGAGAACTAGGGGTGCCTAACAAGCATTAGGGCCTATAGGTTAAGAAGGTGGAGAGAGACACCAAATGGTTTGCCAAGGTGAGACCCAGAGCATGGGACAGTGAGTGTTCCATCCAACCCTACCCTATCAAATTGGTATCAGAGTGAGTAAAAGATTTGGGAAGCATCTTATATTTCAGAGGTTGAGTCTAGTGATTCTTCCATCATGGTGACAAATGTAGAATTGGCTAAGATGGTTGAAGAGCAGGAGGAAGATAATAAACTATTAAGGGAAAGAATATCCCAACTTGAACAAGCAGTGAGGAGTGTGCAATTTGAGGGAAGGATACCAAAGGAAGAAGAGGTTGCAAAGGAAGAAAAGACCCCTAAACCTGACCCTGTTCTGAAAGAAGAACCTTTCTTGAAAGCATTGAAGGCTTTGAGTGGAAAAGCACTTGAAGGCATACCATTGTTTAGTGGAAAAATGGAAGTTGATCTAGTCATGGATTGGATAGAGGGAATGGAAAACCATTTTGAATGTGATGGAGACACTGAAGCACAGAAGGTAAAAGTGGCCAAATCAAGACTAAGAGGTTCTACCTTGACATGGTGGAAATTCATTTAGACAAAGAGGGAAAAGGAAGGCAAGCAGCCTATAACTACTTGGAAAGGAATGGTTGCCAAAGTGAGAGAGGCATACATGCCTGATGATTATGAGATTCAGTTACACAAGAAGAGACAAAGCCTAAGGCAAATAGACCAAGATTTAAACACTTACACTGAGGAGTTTCAAAAACTTTGCATGAGGTCTAATGTGACAGAGGATGAGATTCTCAAGGTGGCTAGATACCTTAATGGCTTGAAATGGAACATTCAAGAGGAGATGACTCTTCTAAGTCCCAAGATAGTACACCAATGCTATCAATTGGCCATAAAGATTTAGGAAAGAAGCAAGAGGAAACAAGACCAGGCTTCTAAGGGTAGAGGCAAAGGCAGAGATCAAAGAGATCAAAGAGGATAGCGAGGTGGATACCAAGGTAGAGGCAATGACCAAAGAAACCAAGGAGAGTCTAAAATCACAGAGCATGGAGGTGAAAAATCTTCTAGAGGAGGATATAACAGAGGTAGAGGACCTCAAGGAGGTTCAAACAGAGGAAGAGGAGTAGGCAGGAGCAGTTCATACTTTGCAAACATGAAATGCTACCATTGTGGTCAAGTTGGACATCCAGCTTATAGGTTCCCGAAGAAAGCATCTTCATCAAGCAATGCGAAGAGAGTGGCTTATGCACAAGAGGACGCCATGAGTCCTAAGTCATCTGAGATCAGTCATATTGAATCTGAGGTAGGAGAGAATCTGATGTTCAATAGAGTTTTGATCAGACAACCGGTCAAGGAAGAACCAAAACAAAGGAGAGCTCTATTTAGAGTAACGTGCAAGATACTTGGAAAAGTATGCAAGGTCATAGTAGATTCAGGATCAACAGACAATATAATCTCAGAGGAGGCAGTAATGAAACTGAAATTGGAGAAGGTACCCCACACTAACCCCTACAAGGTCACATGGCTAAACAAAGGGCAAGGTGTTTTAGTGAATGAGCAAGTAACAGTGGGATTTTCCATTGGAGGGTACAAGGACAAGTTAGTTTGTGATGTGTTACCCATGGATGCATGCCATCTACTATTGGGAAGACCATGGCAATATGACAGAGGTGTCATATATGATGGGAAAGAGAACACCATCTCATTCAAGAAGGATGGGAAGACTTTCAAGTTGCAGTCACTATCAGAAGAAGAAGAGGGACAGTCAAAGACACCAAGTGTCATGTTGAGTAGTGGGAAGGAATTCCTTAACAACATACATCAAGGGAGTGAAGGATATGTGGTTATGTTACAACCTAAAGAAGAAGACAAGGCTGAAAAGACAGTCATACCCGGAGCAGTCCTAAAGTTGTTGGAACAGTTCAAGGACATTGTAAGTGATGGTGCACCTGCAACTCTACCACCAAAGAGATCCATAAGTCATCAAATTGACTTCATACCTGGAGCCTCATTGCCTAAAAGGGCAGCTTATAAGCTTACACTGGATCAGAATCTAGAGGTAGCCAGGCAAGTGCAGGAGTTGTTGGATCAAGTATTGATTCAAAAGAGCATCAGCCCATGTGTAGTACCAGTGATCTTAGCAAAAAAGAAAGGTGGTAAGTGGAGACTTTGCCCTGACTCTAGAGCTATAAATAGAATTACAATCAGATATAGATTCCCTATCCCAAGGATTGAGGACTTGATGGATTGTCTTGGAGGAGCTCTATACTACACAAAGTTGGATCTCAAGAGTGGATACCATTAGATCAGAATTAAGGATGGTGATGAGTGGAAAATAGCATTTAAGACAAATGATGGGTTATATGAATGGAGAGTGATGCCATTTGGTCTCTCTAATGCCCCTAGCACATTCATGAGGCTCATGAATGAAGTACTTAAAGACTTTACAGGGATATTTGTGGTGGTATACCTTGATGACATCCTCATATTCAGCAAGACAGCAGAAGATCATTTAAAACATGTGGAGTTGGTTCTTAGAAGGTTGCAAGAGGAGAAGTTGGCAATCAATCTAGAGAAGTGTGAGTTCTTTAAGCAAGAGCTTGTATATTTTGGTTTTTTAGTGTCCAAAGGATCATTGAAGATGGATCCAAGAAAAGTGGAAGCCATCCTAAATTGGCCTACTCCAACCACAGGGATAGAGGTAAGAAGTTTTCATGGATTGGCTCAATTTTATAGGAAATTCATAAGGAACTTTAGTGGTATATGTGCACCAGTTCTAGACACAATCAAGGGTGGTTTGAAAACTAAGTTTGTGTGGACTCAAGAAGCTAAGAAAGGGTTTGAGAAACTAAAACAAGAGGTGGCAACTCAACCTATTCTCTTATTACCTAGTTTTGACAAATTGTTCACTATTGAATGTGATGCAAGTGGAGTGGCAGTAGGAGGAGTGCTAAGTGAAGAGGGAAGGACTATAGCCTTCTTTAGTGAGAAGCTCAATGAAGCAAAGAAGAAGTATTCAACCTATGACTTAGAACTTTATGCTTTGGTTCAGTCACTTAGGAAATGGAGGCATTACCTTCTACCCAAGGAGTTTGTAGTTTTTACTAACAATCAGGCACTTAGTTTTATCAACACTCAAGAGAAGTTGAGTAATAGGCATTTGAAATGGATGGAATACATCCAAGCTTTTACCTTCACCATCAAGCACAAGAAGGGACAGCTAAACAAAGTAGCAGATGCACTAAGCAAGAGATCAGATCAAGAGCATTGGCATAGAGAGTTTCAAGGATCTCTATGGGGAAGATGAAGACTTTTCAGAAGTCTATAAGGTATGTTCTAACTTTGAGAACCATTTCCATAGCCAATACTCAGAGTATACATTGCAAAGTGGGTTATTGTTTAAGGGAAATCAGTTATGTGTTCCAAGAGGGTCAATGAGGGAAAATCTGATTCAGGAAAAGCATAATGGAAGTCTTAGTGGACATTTTGGCATCAACAAGACTTTAGAACTAGTGCAAAGATTCTATTACTGGCCTAAATTGGCAAGAGATGTTAGAAAGTATGTGGAACAATGTGTTGTGTGTATGAAAGCTAAGGGAGGAGCTAGTAATTCTGGTCTATATCAACCCCTACCCATTCCTAACAGACCATGGGAGTGTGTGAGCATGGATTTTGTGGTAGGCCTTCCTAAGACCAAGAATGGTTTTGATAGTGTTTATGTAGTGGTAGACAAATTTAGCAAAATGAGTCATTTTATTCCCTGCAAAACTACTCATGATGCTAGTTACATAGCTCATCTTTTCTTCAAGGAAGTTGTAAGGATCCATGGATTTCCTTTGAGCATTGTTTCAGACAGGGATGTGAAGTTCATGAGTCACTTTTGGAAGACTCTATGGAGAAGATTAGGTACTAACCTATCTTTTGGATCAGCTTACCATCCTCAGACCGATGGTCAAACAGAGGTGGTTAACAGGGTGCTAGGTAACCTTCTAAGGTGCCTAACTAAGGAGTATGGACAGACATGGGATATGGTTATCTCACAAGCTGAGTATGCTTACAATGATAGTGTGAACCAGACCACAAGGAAGAGTCCTTTTGAGATTGTGTATGAGATGCACCCAAGAGGCATATGTGAGCTCAGAGATCTTGGAGCTATGGAACAAAGAAGTGGACATGTAGAGGACTTCAGTCAGACCATGAAGGAGATTCGGGAGCAGGTGAAGAAGACAGTCACTGAGGCTACACAAAAATTGAAGGAGAAGGCAGATATGTCAAGGAAAGATGTGCAATTTGTAGTAGGGGACTATGTCATGGCCCACCTTAACAAGTCAAGGTTGCAGAAGGGAATTCCAACCAAGTTGTAGATGAAGTGAGTGGGTCCATGCAAGGTATTGGCCAAGTATGGAAAGAATGCCTACAAGGTGGATTTACCTACCGATCTTGGAATCTCACCAGTTTTCAACATAGCTGACTTGATCAAGTATAAGGGGATAGTAAATGATGTGGATCAGAACAGTAAGGAGATCTTCAAGGACATCAGCAATGTAACCTTACCTAATCAAGACAAGCCTCAGGCAGAGAAGATCTTGGAGTCAAGAGTGAAGAAGGCTACAAGACATAAGGTGTACATGGAGCACCTTGTCAAGTGGAAGAACAAGCATGAATCAGAAGCCACATGGGTACAGGAAGATCAGTTCAAGAAGTTTGGTATTCACCTGTCATTGATCTCTCCTTCCATTCCTTAGTGTTTGGGCAGAGAGGGGGAGAATGGTGCAGGAGCACCTAAGGAACAACAGGCAATTCAATAGGTAAATAGGAAATCTAGAAGGGTAATTTTGTTTTGTTTTCATAAAGTTCATGTTGACCATTGTGTAGTTTGCTTAGACATTTTTTTGACCCTTAGGAAAGAAGTTTTCAAGAGATAAATAATTTTAGGAGCTCATCTTGCTAAGTTTTCAAAAGTTGGCAAGGGTTGAAAAACACAGTGGGTATTATAATTTTGATCATTGGGTCTTCAATAGGTTTGACAAGAAGAGATTAACTATTTTTGGAGCCTATTTATGGTGTGCTTCGACCATGGAGCAGGGTTGGAAGTACTGATATTGTAGTGGCATTTTATGAAATTGAAAGAAACAGCGTTCTGTGAGGCAATTTCTGATTTTTGCATCTAAATAGTGCTTTGATGGAATAAACCTGCTATTATTTTTTATTGTAGAATGTAGTGTGAATAGAGTACAAGCTTTGTGTGCCATCCATTTTCCTTTGTGATTCATTTTCATCCTTTGTTTGTAAATAGTTTGATTTCTTTCTTTTTCTAGCCTGAACCAGGCAGTCTTGAGAAAATGGAGTGCTAGAGCACTTTCCCACCTTACAAATTGTACGACCCTTTGGGAATAGTGACTAGGCTCCATGAGTGTAAATATGGTAGGTTGTAGGGCTTGTGTGTGTGCAGGAGCTACTAGCAATGTCTTGCCCTATGCGAGCTAGGCAGAGTCCGGCTATGGGAGACAAGGAGTGCAAGGCACATAACTTGCAGGGATGCTAAGATTTTGGAAAAATTCCTTTTGGAGAATTTATTTGAGGGTCTTGGAAAGGCCTGGTGGTCACGAGGAGGCTCCATCAACCCTTTTGGTGTGAGAAGACTCTGACAGTTTGAAATCAGCCTAGAAAAGGCTTATAAACCCTAGTTTTTGGCCATTTTTTTGAGTAAGGGCAGTGTACGGATTGTACAAGCTCAAAACACCAAAAATCTTCAAGGTGTGGACATGGGAAACACAAACCCCAAGTGAAGAACCTTGGTTGTTTGGAGGGTTTTGGAGTAAATTTCATTTTTCTCAGGTTAAAAGGCCTAATTGGGGCTTTAGGCTTGTAGCCTTTCCTAACCCTAGGAGAGGGTTTGGTGGTAGCAATGGAGAATTGGAGTTTTGTAATTGAACAAGAACCCTAATAGGCTGCTATGAAGCTTTTTACTTCATCTTTACACCCCTCCAAAAGCCTAACTGAATGTTGAGGGTAATTGGCCTTTAGGGAAGAGTAAGGGTCAAGGGTAATATAGTGGCAAGGCATCAAGATTGGCTTGGTGGAATGAAAGAAGGTTGATAGTAGGGTTGGCCAGGAGAACCAGGGGTGCCTAACAAGCATTAGGGCCTATAGGTTAAGAAGGTGGAGAGAGACACCAAAGGGTTTGCCAAGGTGAGACCCAGAGCATGGGACAGTGAGTGTTCCATCCAACCCTACCCTATCGATGAAGGTTTGAAGCTAAACATAGCATGCAACCTGCATTAAATGAACTTTCTGTATCAATAATCTGCAATATTAGGACATCATACTAAAACTGCAAATAGAGACAGAAATTTGAGATAGGAATGCTGCTTTTTATTGAATGAAGGAGTGAAAACTCTCAAAACCTAAGTACAAAGAAGTTTACAAGCTCAAAAATGTGTAAGAGTAAGACACTAGAATCTGAACTGATAAAACACTAATTTTTTCACAAGATATATCTCCAAAACCCTAATCCAAGCTCAAGAAGCAAGCTCAAGGAAAGGTACCAAAAATTGCCTCAAAGTCTACACAAAAGTGGAAAAAACACACTTTTTGCAAATACGTATTGAAAAGCCTCTCCAAATAGGCCAAATCTGCTTCTAAAGCAAAAAAACAACCTTATCTCTCCAGCAAGAACCTCAAATTTGACCAAGGAAGAAAAACAATAACAACCTGCTAAAAATAGCGAAGAATAAAGCAATTTATAAAACATTGATTTATTCTTGCTTTACAAGATCCGCAGATTTAAAATTCTCTCAATTTGACTCAATTTTTTGCAACCTAAAGATTTTAGAAATCTTTTGCAAAAAATCACAACCTTATTTCTCTCTTTACAATACTTTATTTTCTTAAAAAATCATAAAATATATGGTGCATCTCTTATCACTATCCTAATTGATTTCTTAAAAATCAATTTGAAAACAAAATAAACCCTAGGTCATAAGTGCAATGATTTTACAATTTTTATTGATTTCTCACAAAATCAATCAAAATCAAGAATATTTATCACTATCCATTTCTTACTAAGGGACTATTAATCACAAATCCCTAAAGTCTATAGCCCCTTATATTGCCAAAAATTTAATCAAATAAGCCTAAGGACTTAGACAAATGGCACCACCATATTCACAAGGCTCGACCTAGGCATTGAAAATCGCCCACATGATGCAGTCAACTTGGAACATTTGATATTTAATGTGAAATAAAATAGGCCCCAAGTTCGAGCAAGGGAAACATGGTAAAAACAAAGGAAAATCGTAAATCACTTCATTTCATCTTTTGGCTTTGAGAGTGAACTCTGTAAGAAGCGCCGCCATACTTAGGGTTTGAACTCTGAGACTCCATTCAAGCTCTCTTATTTTTGATTCTCCACCAGATTCGGCCTCCATAGCTCAGGGTAAGTGTTATTTCCTGTATTCTATTCATTCTTGGCTTCTTTGATGAGAATAAAGGTCTCACTGGCCGCGACTATAACATATTTGTTTGATGCATTTACTCCATTTCTTGTGCTTTGTTTATGTTATTTCTTGGCCACCAACATATGAGCTCGACTCTTGATCTTGAAAACTCTGTGAGAGCTCGACCGAGGCTTCTTTGTCTTTAACAGGAAAATGATGGTAATCCTTTGTTTCTACTTGCTTTCCATTTCTTACAAAGCTTACAAAAGCTTTAATCTGCAATAAGATTTTGATTGTTTATGAGCCAAGGGCTCTCTCTAGGCCGAGCCATGTATATTTTGATATGAGCTTTTGAAATACTTCTGGGCTCGACCTATGATGATCTTCACTCCTGTTGTATTTTCTGAGACAAAACTTGATGCAGGAATTTGTTGCTTTTGAATAAATCACACTCACTCTTGTGATTTTCCTACATTCAAGCTCGACCATGAGAGCATTGTATAAATCTTGTATTTTAATGAAACCCCACATGGGCACATGATATTTTAGAGAAAACACATTTCTTTTTCCTTTCTGTTGAAAAAACCTTACATAGGTATCTTTTGATTGTGATAAAAACATTTATTTTACTCTCCCCATTGAAATTCCCATGTGGGTAAACTGGAAATGGCTAAAAAAATTGTATATTTTGATTCAAAACCCCAATGTGGGTATTCTGAAAAAATAAACAACAATATGTATTTTGTTATTCATTCAAAATCTGGACTCGACCCATCATGGAATTTCATTTGCATTCTAAAATTTGTAGGAACCCTTCATGGCATTCTGTAGCAGCATTTCTGAGATAAAACTCATATGGGTATTTGATATTTTGAAGAAATCAATTATCTCACTTTTCCTCTGTATTTCTGTTGAGAACCCAACATGGGTACTCAGTATTTTGAAGAGAATGTTTATGTACTATGCATTTCTAGAAAACAAGAGTTTGAACTTGACTCACCACTATACAAGTTCTGCATTCTAATGAAACTCCATTCTAGTTTTCTTGGAAATAGTAAAAATATGGGTAAATCTGCATTTGAATTTGACATACTCAAATGGGCATGCGTGACTGTAACTTTAAATCAATATGAGCATTCCCCTATTTTTGAAGCTGGGTATATATGTGATCCTCGCTCCATTTTATTTCTGAAAACATACATATTGCTTACTTGCATCTTAAAGCTCTCTCATACTTTTTCATTCTCTTCTCATTCTAGAAATGACTTCTACATATTGTAATTCATGTTCAATCTATTTACATTTTTCTGCCTAGACCCATGCAAATTATTCTTTGAAAATACACTTTGAATGACAGAACAATTCTCCAAAATAGTGTATTTTTTATTGTTTCCCTTTCAAATACAGTGATGTATAAACTTCACTTAATACAACATTTGCACTCTCAGCCAAAATGAAACTAGTTGTCTTTGTTGAATCATTACTTCACTTTATGCAAACATACTGGTCACTGTATTGATACTTGTCATCCTTCATTCTAATGGGAATCTGGAGCTCTTTTCATGCTCAACTGTCCTTCAAATGTATGCTCTTCTTTCTGGCACTCTTCATGCTTTTTTATGTTCCATTTAATAAAAATTGTCTTATGCCTTGCTCTCTTCCCAAATGAAAATCTGAAACAGTGCTCTTTGTTGAGGCATTATGTATGCCTATTCACTATCACCATTATGAGATAGAACACTGCTGCTCCAAAACAAAAAAATATGAAACTGCATTTAATGTGAACAAACCTTAAGCAGCAAACAATACTATGGCAATAGTATCAAATCGTACAACAATATTTGAGATTTGCAATTATGAAAATGATGTATTCGAGTTGAATTTATTGAGCTCATTTAAGTCTACTGTTCACCTGTAGCTTTCAGAAAACACATACTTGATTGTTATGAGTGAACAATCGGCTTAATAACATTGATGAATGAACTTTGTTTTACTCTTTTAGTTGTATATTCCTTTCTTGATGAAAATGATGATTGCACTCCTTCTCTTAGCCCCATCTGTAATATATAAGGGGTAGCATGTTGAGCTCTACCCTTGTGGGAGCCCATTTTTTCCCACATGCTTGGTCTTCAAAAGATAATCAGCTACATGACTTTTCCTATACCTACACAAGTAAACAAACAATGTTAGCATAAAAACAATGTATGATAATGATGTTTTCTCTTTTCAGTTCATGTTTTTGTTCCTTCCTTTAGTTGATTCCATGCATTTCAAAGAGTGAATTATATGTCTGTTGGTAGAGCTTGTAGTATAACTCATATCCAGAGCTCTTAATTGACACCCCTCTCAATCTCTTGAAGGCACACTCAGGAGCGGAAGCAGGACGGAGAAAGCGACAACGTCTCAACTGAAGATGAAGAATCAGGAAATGATGGATATGTCTTCTGCTATTTGCTTTCTTATTTCTTTTTACCTGCAGCTGCATAGTTTACTTTCCGCAATGAATGGAATTAGCTAAGACCACAACTTGTGTGGATATTTAAATTTCTTCTTTCATCTCCTTATGAAAGAAATGCATTGAAATGCAAATTTGTAACATCATTTGTATTCTCTCAATCACATGAAGACATGTAATGCGAATCTCTTCATGAAATAAAAGAAAGCATTATGTTATGCTTTATCATTTGTATATTCAATTTTGTACTCCATTTGATTTTGCAAAAAAAATTAAAAATACTTCTGGAATTCAATTTTCTCAAACAGTTGCATAAATATCACTTGATAAATGATAAATAAGGTGCAAACAACACTTAAGCATATGCGAAAATAACTATAATTTTCACTTTCAAATATAATAATATTTAATCAGCTCCACCAATTGAGTTGTAGCGAAAAATTGGTAACATTTTGGCGATTTCCATTGAATGCTTGCCAGCTAAGCATTAGATCAATTTCCTTTTAAAACTCCATTGGGCATGGAGTCAAATCTGTGCCCTCCAAAACTTATAAAACTTGAACAACAACACTCCAAACAGTAGCAAAACAAAATGAAACAAAGCAGAAAGCAAACTAACAGGCCCTGGTGGCCAACAAAACATGCACAACAACGCTTAGGGAAAAGAAAACTACTGAAAAGAAATGTGTGTAACACACTTATTTGCAACAACTACTCTAATTATTTACAAGATATAACCTATCTCAGAGGCAATTCTTGAGGTGGATCCCATTAACTGGGATAGACAACACCTCTCCAATCAACTTAGAAAGTTGGAAAGCGTTGTGCTCCTTGCACTCTGTGATCACATAAGGCCTGTCCCAAATTGCATCAAATTTGGAATGTCATCCAGGTCTACTCTTATATTCATTCCACTTGAAAACCAGATCACCAATAATGAACTCTCGTGGTATTTCCCTCTTATCAAAAGATCTCTTCATCTGAGCTTGATGTATGTCAAGTTGTCTTAATGCTTCCCTTCTAGTTTCCTCAAGCTCTACTAGCTGTGCAAATCTCACTTCAAGAGGTTGCTCATTCAGCAATTCTAGCTCCTTAATGAAACTCAAAGTAGGCAACTCAATAGAAACCAATAACTTAACCTCTTTTCCATAAACAAGTACATAAGGAGAACAACCTGTGGCCCTTTTAGGAGTCACCCTGTCAGCCCAAGGAGCTAACTTCAAGTTTTCATGCCATGTCTGTTGATTGTCCTCAACTGTCTTCTTAATTATCCAAATCAGATTCTTATTTTTAGATTTCGCCTGACCATTTCCCTGCAGATAATAATTAGAAGATGTGTTCAAATAAATGTTATTCCTGACTAACCAATCAGAAATCCTTAAACCAATAAAAGCCAAACCATTGTTAGAAATTATTGAATCTGGAATACCAAATCTTGGCACTAAGTCCTAATAGAAATTAAGCACAAAAGTCTCATTTGCTTCTTTTAAAGCAACTGCCTCTGTCCATTTAGTAAAATAATCTGTGGCAGTAAGTATCCACTTATGACTCACACTTGAAGGTGGGTTGATTGGCCCAATAAAATCTAAGCCCCACTTGGAAAAGGGTTGCTCCACTTGAATCGGATGCAGAGGCAGAGCTGCAAGCCTCTATTTTCTTGAAAATAAAGCACATTTTCACATCTTCTGACCCAAGCAATAGCATCTTTAAACATATTTGGCTAGTAATAACCAGCTCGCATAATTTTCAGAGTTGTTCTTGCAGCAAAGTGGCCTCCTGAAGGCCCATCATGAAATTTTGCTAAAAGCTTAGCGACTTAATCGGGCTGAATGCACCTTAATAAAACACCTTGAAAGTCTCTCCTATACAAAATTCCATCAATAATCACAAAATGAATAGCCTGCAATCTGTAAATATTCTTTTTGCTCTATCTAAGCCTTCGAGGCACTCATCAATTTGTAAATAGTGCATCATTTGTTGCAACCAAGTAGCAGAAGAAACTGGAACAACAACTGCATCATCGTTGTTTAGCACTCTGTCAACATTTTCAGCTTCTTTTAAACTGTTGTCTTCATTTCCAACAATCTGTTCACACAAACCCTTGCCTCTAACGAGCTTAGTTACCTTAATATCAATGTCAAATTCCATTACCTTGGTTATCCAACCAGCACGCTTATCATTAATATCTTTGTTAAGTAAGAAATCCTTGACAGTTGAGTGAGCAACTAATAAGTGAATTTTTCTATTTGATAGCATATGCCTGCACTTTTTTAGGCTACTTACAACAGCAAAAATATGATTCTCGACAAAAGAATACTTCACCTCATAATCATGTAATACCTAGTTGAAAAATGCCATAGGTTGCTCCAAACTTTCATCGTTCTGCTGGAAAAGCATAGAAAAAATAGTATCAATTCCTCCAAATGCATAAAGAATGAAATCTCTATCATAATTTGGATTAATGAGGGTAGGGGTAGCTGCAAGGGCTTCCTTAATCTGCTCAAAACTTCTCTTACCCTCTTTGGTCCAACAGAAAGGCATATTCTTTTTAAGCATAGAAGTGAGAGGTTGCAGCAAAGCTGCAATATTCAGTATGAACCTTCTCACAAAATTTATTCTTCCAAGAAAGCTTTGCAAGCCTTTCTTGTGAGCTGGTAAAGATAAATCAAGAATTGCAGAGACTCTTTCAGAGTCTATAGAAATACCTTGTTTTGAAATAGTATGTCTGAGGAGTTTCCCCTCGTGTATAGAAAATATACACTTCTTTGGGTTGAGAGACACTCTGAATTCTCTGCATCTCTAAAAAATATGTTCTAAATGATCAAGGTGCTCATTAGCATTTCTGGAAAAAAATAGTAATGTCATCTAAATATACTAGAATGAACTTGTTCATAAGCCCGTGAAAGGCCATGTCCATTGCTCACTAAAAAGTTGCTCCAGCGTTGGATAAGCCGAAAGACATCTTTTTGTAGGCCATTGTGCCCCACTTAGTCATGAATGTTGTTTTGAATTGATCCTCTTTTTTTACCAGAATCTGGTTGTAACTTGAGTAACCATCTAACAAGGAAAATCTGTCAGAACCAGAAACTACCTGCAGAATTTATTCCATGGAAGGGAGTGGGTAGTGATCTTTCAGTGATGCTTTATTTAAATCTTGGAAATGGACACATAATCTGATTTCCCCACTTTTCTTCCTAATTGGAACTAAGTTTGACACCCAAGAAGTATGCTTGATGGGAAAAATAATACCACTCTCAACTAACTTATTCAACTCAGCCTTCATAAGGTGTTCTAATTTGGGATGAAGAGGTCCCTATTTTTGCCTTACTGGTTTTGCATCAGGTTCTAGTTCAATAGTATGTTGGGCTAGTTCGAGGTCAAAACATTTCAAATCCTTGTACTCCCAAGCAAAAACATCACTAAATTTTTGGCATAACAAAATAAATGCTTGTTGTTCCTCTTTATTACATACCTTTCTCAGCTTGAGAAGCTTTCCCTTGAAGATTTCAATCGCTTCATAGTGTTCTTATTTAACAGTCAGGATGCACTTGTCTTTCCACACCTAGTCATCTGAGTTGAACACAGATTCCAAGGTCACCAAACCTTTTGGCAGCTTGTTGGTCTTCAACTGCACAATCTAGTTATCATACTGTTGCTGCCACTTTTGCTAGTTTCCATCTGCAAACTTAGCTTCAGCAATTAAAAAATTTACAATTTTCTCATCACTGTCAAAAACCTGCCAACTCACATTATTATCAGGCACAGAAGGTCTGACCACTATTTTTACATATTGGCGTACCTCTACTTTGTGAATTTCATTTGGAATATCAAATTGGGCTCCTATGGCAGCGGGCCTATCAACTTATTTTCATTTCTAGGAACTGAAACAATATTAAAAGCATCAAAATCTTCCATTAAATCCCATTCACGATACTTATATTTCTTAAGCAAGTCATTTTTTGCAGCATTCAGATTTCTGATTTGATTTATTATTAGCTATGAATCACCATAAACTTGTAAGCATTTGATACCTCTCTTCTGAGCCCATTCGATGCCATGCACCAAGGCTTCGTATTCAGTTGTATTGTTTGAATAGCTGAAAGCAAATATGCAAGCTGAGAAATATTTATCACCCTCTGGTGAAATCAGTATAGCTCCACCTCCAGCACCTATACTGCTTCTCGAACCATCGAAGTAAAGCTTCCAAAGCTCATTTTCTATTTTTACAGACTGTTCCTCCTCTTTACAAAGATTAGGCATATCAAAATCAGGTTCACGAATCATGTAGACTCCTAATCCTATCTCATCTGTGTGTTGAAAATGATCAAGCTCATGATCTTCGGCTGCCCATTCATCTAGATTCATATTTTCTATAGGGGTGCTGCAATCTGAGGTCATGGTTTGTTCCTCCAGTACAGGGGTGGCATAGAGGTTAGCGTTTATAGGATTTGGGGAATATGGTTTGATATGGTCTTTGGCTAGACGCTCAAACTTTATAGTCACTTTCGTACCATACCTTGTTCTAAAAAATAGATGAGACCAATAAGAGGACAAAAACCCACCCGGCTTGGCTGTAAAATCCCTCGAGAGACAAATGGCGAAGTGCGGTGGTAAATCGATAACATGTATATCATGATGAATAGAAAAACTCGGGGATGCATGCAAGGTAAGTGCCAAGTTCTTGATTATACCAGCAGTTTTAATAGCAGACCCATCTAACTACACTACGCCTTTCTAAGGATTAGGCTCATAAACAAGACCTAGCTTATCAACCAAACTCTTAGGCATGACTGAACTATTAGCACCAAAATCAACCATACAATTATGAACAATCT
Organism: Sequoia sempervirens; assembly: GCA_007258455.2. Taxonomy (NCBI): domain Eukaryota; kingdom Viridiplantae; phylum Streptophyta; class Pinopsida; order Cupressales; family Cupressaceae; genus Sequoia; species Sequoia sempervirens. The sequence goes on from VDFB02000007.1 coordinate 233,345,634, forward strand.
TATCGCCAATAATCAGACTTAAGTAAAATGGGGGAGGCTTTACCTCTTTATTCTTCTGGTTGTTCTTAACCTCCAGATCATTTGCAAGAATGACTTTAGCAACCCCTTGATTAGTATCATCAGAAATAGACAGCTCAACTAAAGCGTCTTGTAGCAAACTTTTCTAACCTGGGATGAGCAAAGCATCCAATACAGACATGCTAACAATAGATTTTATGAGGTGTTCAACAATATTGAAAGAAGTGGGATTTACCTTCTGCTAGTTTTTTGTAACAACAACATCATTTTGCTTCTACAAAGGCTACAAATGCGTCTTTGACTACTCCCTGCCAGGTATCTCTTGGCCTCTTTGCAGAATCTGCATGTTAGGTTGTGCTACAGCATTAACATTTGATGAAGAAATGGGTTGCTTACTGTTTGTAGACTGCTGCTGTGAATTTTTAGCTTGCTGCCCCAAATCCATAGCTCTCTTTTTTGATCTGGTATTGGCCAAAACAAGAGAACTTTGTTGATTCTGATCTACAACATTTTTTGCACCAGCATAACTGTTTTGGACCATTAAGGCCTGATTTCTCATGCCATTAGCACACGTTGATTGGTTATGGGGCTGATTGCATGGATAACACCAATCGCAATCCTGGGCAATATTATTCTATGGTACAAGTTCTTTTGACGAATTGGTTGTGTTTGGGTTGTATGGTTGGAATGGTCTTGGGTTAAAACTCTTCCTTTGGCCTTGATAATCATTCTGAAAGGTAGGCCTATTAGGTTGGTTATGCTGATAAGTGGCTTGATAAGGCTTATGTTCATGACCAACTTGCTTCTTAATGCTCACAAGATCATTACCGAAGGCCTTGAGTATACTTTTAATCTCTTGAATCTCTTGGTTTTGGGCCGGAGCAGCAATCTCTTGGGTTGCGTTATGATAACCTATTGTTGGAATAGGCAGGACAACAGCTAAGGGAGGTAAAGCAATAGGGGTAGGTGGTTTTATTTCAGGAAACAAAGGCATAGGAGGTCTAGGGGTTATATCTCCAGCTTGGATGAAACAATTTTCAGCTCTAATGGTGATGTCATAAGAATTAGGGAGTGTATGCCCACCCATAGATTGGGTCATAACCGAGATCTTACTATTTAAGGCTTTTAAATAAAACAAAAAAGCCTAAGCTGGTAAAGGATTTACCATTGCAGGATTTCTATCCCATGTTCTCTAAAATTGGTAGTTGAAAGCAACCAAGTGCTTGTGTGGCACCCTCTGAATGGTACTCAATTGCTCTAAGAGGGACAAATTATCATATTTATCAGCAAAATATTGATATAGGCCATTACCTAATGCATCCCATGTCATGATTGAGTTGGTTGTGAGGCCTTTGAACCATTGCAACACTTTCCCCTTGACTAATGCAGCCAAGAGCCTTAACGCGACGTTCTCTTGTGTGATGTTGCGAACTAAGCATAGGGTAGCCACATCATGAATATGCTCAACCAGTGTTGTGTGATCCTCCCCGGTGAAGTATGGCAGGCTTCTAAGGGCTGCAACTGGGATGTTGTCATGTTGAGCAATGTCTAATGGACTGCCTCCATTAAAAGGTGCAAATGGGTGTTGCCTTGGCACTGCCATTAGCGGTGCTTGTGATATTGGAACCATGATTCCTGGTGATAAAACCAAAGAGCTGAAAATAGGAGGTGTTGATTTTTACCTCGCAGGAGTTTCAAACAACTTCCTTGTTGTTCTGCCTCTTCTTCGTGGTGGGGACAACTGTCGATATTCGAAAGGTGCAGGATTTGATCTAGTTTGAACCTTTCTCATGCATAGGCTACACTAAGTTTGCATGTAAAATCAGAACTGGAGTCACCAGGTATATTGAAATAAGCCTCTAAAAGGCTGAATAACCTGCTACATACACCAAACAACAACTTTAATACATTAAGAACTTCTTTGAAATTGATTTTCAGAGTCCCACCAGGTGTGCCAAAACTCTTATCAATATGATTTGCACCCTACTGAAAATGAAAGTTCAGTAATCTATTGACACATGGAAATGTTCTCGAGTTGCGGGTAACTCTTTGCAAGAACGAATCTCTAGAGTGAGCCGATTCTCCGAATGATGGATCCTATTCTAAGTGATTTTGTAGGAAAAAGGATAGAGGATATGACTGAAATGAAAACCTATCTAATGCGATCTCAACTTAATAATGACTTTGATATTTCACCCACAAACAATCTTCAGAAAAACAACAATGACCTCACAATCTCTCATGAACATAAGTACAAAATTGATTTTCATGAAGGTCTGAACCTAAACACAGCATGCAACCTGCATTAAATGAACTTTATGTATCAATAATCTGCAATATTAGGACATAAAAAGGATCTGTAAAATAGAATCACAATATGAACATCATACTAAAACTGCAAATAGAGACAGAAATTGGAGATAGGAATGTTGCTTTTTATTGAATGGAGTGAAAACTCTCAAAACCTAAGTACAAAGAAGTTTACAAGCTCGGAAATGTGTAAGAGCAAGAAACTAGAATCTGAATTGGAAAAACACTAAGTTTTTCACAAGATATATCTCCAAAACCCTAATCCAAGTTCAAGAAGAAAGCTCAACGAAAGGTACCAAAAACTGCCTCAAAAGTCCACACAAAAGCGGAAAAAACACACTTTTTGCAAATACATATTGAAAAGCCTCTCCAAATAGGCCAAATCTGCTTCTAAAGCAAAAAAAACACCTTATCTCTCCAGTGGGAACCACAAATTTGACCAAGGAAGAAAAACAATAACAGTCTGCTAAAAATAGTGAAGAATAAAGCAATTTATAAAACATTGCTTTATTCTTGCTTTACAAGATCTATAGATTTAAAATTCTCTCAATTTGACTCAATTTTTTGCAACCTAAAGATTTTAGAAATCTTTTACAAAAAATCACAACCTTATTCCTCCCTTTACAATGCTTGATTTTCTCAAAAAATCATAAAATATATGACGCATCTCTTATCACTATCCTAATTGATTTATTTAAAATCAATTTGAAAACAAAATAAAACCTAAGTCATAAGTTCAATGATTTTACAATTTTTATTGATTTCTCACAAAATCAATCAAAATCAAGAATATCTGTCACTATCCATTTCTTACTAAGGCACTATTAATCACAAATCCCTAAAGTCTATAGCCCCTTATATTGCCAAAAATTTAATCAAATAAGCCTAAGGACTTAGACATATGGCAACACCATATTCACAAGGCTCGACCTAGGCATTGAAAATTAGCCGCATGATGCATTCAACATGGAACATTTGATATTTAATGTGAAATAAAATAAGCCCCAAGTTCGAGCAAGGGAAACATGGTAAAAACAAAGGCAAACCCTAAATCACTTCATTTCATCTTTTGGCTTTTAGAGTGAACTCTGCAAGAAGCGTCGCCATACTTAGGGTTTGAACTTTGAGACTCCATTTGAGCTCTCTTCTTTTTTATTCTCCACCAATTTCGGCCTCCATAGCTCAGGGTAAGTGTTATTTCTTGTATTCTATTCATTCTTGGCTTCTTTGATGAGAATAAAGGTCTCACTGGCCGCGGCTATAACATATTTGTCTGATGCATTTAATCCATTTCTTGTGCTTTGTTTCTGTTATTTCTTGGTCGCCAACATATGAGCTCGACTCTTGATCTTGAAAACTCTGTGAGAGCTTGACCAAGGCTTCTTTATCTTCATTAGGCAAACGATGGTAAGCCTTTGTTTCTACTTGCTTTCCATTTCTTACAAAGCTTACAAAAGCTTTAATCTGTAAGAAGATTTTGATTGTTTATGAGCCAAGGACTCTCTCCAGGCCATGCCATGTATATTTTGATATGAGCTTTTGAAATACTTCTGGGCTCGACCCATGATGATCTTCACTCCTGCTATATTTTCTGAGACAAAACTTGATGTGGGCATTCGTTGTTTTTGAAGAAATCACACTCACTCTTGTGATTTTCCTACATTCAAGCTCGACCATGAGAGCATTGTATAAATCATGTATTTTAATGAAACCCCACATGGGTACATGATATTTTAGAGAAAACACATTTATTTTTCCTTTCTATTGAAAAACCCTTACATGGGTATCTTTTGATTGTGATAAAAACATTTATTTTGCTCTCCCCGTTGAAATTCACATGTGGGTAAACTGGAAATGGTGAAAAAAATTGTATATTTTGATTCAAAACCCTAATGTGGGTATTCTAAAAAAATAAACAACAAATCTGTATTTTGTTATTCATTCAAAATCTGGGCTCAACCCATCATGGCATTTCATTTGCATTCTAAAATTTGTAAGAACCCTTCATGGCATTCAGTAGCAACATTTCTGAGATAAAAATCATATGGCTATTTGATATTTTGAAGAAATCAATTATCTCGCTTTTCCTCTGTACTTCTGTTGAGAACCCAACATGGGTACTCAGTATTTTGAAGAGAATGTTTATGTACTATGCATTTATGGAAAACAAGAGTTTGAACTTGACTCACCACTGTACAAGTTCTACATTCTAATGAAACTCCATGCGGGTTTTCCTGAAAATAGTAAAAATATTGGTAAATCTGCATTTGAATTTGGCATACTCAAATGGGCATGCGTGACTATAACTTTAAATCAATATGAGCCTTCCCCTATTTTTGAAGCTAGGTATATATGCGATCCTTGCTCCATTTTATTTATGAAAACATACAAATTGCTTACTTGCATCTCAAAGCTCTCTCATACTTTGTCATTCTCTGCTCATTCTGGAAATGACTTCTACATATTGTAATTCATGTTCAATCTGTTCACATTTATCTACCTAGACGCATGCAAATTATTCTTTGAATATACACTTTGAATGACAGAACAATTCTCCAAAACAGTGTATTTTTTACTGTTTCCCTTTCAAATATAGTGATGTATAAACTTCACTTAATGCAACATTTGCACTCTCAGCCAAAATGAAATTGGTTGTCTTTGTTGAATCATTACTTCACTTTATGCAAACATACTAGTCACTGTATTGATACTTGTCATCCTTCATTCTAATGGGAATCTGGAGCTCTTTTCATGCTCAACTGTCCTTCAAATGTATGCTCTTCTTTCTGGCACTCTTCATGCATTTTTATATTCCATTTAATAAAAATTGTCTTATGCCTTGCTCTCTTCCCAAATGAAAATCTGAAATAGTGCTCTTTGTTGAGGCATTATGTATGCCTGCTCACTATCACCATTATGAGATAGAACACTGCTGCTCCAAAATAGAAAAATATGAAACTGCATTTAATGTGAACAAACCTTAAGCAGCAAACAATACTATGGCAGCAATATCAAACTGTACATCAATATTTGAGATTTGCAATTATGAAAATGATATATTCTAGTTGAATTGATTGAGCTCATTTAAGTCTACTGTCACCTTTAGCTTTCAGAAAATACATACTTGATTGTTATGAGTGAACAGTTGACTTAATAACTTTGATGAATGAACTTTGTTTTACTCTTTCAGTTGTATATTCCTTTCTTGATGACCATGATGATTGCACTCCTTCTCTCAACCCCATCTGTAATGTATAAGGGGCAGCATGCCGAGCTCTACCCTTGTGGGATCCCGTTGTTTCCCACATGCTTGGTCTTCAAAAGATAATCAGCTAGATGAATTTTCCTATACCTGCACAAGGAAACAAATAATGTTAGCATAAAAACAATGTATGATGATGGTTTTTTCTCTTTTCATTTCATGTTTATGTTCCTTCCTTTAGTTGATTCCATGTATTTTGAAGAGTGAATTATATGTCTGTTGGTAGAGCTTGTAGTATAACTCATATCCAGAGCTCTTAATTGACACCCCTCTCAATCTCTTGTAGGCACACTCAGGAGTGGAAGCGGGATGGAGCAAGCGACAACATCTCAACCGAAGATGAAGAATCAGGCAACAATGGATATGTCTACTGCTATTTGCTTTCTTATTTCTTTTTACCTTTAGTTGTGTTGTGCAGTTTTACACACGCGCCCCACTTAGAGTAGGGACCTTCTTTTTGGGATGTCTTCAGACCTTTGGTTTTATTCGACTTGTCTTTTCGAGGTCCTGAGATGTTGGTCTTACTGGATTTGGTCTTGCCTTGAGGCTTGAATTTGTTAAAGTTAGGTTTCAGTGAAAATCCGGGTTTTGACCTGAATCCGGGATTTTCCAGCTTCGATAGATTTTCCCGGGCGTTGGTTCATTGTTCGTTTACTGCTGAATTTTCTGAATCCGGGTTTCTGCTTGAATCCGGGATTTTTCGGTTCTGGCAAATTTTCCCGGACTGCGTCAAAATCCTGAACTTCGTTAAATTCCCACTTTTTGCCATATCCGCGGAATTCATGTTTATCCAGATTTTTTGTGTGTCTTGGTTTTTTCCGAAAGTTCGTCCTAGGCTCGGGTTTCTGGTTTTTTCTAACATGTCTTGTCGCTCATTAATGCTCGAAGTACCTTTGCTCAGACGCAAATATGGATGGATTTAGGGTCTTAAGGCATCATTTTGATTTCATTATTCACTTGTATTCTGCTTTGGCGTCTGAGTTCATTCTTCATTAGAGCTTTGATCATTGATTCTAAGCTGCTTGCGTGAGGATTGGTTGAGCACTGATCAAGGTTTTCCTTGCTAGGGCATACTCGTATTGCAGTCGCTTCCTCGAGTTCAAGTTTCATCTGGACTAATCCATGGTAAGTCGTCGCTGACGCCTCCCTTTGTTTGCATCATGATTGAATCTTTCTAAGTCGATTGGTAGCTGTCCTAGGTTGGCCTTTGCTTGGTTACGATTTTGTATTTATCGAACTAGGGTTAGACATAACTCCTCACCAAAACTTTATCGCTCGTGCTCGTGTTTATCCATTATATGGCGGGTGTGTAAGTATGGGTGGTGTTAGGGGTTGGATTTTTCCTCCAAGTGCGTAATTTGTTATATCCGGTGAGGCTAGGGTTTTCGGTGCTTTGCCCGGATTTTGTTAGGCTTTATGAATTTATTGCAATTTGCATATCCTGCGCCCAGATTAAAATAGCCCCTGCCTTGGGAACCCCCGGAGTGCTTTAGATTGATCTTTACGGATAGTATTTCAAACCCCGAGCTTACCCTGGTTTTCATGGCGGAGAGTTTAGTTGTCAAAATTAGGGCATCATTGTTTCGCCATGAAGATTAGTCATTTGAAGGCTTTGGAAATTTGAAGTTGTGTGCATTTGAGGTCTTGCTTATTGGTGTCGATTTTGAGACCATTTGAATCTCAAATAGCAAGGTTTTTCATGATCATTCAGTCGATGGTTTGCATGTTGGCAGTTGTCGGGTTTTCGAGGTGTCCGCGGAGTATAGCGAATTTCAAAGTCCCAAGCTGTCCACAGAAATCCGTCCTGTCTGGACTTTTCCGGTTTTCCTGCCTAGTTTCATTTCTTTCGATTTCCCAAAGTTAGGACTAATGGGGTAAAGTGTTAAATGATGATTTCTTGTTGCTAATGGGTGAATTTCATAATAATTACATAACTTTTGTCCATACTAACGATCTATTTGGCGCATGGTGTCTTGGCAGCAGGAATCTGTCTGGGTCGGATTTCTCTGAAATTCTGCCCCGACTGGATTTTCCCGGTTTACCTCATTTTCCTGGATTGCTTCATTCTCTGGATTTTCTAAGATTCATGATTAGTGATGGATCTTTATTGCTTTATATGATTTTATGCTAACCTTTGGATTAGAATATGTATGATAATTAGATACTCATGACATTTTTTTGTGAATGCAGGCTGAATCAAGCAAGTCTGCTGTAGGGAAATCTAAAGGAGATACGGAGGGGTCCTCCATTTTAGAAGCAGAAAGATTAAGATTGGATACCAAGAGTCAGTTGCCCGAAAGCAAGATATCTTCTGTGTGGTATGAGGTCTCGGACACCAATGTTGGAGCATGGCGATATGAGGAATTCAAAGAAAGAACAGCTCAGAAGGATCTATCGGTCCTGAGGCAAGGAATGATGAAGTCCAGATTAGTTCATGTGGCAGGGTTCCCTCCTGCAATCCAATGCTATGAGTTAATACTAGAATGTGCCCGGCAGTATGACTTCGACACACAAAGGGTTGTCAGTACTGAAGGAAGAGTCCTGGCGAAATTTTAATCCTGTTTCTATTGCTCAAGCCTTTTACATGCCAGATTTTCCTTCTGTGTGTGCCTTAAACATGGATTTGGCCAAGACATATTATGAGAATGAGCCCACCAAAGCTCAACAGATGACTAATTCCTGGTTGGAGAAACTAAAGTCCCATTTTTCAAAACTGCCCAAGCAATTCACAGGGTTAAATTCAGGTCAGACATATATGATGCCATCACATTTTTGAGCAGAGTGGCAGGTTTGAAGAGTGTTGGAGTGTTGGAAAGTTGGATGGTCCATGTGATCAATAAAATTGAACAAGGTACTAATTACCATTGGGCAGGACTCATCAGTGATGTGATTGATGGACAGCTGAGGGATGTCTTAGAAACAAAGGGGTTCACCATGTCTTCCTATGTGATGTATGTGTTAGCTAGATTCTACCCATACAGGGGTTTGAATCCGAAGGGGACATTTGGACAGGATGTAATCTATGACATATACCTGGAATATCACCTAGGACACTGGGATTACAAGAGAGCAAACGATGCTTTTACAATGTATATCACTAGGCTACTTCAAAATGCAGAGCATATAAGATTGTCAGATGGAGCGAAGGAGTTGATAAAGAAGTATGGGGCTTGGTTCATTCAGTTTCCCACTTTCTCTTACATTAGAATTGACGGATGTCAGGCTGCTCCATACAGGTTGCCTAGGTATCTGACTGATCATATTGTGCTATTAGAGGTTGTAAGACAAATATGTGACTTTGATGCAATTGTCAAGAAAGCAAAGCATAAAACGGGTTTTGGTGGGGATTTCCCTCTCAAAATTGGTATAGCTGAGGTGTGCCCTTCCATCCAATCAGCACATGCGGTAGGGGACAAACTAGCTGCTTATGGTTTCTCCTTCCATTCCAAGAGGACAAATTTTGATATCACTAGGGAAGCACAGAAGAAGGCCACCAAAGAATACCGTCATAAGGATGACCTAGAGGATTACTGGGAAAATATCAAAGATGATTTTGAAGCAAGGAAGAAAAGGTACTCTAGGCTTTCGGTTGATGTGATAAGGCAATACAATGTTAAGTTGATCCCTGACCAGCTAGAAGATGACAAGAATCTGGTGCAGGACCATGCATATGAGTCTGTCAAAGACAAATCAATCGGAGAGATAAACTGGAATGATGATGAAGTGACTGAGCTAGAAGACCTAATGGCCCCTGTCATGAGATTTACTACTTCCTGGTTGAAGCATAAGGTTTGGGAGTTGGAAAGTGAGAAAGTACCCTGTACCTTTAATTTGATGGGAAATCTCAATCCTATGTCCACTTTAGAAGAATCCGGGGAAGATGACCCCAAAGGGAAAACTAAAGGGAGCTCACCCTTCAAAATTAAAATCAGGGGTCCTCAAGGAAGTGAGCCAGAACCGAAAAGAAAAACCAAAGGGGAAGAAAAGAAGCCAGGCTTTGAAAATTGGTAAGTCTGCAGAGGAAGAGGAATTTGAAAAGGCAGAAGAAGAGGATGCTCCTCCACAGCCAAAGAAGACACGAACAACTAGGGTTTCAAGGAGGAAAGGTCAAGAAACTTCCAAGGACGAGACTCCGATTGTTGATGTGGAAAGTTCAGGAGAAAAGCCTAAAGTTTATATGAGGAGATCAAGGACTCCATCTCCTAAAGAGACTATGCAAGAGATGGACCCTCTTCCGAAGGCACCAGTTGTGGAGCAACCTAGGGCTACTTCCCCTCCACCAAGTTTACCTGAGCAAACAACCCATCAAGAGCAAGAGACTAGTGGAGAGGCAGAACCATTCAAGGAGGGAGAACTCTTTGGTGCAGCGGCTGAACTTGAGACTGAAGATGTAGAAAGACACCCTTCTCCACTAGTGCAATATGAAGATTCTTCGGTAAGTAGCAAAGGTAACGGATCACCTGAAAATGAGGATGCCCCTATTAAAACCCCATCGCCTGTGCAAGAAGAGGAACCTGAATTATGTGATCAGGGTGAGAAATCTCCTGAGAAAGGAAGAGATGAAACACTAGAACAACATGAAGAGATTGAAACAGAAGAAATCCGGGTGGATCCTGCAGTTCCGGATTGGTTAGAAAAGGAGATTACAAGGAAGAAACAAGTTATTGTTGAGGACACTCCTCTTGATTGGGATGAGATGTTAACTAAGATTGGTAAAGGAAAGAAGAAGAAGATGGCCAAGGTAGTTTCAAGGATAGAAAGAGATGAAGCGAGTAACAGGGTCATTCACATTGCCACCCCTGCTACGGATAGAACTAAAGAGGAGGTCACCGGAAAAGATTATAATGTGCAGACTATTAATCTAGGACCAGCTTCTATGGAACAGGATATTGAAGAATATGAAGGGTCCAGTGCAGTAATAATTGGGAGGCTAAGGAAAGAGACTCAGTCAAAACATGAGCTTAAAAGGGAAAATGAGAGGCTTAGGAAGTGCTTGGAGGATGTAATGAAGCCTCTGCAATCTCTCCACCCTTCTTCCTCTGCTACTCCTGGTTTCTTGCCCAAGGAAACCATTTCTGAAATTGAAAGGATGAAAACCTCTACCCAAACTGCAATAGATTGGTTGAAAGATGTACAAGTGAAAGGAGATGATGCAATTAAGGAGGTCCTTTCAGTTGGGAAGGATGTAGTCAGAGCCAAAGACCTACTTGAACATGTGCTATCTCAAGACAAGGAGGATATTGATCTTCTGCTGCAAAAATCCAAAGTGATTATGGGGTATGGTAAGGATCAGTTGGCTGCAGATGGGATTCTTCCTTCCTCCAGACTTAGTGAACCTTGGGAATGGTTCGAGGCCTTACAAATTTGACAGAAAGCCATCAGAAAGATCCAGAAAAGAAAAGAAACAAATAGATGGTGATCTAACTGGAGTTTATGATGGATGCATTGCGTTTTTTGAGATTATGACTGGCGGGAGGAAAATTGCTCCTAAATATCTGAGCCTAGAACATTTAAGGGAATGGTGGCATGATGTTTATGCTCCTGACTCTGAAAATGTAATAACAGGACACCAACTGGATGATGCAGCAACCTACCTGGCGGTGATGGATAAGTATCAGGCTCACAAAGATGATTGGAATAAAATTGTCAAACTGTCAAAAGAAGAGATTGGCGCCATTGAATGCTGGCTTAGGGTTTTGCCTTTGCCACCTATTGCCAAGTTGGACAAATTATTTTTGAAAGTTCAGGATCAGAACAAGGATAAGGGAGGTGGTAATTAATGCCAATTTTGAGATTTGTGCTTCCCTATTATTATGGGGCATGTGTTGATCTGGACTACATTGGGGAATGTGTCTAGGCCGACCTTGATGATGTATCAGAATTTAATGTGTGCCTTATTTTGGAATTCCTAAGGCCGACTTGTTTTTGGTTGTTTTATTTTGTAAATGTTTGGCTGGGCCGACATGTCTTGAGAATTTGCTATAAAGGGCATTCTTGCCTCATTGAAAGTCAGCTAGAAAGATAATAGAGACAAGTTAGAGCAGAAAAGAGCTAGAGAATTCTGTAGTAGAAGTAGTAGTCAATTTCTTGAAGCAAATATTGTAACAGAACAGTGGAATTGTTGCAGCATTTTGGTAATCTAATACAATAGAAGGCATTGTGGTTTTCCTGGTGAAATCTTTTGTGTTAGTTATCTTGCATGGTTCCTGTTGTTTCATCTTTCAAATTGCTTAAAGATTTAGAATTTGGTGTTTTAGAGTTGGATTAGTTTGGTGAATGATGTTCATGATTTCATATTTGGAATGTTTGTAGCAATCTCTGGTCTATACTCCCAGCAACTATCTGATTGTAGTAGGCTGGTGAAGTCAACCTGGACCATATATCTATTTTGTGCTTAGTTCGATTGTGGATGGATATCTATGATTTGAAAATCTATATACCTTAGAAGATTGCACCGTTCTTGTGATATCGCATTGTGGGTTAAGCAAGAGTTGGTTATTTGAGATTGGTCCATTCTAGATATCTGTCATTTGCATTGTTCATTCTAGAAATAGTTTAGATCTTATCATAACTTCGTACCCTTATCTTTTGTTGTTTCTTTATCATCTGGTTAGATTTAGGACTTGAAGATCATCATATTGTAAGATCTGATAAATTAGAAAGATAATGTTTGTTTGTAGTAAGGTCCGATTGTGATTACCAGCATTTTCACATATTATCTGAGTTGTTTATGCATTGTCATGACCTGACACCCGAGAGACCTTGGGGTGATTTTCAGTAATTCATAGTTGAAGGTTACCTTTCAAGAGAGATAGAATATTGTATTATGTCTGAGTTGTTGTTGTGCAGAAAACACCATCAACAAGTTGTATAGTTTAATTTTCGCATTGAATGGAATTAGCTAAAACCATGGCTTGTGTGGATATTTAAATTTCTTCTTTCATCTCCATTCTGAAAGAAATGCATTGAAATGAAAATTTGTATCATTTGTATTCTTGCAATCAAATGAAAACATGTAATGTGAATCTTTTCATGAAATAAACGAAAGCATTATGTTATGCTTTATCATTTGTATATTCAGTTTTGTACTCCATTTGATTTTGCAAAAAACATGAGTAATACTTCTGGAATTCAATTTTCTCAAACACTTGCATAACTGTCACTTGATAAATGATAAATAAGGTGCAAAAAACACTTAAGCATATGCAGAAATAACTGTAATTTTCACTTTCAAATATAACAATATTTAATCAGCTCCACCAATTGAGATGTAGCAAAAAATTGGTAATAGTACAGACCATATATCGACCTCAAACCAATTTGAATGTGTTGGAATGTGAATCTACTTTTATTTTCTTTTTGTTTCATCAATTTTAATTGGGTATTAAGAAAGTTACAAGCATTTTTGTAAAAATTGCATGAAAGTTGTCAAAGGGTTTGTAGTCACATAGAAAACATCATAACTTTTTCTTTATCCATTGAAAAACGTTGAAATTTGGATGAAAAGTTTGTTTTTTTTTTTTGCTAGATAATAGGCAGTGCCATTAGATTGATAATCAAAGGTTACATCTGAGCATGAAGAAGGCCCGAGCCTGTTACAAACCCACAGATCGAGCAGTATCTAATAGCTACTCCAAACTGCGGGTTACTGAAACAGGGGAGGCGCTCCTATAACAAATGCTATAGAGTTTTGCAATGGCCAGAATTTGTTGCTATAAGCAATCAGCTGAGGACAATACATTTGCCCGATTCTTCCCCAAAGGCTGACGGTAAGATTGAAAAGCCTTAATGGTGCCTAGGCTGATCAAATGTCTCTTTGAAATTACCTCCATCTGCTGCCAAGTTGGCCAAACCATCCGCCTCCTGGTTAGCTTCTCTATAGGTATGGTTGATGGTAAAAGCTTCACAGGTGTTTAGAATTTCAATTACCCTTTCCAAAATAGCGTTGAGTTTCCAATTGGGTGTCTGGCCCAACCTGACTGCATTGACCACATTAGCTGAATCACCTACAATTTCAATTTTGTTTAAATTCATTTCCTTACAAAGCTCCAAACCAATAAGCAGAGCCTTGAATTCCGCAAAATTATTGGTGTTGACTCCTAGAAACATAGCCCTTCTTCCAATAATGTGGCCTTCCCAGTTTCTGATTAAGCTTCCTGCACCTACAGGACCTGGATTGCCCCGAGATGCCCCATCGAAGTTCAATTTGAACCAGCCAACTTTGGGGGGTGTCCATTTAGCCTGATCCCTTAATGCATTAGATTTTGCCATGCCACTTCCAGCAAAGGATGGCACTCTCAAACCTGGCCAAGCCATCCTCATCTTTCCATCCCAAGCTGAAAATACTGCGTCCCTGTGGGAAGACATAGAGGATCTGTGATTAACAACCTCTATCACTGTTGCTTCCACTTTATTTTTAAAAGAGGCCAAAGACAATTCCGTATCATTGAAGATCCTGCGATTTCTTTCCTTCCATAGTTCCCAGATTAACATGGAGGGACAGATTTTCCAGAGGCTCTTTAAAGATCCTGAATTGACACTCCTCGGCCAACACTGGAAGAGACTCAAAATATCGTTTGGCAGGGCCGTTATCCAGCCTAGTTTGGCGCACAACCATTGCCAACATTCCCTGGCATACTGGCAGCCTAAAAGGATGTGATCAATTGATTCCTCAGCTTTCTTGCATAACACGCACCATGACGGGCCTTCGAAACCCAACTTCTTGAATCTTTCCGCAGTCAAGATTTTCTTCTGTAAGGCTGCCCAAGCAAAGGTACCAGCTCTGGGTACACATAGTTTGTCCCAGCATAGATCTATGGGGATTTTTGTCTTCTCTTGCACCTCTCCACCTGCAATTTTTATGTAGCCATCTTTGGCGTTATATTCCCCATTCTTAGAACCTGCCCAGATTAATCTATCTTCCCCACTTCGAAAGACTACTTGGCGCTGAGCAAGGATGGAGGATAAGATCTCTATTTCATGGTTTGGCAAAGGGAGAATTTGCAGATCCTTCCATGCCCAGCTTCTCACCCCCTCAATCTGCACAGGTCTTATGTAGTCATTTACCTTTGGGCCCCAATGAGCAGACAAATATTCTTTTGTGGTGTGAATGTTGATCAGGTTATCTATACTGGGCAGGCCGCACCAAGAGTCCTCCCAGAATAGAGCCTTATCTCCCGTGTGAATGTCCCAAGATAGGAAGCTGCAAATGATTGGCCTACATTTCAGCAAAAAGTTCCATACCCTTGATCCTTTCGGCGGGTTGCTTGTCCTAACTATGCTCAAGCAATCATTTTCCTCTAGATACTTTTCCTAAAGGATCCTGGTCCACTTCAGTTGGGGGCAGCGTGTCATCTTCCAAATTATTTTGGCTCGAAGGGCTGAGTTCTGCCATTTGAGGTTTTTCAATCCTACCCCACCTGAGACTTTTGGTTTGCAAACTTTTTCCCAAGAGATGAGAGCTAATTTATGATTCTTTGAGAGCCCTTGCCAAAAAAAACTCTGCATCTTCTGTATGAGATCTTTGTTTGCCCCTGCAGATAGAGCAAGAAAGGAAAGGAGGTAGATGGGCAAAGAAGAGATGACCGCTCTAAGCAGGACAATCTTGCCCGCCCATGATAGCCACCTACCTTTCCATGAACTTAGGCGTTTGTCCATTTTGTCCTTCAAAGGATTCCATAGGTTTGTGTTCCTTAACCCTTTGTCCAGAGGGAGTCCCAAGTATGAGCAAGGTAATGAGCCTTTGTTGAATCCTAGCTCAGTTAGAATACTAGCCTCCTTCCTTAGAGGGGTGTTGATGAAGAATACCTCTGACTTAGTCTGACTCACTTCTTGCCCAGAGGTAGTAGCATAAAGAGCCAAGATTTTCTTGAAGTTCCTGGCCTCTTTTCTTTTTGAACTACCAAGCAGCATTGTGTCATCAGCAAATTGCTGATGGGACACCCTTATGTTCCTTGATACCCTGAGTCCTTTGATAAGACCTGAGGCTAGAGCATGAGAGATGGACTTGCCTAGGGCTTCTGCCATTATGATATATCGAAAGGGTGACAGAGGGTCTCCCTGCCTCAGACCCCTTGAGATTTCAAAGAAGCCTTCAGGGGTACCATTTATTAATACGGAGACCCTGGGAGAGGATATACATTCAAAAATCCAATTGATAAACTGGTTGTTGAAACCAAAAGCCTGCAGAATTTTACATAGACACCTCCAGTCCACTTTGTCGTAGGCTTTCTTAATGTCGAGCTTAATTAGCATCCCAGCTGAGTTATTCATTTGTAGAGAGTGGATAACTTCTTGTGCAATAATCACGCCATCTATAATTGATCTGCCCGGGACAAAACCTATTTGTTCCTCTGAGATGATGAGAGGAAGCACTTTTTTAATTCTGTTTGCTAGTACTTTAGCCATTATCTTATATGTGGTGTTACAAAGTGATATAGGCCTGAAATCCTCTAATTTGATGGCGCTATCCTTCTTCGGAATAATGGCTAAGAAGGTGTTATTTACCTCTTTTAGAAGCTTCCCCGAATTTCTTGCTGCTTCTAAAGCATCTACTAACTCCTTCCCCAGGAAGTGCCAACACATCTGGAAAAACACAGCCGTAAAGCCATCTGGCCCTGGGGCTTTGTCCGGATGCAGTTGATTTAATGCCTCTTCCACTTCATATTGAGAGAATTTAGCGGTGAGCATACAGTTCAGCTCTTGGGTAATGACTTGAGGGATGTGAGACAGAAGCTCTACCTGTTCCCGGATGTTGGAGCCTAACTCCTTATTTAGCAGGCCATCGAAGAATGACACTATATTTTTCCTTATCTCGGGAGACTCCTCTAGGATTTTCCCGTCAGCTAACTCTATTCTGTTTATCCGGTTCAAGTCTCTTTTCTGTTTAGTAATATTGTGGAAAAATTTGGTGTTTTTATCACCCCCTTCTAGCCAGAGCTCTCTCGATTTCTGTCTCCAAAAGGTTTCTTCCTTGGCTAAGATATCCTCATATTCTTGCATTAGATGCTTCTCTTCCAGAAACAAGTCATCATTCATTCCATTTCTGATTACCAGCTCATTTAAAGTTGACAGGGCCGTCTCCACTTTAGATTTGGATTCAAATATGTTCTTAAAGGATTCCTTATTCCATTCCAGAATTTTTTGTTTAATTTTTTTGAGTTTTGCCATGAAGCAGAAAAGCTTGGATCCTTCAAAATCTTCTTCTCTCCACCAGTGCTCTACTAGGGATAGAAAATTTTCATCTTTGAGCCACATGGATTCAAATTTGAACGGGGAGCCTCTGGGTTTGGCATCCAATTGTAGACTCAGCTGAATGGGGAAGTGATCCGATCCAGAACATGGTAAAATTGATCCTTCCAAGGAGGCCGGGAATGAGGATAGATCCCCATAAAAGAAGAACCTGTCCAATTTTTCTGCAATGTTGCAGAAGCCTAACCTTCTGTTGTTCCATGTGTATTTTCCATTTCTGAGCTCAATCTCCATGAGCTGATTTCTGAAAACCCACTCTTCAAAATCCTTTTGTGATTGGTTTGGCCTTGCTGAACCCCCCCTTTTATCTTGGCTGTGCAGAATTGCGTTGAAGTCCCCTCCAATAAATAAATGCTTTTCCTGTAGTGCACCAATATGAGTTTCCACTTCGCTCCATAGAGTTCTTTTTTCCATACAAGATACTGGCCCATAGATGTTGATAATCCCAAACTGAAGGTTAAGATCATAAATCTGGACCTTTCCAGATAGCCACGATTTCCCACTGGCTATGACCTCAACACATAATTTTGCAGAATTCCAGCAAATCGCTAGACCCCCTGATGCCCCTACTGCAGGGGTGGCTTCAACTTTCCATTTTTTGAGGCTTTTGAAGGCTGACTTCACTTCTTCAACTGATTGTTTGGTTTCTTGGATCAGAATTATGTCTGCTCTAGTCAAGCCGATCCTTTGCTTGACTAGACGCCTCTTGTTAGGGGCGTTTAGGCCCCTAACGTTCCATGATATGAGCATCATGGCTCCTGGGGAAGGGAGTTACCCTTCCCTGAATCCAGTAGAGAGGTGATCTTGATCTGCCCTAGAGCTTTCCCGTCAAGAGATCTTAATTCTGCTAGAGACTTCCTACCCGCTCCTTTCTTTGAGGAATCTTTTCCACAGTCAGCTCTAGATTTGGATGATGGGGTTTGCATTATGCCTAGACCCTCCGGCCTTAATTCCTGTTGTGTATCTTGCATATCTTGGCCTTCTTCCAGGGGTTCTAAGTTTAATTTTTCTGACGCATCAAGTTCCAAGATTTTTTGGATTAGTTCTCTTTTTTCTTGCCTGTGTTGCTCATCATCCGAGGTGGCTTGGTCAGATAGGCCTATTAGGTCATTGACGGCTTCAATTTCTTTATTTGGAGTAATCCCTTCATTTAAGACAACTCTGATATTTCCTTCAGAGACTACTGGCTGAAGCCCTTCCGCAAACTTGATCTGATGGTAAGAATTAGCTTCCTGGGGAGTCAAAGCGCTCAGAATTCCTCGGTTTGATTTGAGATGTATGGAATCCGCAGGATCGGACTTAGGAGGTGTAAAAAACTGAACATTTATTTCCTTGCACAGAGCCTGACTCACTGATTTGGATATCACTTTTGCTTTCTCCAATTTGGTGGGGGATTTTGCTGCAACTTCCTGCCTCTTTACGCATTTTGCATTTGATAGAGCTGGAGGCATATGCTTTTCTGTAAGCTCCCCTTCTTCCAGATCTGTTGAGGCCTTTGCGCCAGTCATCTCCTCGGGATGAGGATTGGCACAATCTCCTGCCTTGATCGATGGAGTCTTTGTCCAGGCTAGACTCTCCATTTCTACATTTATTGCCTTCCCTGGAGCCATCGAGCAACTAGCTATATAGCTCTTGCTTAGGATGCATCTTCCACCCTTGATATCTACCTCAATCCGTTGGAACCATTTTCCCTCTGCTGTTAAAATCTCCAGATTGTCGAGGAACCTGTGATCTGAATCCAGGTCTACCAGTATCTTGGGTATATCCGACTTTCCACTGAAGAAGCCTTCCTCAAATCCTATGAAAGTGCCCAGATTACCACCAATTTTCTCCAAGATCTCCTCGCTCCAGTACTCCGAAGGTAGATTTTCCAGTTTCATCCAATGCTGAAATCTTTTGGGAGAGTGCTTTGTTGGATCGAAGTTGGGTTCCCAGTCAATTCTGTAGAAGCAAAACCCTTCAAAGAATATGGGTTCTCCAAGCAGGATCTTCTTCTTAATGTTATGATCTGTGCAGACTAGGAGGAAAAAATTATTAGAGAGGGCCTTAGCTCTAACCCGTCCCTCAAAGAGCTCTAAGAACCACTCGACCACTCGATCCCTTGAAGCATCTTTGCCTGTCCATTTAACAAAAAGCCCATGGGATTTAAGGTGATCCCATCTCTGCTGCATAAAGGATTTAGGGATCGACATGAGTTTGCTTCTCTTATGTGGGGGAATGTATGGGTTTATAATCCATTGTCGAGGATTTATCTTCCTACGCTGAGAGCGCTCTGGGAGGTTGGCGATCTGGACATTTCCTGGACGGACAGCCAACGATGCCCTAGCTCGGGATCTATTCTCAGGAGCCTGCTCTGATTTGCACACCCAGATCGATTTCCCTTGCCATCCATTCCTCTGCGCCTTTGAGTTGTTTGGATACCGCCTAGCTCCATAATCCCTGCTACCCAACGGGATTGCATTTGCACCAGTGGCGACATTCTTCTGGCCACTTTTTGGCTTATTTCGTACCTCTGCGCGATGTTCCCACTTGCGCTGCTTTTTTTCGCTTTTTCGCATTTTCGCGATCATCATAATTAACAATATTAGAACCATCCAAGGATGAAAAGTTTGTATTGATGTCTATAAAAATCCCACAAATTTTCATATCATAATGTGCACATGTGAAGGATATCTTTTCACCAGTCCGCTTTCATAGATTTTCAGAACAATCATAAAAATCCTTTAAATGGTGACTGTCTATTGAAACCCTCATTTAATCTCATGTATTTGGGTTGGATGAATATTGTGTCATGTTGTAGAGGCCTACCATGGTCTGGGGATAGTTATTTCTTCCATTTTTTTGTAGTTTCAATCATTTGTTTGTGTGCATTAAAATGGTGTCAAGCCTAATTGCACAATTAAGCCTAGTCAAAAGGAGGACAGTCAGTTTTTTAGCCTTTCCGTACAAAGGAACCCTACCTCATTTTGAGATATGTGTATGAAGAGCCAAATGGGTATCTGAAATGGATCACCTTTTCTGTAGATAAGGTCTTTTACAAAAGATAAGTCCAAACAGGCCTTTTTGAAAGGCTACAAGCAATAATGGTCGTTTGTGAAGGGAAACCCTATGATTGATGACCAAGAGTTCTTGTGAGTGGTTGCTGAGTTTGTTGGAATTTTGTACACCCCTACTCTTCATCAGTGTGTATTGCAACATTGTTAGGTGTTGTATTTATTAGTACAAAAAAATTTACCTATTAATGTTCTTTGTAAAATTTGAGCATTATATTAATAGGTGAAATATCTCTTTTATCTCCACTTTTACTATTTTTGAGTCCATGGTTCTTTTTTTCTTTTTTTTTAGACTGCAGGAATCAGTTGGGTATCCATCCCCTTATAAATTGCAATGCGCCTGGTAAACTTTTTTCACGTGACCGGTGGCATTGGTGCGACACGCTCTCTGGTTCCACGAGGATGGTGGGGAGACTAGACCTCGTGACCTCTTTCCTACAATAGGATGCCTTAGCCAATCGAGCTAGTCCCATGGTTCTTTTTTTTAAAACATGTTATAATTTATGATTATCTCTGTAGAGGAGAAAATTCACTACCCTCGAGTCTCGAGACAAGAAATCATCTTCAAGGAGCAAATGGTCCTCAACTACCTCAAGGAATAAAGCTCAAGTGATAGGACAAAAGGGTGAGAGTTCCAGAATCAGAAAGAGAAGATCATAAAGGTTTTTCAAATAGACTATTGAGTCCTTGACCAAGGATGAAAGTGTGGCACATAGACGATAACGTGGTGCGATGTCGTCCCAGAGGCATGTTGGTGTCTCATATGGACTTGAAGCTAATAATGTCACAAAAACAAAAAATCAACTACTAACAATATAATTGCTAGCGACTCTTGAAATGCAAGAAAATCATAAACAATAACATAACTGAAATAAAGTAAAGTAAACTAAGTAAAATGTAGATTAAATGAAATATAGATGATGACGTGAAGGAAAAGAGAGAAATCACTCTCAAAAAACCAAGCAATGAGGCTTCCAACAAATAAATATTTTCAATACCTGGACACATAAGACCGAGGAAATTTTTTGGGGTTGTTTAGGGGTTGCCTTAGTCAAACCCTTGTTTCGGTGTTTCCACCTCCACGAACATCCAAATAGATAGATAGATAAAATATAAATAGACAAGAAGATAGAAATACATAGACAAGGGATGTGAGAAATCCCAAGATGATCAAAGACATAAGACAAGTAAGATATCACCTACAAGGCTTGAGGAAGTCAAAGAGAGAAAGAGAAAAAGGTTGAGAGAGCCAAGAGAGTTGCAAAGAGTGTTGTAAGAGATTGAGACAATTGTAGCAAGAAAGAGGGATGTGCGAGCTTGGGAGAAAGAGAAGGAAAAGAGAAAATGAGAGAGAGAGAGAGAGAGAGAGTGAATCTCCAAGAGAGAAATACCAAGAAGCCCAAATAAAATGAAAATATGGATTTTAAAGAGAGAATAGGAGGGAAAAAAATGTTCCTGACCATTATAATGCATCCCAAGCCATTTTCACCAACCAAAATAGGTGACAAGTGGCAAAAGGCTCAAAAACAATCGCTTGACTGTTGAAATTTTGTGGGGTGCTAGCATGATGTGTGGATGTCCATGTGGTCTGTTAGTGTCAAGAAAAATCATGCTCAGGAATGATGGGAATGAGGAATACATAAGGTTTGATGCAAAGCTGACACACAAAGGTAGTTGTTGAAAAGGCGTCCTGAGCATCCTGAGAGGGAAAAAGGCTGATGCGAGGGTAGAAATGAGCCTACACAAATACTAATAGAGTGGACACTAAAGTGGATGAAAAAAATATAGGTGAAACTGCAAGGGGTGCAATTTTATGACACAACATTTTGCCCCACTTTAGCGAGCATATGAATCTACATGAATATGCAAGCTAAAGGAAATCTACTAAAAACAAACAACATTATGGTTCCAAAAGGAAGTAGATAGCTCTTCAAACCAAGGAAACATGCCCCTAGGGTGAAGACCTACAAAACAAACATATTAGACAAGAAATATCTGCACAAGACAACAAGTGTAACATGCCCAATATTTTAGCCTTTGATTTTTACCTATGTTTTGACCCACATGTGAATAATTCAACATAAAGCAATAAAAAAATTATTTTCTAAATCAATAGCAAGATGCACATTCGAAATAATCCCATTTCAAACTTCCATTGCATTTATAAGAAAAAATTACATAATCCCAAGTAACAATTTCATTTTACATAATTCCATGTATAGATAACATTTTTCCATTCACAATTCCATAAATATAGAGATATATGAATACATACATAGCTTCCAAGAGATTTTAATGAAAATAGAGATACAAATGGTCCAGATTTCCTTGTTGGCATACATCCTCAAATTTCGGTTGCCAACTATATGAGGGAGAGTATCACTCAAGCACTTTTCTTCCAACCACAAACTTACTGCGCTCCCCTGCACATCTACCTAACTGGTAAGATGGCCCTACCCTTTGACGAAGATATTTGACTAGTAACATCATAATACTAGTGTTCCTAAGCATGATGTCATGTCCTACATAACTAAATCTACCATACATTAGCTACAACCTACATGCATGACATTCCCAATATAATTATGCAAACCTAGCTCACAATGAACCGACAAGTGTAATCAGTGGCTACTTACACTACTTTGGCCAAAGATTCAGTATATAAATACAATCACTCAATCCTTCGAGTGTAGTTGTATGTTCACCCACCCCTTAGCTCGATTTGGTATATGACCATTCATACTCTTTCCAATCATAAAATAGTTTCAATCCAAAAGGTGATGACCTAACTAGGTGACCACTAGGTTACTCCCATCCATGGATTATCCTAACCTTGGGATCAACCAAACTAACCATACATATATAAATTTGCAAACTAGCATTTTTGACATAGTACTTTGAGATAATATTATTTCTCATATTTCATACTTTATGCAACCATACATACGTTCTATGACAACTTAGGTAGTATACTAATACATTATGATTATCTCATGTAGCAAATACAACCATACAATTTCCAACATAAGGAATAGATATAAATGAAATTATCAACCATCGTGGTTTCACCAAAATAAGAATTCACCAAAGATTATGCAAGATCACCAAAAAAGAAATAATCAAAGTTCAAGCAATCACAACATATTATTCATCTTTTCCTCAAACACTTGCATTCATAACTAAATATGATTTCAACATAAAAGAATAGAGAAGTAAAATCAGCATGTCTGGAATTATAGCGTCCAACGAAGATACTATCTCCAAAGCTTAACTCTCACAATCATGCTTGATTATCCTTCTATGATCAACCTATCTCTGATTCCTAGCCTTTCTTAAACTCTCAACAAACTACAAACTCACAAAGCAATCTCTCTTTTCTCACTAATGAACTCTACAACTATTTTTCACAGAAAACTACATCAATGAACTTCAAAATAATGATAATGAATGAATGAACAAAATGCTAAGAAGTTGTCTCTACTTATGCAAAAATCTAAGAAACTTAATGCTACAAACTAGCTCAAAAATCCACCACCTTTTCTTTTCCAACTACCACCACTCTACAAAAAAAACTAACTTAACCTCTAAATGATTCAACTAAGCTAGTAAAAGTGAAATGTGGCTGCTCAAACAGTTAAGTTGCTAACACATAATAGTCCTTGCATTTCCAGACTCTCTAATATGGCCGAGTCACCTTCTTTTAATTGATAACAGCTGATATTTTACTAAATCAAAGCACATGATTTTTTTCCTATAGGTTTTATAATATAGACTAAATCGACTTCCTTCAAGATTGAGCTAGCTTCTTTCCATTTGACTAAGTCTAATGCTTATCAAAACTGTGTGTGGCTTTAGCATAGCAAACTGACTTCTATTCAATACAATCTTCATATCATAGCGCCACCATTTACATAATATGTTCCCTTTTGTTGTGTGTTGGTTATAATGTATGCAACAACATTTAAAATGCATCGACTCACCTTACATAATGCAAATTAAGCACTTTATAATTTGTGTTGAATACCTTTCACTTTATAAACAATACATCATATACTATGTGTTAAACTTATGCGCTTTAATTTGCATTTAATCATTCTCACATGTGCACAACATATGATTTACATGTTACATGGCTTTATACAACCATTTTCTATTAATATGGTTTGCATTACATATGCACCAAAGTTTACTTTATAACATTTCTAATATATATATCAATATTATATATATTAATATGTATATATTATAATGACAACATTATAATATATATGTATTTATTAACATATATATATATATATGCATATTAAAATCGTTGATTGATATTTTAATATATATCAATTATATATATAGTAATATGTATGTATATACGTATACATTAACGTAATCATATACATATATATATTCATGTGTATATGTATGTATCATATTGCATAGCATATTCATTCATCACATTTTCCATCAAAATATACAAAACATAATCATATATTAAAGCATTTTAACACATCAAGTAATAGTAAACAGGTAATACTACAATGGGGTATAACATATTCCCCCCCCTTGTGAATCATCGTCCTTGATGATCTTAGGTATCAAATATAAAACATAGAATATAACAACATTGTTTTTAAGAATTTCAAAGTCTAGCAAAATATGAAGAAATTTATTCTTCATCTCAACATAGTCCTCCCAAGTGGCAAAATCTTATGCATATTGATCCTACTGGACCTTGCATTGTAGGACCTCTCTATTCCACAGGTGAATCCTACACTTTTTGAGTACTCTGAGAGGCTCAATGGTTACCATTCTTGGGTCATGTACCTATAAAGTATTCTAATCAATAACATGATTATCCCTTGGAATGTACTTATTAAGGTATGATACATGAAAGATATTATGCATCCTAGCAAAAGCTGGTGGTAAATAAATTCGGTAAGTTATAGGGTTAACTTCTTTGAGAACCTCAAAAGGACCTACGAAACATGGAGCTAGTTTGGATGACTTCCCAAACTTTATAGAACTCTTGTGATGTTTAACTCTTAACAAAACCTTTCTCCTACCGAGAAATGTCTGGGTACCCGTTTTGAATCTACATAACTCTTTTTCCTATCATTAGATTATGCTATCCTTTGCCTAATTATACCAATTTCTCCTCCATTTTGGATAGCATTTATGGACCAAGGCTTATCCTATCCTCTAGCTTATCCCAGCTTATAGGAGTTTGACACTTCCTGCCATACAATGCTTCAAATGGAGCCATCTTAATTGTAGAATGATAAAGAGTTATTATACGCAAATTCCACCAACGGTAGGTAATATTCCCACTTGTATTATTGATCCATGCAATACATTCTCAGTAGATCCTCTAGTACTTGGTTCACCCTCTTATTTTTTCCATCAATTTCTAGATGATATGTTGAATTTACATTCAACTATGTCCCAAGTGAAGATAACAAGGTTTGTGAAAACCTAGGTGTCACACAAGCATCCCTATCCGAAATAATCTTCTCAGGAATTCCATGTAACCTAAATACCTCTTGAATGAACTTTCAAGAGCTATAACAAGAGCTCCATCCATTAAATTACTTGGAATAAAATGAGCCACCTTCATAAGCTTATCCACTACTACCAAAATGGCATTATGCTTATTCCTCAACATTGGAAGACCTTGCACAAAATCCATACTAATGACTTGCCATTTCATTTTTGGAACTTCATGAGGATACGAAATTCCTGCAGGGTGATGATGTTATGCCTTCACCCTCTGAAATTCTAAGCAACTTGCTACAAATCTTGCAACATTCATGTTCATTCCTTTCCAGAAATACAATGGCTTAACATTAGCCAACAACTTAGTTACTATGGGATGTCCAGAATAAGGTTTGGTATGAACTTCTTTCCACACTATATTCCTTAGTTCCTTTGAGTCAAGCACATAGATTCTTCCCTTAAACCTTAATAAACCATCAGGTTCAAAGTGAAATCCTTCATACCTTGGGTCTTGTGGATTGTCCAAGAGTGCTTGCTTGACTTGCTCATAGTACTCATTACCCTTGGATTTCAGCAACACTTGACCCTTGAAATTAATTTGAATTGATATCATTGAGGAGATATGTCTCCTCTGACTTAGGGCATCTACAACTCAATTTTCCTTGCCCTTGATATAGTTGATATTAAAATCATAATTAGATATCAATTCCAACTATCTCCTTTGTCATACATTCATATTCATTTGGGTAAATAAATACTTCAGATCGTGATGATTGGTCTTTATTTAAAAAGGTTTCACCAACAGATAGTGTCTCCACATCTGTAATGCATGGAAAACTGCTACCAATTCCAAATCATGTGAATCGTAGTTTTGCTCATAGGGATTTAGATTCCTAGAATCATAGGCTATAAATTTCCCATCCTGCATCAATAATCCACCCAAACCTTCTCTTGAAGCATCCATGATGACAATAAAATCACCATCAGGATCTGGTACTTTAAGAATTGGAGCTATAGTTAACCTTTCTTTGAGTTGGTTAAATTCTACTTGAAATTTCTTTGACCATTCAAACTTATTCCCTTTTCTCTGCAATGAAGTGATGGGAAAAGCTATTCTAGAAATTTTTTCTAAAAACTTTCGATAATAACCAACCAGACCCATAAAGCTTCTAACTTTCGGCACATTCTTTTGAACTGGCCATTCAAGCACTGCTTTGATTTTTGCTATATCAACTGCAATCCCATCAACTAAAATCACATGACCCAAATACTACACTTCCTTCTAAAAGAAGGTACATTTCAAGAGTTTTCCTTAAAGCTTATGCTCTCATAGACGTTGGAGAACAATCCCTAGATGTTGGAGATGTTCCTCTTCATTCTTGGAGTAGATAAGAATATCATCCAAGAAGACTAACACAAACTTTCCTAAACAGTCTTTGAATACATTATCCATCAAGTTCATGAATGTTGTAGGTGCATTCATTAGTCCAAAAGGTAGTGTAATGCTCTCCCAAATTAGATTAATTTTAAACAACTAAATACCTAGATAAAAATTCAAAGTTGAACTACTTACTCTTTAATTTTGAAAATGACATGTATGTACAGGAAGTAATAAAGTCTTTTCCGCTACAATTGAGCAAAATATTATTTGCAAGTTATATATTTAATATACTTTCTCACTAATTTAAATTCTCAAGAGAGAACGAAATAGAAATGTGACGAACACAAACCCATGGTACAACAAATTACTAACCTTAATGAGATATTCTTAAACATTAATGTATAATAATAAGGCTAATGAGTATTAATAATGATTAAAAACATAGTTAATAATTTAAGCTCTATTGTTTTATCTAAATACTTCAATATTAACCCTATATATATTTTTCATGAGAGAAAGAACACTAGTATTACATGTTTATATTTATGTTTTTATATAAAGAAAATATTTACACATAAAATTACATAAATAAATATAAACTACTTATATTCAAACATTAAAATAAACCAATAAATCCATTAGTAATTTCCTATCACAATTATATGACAAAATCACCAACCCCATTTGAGTACCAATGACTTTGATGTGAGTTTAAGTAAAATTTAAAATGCTACGAACACTTTTTTTTTTGCACTCACATAAGAATTGAAACGTTGCGGGTAGATATGTGTTAGCTATGCATATTTGAGATGACACAAAGAATTTTATATTTGAGACGCTTACAGAGAGTAAAACGCTTTATCTATACATATTTTGAGGTAACACTTAGCATTTAATATTTGAAACTCTGTAGGGAGAAATTCACATTTATTATACATATTTATAACCATATTTACTCCTATAAGAGAACACTGCGAGTAAAAGAAATCTTTGGTTAATCAAACAGTGGCTTTAATAAATATACAAGATACAAACATTTGATATAGGCAATTAAGAGGTTTCAAAAAAAATCATTGAGCAAGCTTATTAACGAAAAGGTCAAGGTTCTATATAAAGGTCACTATCTACAGCGATATAAAAGCAATGTAATGATCTAGTCCATAGTTGCAAGATTAAGGTTTATTATTGGAAGGGAAAAATCATATGAAGTAGCAGTGAAACAGAGAAATAAATGGCCATCCATAGCTAGTAGAGAGAACAATGTACATGTTGTGAATACAAGGTGAAGGATGTGGACAGGGGTGACTAGAATCGACCAATGCTAACAACAAGATTATGTTTTTTTTATTAACTTATGAAAAAAATTTGTGTCGTTTTCCATACTGAAATAAATATTTTAAGGAAGGGAAATACAAAGCTTAGCAGATAGATGTGCATACACCATATTATTAAATAGAAGTGTTTAAAATGAAGATACAAGAGTGCCACGGTTACAGAGGGTGCTTAATCAAGAAATCACAAAAATAAAAGTGTCGAGGAAATAATTATTTTCCTTATACAAATTTATTTCCTTTTGATGCTAAAACGTAACCATAAATAGAGTAGAATTTCAAATACTGTGAATTCATAAATAGGCATTGATCTATAATGTTGTTTTACAAAATCTGCCATTGAGGAAGTTTTTCTCATATCCTTCAAAATACCCGAATCAAGATTTCAACCAAAATCCGGTGAATGATTACACACTTTATTACAACACAATATTTATCCAACTTATTCTAACATCTACATACTTGCAATTGAATAAATCATTTTACAATTTGGTGCTTCAAGGATGGAGGGTCCAGGAGTAGGATTGTCCAACCTTGCAGCAAGAGTAAACACAATGAAAACTCAAAGAATTGGAATAACAATCCCACATGGATATAGAGATAATGATCCATTATTCACAGGCAACATGCCCTGCCTTCTGGCTTACAGTTTACAGAATGATATGACGCTAAGTCCAAAAATATTGGTTGAAGCCCTTATATGACTATCACTATCACTACTATCTCTACTACTATCTAATACAACTACACAATTCTTATAAATATCAATTCCCAGCTCCAAAAAAGGTCTGTGTCAGCCTCAAGAGGTCTCAACCCCAAAGTTGGTGAAACGTGTGAAGGTCAGCCAAAACATATGATTCTCCTTTGATTCTTGGATAAACATGATGCAGATCAGAACGAAGGTTCCTCGATGAATGTGCATCCTTATGAAATGGTTTCCTGAGCTCCGCAAGTCACAAAATAGGTCCACACACTTGAAAAGCCAAGATTGGTATGTGAATGCTCTCTATCCAATTATAGTTGATATTTTGTAAGCGATATCTTTGTATTGGAATCTCCAAAACACTTGAGTTTTGGATATGATGTAGATGTTGCAATGAAGATCATATATCCTGTTTTGCGAGCTTTGATGTTACAATGCGGTATAATGCAGTATGAAATACTAAGACTGGGTCCTGACAGTTAACTACTGAAATGCAAGAAAACATGAATGCAAATATTTTTGGTTGATGCAAGATTGCTTGCAACCTGGGATGCTCCTACATCAGACACCTGAGGTTGAAGAAAAGTGAGCCTCTCACTTTCCTAGAGCTAGAGGAAAACCAATGCAGTCCACCTCAGCCTGAGAAATCCATGATGAATCTTCCTCTGGTCTTCTTTTCCCTCTGACTAGATATTCCTTGTATTGCCTTCCTCTGGTACTATGTCCAACTCTGTTGTCTAGAATTTTCTCTAGATGATGTGCTATCTGGTCTGGCAAGCCAACTTATCTGTCCTCCGGTGACTCTCCTTCATGATACTGGAATAGGTCTGCAATGTTGAATATAGGTGGTATGCCAAATTCCTCTGGTAGTTCCACTTCATATGCATTTCCAAAATCAAACTTCTTGATGATCTTACAAGGTCCAAACTTCTTCATCTTCAACTTATTATATGTCCCAACTATAAATCTATCTTTTCTTAGATATAGCATTACTTCCTCTCCTACTGCAAACTCCTTATTTCTTCTCTTCTCATCTCCTTTCTCCTTGTAGGTATTTTTCATCTTCTACAGGTGCTCCTTAACTTGAGTATGTATTGTTTCCATGAATCCTGCAAATTCTTCTGCCTCCACACTCCTTTTATTCTCTATACTGATATCTCTTAATTTTGCTACTCCTCTAGATTGTTGTCCTATCACAATTTCAAATGGTGTCTTCCATGTGCTCCGGTTTACTAAACTTTTGTATGCAAATTCTTCTTGCAGTACTATTAAGTCCCAATTTCCTATTTTACCTTCAGTCAAACACCTCAACAAGTTCCCCAAACTCCTATTTACCACTTTTGTTTATTCATCTGTCTGTGGGTGAAATGTTGAACTATACTTCAAATCTGTCTTCATCTTCTTCCACAATGTTTTCCTGAAATATCCAATGAATTAGTGTCTCTATCTGATACTATACCCTTTGGTAGTCCATGTAATCTCACAATCTCTTTGAAAAATAGGTCTGCAACATGTACTGCATCATAGGTTTTCTTACAAGGTATGAAATTCGCCATCTTAAAAAATATATCCACAACCAAAAATATAGAGTCAAATCCTCTCGATGTCTTAGATAATCCCAACACAAAATCCATGTTGATGTCTTCCCATAGTCTCTCTGATACTATCAATGGTGTATACATTCTAGTGTTCTGACTGTTTCCTTTTGCAACTTGACAAATCCTGCAACTTTGAAAATATTTCCTGAAATCCTTATACAACTATGGCCAAAAATAGTTCTCACTCACCAATGCTATGGTCTTATCAATTCCAAAATGTCCTGCTAATCCTCTGAAATGTTTTTCCTTGATCAAATTCTCTCTCACTAAACTTCTAGGGATACATAACTGATTGTTCTTGAATAACATATCTTCCTGAATGAAATAATCCAACCATTTTCTTCTATATGTCTCTACAGGTTCCTTGTAAGCCTTCCATGCCTCAGCAAAATCAATGTCATCCTCATACATATGCTTCAGTTCTTCAAAACCTAATACTTCAATTCTCATCTCTGTCAACAAACTTCTTCTCCTTCTTAATTCATCTGCAACCTTATTTGACTTTCCACTCTAGTGCTTCAACACAAATGTGTAACTCTGCAAGAACTCTACCCATCTCAAATTTCTCTAGTTCACCTTCCCTTGACTATTCAAATATTGTAAAGCTTGATGATTTGTATACAACAAAAATTCCTTAGGTAATAAGTAATGTC
Organism: Sequoia sempervirens; assembly: GCA_007258455.2. Classification (NCBI taxonomy): domain Eukaryota; kingdom Viridiplantae; phylum Streptophyta; class Pinopsida; order Cupressales; family Cupressaceae; genus Sequoia; species Sequoia sempervirens. The sequence goes on from VDFB02000007.1 coordinate 233,376,680, forward strand.
TCCACTTCTTCAAGGCTTGTATTATTGCATAGAATTCCTTATCATAAATTGAATATCTTCTCCTAGCATCATTCAATTTTTCACTGAAATAGGCTACTGGTCTCCCTTCCTAACTTAACACAGCTCTTATTGCACTTCCACTAGCATCACAATCTACTTGGAATGCCTTATAAAAGTCTGGTAGTGCTAGCACAGGTTGTTCTATCACATTTTTCTTCAACAACTCAAAACTCTTATGTGCTCCTGATGTCCACTTGAATTCCTTTCGGTCACCCCTCATTGTCTCTGTCATAGGTGTGCAAATACTACTAAAATTTCTGATGAACTTCTGGTAAAAACTTGCTATTCCATGAAATTATCTTACCTCTCCAATGTTCACAGGTGTAGGACATTCAACTATTGCTCTAACCTTCTCAAGGTCCATCTTTAATCCTTCCGCAGATATCACAAATCCCAAATACACTAGTTCTTCCTTCATGAAACTACACTTCTTGATGTTTATCAACAACTTCTCTTCCCTTAGCCTCTGAAATACTTGTCTGATGTGCTCCAAATGTTCTTCCTTAGTCTTACTGAAAATCAAAATATCATCCAGGTAAACAATGACAAACCTGCCCAATAATTTCTTCAGGACTTCATTCATCAACCTCATAAATGTACTAGGTGCATTAGTTAGTCCAAATGGCATGACCAACCACTCATACAATCCCTCATTTTTCTTGAAAGTATTCTTCCATTCATCTCCCTCTCTGATCCTGATCTAATGGTATCTATGTGGTTGATTTTAAGTGTATCAAATGTAGATAAAAAAACAAATCAAACACACCAATAAGACATTATATTGAAGAAAACTTAATTAAAAACTAAACAAACTCTTAAAACAACAGTTTCTTCAATGACATCCCATCATCCTCTATCTCTTGTGTTTTTGTTGATTCCAGCTTGCTCTCAGATTGTATGCTAGGCTCAACAAATAGTCTTCCTAGAGAACGAGATTAAAGATGAATGCATAATATACTAAGATATGATTAACATGCTTAAACTAAACATGATTGCTAGAATGTAAAATTATGAAATTATGAATGCTAAAGTTGATAATGCTAAAATGCTAATTGCTTGTCTCTAATGCATGTGTATGTGTGTCACCAATGTTTGGATTCATAGGGGTATTTATAGAGTTTTCAAAAGTTTATGATTGGCTGATGTGATCAACAGCTGTGAAAATTCATAGCAGATCGAATGGTGTAAGATGAAAAGGATGGAGAGAAAATCAGATGGAAGATAGAAAAGAAGATTTATTTCCTCTTTCATGAGAGATGATAAAGATGAATTGTAAACATCATCTTTTTGTGAGATTGAGAAAATATTTTGAAGATAAATAATGAATTTATTAAATTCATTATTCATTTATTGGTTACATGGAAGATTTCTTAATTAAATAAATTATTTAATTAAGATTTGGAGAAAATGGAAGATTCTTAATTAAATAAAAAAATTAATTAAGATTTGGAAAGTGACATGTGGAATTAATTAAATAAGCATATTAATTAATATTTGATTTAGAAGAAAGGGAATTAAATTCAATTAAATCAAAGATTTAATTAAACTTAAATGTGATCATTAATTTAAATAAACAATAATATTTATTTAATTAATTAAGTGGACTTAAGAAAGTGGTAATTAAATCAAATAAATTTATTTAATTAAAGTGGAAGAATAAAGTAGGTGAATGATATAAATAAATAAATTAAATTTATTTATATGTAGAGGAATTAAGAAAGAAAATAATTAAATAATAAATATTTAATTAAATGCCAGGATTAAATGATATGACCATTCTTATGCATATACATTTTGCCCCTCTTTGAAGTGATGTGTTTTACACATTGCTTCAAAGAAAATATTGCTTCCTTTGAAATTTGTTGCGTTTGATTTTTCCCCTAGTTGGAAAAAATCTGACTGATATGTCCCTTTTGATTTGACTCTGATATGTTTTTGATTGAAAGATGTTGATATTAATTATGCCCCCTTGGGAGGTAAATCACTGATGATGAATTTTTTATTTTTTTAAATGTAGAGTTGATGATGAAATTCGGATGATGAGAGGGATGCAGTGATTTAGCTCTCAATAATTGATTAAAAGATGCCCCAGTTTGAAAAATAAGGTTAGAGTTTGAGAAAAAGATAAAAATAAAAAAAATGCCACAAAAACCCACCTTGGTTGACCTTTAAAAGGTAAAAGGGGTAAAAAGGGCAAGTCATTTTCACCTTTTGACTTTAGTGATTTTATTGCTCTAACGTTGACTTGGCGAGATGGAGATTCCTTATCACAAGCATAGATTTGAGCGGGCCCGCCGGTACTAGAGACCAACTGCGTATGGACCACCAGTGAATCGATTCAACCCTTGTTGATTTGAAAATTTGTGATTTTAACTGAGTTTTGATACATTTTTACATGGATTGAGGTTTGAACAACCCGTTTTAGAGCATAGAGGAAATAGATTAGCACTTTCGATGTTTCTTTTAGCACATATAGGGCGTAATTTAGCACTTTTAGGGAATAGACAATTTAGCGCATTCGCTAGGTGAAATAGTGCATATATGATGCCTGTAGGAAATTGGGACTGTAGCGCATATAGGAAATAGAATAGCACATATAGGGTTTCAACGCATTGGGGGGATGAAATGGCGCATACGTGTAGGGCTTTAGTGCATACAGGGAAGTAGCGCATAGGGGAAAAACTTCAGCGCATTTAAGGCACAGAATGGCGCATAGGGGGATTTAGCGCATTTGGGGGAGACTTTAGCGCATTTGCAATTTTAGTGCATAGAGGCCGCAGATTAGCACATCCAGGAAATTTAGGCAGAATGTACTGTTTGATGAAAATGATGATGTATATGGCTTCTTTGGTCAATAGATAGATAAATTTTCTTGTCATCATGTTGATATGGATAGAAATGATAGAAAATATGATGAAGAATTGATAACTTTGTTTCCCAAAATAGAAAACAAAGAGTAGATAGCTGATAACTTTGTTTCCCTTGAATGAAAAAAAAAGAGTAGAATGATTGATGGATTGTCTGATAAATTTTCTTTTTGCGATAGAAAACAAATAGTAGATGATGTGATTTAAACATATTTATATTTGTGACTGAAGTACAAATAGGAAAATGATTTGATTGTTGATAAATTTTCTCTCTTGAAAAAGAAAACAAATAGTAAATGATGATCGAGTAGATTGATTTGATATTCAAATAGCATTGATTTCATGATATGAGTCACTTAGATAGAACACTTGATATGGTTCACTTGATATGAGTCACTTGATATGAGTCACTTGATATGGTTCATTGACATGGTTCACTGATATGGGTCAGTGATAGATAGATATGAGTCTGATTGATTGTCCTTGTGATGACCAAAAATAGGAGGGTTTCAAAAACCTCTAGATTAGAGAGCGCTTCTCTATAGGTTGGGATCAGATATGAGATCTGACACTGGCAGATGTATAGTTGATAGTGGGATGTGGGTTGGAACCTTTATTGTCTATGCCACTGATTCAGGTCAACAGTGGACTGTTGACCGCACTAGCAGAGAGGTGGCATTCTGAGCATAATACCTTTCATTTTCTGACGGGTGAGATGACTATGATCCTAGAGGATGTATATAGGATTTTGGGGATTCCAGTGGTAGGTGCTCTTGTGGTTTATGACCACAAGGAGTTAGGTGGTACAGATGCACTCAAGAGGGTGTTTGGGGATGTTCATATAGCAGGGTATTGGGTGCCATGGGACAATTTGAGGGGATATCTGGCCTTACCTGCCATTCTAGGTGCATTCATTGGAGGCTTCCTTTGTCCGGACCGCTAGTCAAAGGGATTATCAGTTGGGTGGAGGAGGATCCTTGAGCTAATGATAGGTCAGCAACAGAGATATGCCTGGGGGAGCTGCATGTTATCACATTTGTACCATGACTTGAATTAGGTAGTATATAGTGGATCATCCAATTTGTCTTGTGGTGTTACCCTGCTCTAGATCTAGGCATGGGAGCATATTTCTATTACAAGACCTTTTTTCCTAGAGCTAGGCCACTAGGCAAGCTATATGTGTATGCATATTCTATTGCACTTGTCCAGCCCAAGCTGGGAAAGTTGGAGTACTAGAAACATACTCTTGATGATATTGATTCAGTGATATGGAGGCCATACACGGATTGTGAGGTGTGGGATACTGATCATCTAGAGATGCCATTTGTATGTATGCCCCAGTATCTGATAGGTTAGACCCCGTTTATTATAGAGATATTTTTGGCATTGCGAGTGCAATGATAGTATGGCTATACGCAGGGGATGCCTCAGGGCATTGCGCACTATGGGTGGCGCAAGGATGATCTTGGATGGGGGCCATGCATTTCATATCAGGTGGCGTATACAGAGTATACCAATTTATAGCCCAGGGCATGGGTTTACAAGCTGGATATTACTGATACAAGGATGTCGAATGAGTACTCTACTTATTTCCACACACACCCATTTCCTCGTTTTACATGTCCGAATGAGCCGGCGCCCATTTTGATGGCACATTAGCCAGGGGGTAGGAGATAGGAGGATGTGGCAGGGGGAAGTAGGCAGTGGGTGGAGGGGATGAGGAGGAGGATAGTGGAGATGAGGAGGAGAGTGGAGATGGGGAGAGCTCAGATGATGGTGGTGGGGATGATGATAGAGATGGCGAAGGGGATGAGTAGAGGCTAGTGAGGCAGAGGACAAACACCTTGGGAAATGCTCAGATCATGCAGAGGCCGAGGAGTGGTATGGAACGACAGACAGTGATTAGGGTCTCTTCTATAGTGTAACAGGCGTAGATAGCTACTCTGTAGGCCTAGGTATAGATGCTTCAGGGGCAACAGGCGTAGTTGCAGAGCTAGTTGGCTCAGGCTCAAAATTTGGCAATGCAGTTACAGGCACAACTTACGTAGGCACAGGCGCAGAGATAAGCACAGGCACAAGCACCTCCTCTTGCCTCGAACCCACAGGTGGCCTAGTTGATAGTAGGGAGAGATTCCTTTAGACATAAGGTAGTAGAGGTAGAGGGTGTTGCTCAGGGACTCATGGGCACTATTGAGAGTGCATCTTTGTGAGAGGCCATTGCAGAGGGATTCGAGATTGCCAAGGAGGCTGAGCATTATCGGATTAGATACGAGGAGTTGTGCCCTACCGACTGTAGAGAGCCTTACCCTCAGTCCCATTGTAGATCTAGGAGCAGATCACGGATTACGACACACAACAAAGGGGTCACAGGGCCTCAACAGGATCCTGATGTAGGGGGTAGTGGCAGGCCACCATCCTCGAGACCAGCTCCATCAAGGGGCTCTACTAGTCAGCTATGAGATGTGATTTGTATTGATGTAGTAGTATTGATGTACTTCACACATGTATATCATTTTTGGAGCATGTACATTGTTTTTTTATCATATCTCATGTGTCTCGCTATACTTTTCAGTTTCATTGGAAGTTGGACATTTGTATTTTTTTTATGAGCGATGATATGCAACATCGATGAGTTTTGATGATGTGCATTTTTTATGTGATGATGTGATATGCATGTATTTCTGCCTAATGTAGTATGTATTTTGATATGCATTTTATTAATTTGATGACTAACATGATATGCAGGATGATTCATGATATGATGGTGATTTTTGATGCATACTAATGATGTCATGTAGGTGGATGACCTAGGATGTTGATTATGAAAGTGTGCAATGGGATATATGATATGTTTATGAAAAATGATGTGGAAATGTAATGTATGCATGGAATGTTTGTTTTTGGATTTTTCAAATGCAAGAAATAATGATGATGTGATGGAAAATGGATGTTTATGTTTATGAGATGCACCATGAATTTGAGTATGTATATGATTTAGGAAAAGATCTGAAATTATATGTGAAATGGATCATGATATGAAAATGATAGATGGTTAAAGATATGATATGAATGTAATGTGACAAATGATAAATAATGGGATGAAATGAACACTATTAATAATAATGAGATGTATGATAAGATGATAAATGACACGTAATGAAATGATAATGATAAATAATAATGAGATGTATGATAAGATGATAAATGACACGTAATGACATGTAATGAAATGATGATGAAATGATAATGATAAATGACAATGAGATGTATGATAAATGAAATGAAATAGACTATGAAATGATGACACAAAGATAAAATATCAAAATGAAATGGTAATGAGGATGATAAATGGTATGCAACTATGTAGAATGAAAATGAAATGGATATAAAAATGATAAGATGTTAATGAGATGAAGACAATAGATAATATGAAAATGAAAGTGATATGAAATGATAAAGGATCTAAATGATACGAAGATGATATAAAATGAGAATGATCAATGGTATGCAATGAAATTACATGATATGAGAAAAAAATGATAAATGACACGATAATGCATAATGATGGATGAATAAATGATAAAAGATGAAAATGAATGATATAATATATGATATGTACAGGACCTAGATGAAATGATAATGATTAATGAAATGATGATGAAGATGAAATATGATAATGAAACAAATGTCTGAATGTCCTCCATAAATAGTCCAAAGAGACATGCCAACCGTTGATGTTTTTGTTCAGCCTTTCAAAACTCTGATGCAAATCCAATATGCAGATATATATAATGATATAAATGAAATGCAACGAAACGAAACCAACCATTTTTTGAACCCTTTTTTAGCTTTCTTGAATCATCATAGAGTATTTTAAAATATCGGAAGCATGTGCAAGCATCAAAGGGGAAATTAGCACCAATGATGACCTGAGTACAACTTTCATGATTTTTGATATGGCAAGGGAACACAAGCATCGAGGTATAATTGAACCGAGATCACCTGAGCATTTCTTGCATAAACAGACAAAGATTAACCACTTTCTGATGCAAATTTGGAATTTTCATCAATGATATTCTTTGGAAATCATGTCTCATGACATATTTGCACCAGATTGATAGTTAACCTCAAGACAACAGACAAAGAAAAATCATTCTCTTTCCTCACCACTCTAGTTTAGTACATCATCGAATGTGCTCCAAAGGGATGATATCAAAAATCAAACAACCATTGTTCAAAATATAATACTATTATCCCAAACATTATTCAGATTGTAGATCATCTAGATATGAGTCATGATATTAAATTTGCTGAAAACTGTGATATGGATCAATGGTTGGATAGTTGTTCATAGGATTTGATTGTTTGTTCATTTGATTGGATTTTATGTCATTGTCTAGCTGTTTCGGTAAACTCTAAAAATTGATTTCCCCCAGTATGTCAACATTTTCCCCCAGTATTGGCACAACTTGCTAAAATGAATATGTACAACGATCAAGCCATAGTAAGATGTTATCGCTCTAGGAAAATGATGACTGTATGATGTTGTTGTGGCCCTAAGATGATGGTGAAAGAATGCATGAAATGAAGGATGACAAGCTAAGTGCAGAACATGAATTAATAGATGGAGAGCTACAAATAGCGTCTGTTTGCCAGATTTTCACTATTTTTTTATTGCATTTTTATGATTTCTTGATTTTTTTTATTTTTTTACTTTTAGGACTTTTTCTGTTATTTTTTTCAGGATTTTTTCTGCTATTTTTATGGATTTTTTCATAACTTTTTCTTCTTTTTTTATGAATTTTTTTAGGAATTTTATGGATGATAATTGCTTCAGACATAATACTTCTTTAGGTGCATGTTGTTGATGGGTTCATCAAACAGGTTCAAACTTTCATTTCTTCTCTATGTCTTGCTGATTTTGTGGGTTTTCTTTCAAAACAAGCTCACCAACTTGAAAGGTATGTGGCTTGACTATGTGATTATAGTTGCGAGACATCATCTGTTGATATGCTTTCAAATAATCAGCTGCTCGTTGTCTCTTCTCATTGAGGAGTTCCAGCTCTTGCAGTTGGGAAATTATGTATTCATCATTTGTTGTGAGACCCTTCAATGATACCTTGATTGATGGAATCTCAACCTTTAGATGTAATATGGCTTCTTCTCCATAGATAAGAGCATACAGTGTTGCTCTTGTTGGCATTCGGATGCTAGTTCTTTAGGCCCATAATGTGGGATTGAGTTGAATGTACCAATCTTTCCTTGCATCATTCACAATCTTCTTCAAAATTTTCAATATAGTCTCGTTTGAGGCCTCTGCTTGGCCATTCCCTTGTGGATAGTAAGGTGTTGAATATATGTGTTGAATATGGAATCCCTCACAAAGTTCATCAATATCCTGATTCTTGAACAATCATCCATTATCTGTGATGATGGAGTTGGTAATTCCATACCGACAAATAATATAGTTGAGTATGAATGATGAGATTTGTTTGTTGGTAACCTTAGTGAGAGGTACTACCTCAATCCACTTGGTAAAGTACTCGGTCGCTATGATGATGAACTTGTGTCCATTCAATGATGAAGGATGAATCTTGCCAACTAGATCTAACCCTCATTGAGAGAATGGCCAGGTCAACGCGAATGGTTGAAATTCTTATGCAGGAGCATGAATGAGATTTCCATGAATCTGACATTTTGAGCACTTCTTCACAAAAGTGAACGATTCTCTTTCATTTTAGGCCAGTAGTACCCCATTCTAATCAATTTCTTAGATAAGTTTAGTCCACTTGAATGAGTACCAAATATTCCACCATGAACTTCTTGTAAAAATTTGTCAGATTCGTCACGTTCAAGACATCGAATTAAAGTACCATCAAGACCGCGGTGATAAAGGGTGTCAGCAATAAGAGTATAGCGAGAGGATTGGCGGATAAAGTTGCGCTTTTGGTTATGGGATAAGTCAGGTGATAAGATGTCGTCTTTTAGGTAGGCATAAATCCTACCATACCAAGGTGAATTGGATCCTACTCAGTGGCAAATGATTTGGCTTTTAGGTGTGTCATAAGCAAGTGTAAATGATTATTCCACCAGAAATTCATAGCGAGCCTGATTTTCTGGGAGTTGCAATAATGATGTGATCGTGGCCATGGCGTCAGTTGCTTTGTTATCAAGTCTTGGAATCTATATAAACTTGATATCCATGAAGTACTTCTTGAAGTCATCAACCATCTTCTTATATGGCAACAGTTTATCATCTTTGGTCTGATAATCATCATTGATATGATTAATGACTAGCTGTGAGTAACCATAGACTTGTAGCTCTATGATCCTCCATTCCAATGCTATCTTGAGTCCAGTGATTAAAGCTTCATATTCGGCTATGTTGTTGGTGCATGGAAACATAAGCCTATATGACCAAGGAATGGTATGTCCTTGAGGGGTGACAAAGAGTATGCCTACCCTCGATCCATGTTGAGTGAAAGAACCATCAAATTATAATGCCCATGGTTGTTTTGATTCTACAATGAAGACATCGGCATCTGGAAATTCAATGTGCATGGGATGCTCTTCTTGTAGTGGTGCTTCAACCAGTTGATCAGCAATAACTTGTCCTTTGATTGCTTTGTGATCAACATAATGGATGCCAAACTCACTCAAGATCATAACCCATTTTTCTAACCTTCCTATCAATGTAGCCTTGCTTAGCAGATACTTGAGTGGATCAATCTTTTCAACAAGATTGATTGTATGAGTTAACATGTAGTGCTGAAACTTTTGTAAGGCAAAGACTACTGCTAGACAAGCCTTATTGATGAAAGTGTAGTTCATGACTTGTTAGCATTCAGCTGATGTAATAAATTGCATGTTTCTTTCCTGTAGAGTCCTCCTATGCTAATAATTCCCCCAAATATTTCTTTGTTGCAGTAATATATAAGATTAGCGGTTTGTCCGGATTTGGTGGTATGAGAACTGGTGGGTTCATTAGGTACTGCTTGATCTATTGAAAGGCCATTTCACATTTGTCATCCCATTTGAAGGGAACATTCTTATGCAATAGGTGTGTGAAAGGTAGGCTCTTATCTGCTAGTTGTGCGATGAACCTTCGTATGGATTGAAGTCATCCCTGTAATGATCTTAACTAACTGATATTCCTTGGTGGAGGCATTTCCATGATTTCTTGTACCTTGGCAAGATCTACTTCAATCCCTTTTGTTGATACTATGTATCCTAAGAGCTTTCCAGATGTGACCCCGAAAACAAATTTCTTAGGGTTGAGGCGAACTTTGAACTTTCCTAACCTTGCAAATATTTTGGATAACACTTCAAGATGTCCTTCTCTTGTGTATGACTTTTCCAATATATCATCTACATAATCTTCCATGAATGTGTGCATCATGTCATGAAAATTTTTAGTCATAGCTCTTTGATATGTATCCCCAGTGTTCTTTAGACTGAAAGGCATGACGTTCCAACAATAACTCCCCCATGGACATGTGAAATCTATTTTGTCTTGGTCTTCAGGTGCAATCTTGATTTCGTTGTAACCAAAAAAACCATCCATTAGTGAATACATGGCATGGCCAGCTGTCAAATCAACTATGGTGTCGATATTTGGAAGTGGGAAGTCATCCTTAGGACATGCTTTATTAAGATCTCTAAAATATGTGCACACTCTGATACTTCCGTCTGGCTTGGATACATGAAAAATGTTGGAGATTCATTCTGCATAGTCGATTGATCTTATAAATGCTACATCAAGGAGTTTTCTGAGTTCTTTAACTAGTAGTGCAACATGAGGATGCATCTTTCTGAGTTTTTGTTTCACAGGCTTAACTCCTGGTTTGATATACAAGTGATGCATTATAAGATCAAGATCAAGACCTGGCATGTTTGCATAAGACCAAGAAAAGTTGACTTGATTTTCTCTTAGAAATTCCATGAACTCAAGTACTTCTTTATCTATCATTGACGCAGCTAATTGTAGAATCCTTGGTTTTTCTATAGTTTCAAGATTAACCTCTTTGTTAGGCTCACTCAAGATAGGTGATCGCTCATGATAGTGCTCCGGGAGAGTGTCAAGCATCCCATCATCTGGTGCCTTAAAAAGGTTTTCACCATCTGATAAATTATTTATTTTATCTTTTGTTTGATCTAACATTGCCAAATTCTGGTTTTCACCATTAGATCTTTCTTTTTGATTTTTCTTTTTGTAGCTAGGAGACTTGACACTCTCCTAATTAAAGACTCTATGCCAAAAATCACTAGTGGAACAATCATTTGTGTCATTGGCGGAAAGGAAATTCATGATAGATTAATCACTTGAAAACATAGGTATATCAATAGGTTCAGATAGATCCCAGTCAATGAGATCAGGATGGATCAGAGGTAGCAGGTCATTAGGCTGTGTAAATCAACTATGGTTATGGTCATAACAGAGTTGTTTGTATGATCCGAGGTATGAGGAAAATCAATGATGATATTGTTCTCACGATAGTCTTGTTCGTTGAAATCTGACTTAGTATCACTAGAAGCATAGTCACCTTGTAGTTCAGATTCTGTTGGTTGGGACCCTGACCCTTCACCTCCGATTAGAGTTGGGGTGTACTTATGTACCAGATCAACCTTTTTGTCTTTCCAAAACTCATCATTGTAGATGGTTGTACAGAAAGCTTAGGTGTGGAAAAAACTCTCCTAACGTCAAAACCTTAGGGAAGAATGCAGAGGTGACTTAATTTTTTTTTTTTTAATTATAGTTCATTAAGATACACTTGAAAATAATAACAGAACAAAGAAATGAACATACACAATTGGACACCAGATTTACGTGGGAAAACCCTTATGAGAGAAAAACTCGCCACACCAAGAAAATCCTCTTTGCATTACAGTAAAGAAATTTACATACAGAGATCAACTTCACTTTTTGATCTCAATTTTTACAGCAGCACATTTACTGATCAATATTGTACAGAATAGCTCTCAGAAAACATACAATGAATTCACTCTGATCAATCTGTGTTCCATCGAGCAACTTTTGTTATCACGAACTGTTCATCGTCATCCGCCATTCCAAAGAGTAATCCATTCTCTCACAGTCTGTTCATCTCCCTCACAGGAATGGTCGCAACATTCCAACTGCCAATGGTTCTCCTTTCGCTTCACTCACTGGTTCAAAACAGACCACGTCAGATCATCATTCGGTGAAAGCGTTCAAACAGAATCGCATGTCGGTGAGACACTAGACCGTGTCTCCCCGATGCCTAAATGCTCGACTGTCGTTATCGGAAAGAGTCATATCGAGTTCAAAACCATCACCCAGACTCACTCTATCGGAAAGAAATCTCACCGATGTCCACTGTAGAACCATTGGCAAGACCATCACTATCAGCGAGACATCATACCGAACACAAATCCATCTTGTGTAGATCTATCGAAAAGAGTTTCGCTATCGCTAAGAGTCTTATAGAACCTTTATGTTACACCAAAAACATACTCGTCGGCGAGAGGAAAACCATCAGCAAGAGTTCTCACTGAAGTTGCATACTTGTCAGTGAGACTACAACCATTGGCAGGAGATCATACCGAATGTACCAGCCTGTCAGTGAGAGAAACACTATCGCTAAGAGTTCATACCGAAATCAAATCTGTCGGTGAGAGCTCATACCAAAAGTATACCCGCCAGTGAGAGGAGAATCATTGGTGAGACAGGGGTTTTCAGAAAGAGTCTGAGAGTCTCCCCGATGTCCAATGTGAATAGAACTTTCGCCGTGACTAACACTGTCGGAATGAATCACTCTGAAGGTTCATGCCTCTACCTGATGCCACTCATCACCAAGAGTCTCTCTGATAATCATCAGGAATCAACCTGTTAGCAAGACATAACCAAAGTATCAGCGACTTTAATCTTTTCAAAAGTTTAGGACACAACTCCTAGTCGGTAAGACATTCTCAGGGTCTCATCGATTTTTCTCTTTGAAGAGTTTTCATGTCAGTAAGCTTGAGGCACATTTTCCAAAAATCTCCCACTTGAGAAAGATCTTACTGACACCTCCAAAGCACAACAAAACTACTGAAATTCATGGGCACTAAGGCCCATCGAACTGGCACACTACCTGAACTTGTCTGTGCTCACTGGTTTCGTCAATGAATCTGCAACATTTTCTAGAGTATCCACTTTTTCTAAAGAGACCTTTCCATCCTCCACCATATCTCGTACAAAATGATATTGCACATCAATATGTTTCATCCTGGCATGGAAAGTAGGATTTTTTTCCAAACAAATAGCACTCTGACTGTCACAGTAAATTGTAATTTTCCCTGCATCAAACCCAATGTTAGAACATAAACGTTTTAACTAGATTGCTTCTTTGTAGGCGTGTGTTGCTGCCATGTATTCTGTATCTATAGTGGACAAAATGACTATAGTCTGCTGGTTACTCATCCAACTAACTGCACCACCATTCATCATGAAAATATATCCACTAGTGGATCTTCTGTTGTCAATGTCCCCTGCCCAATCAAAATCCACATAGCCTTGAATGTTGAGAGTCCTCTGTGATTCAACCAAATTTCCATGGTAACACAGCATATTCTGAAGTTCCTTTCAGATATCTAAACACTCCTTTCACAACATCCCAATGTGTCCTTCCAGGATTTTCCATAAAACAACTAAGTACTCCCACTACTTGGGCAATGTCTGGCCTTGTACAGACCATTGCATACATTAAACTACCAACTGCACTAGCATAAGGCACTTTGGTCATGTCCTCTATCTCAGTAGGAGATTTGGACAGTCTTCAATAGATAGCTTCGTTCCCTGCAAAATTGGAACAACTAGCTGCTTGCAACCAGTCATACAAAATCTCTCCAGAACAGTATTAATATACTTACTCTGGCTGAGCCAAAGTTTTCTACTTTTTTTGTCCGTGGTTATTTCCATTCCTAGAATATACCTAGTTGTACCAAGATCTTTCATTTCAAACTTTGCAGACAACTGAGATTTTAGATCAAAAATCATTAACTTAATATTGCCTATGAACAACATATCATCAACATAGAGAGCAGTAATAAGAACATGATCATTTTCAGCTTTGTAGTACACATAATGATCAGATTTCAATTTTACAAATACCAATGACAAAACAAATGTGTCAAACTTCTAGTACCACATTCTAGGAGATTGTTTTAATCCATACATAGATTTTTTCAACTTGCAAACCAGTTTTTCTTTATCTTTTTCCACAAAGTGCTCAGGCTAGGACATGTAAATTTCTTCTTCAAGGTCACCATGAAGAAATATTGTCTTCACATCCATCTGTTCAATCTCTAATTCATACGCTGTTGCAAGTGACAAAAGAAATTTGATAGACATCAGCTTAGCTACAGGATAAAATATTTCTCCATAATCAATTCCCTCTACTTGGGAATACCCCTTCGCAACCAACCTCACCTTATACTTTTCCACACTACCATCTAGACCTATTTTCCTTTTAAATACCCATTTGTAGCCAACAACTTTTCTGCCTTTATGCAAGGGCACCAAACTCCAAGTATCATTCTTTTCTAATGATGCCATTTCTTCATTCATGGCTTCCAACCAAGAGTTTGAATTAGACATTCTAAATACCTCTTTCACAATCCTAGGCTCATCAGTGCTAGAAATTAAAGCATAAGCACAAGTAGAATCTAACAAAGAAAACCCATACCTATCAGGTTGCTTTCTTTCACGTGTTGACCTCCTCATAGGCTAAGGATGAGGTTGATCTTCTTCTTCAGAACTCTCAGAACTACTTGAGCTCTCCTCAGTTTCAGGTACATTTTGAATTTTCAATTCCTCTTTATCTGGTGTAGGAGGAATTTCAACTACATCCTTTTTATCTTCTGATTTTGTCTCTGACTGCAGATCCAAAGTAGAAGGCTTCAACTCACAAAAAATAACACTTTTGTTGTACAAAACCTTCTCCGTATCAAGTTCCAAAGCTTGTATCCTTTTATGCCAACACTATAACCAATAAAAATACATTTAACAACCTTGTTTTCCAATTTAGACCTTTTTTCATTTGGCACATATGCATATGCTTCACAACCAAAGACACGAATGTGTCTCAGAGAGGGCTTATTTCTAGACCATGCTTCCAAAGGTTTTTTCTTAACAAGAGAGGAATTCAGAGAATGGTTTATTAAATAACATGTTGTTGCAACTGCCTCAGCCCAGAACTTCTCCTCCAAGCCAACACTTCTTAGCATACTTCGTGCTCTTTCCATTGCTATCCTGTTGAATCTTTCAGCAACTCCATTTTGTTGTGGAGTGTAGTGTGTAGTTTTGTCTTTTAATCCCATGATCTTTACAGTACCTTTTGAACTCATCAGAACAAAACTCACCGCCATTGTCAGTCCTTAAACATTTTATTTTTCTTCCAATCTAATTTTCTACAAGGTTCTTAAATTCTTTAAAACGACTAAACACTTCTTTACTTTTCAAAAAATAAACAAATGCCCTTCTTGAATAATCATCAATGAACAATACATAATATCTTGATTTAGACAAAGAAGGAACATTTACTAGACCAAAAACATTAGAATGTATATAATCAAGTAAACTAGAAGATTTGTGAGGACTGGAGTAAAATGAAACACGATGTTGTTTACCATATATACAATGTTCACAAAACTCGAATTTGAGGTTACAATTATCAAGCCCTTCAACCAAGTTTTTTATTTTTCAAAGTTTTTAAACCTTTTTCTCCAATGTGGCCAAGCCTATGATGCAAGAGCATAGTCTTTTCTGCTGGAAGTTTAACTTCCATAGAGTTTTCACTATCAGGAACTTTTTTCTCCTTTTCTCCATGAGTAGCCTTCTGTGACTTTATAGAGACACTATTGCATTGCACAACATGTGCATCCACCTTATACAAGGTACCAATACGAGCACCCCTAGCTAGCACCATTGAGCCTCTAATCATCTTGCAGCCATTTCTAGAGAATGTGACTTGCACTCCAACATTGTTCGGCTTACTAACAAAAAGTAAATTTTGAGCCAGACCTTGTATATGCATTACATCATTGATTCCCTTCACTCTTCATTAGGGAATTGTATTCTAAATCTTCCACGACCAACTATTTCCAAAGATGAATCACTTTCCAAAGACACCCTTCCACCATCATATTTTCATACTTAGTGAACCATTCTCTATGAGATGTCATGTGGAAAGATGCTCCAGAATCAATGAGCCAAACATCATCTGATGCCTGTGTAGCCAAGGCTACAATGAAAGCATATGCATCACTCTGAGAAGAATCATTGTCGAAAGAATACTTCTTCTTCTTTTTCTCCTCTTTGCAATCCTTTCAGACATGACCAGGTTGCCCACAATTCCAGCACTTTACCTTGGAATTCTTACTAGGAGACTTTGATCTCCCCTCTGATTTGGATTTGGACTTCTTGTCCTTCTTCTTGCCTTTTTCTTTTGATCTGCCTCTAACAGCAAGAGCCTCCTTCACCATCTCAGAATATTTTCTTCTCATCTCTTCTGATAACAAAGAAGCAACAATATCTTCCATCCTAAAAGAGGAAGTAGTACTCCCAATAGCCATCACCAAGTGATCCCAAGAATCTGGCAAAGAACATAACAATAGCATATAGTGATCTTCTTCATCAATCTTCACACCCACAGATGCTAACTGAGCAATCAACATGTTGAAAGCATTCAAATGATCAGCAACAGATGCTCCTTCCTACATTTTCAAAGAATACAAATTCTTCCTCAAGAACAACTTATTCACCAAGGACTTGCCCTGATAAATAGCTCCCAGTATTTTCCACAAAGAGGATGTTGTCTTTTCTTCATGAACATTTAGAAGAATAGAGTCTACTAAACAGAGCCTTATGAGCCCCTTTGATTTTCAATCTGCAAGGTCCTAATCCTCTTGCTTCATGGATGTAGGCTTCGTTCTAGACACAACAAGCCAAAGATCACAATCAACCAACAAATATTCCATTTTGAGTTTCCACAACTCAAAATTATTGCCATTGAATTTCTCAATTTCAATCTTTCCTGATGTGCTTCCCATCTTAATTTGTAATTCGAATTACCATACTTCTACAAGACTCCCACTAAATAGAATTGACACAAAAAACCCAACGTACCCACAAGGATAACACAACTGGCCAGGCTCTGATACCACTTGTAAGGAAAGCTTAGGTGTGGAACAAACTCTCCTAATGTCTAAACCTCAGGGAAGAATGTAGAGGTGACTTTAATTTTTTTTTTAATTACAGTTCATTAAGATACACTTGAAAAGAATAAAAAACCAAAGAAATGAACATACACAATTGGACACCAGATTTACGTGGGAGAACCCTTACGGGAGAAAAACCCACCACACCAAGAAAAGCCTCTTTGCATTACAGTAAAGAAAATTACATACAAAGATTAACTTCACTTTTTTATGTCAATTTTTATAGAAGCACATTTACTGGTCAATCTTGTATAGAATAGCTCTCATAAAACATATAATGAATTCACTCTGATCAATCTGTGTTCCATCGAGCAATACTTTTGTTATCACAAACTGTTCATCGTCATCTGCCATTCCAGAGAGTAATACATTCTCTCATAGTCTGTTCATCTCCCTCATAGGAATGGTCATAATAGTCCAACTTCCAATGGTTCTCCTTCCGCTTCGGTCATTGGTTCAAAACAGACCACGTCAGACAGTCGTTCAGTCAAAGCGTTCAAACAGAATCACATGTCAGTGAGACACTAGACCGTGTCTCCTCGATGCCTAAATGCCCGACTGTCATTATCGACAAGAGTCACTACCATAGGAAAGAGTCATATTGAGTTCAAAACCATTGCCCAGACTCACTCTATCGACAAGACATCTCATCGATGTCCACTGCAGAACCATCGACAAGACCATCGATATCAGCGAGACATCATACCGAACACAAATCCATCTTGTGCAGATCTATCAGAAAGAGTTTTGCTATCGCTAAGATTCTTATAGAACCTTTATGTTACACTAAAAACATACCTGTCAGCGAGAGGAAAACCATCGGCAAGAGTTTTCACCTCTGATGTTACAATGCGGTATAATGCAGTATGAAATACTGAGACTGGGTCCTGACAGTTAACTACTAAAATGCAAGAAAACATGAATGCAAATATTTTTGGTTGATGCAAGATTGCTTGCAACCTGGGATGCTCCTGCATCACAATTCTATAACCGCAAACACTACAGCATAACAACAGTATGATCTTTTTTTTAACAAATTAATACATAAATTGAAAAGAACTTTTTTCTTGAAACTAGAACTAGAACTCTACATGTCCTTCACTTTGAGCCAAAGTTTAATCCAAACTATTACTATAAATAAATCAGATTGAATAAGCAACATAAAATAATTTCCATTTATACAATATTCTTCAAAAAATATAGATTGCATTCTTAACCTGTAAACACAGAAAAGAGCAGTCCAGACCTGCTCTCCTCCCAACCATAAGACTACAAATTCCACCCTGAGTGGGAGAAAAAATCCAAATGCTTTGTATAGAATAACAATAGAAAATGAAACATAAACACAGACTCACACACAAAGAATTTTGATCACAGATTCGTGTAAAGGGGGAGAAGCGGGATTCCCTTCCCTCTTGGGGCACAATATCTTTTCAATTTAAACAACCAAATTCATATACAACAAATAGTTCCTTCATTCACAACACCTTCACAACCAACCACTCCACTACCAAATTCTTCCATTCACAACACCTCCATAATCAAGCACTTCACAACCAAATTATTCCATTCACAACACCTCCACAACCCACCATTCTATACACCATCCATCCCATAGCTCTATATAAAACACATAAATACATTTTACCATAATTCCCCAAGAGAGGCTCCATGCCCTCCTCAACCCCAAAAGAAGGAGGCTCTCAGCCCTCAGGAGAGATCCACTCCTTATACACACCCAAATCCCCATTACACAAGCAATATTCTTCACAAAATATAAAATAACACAAATTTTCTCAACACAACAAAATCTATCAAACATTCAATAACTACATCAAAATTTCTAGATCAAAATGCAAAGCATACCTTGGCTATCCAAGTTAGGATCATCCCAATAACCAAAGTGGAGTAATCAATCCCTTCTCTTTGTCATTGACCTTCTACCATCAATTTCTTTCAACCAATTCCCAAAGATGCAAAAATCTTCACACACCAATTGAATTCCCCAAAATGAAGAAAAGTAGTAAAAAAAATTGAGAGCACAACCATATTAATTCCTCTTAAAATATAATTCCTCCCCAACTCTTCAACTTCCCTCAAAACACAACCAAATTAAAATATCATTCAACTAAAAACATATTTCCTTCCACAAATAGACTAACATAAAAACCAAGTCACTCTAAACATTAAACCCCCCTTAAAAATTAAAAGCCAATAATTAAACATTTGGCATTTGGACTTTGTCTCAACTTCTTAAGGAATATAGACTACCCACCTACAAAATCTCAATAGAAGCATTAGTGCATTTTGGAAATTATAATCAAAACATTAAATATAAACATTAGAATTTCTAACAACAAATAACTATAAGATCTATCATAAGAATTAAAGACATTTATTCTTGCAAAAATTACACATTTGACCAAAACACTTTATGTTCAAATTATTTTATTAGATGAATATATTATTGCATCTATAAGAAAACAAATATACAAACATCCATATAAAATATTTATGTCCATTATCCTAAATAATAATAATATCCACACACCAAAATCTCAACATCAACCATGTCCAAAACTCTAAACTATAAAATCAAACCAAAGTCTGTAGAACAATGTTAGCTATGCCTCACAAGTAGGATTGTGAACTCATAATGACCATACCTAGTCCTTAAGGTTATTTTGAAAATGTCTGCATCCTTGATACTTAGTTCATGATATCCTGACCATAGATCAAATTTTGAAACACTATCACTCCTCGCATCTGATCGAATAGATCATCGATACATGGTACCAGATACTTGTTCTTTACCATTTCTTTGTTAAGAAAGAGATAATTAATGCACAAGCATAGTGTACCATCCTTCTTCTTCATAAAGATCACTGGTGCTCCCTAGGGTGAAACACTAGGTCTAATCAATCCTTTGGACAATTCCTCCAATTGAGCTTTTAGCTCCATTAACTTCGTCGTGGTCATCCTATATGGAAATTTTGATATAGGCTCTAACTTTGGAACAATATCAATGGAGAAATCAAACACTCTTTTGGGAGGTAATCTAGGTAACTCATCTAGAAATACATCCACAAAGTCCCTCAGGATAGGATATTTCTCCATATTCGATTTTCCTAATTCTACCACCTCGACATCCTCAGCTTCTTGAAGATCTTGGGGTCCATAGTATACTATGTCATCTTGTGAGATGAACTCATTGCATTCTTCAAGCTTTTCCATTTTCACGGAAAAAAACCGGCATCCCTTATTCTTAGCTCTATGCATTTGTACGACGGAGATTTTCCACAACTTGACTTCTCTAGGCATCCCTTACAAGAATACCCAATTCCCAAGATCATCTAAATATTCTAAAATTTTAGCATGGCAATCTACTTTGGCTCTATGCTTCCATAAACAATTCATTCCTAATATGACATCATATGAACCTAGGGGGCTACATACAAATTTACTTCTATGGAGAAACTTGTAAGTTCAACCCTTGCTTTGAATAAACATTTCTCCACCTTAGCTCTTGTTTGGTTTGTATATTGAACAATCCAAGACTTTTCCATTGGCCAATCTTTCTAGAAATTTTACTAGCTATACTAGGAGAAACAAATTTTTTTGTTGCACTGGTATAAATTAGAATTGAAATAGGCGTACCAAATAAAGTACCTAAAATTTCAACAGGAGTAATCTAATACTTCGCCTATCAATTGTTTAGCACTGCATGAATCTTTTGTTGGAATGCTGCTCATTGAGGAGGTAGAATATTTCCATGTGGTTGTGTCCTTGGTGGTTTTTTGGGGCACTAAATTACGTAGTGATCTCCTCCACAAGTGAAACATCCTCTCAATGGCCCTTGCCTCGTTATCAGTTTCCTAGAACTACCTTCGTTCCTGTCGAGGTTGTTGTTGTTGTTATTTCCCCTGCAGTCTTTTTTAGATTCATTCTGATTATTATGGAATCCTTTTCCTCCTTTCCTTTGAAAATCCTACCCATCACTTGGCTTCTTGAAAGTTTGATTAGCTTGTGACCAATTAAACTTTTTTTTATTCTTTTCATGGTAGTTAGAGATAGATTTAAGCCTCTACTCTTGCTTAATAGCTTTCTTGTACACCAAGTCCACAGTAGCAGGACCATTTTGAATAGGACAACTAGAGGGGGGGTGAATCAGTTGTCACATATTTTAACCTTTAATTCAATCACCGAAACTAATACTTAAAATTGCTTAAATGATTAATCATCAAATGCCAATGCAGAAACTCAAATCCAACACATAAACACAATAACACCAGATTTAGATGGAAAACCCAATGAGGGGAAAACCACGGTGAGGATTAACTCACACTATAGAGAATATCAAAACTGATTACAAAAGGCTCAAGGGCTCACTGTTTGGAATAAGGAATCACTATCCAACAAGTCTACAACTCAGAGGGCTCACTACCACAAAGATACAAAGAAGACTTGTTACAGAGATACTACAATCCCAATGCAACAAAGGATTCCACCATAGTTACTTGATCAACTTGCATGAATGATAGAGTTTGCATTTTCCTCACTACATCTAAAAACTCAGCATTAAGCTTCACACTGATCTGCCACACACAACTCACACACACTTTCTGAATAGCATCAATGTCGCATCTACTCTTTCACTTATCTTCCTTCTTTGCTCTTGTTACACCGAGAGGCATTCTACAGTGGTAGAAAAAATCTTTGTTAAGAAAAACTCATCATGCTAAATTTGAAGTGTGATTGATAGTTGAATGCATGAAAGTGGAGAATGGCCTTCGATGGACGGTAGTGGAAGAGTGGTTTGCGCGTGCGTGTCTAGGTTATATTTCCATGTTTGTCTATATTTTCCATTTGGAATTGGCATGCATTGTATTTCTGTAATGGCTGCCTATATTTTTGGAACATTTTTTAATCGCTTTTATATTTGTATTTGTATCATTGGTAAATGCACCACAGGAATGTGCATCTTACAAATGAGCATGCACTGGGGATGTTGATTTGGGTATGAAAATTTTTGAACTATTTTGCATGTACGATCCTTTGTTAGATGTTCATGCCCATTCTGAAGCTTCTATTTCTAATCAAATAGGGAGGATGCTAGCAAACAACCTGCAATTTTCCTTTATACCAGCCAATTGTATCTATGTGTGGTTTTAAATCCTTTTGAATAAATTAATTTTCGTCCATGTACAGTAATAGAATGTTGGCCTCTGTATTGTACTGTAACATGCATGATAGGATATCCTTAAACCTAAACCAGAGTAGCATCGTACCTCCTATCATATCATATAGATTCTACATGCAAGTAATGTAGCAAAGAAGAAACTTTAGAAAGCCCAAAAATTTAAAATAGAATGGTATTTTTAAATAAATGATTAAAACATTCAAAAAAACATGAACAAAATTTACAGGGGATATCACCTTTAATTTGCAGTGGATGAAAGGATTGAATATCGGTTGCCCACTTAATTCAGTTTCTTATGAGAAGGAAATATGGGCTCCAACGGAGCTTCTAGATAACAATCATTGTGAATCTATAAAGAGTTGGGCGTCTACCGAATCAAGATCACATCTTTATCTGCAACTTTCATGTCTAATCGCATATGAGGTGATGGTGATAATTTTAAATGATTGTTCAACATTTATCAAACAAGAATGGAATATACGAATGTTTGTTTTATTTCATTCTAAATATATTTTTTCTATTTTGAAAGGGAAAATAAATTCAAATGTAAATGCCAACAGAAATAACACATATACAAAATCATAGGCTTCTTAAAAAAATTATGCAGCCACTGCTTAGGAAAAATGGGAAGTAATTTTTTCTAAAGCATAAATGACTTCAAAAATTTTAGGAGATTTCAAGTCCTTTTAAAGTCCGAAAAGCAATTCAGACTTGTCAATATATCTTCTTCATTAATTTAGCTTTTCATAGCATGATTGCAGTATGACCGTTGATATTTAAGTCAATAAATGACTCATTAAGATTGAAATTTTCTCAATATAAACATTAATTCATTGTCTAGTGTGAGGTTGTTTTGGTAAATTTTATAATAACTTGTAATTTTCTCACACTTAGGGGAGGTTTTTTTTATTAATTTTGGCTGATGTATCTTCGAATTATTAATTTGTATTGTTTAGCTTTTCAAAAAAATAACTCGTTATGCATACTCAGCCCACTCTTGGGTTTAAATTTGATGGTTTGTTTAGTTTTTGTGTTATCATACTATTATATATGTTTTTTTTTAAATCTTACGGATCTTTTCTATGAAGTTCTACAGATGAAATTTAAAAATAAAACCTTAAATTGTGAGGATACCTTGTTATCCTAGCAATATCTAACATAGCATTATTTGCATATTTATTTCCAATATGTATATAGTCTCTTATTGGAGAACTGTTGAAATGAGTGTAGGTCTTATTACATGATATACACATATTCATAAATAAGAGGTTTAAAAAAAAATCATCAAAATTAATGTTCAAATTTTTAAATTTAATTAAAATAATTTATAAACTATTATGTATTTTAATTTTATACTTTAAAGTACTTGTATTTTCATAAAAAATAATTGCATTGAATTTTATAGTCATTAAAATGATATTTAATAAATACATGTTGTATACTAATTTGAGTACAATTTTCATGTATAATTGCCTACATATTTGAAAAAGCCTCTTGTTTGCATGACTATTTTCTTTAAAAAAAATTATTCACACTTATAGAGTAAAAACATTTTCTAAATCTTATTTATATTTGTATTAAAAACAAAACTAACTTGAAAATCTTTAAAAAAGAAAAATATTGAAAATCTTTAAAAAAGAAAAATATTTTTTGATCTTATTGTAAAATGATTTTCTTTTTAACAATACCTAGAAAAATAAATAAAAGTATAAAGGATTGAAAAACAATTATTCTTTTTAAAAATCAAAATCAAAGAGATTTGATGAAACAAAAAAAGAAAAATCAAAACAAAAAAGATTTGATGAAAAGGAAAAATCAAAACGAAAAGATTTCATGAAACAGAAAAATCAAATCAAAGAGATTTGTTGAAACAAAAAAATCAAATCGAATAGATTTGTTGAAACAAAAAAATAAAAATCAAAGAGATTTGATCACAAAAAGAAATCAAAGATAAATAAAAAAGATTTGAAAATATTTATTTATAAATAAATAAATAAATCAAAGATTAAAAAATAAGTTAATTAAAAGATCAAATAATTAAATCAAAGAAAAAAATAAACAAGTGCCACTAGTGGCGAGTACTTGCTTTGTAGTATTCTAATTAGAGATTTATAGAGTTGGAATAAAAATAAATGTAATTTTTTTAAAATTGTTGTATTTTAATTTTGAATTTTGTATTTTGTGTTTTGTTTGATTAATAGCATTGGTTTTTTATATTTTTTGGTTATGTAATGTAAATATCTTGTTTGATGTTAAATAATTGAAAATAAAATAAATTGGAATAAATGTTTATTGTTTGGTATTTTTTTTTTTCAAAAAAATTAAAGTTGAATACATTTGAGTATTTATATAATGAACCCCTTCATTGAGAGAAGGAAGTAGTTTATGAATTATTTGTACTAGACATAACTATGACTAATAAATTTGAAGTTGAGTTTGTTCTTTAGAATAAATATTTGCTAAACATTAAATAGTCAAATGATTTATTATTAAAAATAATTCATTGATTCTAGTTGATTTTGAATCTGATAGTGAAATCTTCATATTATAGCTAAAGTTAAATATACTATTAATATAATAAATATATTATATTCTAATTTAATATTAATAATTTATAAATTACATTATATAAGCTAAGTAAAAATAATAATTTTTATAATTTGTAAAGTTATATATTTTACAAGTTGACTTATGAAATTGAGTTTTATTTTAATTTTTGTTTAAATATTGTTTTTGATTGGTTGAAAACTAAATTATTAATAACTAGTTAACTAAAAAAATACAAAGTCATTAGAATAGTACTATGCCTAAGGCAAGTACTAATAAATTAAAAGATCAAATAAATAAATCAAAGAGATTTGATAAAAAGAGAAATCAAAGATAAATCACAAAGATATGAATATATATTTACCATAAATAAACTAAATACCAAATAAATAAATAAAAAATAAAAGATAAATAAAAAAGATGAAATACAAATAAATTAAAGATCAAATAAATAAATCAAAGATAAAAATAATTCAAATATTTGCATCAACTAAAAGATCAAATAAATGAATAAATAAAATTTTTGATTGCAAAGAGAAATCAAAGGTTTGATCACAAAAATAAATCAATCAAAAAAGAAAACTAGAGATTTGATCACAAAAAATTGATTAAAATATCAAATAAATGCATCAAAGATAAAAATATAAATTAAAAGATCAAAAAATAAATCAAAGAGATTTAATCACAAACAAAAATAAAAAATAAATCACAAAGATTTGAGAATCTTTACCATAGATAAATTAAAAGATGAAATAAATAAATCAAATTTAAAAGATAAATAAAAAATGATCACAAAGATTCAAATAAGTTAAAAAATATCAAATAAATAAAAAAAGAGATTTAAGATAAATCGAAGATTTGATCACAAAGATAAATTAAAAAAGATTTAAAATATACATCAATAAGAAATACTAAATAAACAAGTGCCACGTAGTGGCTAGTACTTGCCTTTATAGTATTGTAATTATTGTTTTCTATATTTAAAAATAAATAAATGTAAGTTTTATTAATGTGAATAAAAATAAATGTAAGTTTTGCTAATTATATTGTTCTAGTATTGTTAATTAGTTATTTGCATGACGTAACCTAACCCTAACTCACACCCTAACTCTAATTTTATCCCTAACTCTAACCTTAATCCTAACCTTAACTCTAACCCTAACAATAAATTCTAAACCATTATCCTAAACCTAGACCTATCTCTAACACTAACTATGGTCATAACACTATACATAAATATAAACCTAATTTTAATCTCTAACTTTTAAATAAATAATATATATAATAAATTTTATAAATAAAATATATACTAAAAATAAATAATGTTGTGTAAAAATTCATCTGCAAAGTTTTTTCAATGGTTGGAGAATCCATTTCTCCAGCTTATCAATGAATAAATAAATTTATAGAGAAATATTAGAGCAACACAACAAGTTGGTTGGTGTGGTGAGAAATTGGTAGGAGTTGTGATTGTTGGCAACCAGTGACTATTGTTCCTTCTATTCTTCAATTTGTTAGTGAATCTCTTTGTTGCTTTGTGAGTAGGTGAAAACTTCTTTCCATTAACCCGCCTCTATATTTTTTATATAGAAAATCTAGAAGAATTCAATGTGATGCTCCTTGGTGAAATTGCATTAGTGACCAAAAAAATTGTGCCAAAATGACTAAATCCAAGATTGCTTTCCAAGTGGTAGTGGCAACCGTCTCATGTCATTTGTGATCAGAGTGGAAATGATCTATAATGGTGGTTGCATATGTGACAACGAGGAGTTAGTTCTCAAGCTTTTTATGCTATGATTGGATATGTTTGTCCCCAATTACAATTGTTTGTTGTTTATGATTGGATATGTTTTTCCCCAACTAAAATTGTTAATAATTTGTGGATGGATGTGTTTATCCCCATTCACAAGATGGTATAAGTGATTGGAAGTGTTTGTCCCTAGTTACAAGAGTTTGTAATTATGATTAGATGTGTTTGTCCCCAATCATAATTATTGTGAACAGATGTGTGTGTCCCTGTTCATAACCTTGATGTTGGATAGATGTGTTTATCCCTATCCAAACTTGTAAAACCATGGGTAGATGTGTTAGTCTCTACCCTTGGATGAACATATAGTGAGCACTGTGAGGCTAGTTTCACTACTGCTTCTCATGAGTAGATGTGTATGTCCCTACTCATATCATAGGATGGACTACTAGAAATTTTAATCAAGTATTGTTGGTCTACTTATCCCTATTTGGAGAATGATGCAATATGGGGGGGTGTTAGGAATATTGCATCATAAGATGCATAAAATAATCATGTTTATTATAGTTTGTTATATGGGTTATTGTATTAGTGGTACAAATGTGTTGAGTTGTTAAAACAACTCAATATATTTGGGAAAGTTGTTTCGTGAGTTTCTTATAATGTAGGAGATCAAACTCCTATATAAGTTTGATATATTTGAATGGAAAATATGAAACACGGATTATATTGTATGTACTTTTTTACAGCTTATTTTGTCAATGCTCAAAATTATATGTATATATATACTAAAAAATAAAATATATTATATTAAATTATCAGGTTTGATTCGTAGTAGACACAAGTGCAACTAAATCTCTTCATTCAATCAATAATTGTTAAATAGTATGTAACACCCCGCCACGTAACCCTAGAGGAAGTTGCAATTAACTACTCAAACATACTAATTTATTTATTTTTAAGTACAAATAACATGCAAGATCACTATCCATTGCCAACAACCTCTAAGTTTACGAGAATGAGATTACTTAAAACCCAAACAAGAAACTTGAATTGAAAACATCACATTTAATTACTTAATAAATTAAGTACACATACATTCCATACATGGTGAAATTACATCAAAGGCATACAAGATACCACATGATTTCAATAACATAATTTATAAGATGATTACAACTCTCATTCCCTGAATGAGGTAAATCCAATAAGAAAGATTACATATTACACAATTCCACCTCGATAACAAATGAGGGGTAATAAAATACAAAATCAACTGAAATGAATAAAGCATGAAATGGAACTAGATCCCACGAGCTCTCCAATTGGAAAGCTCATCCACATGAACAAGAAGAAAACCCAACAAAGTAAGGTGCACATTCCACCCAACCAAGTGGTATATGAAGGCCCACCCCCCGTGCTAGGAGATAGTAACAAGGAATCCTATACCAGGCCATCAACCACTAGACATAGGCTAACTTACACTGACACAACCAATCACAAGAACCATACAACCATAAGAATAACACAAGTACAACTCTAACATCACTGACATAAGTCACATTGCTTCCAGAAATAAAATTGATCGAGTATGATAAGAAGACCATACACATAAAACCAAATACCAACTGTTATCGTAGAAAGAGTGTCATCACACAACTCATCATCGGATATCCTCTGGGAATCTTCCTAGGCTCCAGCCCCCACTATGAGTTGTCCTGGTGGCCTCTACCAAATCCCGACACCCATACTCACTCATGCGAAATTAAATACCTCTCGTAAGGACAAGATAGATGACCTTTCCATTCCAGGCCTTCCCGTCTCATCCCAAGTCTATACAAACCCTTGCGTCCATGAGCGAGGCTCAATTATCTTAATTAATGTGAAAAACTACCTAACTTCTAAGTATAATGTTTTAGTTATCACTTGATTAAACCACCTCTGAAGGTTTCCCAGTTTACCTCTTTGGGCTCTAGCCCCTAACAGAAGCCACTCTTCTACTTGACAACATACCAAACAAAACCAAACACCAAGGGAATCCCAAGTGCATACCAACAAGATAAAACCACTCCAACTCTAGGGGGAACACATAATGAAAACTCACTCCAAACACTGGAGACAACAAAAGTCAAAACTCTCTCCAAACAATGGAGGCAACAAAGGTCAAAACCCTCTCCAATCACTAGAAGCAACAAAAACCAAAACCCTCTCCAAACACTAGAGGCAACAAAGGTCAACACTCTCTCCAAACACTAGAGGCAAAAAAAACCAAAACCCTCTCCAAACACTGGAGGCAACAAAAGTCAAAACCCTCTCCAAACAATGGAGGCAACAAAACACATAAACCACTCTTAATTCAAGGGAGGCACAAAACATCCCCATTCGTGAAAACCAAGTAATACAACATGATACAACTATACGCACTACCCAAGGCAATACAACGGTTGACTAACATAATACATCAACCCAAAAAGTTAAACCCCTTTTGGAAGACTTAACAACCCTTCAAATCAAACTCCCCAAAATGAAAAACAAAAGAAGTGTACATTGAAGAAGGGCAATCAGATAGGAATTAAATCTATATTTGATAATAATAAAAAAGCAATTTTTATTTCAACTACGATAATGAAATAATCAACTTAAAATTAACTATATTTAAATACACATATATATTAAATATAAATATTGAAAATCAACTATTAAATTTCCAACCCAATTAATTAATAATACAAAATATATATATACATTATATATATACACATAATTATATATATAAATTATATATATATATATAAATAATTATAAAACAAAATTTTATTAAATCATATTATAATATATATACATTATATATATAATATAAAATTATTATATATAATATATATATTATATAATATAAAAAAAAATTAAAAATTAAAAAAATAAATAAAGCAACCACGTACAAGGGTCGCGGGCCCCTCCCAAAGGGAGAGGCCAGGCTGCCACACAGCCTCCCCCATATGGGGGTGCGCTGTGTAGGCAGCGTTGCTGCCCTTGGAGGCAGTGGCGCTGCCTCCACAACGCCTTCCATGGGGGGTGACTGTGGGGGCAGACCCTCCCCCCCCTTCAACACTTAATAAAAAATATATATTTTATTTTTCTTCTAATACATTTTTTTTAAAGTACACAAACCCAGAAAAAAAACAAAAGAACAGAGGGCAAAAACTCTTTCGGGTTTTTCTTCAACAAAATAAATAAAACAAAATTGGGTAAAAATTTTTGAAAAGGAAGAATTCCCAGCATATATTTTATACAAATATATATATATATATATACCAAGTATATATATATATACAAATTCCAAACAAAATACACAACAAACTAATTTGCAAGCACAAATTCTTAATTTCTAGTTCATAACAGAAATTCTTTTTGTTCATTTTTCTATTTTCTATGGTTTGATTCTTTCTTTGTTTTCTTTTTTCATGATTTCAACAGAATTTTTTGCAAGTTTTGAAACAAATTTGACATGGGTTTTCCTTGCAATTCAAACAGAATTTAAAATTTTTCCAACAGCATAATAAAATTTGAAAACTCTTTCAAAATGAAAACAAAATCATAGAGAGAAACCTGGTTTTTTCTCCAAAGCTTGAAAGATTCCAATGGTGCTTCCAAATCTTATTTTGTTTTCCAGCCCACCCAAGAAATCCAAACTTCTTCTTCAAATCCAAACAAAGCCACAACAAATCTTTTCTCCACCAAATTGAAAATTAAAAAAAATATGAAATTCTATTTGCTCTCATAGAGTTTCCCCAAATTTAGTCAAACCCCTAAAAATATCCCATCCACCAAATTTATTGCAAATTTGGGGATATTTTCATTTTTTAAAATTTAAAACAAAATTGCTTTCCAAATGGAATTTCATGCATTTAAAAATTTCTTTTTACAAAAAGAATTCAAAATTTTGTAAAGAAATTCTTTTACATATTAATTTTTAAAAAGTGCAATTTAAAACATGATTTTCATTTTTATTTTTAATTTAAATTTAAATATCCAAACATGATTTTCATTTTTTTAATTTAAATCTAAATATCCAATAATGCCAAAACAACTAACTTAATTGATTTTATCACCATTAACTTAATTTATCAATAAACTAAATCTAATCCAAGATTAGATTATTTTATTAATTAAATTAAATTAATCAATAAAATAACTAATATTTCAACATTGCAACTAGATATATTTAATCATCATTTTAACTACACAAGCCATTTAATAACCTTTATAATTTGAAATTAAATAAATAACCAAGGTGAAAGGGACAACATTAAAACAACTAAACCCGACTACAACCCGACAACACACTATGACTAGGGTGATGACTTAGCACGGAAAACCTAGCTACTATCTCTCAATCGAATACTGTTGGCCAATGGACACAGTCAACCCCATGAAATCAGGTGGAGTCGATGTCTTGTACCTGTCAACCTACGAACAAAGAGTATATCGAACATGCATATATACAACATAATAAACACACCATGAAGAGGAAATCGCGGAATCGTAGGGCACTCGCAAGAGAGTGATGCGATCTCATCCCCTTCACCAATACACTCATCATAGACTGACACTTCCATCATAAACAAATATCTCATGCAATAACATGTTACAATAACTAATCATCATTACACCAATTAAAACATGTCAAATAGAGCATCAGATAAGATACATCACCTCACACAAATAAACTATCGCTCTATAAATAGCTATCAAATCACACACGCATGATAAAGCATCTCAATAACCAAAAAGCACATCAAAGCAAACAAGGACACACTGTCCAACCAAAAAGCAAAACAAAGGGGTATTACATAGTAACGAACCAATGATTTTTTAGTAAAGAATTGTAGTGTGACATTACAAAAAAAATCTATGAATTAATAGTGGGAATAAGATTTGGAATAAAGATATTAGATCAATAAAATTTTGGAACATTATATCTATTAATCATATTTAAGTGATTTTTTTTTTTTTTCAAGGGGTAAACGCTTTTGACCGGAGCTATGAACCGGATACAACCATTCAACAATACTACCCCAACGGGGTTTGAACCTTAATGGCAAGAACAACAATGCCACCTATAAACCATCATACCATGCCAATATCGACATATTTAAGTGATTTTTATTAAATATATATTTGTTAAATTTATTTTAATTTTTGAATAGTTCTATCCATAATTTTTACTTTATTCTTAATTCTAATCCTAATCTTAATTGTAATGCTTTTAGGATTATAATAATTAATAATAATAGGATTAGAATTATAATTTAATTAGCAATTATATTGATTTTAATTATTTTAATTTATTTCTTATTTGTATTTATTTATGTTTTGAAGTTAAAAAATTTTGAAAAATAAAAAAAGTGGCAATGTCATAGTTTCAAATTTAATTTAAATTTTTATTTTAATTGTTAAAATAAAATCTCTAGGAAGATTATCTTTATATACTAATTTATGGATGTGCTTTAATTAAAGTTTCTTTTAATAGTGTGAATCCAAATCTTTATAAAATAGTTAAAAATAATAACTTTAGCATAATTTTTTTTAAAAATATTTCACATTCTTTTTGTGAGAATCTAAATCTATATAAAATAGCTAATTGATTTTTACGAGATTTATTAATAAAAAAATAACAATTACATACATAAAAAATGTAAAAATAAGAAACATTTATTTATTTTAGAAAGATTTAATGAAAAATCATTCTTTAAAAAATGTTAAAAAAAAATAGTTTGTCTTGCTTTTCCTACAAATTCCCAATAACACACATAATTTTTTAACAGTCATATGCACAAGAAATATTTTTTATAATTTGTAAAGTTAAATATTTTGCAAGTTGACTTTACAAAATTGAGTTTTATTTTATTTATTTTTAAATGTTGTTTTTGATTGGTTGAAAACTAAATTATTAATAACTAATTAACTATAAAAAGAAAAACTCATTGCAATAGTACTATGCCTACGACAAGTACTAATAAACCTCACAAATATTTGAATACATGAGGTTAAAATAGGGTTTTGGATAGGGTTTCATTATGCTTAGGGTTCAATTAGGATAAGATTTTGGACTAGGATTAGGGTTAGGGTTCAATTATAGTTAAAAAATTTACATTTGAGGTTTAGGTTTAAGGTTATGGTCTAAATAGGGTTACAATTTAATTATGGTTATGATTGAATTAGGGTTAGAGTTCAATTAGGATTATAGTTAGGATCAAGTATAGGGTTCAATTAGAGTTACTAACTTAAATTTAGGGTTAGGGTACTGTTACCTATTTTTGCTAATAGCTCAATCAGGTAGAGCTTTTATGATTTTCAGATTAAGAGTAAGGTAAATTTTTATTTCTCCTACATTACGTTCATGTGCATAAACAAAATCGGAAGACTACATTACTAGATTGAATTTATGTAGATGCATATAATATAGGAAAGATTGCACAATATTTTCAAGAAAAGTAATCTTTATTGATAATATAAATGGATAATGTCTCACACAAGCCGTGAGACTAACTATTTCAATGCAAATAAAAGAAAAATTATACATTTTTAGAAAACAAATGCACATATAGAGAAGGGTGACCCATCATTGCCTGAATGACGAGTCCTGGTTGAGTTTTTCCTACATCATCTTCAGTCCTTCATGCTTGTCCAACCTCCAGTTGTTGCTCCTTGCTGCTCCTAGGTTTCTTGCATGAGTGAGATGAGTTTTGGTTAGAGCAATGGAAAATCACCAATTTATATATTTGCAAACATCTGAAAACATATAGGTTGACCTTCATCTACATTAAAACAGCTAGCATTCTATAGATTTCCAAGGAAACAAAGAACATAATCAAATGCATCCATCATATGCTCAATTTTTATCTAACATGTTTGCTTCTTGTGCAGGTATAGGTGAAATCCTTGTTCTTATTTTGATTCATTTGATTAAAGCATGTGGGATAAAATGTGGCTCCCACAAGGGTTGAACCCAACATGCTGCCTTTTGTGTTTTAACAGAGCATGGAAAGTAACTTGTTACCTTGTGCTTACTTAAGTAAAGCATGCATTTTTCTTGACTGTGTTTGACCTTTTAGTCACAGTTAAAAATAACATATACTGTGTTTAAGTAAGCATGAAAGGATGCATGTAGATCATTGTGTTACCAAATGCATGACAATGAACATGGAGATGCTTCAAAAGGGGTATGATTGAAAATAGAGCAGTGATCATGGACCAATGGAAGATCCAAGGTCAAAACAATGAACAAAAAGATCAAAGACATAAAGATACAACAGTCATTTAAACATAATGAGTTGTTACAAGCTTTTGTTACAGTCATAGCCCATAGTAATTCCTTTGCACACTTAATAGATCACTATCTAAAGCAAACATAGACCTTGGGTCTATGAGAAGAGTCTAATTCACCTGAAGGGTACAATGTCATGGAGATATGAAAAATCACTCTTTAAGAGCATAGCAATTTAAAATGAACAATACACAGAATGTTATCTCAGCATTAGGGGCAGTTTGTTTTTCCCATAGAGACAATGTCATAATATCATAGTGCACAATGAAATCATAGTCACAGGGCCTTGACAATGGAGGACAAAGTCAAAATAGCATAGATTTGTGATATGGTCTTAGCATGCATGTTAGGTGCGTTGAGATTCATAGCACTACAATATGGAAAGACCAACTACTCTTTGAAGCACTTGGACAAAAAAAAATTAAAGGGAAAAAAAACTCCATGTTGCTCAAGTTTGGAGGGAATTTGATTTTTGGGGGAATTTGAGCTTCAATAGAATAGGTCAAGCTATTAAGGTTTAAGGATTTATTTCTAAGGACTTGCAACATAGTTTACAAGTTTCCTTGACAACAATGTCTTGATCTCTTTGCTTCAGAAGCAGTCAGCAATATAGAAAGGAAAAAATTGTGAGCAAATATCTCTATTAATTCTTCTTACAATGACAATCATTAAAGGAAGAGCATTTTTTATTGCAGCCATGAATGCTATCATAAGTTTTACTCTCATCAAAGGTTCGAAGAACCTCGAGATCAGCAATTAGATAGGATAAAACACATATAGACATGTATAGGTTTGTTTGCAAAAGAAGAGTGTCTAATAGAACTTGTCACTGAGTCTGCTATTATGGCTTGCCAATGATGGGAAACTACTATCACTTTATCAGGAAACCTTTTGTGGATTAACAATAGGGGTCATTAGAGCCTCTTTTATATGATAACGGTAGTGTCAAGAAAACTATCCATGATGTCCTACAATGCAAGTTTATTCTCAGTAAACTTCAAGCTACAATAAGAGCTACATATCTTGTGAAGAATCCAAATCACATTTAAATAGAACCTTACATAGATATGTTCTAGATGGAGTTTATTGGCCAGTGTTCATTATTATGGTTGTGAAAATAATGCTGCTAAGTCTTATGATGGTAAGCAGTTTTAGTTGATGGCTCAAAATAGCATCAACAAGGAAATATTTAGGGTTTGTAGGGAAGCAACTAGTTCATTTGTTTGCATAGGAAGGACAAAGATATAAGAAATATTGTTTTGCAGTTCAACATTATTTATGGCATGATTGTGTTCCTGAGCATTCACCTTGCATTGTCAATTATTTTTCAGGTAATAGATGGAGCTTTACTTTTGTAGGAAACCTTAGAATGAGATGGAGCAGGCATGGCCTTTTGATAGGAGTTTTTAGGAAATGCATGAGTGCATGTAGTTGAAAGTAAAAGAAAAATACTCAATGAGGTTGAAACCCTCATTTTCTTGCATAAAAGAAACCCTCAAGTCTCAACACAACCATTTTAAAATGAATGAAAAGTAGAGGCTATGACCACATGTGTTATAGAGGGAAACGTGAGGAATCTGCAAGAATGCAATCCCAAAAAATATAGAATAAAGAAACCTTTTGTTTTATTTCCTTCATGAAGTGCAGTAGCATGAAAATACAGAGAGAGAAAACGTATTTTCTTTTAGAAGCATCGAGTATATCTAATAAACATAGGTTTTAAAAGAATCTTCATTATTTTTCATAAAAGAATCTTGAGATGAGATTTTATTCACAGAAGTAAATAAAGGAAATGAAAGAGAGGGTTCAAGAAATAAAGGAGAAATCTACACGAGAACACATTTGTTTTTCATAATACATTGAAACCCACTTGGGGTTTCTAAGTTTCAAATCTAGAATAAGGCATCTTTGCATAATGGAGAAATCATCTTTTAGTGTTTGCAGTGGTGTGGTCGCGACCACTAAAATAAAGGTCCTTTTGTGTTTTTTTTGTGAAAAAGAAACAAGATATACATGGAAACAACATGATATTCATTTTTCTACAGAAATGCAGGTCGAGCATGTGAAATGCGAAATACCCAGAAATGTCAAAAATACAAAAAATAACTCCTTCATCTTTTAGCAAATTTTGAAAGTATAAGAAAATATACATAAGTTTTAAAGACATGTTTATCAGATCAAAAGGCGACATGATGAAAGGTGCATTGTATGCAAAGAATTTCTTACTTAGCTCTATTTTGAAATGGTTTGAGCATTTTCTCTACAAAAAATGGTGAAGAATGGCAGAATATGTATACAATCGGCTTGCCTAGGTTTTCCACTCAATGCTACACAAAGAATACATCCAGATTCGCTGTGAAGTCCTTCACAGAATGCCTCATACAAGCCCTGTGTTGGCGGCCTCCAAGTTTCCAGAAGTTTGATAGTGAAAATGAATATCTTTTTCCTTTTTCCTTCAACTTTTTTCATTAGGGTTTCTTACTCTAGAAAGGCCGATTGGTATAAGGTGTTTTTTCACCTTTTTCTTTAAATATTTCATCAAACTAAGGAAGGCTGTGGGATATGATATGTTTCTTCACTAAGTATTTTAAGACTTATATGCTTGTTTCTTTTGTATTTGACCCATATAGTCGACCTCATATTATTTTTTGCATAAATTATAAATGTAAAGCATTTGGATTAAGTGTTGTTGCTATAAAACACTTAAATTAATTGCTCTTTTAAATGCAAAAATGATGGAGTCATTTCTTTTCAAAGTATGTATGGGTTGTTATTGAGTCTTCATAACTTTTAGATCATCTTGGGAGGTTGTTTTTCAGTTTGCAAACATAAGGAGAGCATATAGGGGGGATTTTATTCACCTTGTTGGAGGTTATGAGAGAATATAGGGGGTGGTTTTGCATGCCTAGATACTTGGCATGGTCAAACCTAGCCTTTTTCACACATGGGAGCTCATTTGGAGGGAATCTAGTTACTAGATTTTAGGCTTTTTGGGGGCATCCACCCAAGGAAATTTTTGGTTCCTATTTTGGTGCAACTGCTTGGGAGTTGATGATATAGTCATTCATTTGACTCATTGTAAGAAGTTCTTCTTTATGTAGATTTGGACTTAGTGACTTTTGGAGTCATTTGTCAGAATTTAGCATACTTTTGTAGCTCATTTTTGGATATGAAATACAGTAAGAACCTTGGACATCATTGATTTTTGAAGTTTTCCCTACTTTTTCTTTGCATCATTGTGTGGATTCAATTGATTGATCAAGTTATTTATGAGATATCATTCATTTCCTTATAACTTTGTCTCAAATTTTAACACCTTTATGCAAGAGTATGTTAATGCAGATTGCAAACTATGTCAAAGAATGTAAAGAGATTTTAGCTATGAATTTACCTTCCTCCTAGGAGTCTAAACATTATGACCTCTTTGTGAACCACTTATGAAGAAGCATGCAACAATAAGTTGTGCAAGTATAATTTATGTCATTGTAGTCAAGTGTTTGCAATCTGAGTTTTATGTCCTATCTTAGTTTGGTGTATCACCTTTTAATTTCACTTTTAGCTTTCATTTTATGTTTTCTTTATCTATTTTCTTTGAATAGAACAATAGAGTAAGTTATATTTAGGTGAGAACCAAGAGGAATTCAGCCTTCTTCGAAGGTTGATCTCCATTTTTAAAGCCCACACTTTGATAGATCTTCCAATATTTTCACGGATTGTTCAATTTTAGATTCAATAGGGTGTAAATCCAAGAGATAACAGTTTTGGAATGCCTGGTGGGACTGTCGAATCAAGACAGTCTTGAAAATTTAATTTTTTGTTGGTTTTGATGTGCAACCAATGAAATTTCAGTCCTTTTTAGAGGTTAAGTTTGCATGTCTAGAGACTATGAGTCTGGTGGTTAGCAAAATCCAGTGCAAGACAACATATGAAAAGAATAAAAACAAGAAGTAGTGTTTTCCCTTTTAAATATTTACAATTGTCACCACCTAGGAGGAGTGGAAGAACTGTAAAACGAACTCCTATTTCATCCAAAATAGCTCAGTCTACACCTCCTAGTTTTAAGCTAGCAGTAGCATCAAGTCCTATTGTATCTTCAATTGTTGTCCCTATTGTTCCAGCTCAGTTCAATCCACCTCAAGCTACCCAAATGGCTAGGAATCGGCCTTTTGTTCCATTTAATGGAGGCAGTCCTTTGAATCTTGCGCAGCATGATGATATACCTATGGTTGCTTTGAAAAGTTTACCTTTTTCATAGGGGAGGATCAAACTACTCCTATTGAACATATCAAGGACGTGGCTTCTCTGTGTGGAGTTCACCACATCACTCAAGAGAATATTGTAGTAAGATTGTTGGTTGCTTCATTTAAATGAAAGGCTCTACAATGGTTCAAAGGATTGGTGGTCGGTTCTATTGCAACATGGGATGAATTGGGAGACAAGTTGCAAAATAAGTTTCAAGATAATTATGATCACTTGTCACTAGTTGAACAACTAACAACAATCAAGAGAGCTCCCTAGGAGTAGATGACATACTTTAATTATCATTTTCAGAAAACATGGTACAGAATTCCTAACATAGTAAGACCTTCCCTAGAATATGATTTTCTATATTATTTGAGGGCTCTTAATAGTGACATTCTTGTCATGATACAATCTATGGGGGGTATCTCTTTACCAGATGCTTATGAAATAGAAATTAGAGTAGAAAATAGTCTAATTCAAGCTATTAAGATAGCACCTAAACCCCCAATGCCAATTTTCCCTGAAACTCAGCCTTCAATGCCTTTGCAAATACCACCCTTTGCTCCTTTACCTATTGTTCCAGTGTTACTAGTTGTTGTTAGCCAAGAAATGGATATCCCAAGTCCATCTCAGGAGTTGCAAGAGATTAAAAGTAGTCAGCAAAAGATTGAAAATTTACTTCAGACATTTAGTAATGAGCTGGTTAGCATTAAGAAGCAACAGTTTTATAATAGACAGCCCTATCAACCTCAAAACCAAGGGCAGAATCAGACTTATCAAGCTAATAGACATCCATTTCAAGGAAATCAACAAGGAGCAAGAAAAAATGTGAACCCAAGGCCTTTTCAGCCATACAATCCAGCTCCAATTAGTGCAGCTAGGGATCTTGTTCCTATACAAAACAACCTTGCAATAGACTATGAGTGGTGCTTTCCTTGCAATCATCCCCACAATCAAGCTACATGTTCAAATGGGGTCATTAATTAGGATTTGATGGTGTAGAATGTCTCAAATGTGTAGCACATACCCAATGAGGAATCACCACAACAACAGAATCATCCTCCAAATGATACATCTCTCTTGAATTGGCAAGGAGAGGAATTTTGTGGTTTGAATGGAGATGATTCTCCAGTTGCAGCTAATACAAGAGCCAAAAAGAGGGATTTTAAGATTGAGTAGTCAACAAACAAGGGTAAATAAGTTTTTGGTCCATCTACATCTCAAGTGCCACACATATTACAAAGAAATTCACAAGTTGTTGCCAAGGAACAGACTGGGAGTCACCCTCAATCAACTCATTTGCAAGTTGATAATGATGTTGTGAGGACTCAGCATAAGGTAAATACTGTTGCACCTTACAATATTATTGAAAGTATGAAGAAAATGAATGTAGCAGTATCTATGTGGGACTCTTTATCCATCCCAAGCCAAATAGACTTATTGTAGTCTACTTTATCTGATGTGAATGTTTCAAATGATACACCAATAGGTCAGGTTAAAGTGGTTTTCACAAATACACCTCAGGACAGCAATAAACAATTAGGTAAAGATGTCAAATCCCCTCCATTTTATGTGTCTTTGATAGTAGGGGATAAGTTGGTCCATAATTGTATGGTGGATAGTGGGGGAAGCAGTTTTGCTATGCCCAAACAGATTGTTGACAAGTTGGAACTAAAATATCAGCCCCTTGAGAAAGGAGTGGTCCAATTAGATGGGCCATATGCTAATATCATAGGTTTCATTAAGGACTTGAGCCTTACACTTCATGCTTGTCCAAACTTTTCCATTCCCCAAGACATATTTTTCATTGACTTGCTAGCTTATTTTGCATTATGCATGTCAAGAGATTTTACTACCAAGATAGGGGTTTATTTGTCCTCAGATTGGTCCCACATGCTATTTAGGACTAGATATGGGACAAAAGTGACTATAAAATCAAAGTCACTTGCCAAAGACCACATTGAACCTTATATACCAAGTGTTGTTAATGCAAATTGTGTTGTTCTTGAGGATAGTGAGCTTGTTACTGCTCAAGAATTGTAAGTTGAAAGTGTACCAGGCATTCTTTTAAATGAATGGGCATTGAGGATAATCCAAATGATTATATTAAAGAGGTTGGTTTGGGAGTATATGTGCTACATGAACCTAAAGCAGTCATGCCAAACCTTGAAAAGAAGGCAAAACAACAGCTAGGACAACAAGATGAAGTGTGGAAGATGTTCTTTGATGGCTCTAGAAGCAGGAATGGAGTTGGTGGGGGTACAATGCTTATGTCCCCACAAGGTGACAAGTACTATTATTCTTTTAGATTTTCTTTCTCTTGTTCTAACAATATTGTCGAATATGAAGGTTTGATTTAGGGTTTGTAATGGGCAAGGAAAAGAGGGATAAGCTGCCTACATGTATTTGGGGATAGTGAATTGATAGTCAATCAAGTAAGAGGCTTGAACATGACTAAAAATGATGCTTTGAAGTCTTACAAGCATAGGGTATGGGATATGATAGAGGAATTCAATTTTTTTAATCTGATTTCAATTCATGGGAATCAAAATAAGCACGTAGATAGGTTAGCTGTAATAGGTGCTCAGTTTGATATACCTAATGATATTAAAAAGGGAAAGTGAAGAAATATGTTAAGGTTGTTGTAAGGCCTTCTATTCCTGATAATAACATTTATTGTCAAGTATTTGAGAGTGATGAGCAGGTGTTGAGCTTTCTGCTTGAAGAAGATGAGTTTTCGGTGGTAAATCAGGAGAAGCTCAAGCAACAATATGATGATCAGATCATTCAGCTGAGAACTAACACCCCAGGGGTCTAGTCACCTTAGAATCTATCTTCAACACTGATGATCAGCTAAAAAAGAGCAAAACCAACATGCAGGTCAATGAGGAACATTATGAAGAGCTTGAGATATTTAAAGGTAAGCTCTTTAAAATTGGAAAAAATTGTTCACAAGCAGATAGGAAAGATTTTGTTGCTCTTTGTCAAGAGTTTCAAAATGTTTTTTCATGGGAATACTCATATTTAAATGGATTTGATCCCCAAATTTCCTAGCATACCATAGAATTAGAGCCAAATACAAATCCTGTTAGGTAGAAACAAAGGCCTTTAAACCCCAAACTTGAGCCTATCATGATAAAAGAATTGACCAAGCTGATTAAGGGAGACATTATTTTACCAATCAAGCATACCTCGTGGGTCTTTAACCTTGTACTGGTTAGGAAGAAAAACAAAGAAATTAGGCTTTGTGTAGACTTTAGAGACCTTAATAAAGCCTCGTTAACGGACCATTATCCACTGCCCTCTATTGAGTAGATCCTTTAGGTAGTTGTTGGTTTAGAAATATTTTCCTTACTTGATGGTTATTCTGGTTATAACCAAGTATTGGTAAAAATAAAAGGACCAATACAAGA
This sequence comes from Sequoia sempervirens, assembly GCA_007258455.2. Classification (NCBI taxonomy): domain Eukaryota; kingdom Viridiplantae; phylum Streptophyta; class Pinopsida; order Cupressales; family Cupressaceae; genus Sequoia; species Sequoia sempervirens. The sequence continues at coordinate 233,418,321 of VDFB02000007.1, forward strand.
CTTCTTTTACCACAAAGTGGGGCACTATGGCCTATAAAAGAATTCCATTTGGTTTATCTAATGTTGGTGCCATCTTTAAGAGGGCCATGGACATGGCATTTTAGGGGTTGATTCATAAATTAGTGCTTATATATCTTGATGACATAATAGTTTTATCAAGAAATGCAGAGGATCATTTTTCCCATCTGAGACAAGTGTTTGAGAGGTGTAGGGAGTTTGGTAAATCCCTTAATCCCAAAAAGTGTATTTTTGTTGTTTATGAAAGCAATATTTTAGGACACATAGTGTCAAAACAGGGGATCACCATTGATCCTGAAAGAGTGAAAGCCATTTTAGAGTTGCCTTTACCCAATCATAAGAAGGGGCTGCAAATATTTCTTGGCAGAATAATTTTTTTAAGAAGGTTCATTCCAGATGTTTCAAATCTTTTGAGGCCACTAACTTCCATGTTGAAGAAAAATGCAAGTTTCAGCTGGACCAGAGAGGCCAAAGGTAGTTTTGAAGCTATTAAGGAGGCCTTATCAGCAGCTCCTACTCTGGTAAATCCAAAAAAATTAAAGGACTTTATTCTGTATGCTTTTGGTAGCATAGATTCAATTTTTGTAATGTTGATACAACAAAATAATGATGGTTTAGAACAACCCATTGCCTTTTTCAGTCAGCGTTTAGAGGATTATGAACAGAGGTATACCTTTGTGGAGAAGCATGTTCTAGCTGTTATCAAAAGTTTAAAAAAAATTAAGCCTTTGATTTCTAACAATAAGATACATCTAATGGTTGCTCACCCTATTGTGAAGGAAGTTCTATTAAGCAAGTACCTTAATGAAAAGAGGGTTGGTTGGATTACGAAGGTTATGGAGTATGATATAGAAATAAAGGTGACCAAGCTTGTAAGGGGTAAAGGTTTGTGTGAACAACTAGCTATAGGGTCTAAAAATGAGGAAAAATTAGAAACAGAGACTGTTTTGGTCATAAATGATGAGCCTCAGAATGTTGCACCTGTATTGGGAACAAGTTAGGTACGTGATATGACTCATTTCTTGCAAACTATTCAGTGTCCATAAGGTTTAGACAAGGAAAAGAGGAAATGTTTTAGATTGCAGCCTATTCCTTATGTGTTGGTTGATAATGTTCTTTTCAGAAAAGACCTTAATGGTGTGCTGCTAAGATGTATTGATCATGATCAGGTAGATAAAGTACTTCATGAGTTCTATGATGGAACTGTTAGGGGGTCATTTTTCCCCAAGAAATACTACATGGAAGATAATGAGAGCTAGCTACTATTGTCCAAGATTGTTTAAGGATGCCCATGCATGGGCAAGAAAATGTGTAAAATATGCAATTTTTGCAGGAAAAGAGAGGCTGCCAACTTTACCTTTGCAGCCCATTCAAGTGGAACAACCCTTCATGAAATGGGGCATTGATTTTATAGGACCTATAAATACACCTTCTAGTGCAGGTCACAGGTGGGTACTCATTGCAACTGATTATTTTACAAGGTGGACTGAAGCAGTGGCTTTGAAAGAAGCCAATGAAAGTGTTGTTTTAAACTTTTATGATGATTTAGTAACCAGGTTTAGAGTACCTGAGTCAATCATTTTAGATAATACTTTAGCATTTGTTGGACTCAGAGTAAGTGATTGGGCTGTTAGGAATTGCATTTATTTGAATACATCATCAAAATATTAGCCTCAAGGTAATGGTTTGGTGGAATCAACAAACAAGTATCTCATAAGGATTATTAAAATAATTATGGAGGATAATCAGAGAACTTGGCACACCAAGTTGAAATTTTCCCTGTGGGCGGATAGAATAACTCCCAAAAGTTCCATTGGGAACTCTTCATATGTACTAGTTTATGGTAAGGAGGCAAGATTGCCTTTATCTGTAGATTTTCCAGCTCTTGATATTATGCATCATCTAGAAGTGATTAAGGAAAATGACCTAATGGCAGTTAGGTATGCTCAGCTCATGGAGCTAGAAGAGACAAGAGATAAGGAAATGAAGTCCTTGGAGTATCATCAACTTCAAACAAAGAGAGTCTTTCATAAGAAAGCAACACCCAGAGTATTCAGAGACAGTGATGTTCTCAAATGGGATGAATTGAAAAGCAAGCCAAGAAAGCACACTAAGTTTGATAACTTTTGGAGTGGCCGGTTTGTTATTACAGAATGCAAGGAGCACAATGCATTCTAGTTATCAAAGATGGATGCAATTTTTTTTCCTATCCCAGTTAATGGGATACACCTCAAATGGTGTTTTGAGGTTTGATTTGCATTGTACATGCTAGATTAGGAGTTTTTCTTTCAATAAGTGTTGTTGCACCATAGTTTAGATGCAAGTTTTCAATTTCCCTAAGTGTTGTTCAACACAGTTAGTGGTTTTCCATCTAAAGTTTTGGTGTCTGAATAAGTTTTGAAGGTGTTTTGCACTGATCTTCTAAGTTATAGTTTTTTTTTTAGAGTTGTTTTCAAGTTGTTTCAGCTTTAGGTGACTCAGTGCCCAATGGATAAGCCTAGGCAACTGGTCTAATGTTTAGCAAGCAAACATATAGTAGATGTCACCAAAAAAATGTTACCTATTTTCACTAATAGCTCAATCAGGTAGAGCTTTTGTGATTTTCAAATGAAGAGTAAGGTACATTTTTTATTTCTACTACATTACATTCATGTGCATAAACAAAATTAGAAGATTAAATTACTAGATTGCATTTATGCAGATGCATATAATGTAGGATAGATTGCATAATATTTTCAAGAAAAGTAATCTTTATTGATAATATAAATGGATAATTTCTCACACAAGCCGTGAGGCTGACTGTTTCAATGCAAATAAAAGAAAAACTATACATTTGTAGAAAATAAATGCACATATAGAGAAGGGTGACCCATCATTTCCTGAATGATGTGTCCTGGTTGAGTTTTTCTTGTATCAGCTTCAATCCTTCATGCTTGTCCAACCTCTAGTTATTTCTCCTTGTTGCTCCTAAGTTTCCTGCATTAGTGAGCTTAGGTTTGGTTAGAGCAATGAAAAATCACCAATCTATATGTCTACAAACATCTAAAAACATATAGCTTGACCTTCATCTACATTAAAACAACTAGAATTCTATAGATGTCCAAGGAAACAAAGAGCATAATCAAACACATCCATCATATGCTCGTTTTTTATCTAACGTGTTTTCTTGTGCAAGTATAGGTGAAATCCTTGTTCTTATTTTGATTCATCTGATTAAAGCATATGGGATAAAATGTGGCTCCCACAAGGGTTGAGCCCAACATGCTACCTTTTATGTTTTAATAGAGCATGGAAAGTAACTTGTTTCTTTGTGCTTACTTAAGCAAAGCATGCATTTTTCTCGACTATGGTTGACCTTTTAGTCAAAGTCAAAAATAACATATATTGTGTTTAAGTAACCATGAAAGGATGCATGTAGATCATTGTGTTACCAAATACATGACAGTGAACATGGAGATGCTTCAAAAGGGGTATGATTGAAAATAGAGTAGTGATCATGGACCAATGGAAGATCCAAGGTCAAAACAATGAACAACAAGATCAAAGATATAAAGCTCTAACAGTCATTTAAACATAATGATTTGTTACAAGATTTTCTTACAATCATAGCCCATAGTAATTCCTTTGCACACTTACTGGATCATTTTCTAAAGCAAACATAGACCTCGGGTCAATGAGAAGAGTCTAATTCACTTGAAGGGTATAGTGTCATGGAGATATGAACAGTCACTCTTTAAGAGCATAGCAATGTAAATATATAAAGAATGCTATCTCAGCATTAAGGGCAGTTTGTTTTTCCCACAGAGATAATGTCATAATATCATAGTGCACAATGAAATCATAGTCACAGGGCCTTGAAAATGGAGGAAAATTTCTAAATAGCATGGATTCATGATATGGTCTTAGCATGCCTGACAGGTGCATTGAGATTCATAGCACTACAATATGGAAAGACAAACTGTTCTTTGAAGAACTTGGACAAAAAAAATTTTAAAGGGAAAAAAAACTCCATGTTGCTCAAGTTTGGAGGGAATTTTCTTTTTAGGGGAATTTGAGCTTCAATAGAACAAATCAAGCTATTAAGGTTTGATTTCTTTCTAAGGACTTGCAACACAGTTTACAAGTTTCCTTGACAACAACGTCTTGATCTTTTTGCTTCAGAAGAAATCAACAATATAGAAAGGACAAAATTGTGAGCAAATATCTCTATTAATACTTCTTATAATGACAATCATTAAATGAAGAGCATTTGTTATTGCATCCATGATTTCTATTATAGGTTTTACTCTCATCATAGGTTTGAAGAACCTCAAGATTAGCAATTGGATAGGATAAAACACATATAGACATATATAGGTTTGTCTAAAGAAGAAGAGTGTCTAATAGAAACTTGTCATTGAGTTTGCTATTATGGCTTGACAATGATGGGAGACTACTATCACTTTATCAAGAGACCTTTTGTGGATTGACATCAGGGTTCATTAGATCCTCTTTTATATGATAACGGTAGATGTCAAGAAAACTGTCCATGATGTCCTACAATGCAAGTTTATTCTTAGTAAAATTCAAGCTACAATAACAACTACATATCTTGTGAAGAATCCAAATCACATTTAAATAGAACTTTACATAGATCCGTTCCAGATGGAGTTTATTGGCCAGTGTTCATTATTATGGTTGTGAAAATAGTGTTGTTGAGTTTGATGATAGTAAGCAGTTTCAGCTGATGGCTCAAAATAGCATCAACAAGGAAATGATTTAGGGTTCATACGGAAGCAGCTAGTTCATTTGTTTGCATAGGAAGGGAAAACATATAAGAAATACTATTTTGCAGTTCAACATTATTTATGGCATGATTGTGTTCTTGAGTATTCACCTTGCATTGTCAATGATTTTTCAGGGAATAGATGGAGCTTTACTTTTGTAGGAAACCTTAGAATGAGATAGAGCAGGCATGGCCTTTTGATAGGATTTTTCAGGAAATGCATGAGTGCATGTAGTTGACAGTAAAAGAAAAATACTCAATGAGGTTGAAACCCTCATTTTCTTCCCTAAAAGAAACCCTCGAGTCTCAACACAACCATTTTAAAATGAATGAAAAGTAGAGGTTGTGACCACGTGTTATAAAAGGAAATGTTAGGAAACTACAAGAATGCAATCCCAAAAAATACTGAATAAAGAAACCTTTTGTTTTCTTTCCTTCATGAAGTGTAGTAGTATGAAAATACAAAGAGAAAAACTTATTTTCTTTTAGAAGCATCAAGTATATGCAATAAACACAGAGGTTTAAAAAGAATCTTCATTTTTCATAACATAAGCTTGAGATGAGATTTTATTCACATAATTAAATAAAGGAAATGCAAGAGAGGGTGCAAGAAATAAATGAGAAATCTACAGGAGAACACTTTTTTTTTCATAATACATTGAAACCCACTTGGGGTTTTCAAGTTTCAAACCCAAAATAAGCCATCTTTGCAGAATGGAGAAATCATCTTTTAGTGTTTGCAATGGTGTGGCTGCAACCATTAAAATAAAGGGCCTTTTGTGTTTTTTGTGAAAAAGAAACAAGATATACGTGGAAACAATAGGATATTCATTTTTCTACAAAAATGCAGGTTGAGCATGTGAAATGCGAAATACCCAGAAATGTCAAAAACACAGAAAAGAACTCCTCTATCTTTTAGAATATTTTGCAAGTATAAGAAAATATACAGAAGTTTTAAAGACATGTTTATCAGATCAAAAGGTGGCATGATGAAAGGTGCATTGTATGCAAAGAATTGCTTACCCAACTTAGTTTTGAATGATTCGAGCATTTTCTTTGCAGAAAATGGTGAAGAATGGCAGACCATGTATACAGTCAACTTTCCTAGATTTTCCACTCGATGCTAAAAAGAGAATACATCCAGATTCGCTCTGAAATCCTTCACAAAATGCCTCATACAAATCCTTTATCAGTAGCCTCCAGGTTTCTAGAAGTTTGATAGTGAAAATGAATATATTTTGCCTTTTTCCTTCGACTTTGTTCATTAGGGTTTCATACCCTAGAAAGGTTGATTGGTATAAGGTGATTTTTCACCTTTTTTAAAAATATTTCATCAAACTAATGAAGGTCATGGGATATGATATGTTTCTTCATTAATTCTTTTAAGACTTATGCTTGTTTCTTTTGTATTTGACCCATATAGTCGACCTCATATTATTTTTTGCATAAATTATAAATGTAAAGTATTTGGATTAAGTGTTTTTGCTATAAAACACTCAATTAAATTGCTCTTTTAAATGCAAAAGTGATGGAGTCATTTCTTTTCAAAGTATGTATGGGTTGTTATTGAGTCTTCATAACTTTAAGATCATCTTGGGAGGTTGTTTTTCAGTTTGAAAACATAAGGAAAGCATATAGGGGGGATTTTATTCACCTTGTTGGAGGTTATGAGAGAATATAGGGGGTGGTTTTGCATGCCTAGATGCTTGGCATGGTCAAACCTAGCCTTTTTCACACATGGGAGCTCATTTGGAGGGAATCTAGTTACTAGATTTTAGGCTTTTGGGGGCATCCGATCCAAGGCAGTTTTTGGTTCCTATTTTGGTGCAACTGCTTGGGATTTGATGATATAGTCATTCATTTCACTCATTGTACGGAGTTATTCTTTATGTAGATTTGGACTTAGTGACTTTTGGAGTCCTTTGTCATATTTTAGCATACTTTTGTAGCTCATTTTTGGATATGAAATACAGTAAGAACCTTGGAAATCATTGATTTTTGAATTTTTTCCTACTTTTGCATCATTGTGTAGATTTAGTTGATTGATCAAGTTATTTATGAGATATCGTTCATTTCCTTATAACTTTTTCTCAGATTTTAACACCTTTATGCAAGAGTATGTTAATGCAGGTTGCAAAATGTGTCAAAGAATGTAATGAGCTTTTAGCTATGAAGTTACCTTCCTCCTAGGAGTCTAAACATTGCAACCTCTTTGTGAAGCACTTGTGAAAAATCATGCAACAATAAGTTGTGCAAGTGTAATTTATGTCATTGTAGTCAATTGTTTGCAGTCTGAGTTTTATGTCCTATCTTAGTTTGGCGTATCACCTTTTAATTTCATTTTCAGCTTTCAGTTTATGTTTTCTTTATCCCTTTTCCTTGAACATAATAGTAGAGAAAGTTATATTTAGGTGAGAACCAAGAGGAATTCAGCCTTCTCCGGAGGTTGATCTCCATTTTCAAAGCCCACACTTTGACAGATCTTAGAATGTTTTCACTGGATTGTTGAATTTCATATTCAACAAGGTGCAAACCCAGAAGATAACAGGTACAATTTGGGTTAGGGTTAGGATTAGGGTTACTACTAGGGTTGAATTAGGGTTAAGATAAAATTAGGGTGAAGGTTATTGTTCAATTAGAGCTTAACTATGGTAAGCATTAGGATTCAATTATGGTTAGGGTTCAATTAAGGTTAGGGTTCAAATAGGGTTAGGATTAGTGTTAGGGTTAGGGTTCACTTAGGCTTAGAGTTAGGGTAAGGGCTAGGACTAGGATTAGTCTTAGATTTAGGGTTTGATTAGGGGTAGGATTCTATTATAAAGCTTGGGGTTAGGGTTATAGTTGGGTTTCAAATAGAGTTATGATCAAGGTTAGGTGTAAGATTCAATTAGGGTTAGGATCAGTTAGAATTAAATTTAAGTTAGGATTATAGTTAGGGTTCAATTAGTGTAAGGTTAGTGTTAGGGTTAGAATCCAATTAGGGTTAGGATTAAAATAGTGTTTAGAGTTAGGATTATAGTTAAATTAGATTTAGGATTACATTAGGGTTAGATTTTAATTTTGATTATAGTTAGAGTCTAATTATGGATAGTGTTCAATTAGGGTTAGTATTAGGGTTCAATTATGGATCTATTTGGTTAGGGTTTAATAAGGTTCAGGTTCATTGTTGGTGTTCAATTAGGGTTAAGGTACAACTAGGGTTAATATTTAATTAGGGTTAGTTTACATTAGCATTCAATTAGGGTTAGGGTGAGGATTTTATGATAAAGCTTGGGGCTAGGGTTATAGTTAGGGTAAAAATAGGATTACAATAAAATATAGGTTCAGTATTCAATTAAAGGGTTGGGAATGAGGATCAATTAGGGTTAGGATCCAATTAGAGTTAGGGAACTATAATTATGGTTTAATTAGTATAATGGTTAATGTTAGGGTTAGGATTAAATTAGTGTCAAAAGTTAGGGTTAGAGTTCAATTAGGCTTAGGATTAGGGTCCAACTAAGGTTATAATTTAAATAGGATTATGGTTATAATCTAATTATCCCATTAGGACAGTAGTTAGGGATATGATTAGGGTATAATTACGGTTAGAGCCCAATTAGATTTAGGGTTAGGGTTAGGGTATATTATTGTTAGAATTTAATTAGAATTAGGTAAAATTAGTGTTCAAATAGGTTAACCATACATTAAAGTTAGGATTAGGATTAGAGTTCAATTAGGGTTAGAGTTAGGATTAGGTTTAGGGTACAATTAGGGTTACAATTCAATCTAGGTTCAATTAGGGTTAGGGTACAAATAGGGTTAAGATTTAATTAGAGTTCCTATAAATTAATGTTCAAATAGGGTTAGGATTTAATTAGAATTCCTATAAATTAATGTTCAATTATATCTCCAACCCTAACCCTAACCCTAACCTAAATCCTAATACTAACACTAACCCCACCCTAATCCTAATTCTATCTCTAACCCTAACCCTAACTTTAATATTGATTCTAACTCCAACCCTAATCCTAATTCTATCTCTAACCCTAACCCTATCCTTAATCTTAACCCTAACCCTAATCCTAACCCTAACCTTAACACTAATTCTATCTTTAATCCTAACCCTTACCCTAATCCTACTCCTAATTCTAATCTTAAACCTAACCCCTAATTTATAACACTAACCCCAACCTTAATCCTAACCCTCATCTCTAACCCTAACACTAACCCCAATACTAACCCTAATTATATCTCTAACCCTAACCATAATTGTAACCCTATCCTTGATCCTAATATTATCTCTAACCCTAACCCTAACCCTAATTATGATGATAAGCCCAACCCAAATTCTAATTCTATCTCTAATCATAATCATAACCTTAACCCTAACCTTAACCCTACCCTAACCCTAACCCTAATAATTTTGGCTTCCATGTCGGGTTGTGAATGCTACTAGCATATATATATTATTTATTAATAATATATATAAAAACGCCAAGATATATCCTTCTCGAGGCATCTATTTTTTAATCAATTACTTAAATAAAAGTTCAATAGATGCCTCGAGAAGGATATCTCTTGGTTTTTTTAAATATATTATTAATAAATCATATATATATGCTAGTATATTTTTCATTACTAACTCATCCTGTATTTATACTATCTCCAACTTTGAAAAGGATCCAAAGTCGGCCATCCAACTTCAAATTAAAATTAGGTCGATGCCAAAATATCCTAGGGTGGAATTAGAATGAGGGCGATCCAAACACACGCTTCACCGGGACCCAAAATAGATCCAAAACACTTCATCAACTTTGAAGATAGTGCTTAACACAAGGTCAGCCAAAACAGTGTAAAACACCTAGAACAATTAAGCTCGATACTTCTAGAAACCAAAAATATCTTCAATGCAATCAAAACATCTTAACTCTAGAACCGCAAGTCAAAAGAATTCATCAAAGAGAAATCCAGACCAGCAACATTTCTCTTGGACCTCAACTAGAACACATAAAAACATAGTTCACAACTGGTGAACACAACTCAAACTTCACAACGAATCATCAGCCAAAAATATGGATATAGCAACCTTCAACAACCCTAACCAACATATCTGAACCACATGAACATAGGGTCAAATACCAATCATTACCTAGAGTAACAATTGAATACCTGTAAACTTTCTTTAAAACAATTTTCTCAATATCCTTCACATATACAACCAACAACTACTAGATAACCAGTTCACCAAATGACATCAATGACAACACTGTCATTCCTTTCTTCATTCTTGCAACAATCTTCTCCTTTGTCATTGATGGAAACATATGATGTGAAAAACCATCAAAGACACCATACCAGTTCTGAATAAACTTCTCAAGATTTTTTTCTTTTTGTTTCTCCCCCTCACAAGATCATCTTCCTCATTACCTTCTTTCTCTCATTAGCTTTCTCTCCTTTTCACATGCTTTATCTCCCTCTTTGACATCAATGGAAAATGAAAAATATATGTTCATTGAATCTTCCTTTGACATGAAAACATAATACTCACAATGACAACACCTGAAACTACTTGGACCCCCTGAGAGGAAACCACCAAAACATTAGTCCAAAAAGATAGAACCATGAATCCAACGGACTGATGCATCTACACATGCATCTTAGTTTATGAAAGGATGGGAAATAACCCCTAACTTCTTGTAGATATACTCAAAAGTATCTTTAGGAAGAGCCTTTGTAAATATATCAGTGATTTGATCCTTTTTCAGAACATGCTCAATCTTGACTTCATTCTTCATGACCTTCTCTCTCAAGAAATGATATCTGATAGATATATGCTTTGTCCTCGAGTGCATCATAGGATTCTTCGAAATGTTAATTGCACTTGCATTATCATAGAAGATAGAAATAGGATCATCATATAGCATTGTGATATATTTCAATGTCTATTTCATCCATAGAACTTGTGTGTAGCAAGATGCAACAACAATATACTCAGCTTTAGCAGTAGAAAAAGAGACTAAATCTTGCTTCTTACTCAACCATGCCATCAATCAGCATCCAAGAAAGAATGCACCACCACTTGTACTCTTTCTATCATCTTCACATCCAACCCAATATGCATCTGTATAAGCACTAAGTGTAAAGTCAGTATCTTTAGGATACCATGATCCATAATTCAGAGTACCATTCAAATATCTAAATATTCTTTTAACTGCAGCAACATGTGTTTCCTTCAGATCTTCTTGAAATCTAGCCACAAGAAAAACCACATGCATAATATTCGGTCTAGTAGTAGTCAAATACAATAATCCACCAATCATAGATCTATATTTTCTCTGATTAGCCTTAGGTGAATCAACATCTTTACCCAATTTGCAACCAGTCGCCATAGGAGTACATATCGGTTTGGAACCATCCATCCCAAAATTCTTCAACATCTCTCTCACATACTGAGACTGTGAAATGAAAATTCCTTTCTCTGTTTGATTAATCTATAGCCCAAGAAATAAATTCATCTCCCCAAACATAGACATTTCAAATTCCTTATGCATCTCTTCCACAAAAATATTGCACATCTTTTCATTTCCTCCAAAGATAATGTCATCAACATATACAACTACAATCAAGATTTTATCATTTTCAATCGTAAAGCACACACTACTGAATTTGACACCATTTTCTGATGGACGTTCGTCGGTCGTTCGACAAATATTTTTCGAACAAGCGACAAAATGACAAAAATATTTTCGTCGTTGTTTTTTCGTTGAAAGGCTAACGAAGAATTAAACGTTGAGATAACGGCATAGATTCGTCAGTCTTCGGCATCATAAAATGACTCGGGTTTTCGTCAGAATATCGACGAAAAATTTGTGTATCCACCGACGAATTACACCAGAAGTTTGTCGCCATTTCAACGAAATGGGAAATGAATAGCGTCAAAACAACACCAGACATTCGTTACCATTTTGACGAAATGGGCAAGGAGTAGCATCGAAAAAACACCAAAAGTTTGTTGAAAGTGCGACAAAATGGGAAATTAGTAGCATCAAAACAACACCAAAAGTTCATCGAAAGTGCAACGAAATGGGTAAGTAGTAGCGTCAAAACAACACTAAAGTTCGTCGAAATTCCGACGAAATGTGAAAGGCGTTATCGTGAAACCTTCATCGTAGCTATAGCAACTTCATCGAACCTTTTCGGCAATTCATCAGTGGGTTTCATCGAAATTGCCACGAAGCAATGCAATTTTTTTTTTTTTTTAAATATTCATGGAAATGTACCATCGTGGAGACTGAAGACTAATCATACATACATACTACATATTGATTTGATGCTTCAAACGATGCATTTCTTATATTTAAAAGTGCATTACCTTAATGAGCTTCTCTTTGTTTCGAGAATAGTTTAATATTCTCTACTTAACAGGGCCAACCACGTGATGGTGGAAGCTCATTTGCCCCCCCCCTCACATCACTCTCAATTCCCCATACCCAATCATATAACATTAATCATTCATTCATCCATTAATAACATATAACATTCATTCATTAACATATAACATTCATTAATTAACATATTCACATTCATTCATTAACATATAATATTCATTCTTTCAGTTTTTACATATTATCAAAAATATGGTTGTCATGATATGATTACAATCACTTTTTTTTGTTTCTTTTTTAAAGCTACATAAAGTTGAAGTGGAGTATCATTTTCTAAATCAATATTTGTCCTCCCTTTAGTTGTTTTGCCCTCTGCTCATGATCTTAATGTAAGCCTAGTCGTCTGCTCATGACGTGGACGCCGCTGCAAGGGGGGGTCTGTTGCAATAAGAAAAAAATGTTAAATTGATGTGTTTTATTATTATTGTTACAAGTGTTTCATTAATTAAAAGAACATTAGAGTGGTTCTCTTTACCTGATGGGTCCACATCATGTTCCTAAACTTTTGTTATAGACTCATGCTCAACATGTTGAACACCCTCTAAATCCTGATCTATAGTTGAAACACGAAAGGTTACATTAATTAATACACCAATTGAAATTAAATATGTTTAAGAAAACATGAGGGTGGTCCTCTTTACCTGATGGGGCCACATCATGTTCCTAATCTTCTCTAGCCTGATCATGCTCAACACATTGATCACACTCTACATGCTCTAAAGTTGAAACATGAAACGTTACATTAATTAATACACCAATTGCAATTAAATATGTTTAAAAGAACTTTAGACTAGTGGTCCTCTTTACCTGATGGGGCCACATCATATTCTTGATCTTCTCTAGCTTGATCATGCTCAACATGTTGATCATGCTCTACATGCTCTAAAGTACCGGGATGCACACCATTACCTTCATCTGCACATTGTGTTCCACCCTCACCAAGCTGCATTCTAATGTCATGTGCAGTATTATCATTGCTTGAATGTTTAAAACAAATAGGCATGTAATTACTTTATGGTGGAAATTAATATTGAATAGATTGCACAAGTATTCAATTTTAAATAAACTTTATTGAGTTTATTTACCCGTGTCGATGCAATGGAAGATTGTGTTTTCCCAGTCAAGACTTCGTAGGCGTTCAACCCACGGCTCCATAGCCTTCTTTGGAAGGAAATCTTCAGTCCTCTTACGTGGGAACTCTGATTTGAATTGAGCCCTAAATTTTTGCAGAAGATCATGAATTTTGCTTCTATGGTGTGATAAAACAAAAATTGTTTTCAATTTATTATAATTTGGATGCAATATTTCATTTATTGATACTTACAATTCATGCGGCTAATTTCATATAACCACCAGAGCCAAGTTTGTGTTGCTCGTGCTTTTTTAGTCTTTCCTTTGTTTCCTTCGATGTGTCGAGCAGCCTATGAAAAGTTTGAAATATGTTAGATTATGTAAAAAGAAAGAGTAATTAGTATATAATTACATTGTTGATAGTATCCCACATATCAACATTAATCGTTTGGGGAAAAAATTAGCAAACCAACAATTCAGGATTTTTTGAAAAAATTGGGAAAAAATAAAATTTACAAAAAAACACAAAAATTTAAAGAAAAATAGTCAGAAACTGCTCTTTTTTTAAAATTTAAT
>VDFB02000007.1:233432274-233539732 GCA_007258455.2 Sequoia sempervirens
TTCAAGATCAACAGTTGCCCGCCATCCCGTAATCGGGAATTGTAGGATGGCGATATCACGGGCGGGCGACTCCCATCTGGGGGATCAAATTTGTGCGACTGTTCATCAACTGTCCTTTCATCTGAGTCGTTTCCCGCCATCCTGTGATGGTGCTTTGGTTGATTGTGAAATCATGGGTGGGTGCCACATGGACTATACAAAGTGGGGCGCGAGGAAATTTTTGTGCGATATATTTTAAATGTTTCATTGCTTCCAAAGAAAAAAAATTAAAATGAAATATTTGACCATCCATCAAAATGCCTTCAAGATCAACGGTTGCCCACCATCCCGTGATCGGGAATTGTAGGATGGCGATATCGTGAGCGAGTGACATGTGTCCCATTTGGGGGATCGAATTTGCGTAATTGTTCATCAACTGTCCTTTGATCTGAGTCGTTCCCCACCATCCCGCGATCGTGCTTTGGTTGATTGCAAAATCACGGGCAGGAGCCACATGGACTGTACAAGGTGGGGCTCGAGGAAATTTTTGTGCAATATATTTTAAATGTTTCATTGCTTCCAAAGCAAATCATTTAAAATGAAATATTTGACAAGGCCAGAGGAAAATTCATTAAAAATGAGCAAAAGTGGGGAAATTCATTAAAAATGAGCAAAAGCGAAGAAATTAGGGAAACTAGTCAAGTCAGGAGCACGCTACGCAGCATACAAAATGGTATGCCCATACATGGCCTGCCAGCAACCTACCTTCCGTGCAGAAAATAACCTAATTCGTAACCCTCACATTTTTTATTTTCGAGCCCACATACAACGGTTAAACTTTTATATATGTTTTGTTTAATATATTTATAAAATATTTATAATATAAAATATTTTTTTAATATATTAAACAAATATATATAAACTCTTTAATATTTTTTATTAGTGATTTTAATGGTATATTAAAAAAAAATCGTATTTTGATAGTTGAATACATTCAAAATATTTCTAATATATTTCTAATTTAAAAAATATATTGTTTAATTTTTTAAATATATATTTTTTTCAAATATATATATATATATATATATATATATATATATTATACATACAAAATTACACAATCAATAATAGATAATAGATTTTGGTGAATATATCTACAGGTATGTTAATGGCGAAGAAGCTAATTTTAATTAAAAACTTACTAACATCATTAAAAGGTGGTTTTAATTATAAAATTAACATTAGAATTATTTAACATTTGAAATAGAAATTTAAATATTATATTATAATAGTTTATAATTTACTTATACTTGAGTATTTTGGATAATAGAAATAATTTTTGATTGATTTAATATTTTCTAAGTTCATTATTGAATTTAAATCTTATAAATATAATTATATATCTTTAATCAATATTATAATTTAAAAATAATAATCAATATTGAACATCTTAGATTTTAGTATAACTTAAATATTAAAAAAATTAATGTATAAGTTTATAAAATATAATATATATTTTTTTAAATAAAGATTTAAAGATTATTATATATGTATATTTAAATATCCATAGAATTATCTTTTTAACTATGAAATTAATATGATTAATTTCATTTATAATTTTATGTTATCTTATCTTTTTAACAATTTTTTGGTATCCTACCCCAATCTAAATCCCAACCCTACTATTAACCCCAATCTTAAGCCTAACAATAGCCCTAAGTGAACACTTATCATAATTGAACCTTAACCCTGATTTAGCCCAAACCCTAACCTTAACCCTAACCCTAATTAAACTCTAGCCCTGATTGAAATCTAACCTTAATCAAACTCTAGCCCTAATTGAACCCCAACCCTAACCTAAACCCTATTTGTTCCTAACCCTAGTATCTCACAAATACAGGATCGAGACCTTGCCAACTCTGGTAAACCTTATTGGATAGTGATAAAAGCTACCTTATCCTTCATTAAGGTAGAAATTTTTTTGTTATACAACATGCCCCTTGAAAATTGGAGATAGGCACTGCAAAAAGAAGGTAAACACTAATGAAAATGGTCAATGGTATTGTGGAAGATGTGATAAAACTTTCCCTAAATGTGATTATAAATATATACTTCAATGCAAAGTGCAAGACCATACTTCATTCACTTGGATTACAACTTTTGAAGAAGTGGAAGAAGAAATTATGGGTGTAACAAAAGAATTGAACATTTTGAAGCATGAAAAACAAGATGATGTTAAGTTTTTACACATTATAGAAAAGGTCCTTTTCAACAGATACATATTTAAACTTCAAGTGAAAAAAGAGACTTATAATGATGATCAAAGGATTAAATGCACAATCATAAAAACAACAAAGTTTGATTATTCATATGAGAGCAAAGCTTCATTAGACTCAATTGCAAAGCTATAGGTTTCATAACATTCAAATGCTTGAATGTATATAATGTTAACAATGTATTCAAACATTTGAAAAAAAAAATAGTGGATATATCTAAGTTAGTTAATGCCATTTTTGTCATGATATACTTCTTACGATCTTTGTCAATACTAAAATCTAATGATTGATGAACATTTCTGCTTTCAAATTTATTGTTCTTGGTTGATTGTTGTTACATAGACAAGTTGGTATGATTTCAAATTTAGAATGCGTACCCTTATATATATATAGAATTAGGATAAACAATGACACAAACAATAATGAAATCAAATGCGATTGCTTTCAAATTCATATTCATGAAAATGTAAGCATTTTTTTCAAGTCAATAGGCATCTTGATAAGATAACTCTCGGCGTGTTTTACATATATTATTAATTAATATAGGTACATGCTAGTTAATTAAATTATTAACTATATTTTATTTGTATTATATATTGAATTGTTAAAAGATGTAAAAATCTTAATACTAAATATATAGGAAAATGGTTAAAAAATTACATATTTTTTTAAAAAAAAAATATAGTGTGTAATTTAAAATACAAATTATATAATTCTTATAATATTTATATTATTATTTATTGAATATTTTGTAGAATTTAAACTAAAATATTAGCCTCCCCCTCTCGCTCTCCCTCTCTCCCCTCTCTGCATATATCTCCCCTCTTCCCCATCTTCTATCTCTCCCTCCTCTACATATCTCTCTCCCTTTTCACCCCTCCCTCTCTCTATCTCTCCCATCTCTCACACAGATCTGCTTTGCTCCTCCCTATGCCCTATCTATCTTCATATCTCAGCCTATTTGTCCTTTGTCTTCCCATATATCTCTATGTATATGTCTTTCTCTTCCATTTATCTCATATATATATATATATATATATATATATATCTCTCTGTATATATATATATATATATATATATATCCCCCTCTATCTCCCTATCTCTCTATATATTTATTTCTCCCTCTATCTCTCTCTATATCTCTATCTATTTTTATCCATTTTCCTCTCTCATTCTATATTCATCTCTACCTCTATCTATAGGGAGAGATACAAAGGTGAAGCATTGGACCTTCCCAAAGATCCACCAATCTCAACACTACTCCCAACTATTTTGAGCATTTAAGTACATATTGTATGCTAGATTAGGAGGCATGTGTCAAAGCTCATATTTATTGATGAAAAATAGGTCCAAAGTCACAAATTTGACTTAGAGTTAGTTATAGTTTTGTACAAAATTTCAAGTGCTACATAGAGCAAAGATATTCCAGTTTTTTATATCATGTCATCAAATTTGGCACTTCATCAAGATTTATCTTCATCAACATTAACAAAAGCAAAGGTATGTACTTGAATCCCTTGCATTTAAATTTTTCTATATATATAAATATTTTAATATTTTCCCTCAAATCCATAATATATATATTAGTGTGTATTTATTTATTGCAATAAAGAATTAACCTAAGTAACACATTAAGAATTCTAAGGATTTGTGCTTGGAAAAAATGCATAACAATTTTTTTTGTTGGATGTCGTGTTGTATAGTTTAGAAAAGCTCAAAATATGAATAGGATTTTAAGGCCATATATTATGGTAGCTTACAATGCAAAAGAAGGAAGGAAATATATTATCAATTTTAATCTACAATTTAATACCATATGAAAAACCACATGTAGTATTATCTAAAATTAATTCTTGACATATTAATTTTATAAAATACACTTACCATTCAATAAAATTCTCCCAAGAAAGAAACCCTAAGTGAACATTAATTGAACCCTAATTGTAGATTCATAACTCTAATCATAACCCTAAGCGAACACTAATCCTAATCAAACCCTAACCCTAGCCTTAAAGTTATCATATAATCTAATTATCTCTCTTATCTAAATTTGGGTTGAATTATTTTTACTTTATTTTTAATTGCATATATTTTTTTTTTATTAGATCTTATTTTATGAATATATGCAAATATAATTTTACTTCTACATTCATTCTATGTCTATTTTTTTCATGATATTTTAACATTCATTTTTTGGAATACTAGATCAATCTCACACATATAAATATGAAACCTCAAAATTTTAAAATAATATTCAAGTTTTCCCACTTCAATTTATCATTTATGTTATTTGAATTAAAATATTTTAAATCATACTCTTAATTCATCTAAAAAGAAAAAAAAATTGATATATAATTTTTTATTAAATACATTTTAACTTATTTTCTTGGATTGTATAAATATCTTTCTTTATTTACATTTGGACTGTTTATTTACAATATATAGTATAAATATGTGGTAAGACTGGGTATTATCATCACGATTGAGTGTGCCCTCTCCCCTAATAAATGTTTTTATTTTGCACCCCACATGACTACTGGGCTCTCTCCCCTAATAAATGTTTTTATTTTGCAGAAGGACAAGTTCGCATGGTCGTAGATCAATCGTCGTGTGATCTCATCCGTTCCCCACCATCCCACAATGACCCCACTAGTTGATCGCAATATCACGGGCGAGCACCACGTGTCTCATTCAGTGAAGCCGAAGGAATGATAAATACTTTGATGGGTCTTTAATACATTATGTCACGGGTTACTAAACTAGTTATAAGATGCACGTGTTTTAAATCAACGGAGATGTTATAATCCTGGTAGAAAGGTGCTTGATGGTTAATAACAAGGCTGGCGATTGTGTTGAACGAATAGGATTGTCAATGGTTGAGATCCACGGTTGCCCTCCATCGCGTGATCAAAAGTTGTGAGTTCTTTATTGATTGCGATATCACAGGCGGGCGCCACGTATCTCATCCGGTGAAGCTGAAGGAATGATAAATACTTTGATGCATCTTTAATACATTATGCCGCGGGTTATATTTATTAATGTCTTAATATTAGTTTATAAATTGAGCATTAATTATAAATATTTTAAAATCAATTAAGTATTTCAATCTAAAATTTTAATATTTGACATTAGAAATAAAATTAAACTAAATTCTAATTTTTAAAATCCATAAAATATTTATTATCTATTTAGTTTTACTAATTATCTAATACAATTAAATTAAATTAAATTAAATATTCATTTTATATTAATTAAACAATTATTAATTAGAATTTTAGAATAAATTAAGAAATAAGATCTATATAAAATCAACTTTTCTATTTATTTTTCTGTGTCCAAATCATTTCATTTTCTAAAATTATACTAAATTCTAGATATCATAATTAAACACAAAAATTTATTCTATTCTAATCCTAACCCTAGTTAAACCCTAACCCTATTTGGACTCTAACCCTTACCCTAATTGAACACTAAATCTAATTGTAATTTACCACTAAGCATAATTGAATTCTACCCCTAACCCTAACCCTAACTCTAACTAAACCCTAAACCTAACTCTAATCAAACCCTAACCCAAACCTACTTAATTGATTCATAATCCCAACCCTAACCCAAACCCTAATTGAACTTTAAAACTAACCTTAATTAAGTATTAACCCTAATTGAACATTTAATGAACACTAGTCCTAATTGTACCATAACCCTAACTTTGAACTACAGTTGAACTCTAATCCTAACCCTAACACTAATTCTTATCCTAATTGAACCTTAACCCCAACCCTAACCTTAACCTTGACCCTATTTGAACTCTTATTGAATTCATAACCTTAATTAAACCCCAACCTCATCCTCAATCCTAACCCAAATTGAACATTCATTGAACCCTAAACCTAACCCTAAGTTAACACTAATCCTAATTGAACTCTAACTTTTTAGTTGAAAATATTAAAGTGCCTTAGATTTTCCCATTCATCGTCATTTATCATTCAATTCCTAATAGAACTCCAAAAATTTATACTTTTATAATGTTTTAATACACACCTAATAGTAAGGGTTTAGAGTTTAAGGGTTAAGGATTTAGGGTTAAGGGGAGAGAGATAGAGGGAGTGAGTGAGTGACCCATTTACATATTATTCTTTTATTCTTCGTCAGTTAAATATTTAGTTACCCATTTACCGTTAGCAGAAATGACCCAAGAATTTAATAGAATGGACTACTCATATAATACCTTGCATTATGGAACTCAACTCTCTAATATAGTACTACTTATCAAATCCTTTGTAAATAATTATAAACTTATGACTCCATTTAAGCATTTAATTGATTTTCTTGAATCAAAGCAAAAACATAGACACACAATTGAACAAATTCTCAAAAGAAGAATGACAATATCATTAACATTTCATTCAAAATTCACTCAAATCCACATAAGGAGAGAAAATATATTAGAATTATACATTTATTCATGCTTATAAGTCATATCTGCATACAATTTAAGATAATTTGCATATATTCATCCAAAACTCAAAACAGGCTATCTATTCTATTCTGTCCGCTTAGGGTTTTAATAGCTAATTGCACCACAGATATCACTTCCTCATCAGAGGATAGATATCTTTCTACCCATATATTCAACTCAAAACCTAGCTAGAGCTTTCATCAGTTCTCTCCCTACAAATGAGCCTTGAATTCCCTTTTATATGAACAAAATCTCCATTGCATTTGACTTTCATTTCAAAACTTCCCAAATGTTGAATCTACAAAACATAGTGGCGCACGAACTGGGGAAAGCTAAAAGAAAAGGGAACACAAATTGTCATCAAAATCCCCTTGTCGCTATCCACGCAAAAAAACTAGGCAACCAAATTTCCATGAAGGAACCACAACAACTTCTTATTTACCCGCCACCCTGCCCTTACCAACACTCAGACCCCGATATACATGCCCGCTTCTAGTTGTTGCCCAATACAGTATACCCTTAGCCTCCTCTTCTTTCTTTTCCTTGCCCATACGGTTCTAGTCCGTCTGCTTGGGGTTTTAACAGCAAATGGCACCACAGATATCACTTCCTCATCAGAGGACAGACCATGATTGAAGCGAGGCAAATACCGATAGTAGTGGGAGTCAGTCTCGGTTACATCATCAGAAGTGTTGCTCATAAGGTCAATGGGAGAGTGTTGGCATCTAGAGGAGCCATGCCCATACCTTATTTTCCTATCAACACTAGTAATAGAGCACACCGTCGACTACTTGCCTTTGTCATCTACCAGTTGAGCAGCAACGTCCTGGAATTGCAACCTTCTAATGCATCTAGTGGGCACAAGCCTAGGCTTGTCAACCAAAGCACCTTCCTGAATAGCAGGACTGAGCTTTTGTGAGCTCAAATGAACAGACCTCCTTACTGACTAACTCATTTTCTCTTCTTAGACAAGCACTCAAACTTGATTAGAATCATCCCACAAAGTGCTCTAACTGCTACAAGAATGACACTATTAGCAGCTAATTCCTCTTGTATTTATTGTGTGAGGTAATGGCAACCTTCATCAATGCTTAGTAAAAATGCATGTGCAAACATGGCAATTTGGCGACGTATGTACTATCACCGTTTAACTAGAGTTGCTTGAGAATCCAAAGATCACCCTTCATGATTAGCAACAACAACATCTTCACACAGATTGAGATCGACGTGACTACACAAGCAAGGAATAATTCATTAATGCTTCACCAATTGTATGATAAAACAACCATCATGTGCCATTTTCCAACTTTGCATACTGCCCGCTAATCTTATGAAGAGTTGGCAGATCAAATGGTTTATCTTGGGCTAACTCGATTTGACATCCAACAAAGCATTGTTTAGCTTCCTCATGACCAATAACATTAATCCATCTTGGAAACCAACTACCATGTCGGCAGGTCCTATGCACTTTGCAAACTGAACGGTTGGAGCTACGCATCGCAATCTCGTTGACCTCGCGGCTTTTAACCAACCTTCATCTTCCTCCTGCGAGCTAGTAGGGAACAACAAAGATTTACATTAGCTTTTGATCTTGGTTGTCGATCTAAAACCACGGGTTATGAGATCAATAGTGGATATTGGGCCCCACATTCCATACAAGACACACATCTGCCTTTTGCTGACCTTGTGCCAAATAACAGGGTGACACCTTAGGTCTACGAGTTGGCAGGGTACGATCGAGATCTTCTCCCATATCTTCAAATCTGGAAAAACTACACATTGCACTGTTAGTATTTAATGAAAGGATTTGGCTAAGCCGTCGGTGACATGACCACTAGGGTTAATGGCTTAGGCTTACGTCACCGGATTAAAATTAAAACCCAACTTTGATTTTAATACTTTATTTCCTTCGCGGGGTTTTATTTCCTAAGTCTCGGTTGGCCCCGTGTTTCATCTTTTGAAAAACAACTTATGTTGTTGTTTGTCGTCCGCCTAGTAATGCCCACTTCTCCTTTTAATGAATGTTTTATTTTGCAAGAGTTGATTTATTGTTGTCGTTGATCTATTTCCTGCAGATATCAATGATGCTCGACATCCCATTATCGAGAATTGAAGGATCATGAAATTATGGGCGGGTGCCATGTGTCCTATCCGAGGGATCAAATTTGCACTATCACTGACCAACTGCCATTTGATCTGAGTTGTTCCTCACCATCCCACGATAGTGCTTGGGTTGATTTCAAAATCACGAGCGGGCGCCACGTGTCTCATCCAATGAAGCCTAAAGAGTAAAGGAAACACTAGCCGACTTTAAATGTATTAAGGGGCGGATTAATAAAGTGTCCTCGAGATGCAC
This sequence comes from Sequoia sempervirens, assembly GCA_007258455.2. Classification (NCBI taxonomy): domain Eukaryota; kingdom Viridiplantae; phylum Streptophyta; class Pinopsida; order Cupressales; family Cupressaceae; genus Sequoia; species Sequoia sempervirens. The sequence goes on from VDFB02000007.1 coordinate 233,441,345, forward strand.
ATTTTCTAAATCAACGGATATGTTATAATCTCGTTGGAAAAGCTACTCAAAGGTTAATAACATGGCTAGCGACTGTGTTAAAGGAACAAGATCATTGATGCTCAAGATCAACAGTTGCCCACCATCGCGCGATCAGAAGTTTCAGGATTGCGATATAGCAGGCAACTGCCACATGGACTTCCTTCATATTGTATGGTAAGGTGGGACCCTTATCACCGTGTTGGCAATTGTGTTAGCTTGTTTTGAAGGTGGTCGTCGATGATTTGATCCAGCTGAAGAATCGACGGCTCGAATTTAAATCTGCATCAAATATGGTTGGAGTCGTTCGTGCAGCGCAAAATTGAGCTTTAATGGCAGATGAGACACTTGCTAGCTTAATTTGATCGACAATAAAATCAATTTTCCTACTTGGTCTGTATCACAAAGCATTCAACTATTTCGCGGAGCAGTTTCAGAGCCAAAGGTAGAATTGCGAGTTTTTGCAGCCAGAATTTGGGAGTTCTACGAACAAAGCTGAGTTTATTTTTTGTGCCTCCCGGTCATTTTGCATTTGAATTTGGGAAAGGATTAGCTAGATGTGCTATGAGCTTTTTGATGAATGTGTTAGGGCTATAGTTTAATTATAGTTGTGAGAAATTTCAGTGTTTTGTCCTGTAATTTTCTATCTCTAGTTAGTCCTAGCTATCTGAATTATAATGTTGTAAAGAAGCCCTAGTTTGTCTGAGATTGCACCGCCCAAGCAACATTCTGGCCAGACTGAATATTTGAAACGAAACCTGTATGATGATTTCCTAGATTAATTCCCCTTGTCAACGAATGATAGGAGGAAGGGATTGGCCCTAATGCGAGGAAAATCCTGGGGGAAGGGTTAGTGTATAATTGCTCCAATATTGTTGATACTAGGGTTTCCCTCACTGGCTTGGAATTGTTCAGATTGTGGTACGGATAGAGGAATTTTCCTCACCATTTTTCAAATGGATGGATGTATGATATGGGGAAGTTGTTGGTACCAAATGTATTCCCTGATGTAGACCTGCTTAGGACAGTGGTTGCAAGATATGACCCTGTTACACGGATAATCAGGGACAATGATGGAAAGGTTCTATTGAGCATTAACAGAGAAGAGGTCCAACATATTTTTTACTTGAGTGAACTGAGCGAAGACTTGGTTCCTATCAACCTTGAGGAAATGAAGCAGGAGTATGCAAAGCTGAAATCTTTTTTTAGAGAAAGGTTGCTTCCACCTCATCTAGCTAAGGCAGGAGGTTCAAAATTTCATATTAGCCCCAGTGACCAAGAACCTTTCAAATTAAATTGTTTTGTAAACCATTTCCTAGCCACTTTCTATTCTTTATGTCATATTTTGGGTTTCAGTCCTAGTACGGTAATCCCGATTGCTTATATGTTCATGGGGGTGCAAATACAACACCCTAACTTCTCTGTGACCTATGACTTCGCTTCTTTCTTGGATGAGAGGATGCATGAAGGGTTGTCAAAGCTGAAAAACAATGATACCAACACTCAATGCTTTTGGTATTCTATGCTAATGCATATGTTTTTGTTTAAGAATGCTGAATTTTTCTCTAAGAGGATAAAATTAAGGCAATCAATTGATGGAGAAAGATTGCCAATACAGATATGGGCTGCAGATTTATCTTCTAATAAGGAAAGCACTAGTTATGTGAAATTTGATAATTGTTTTGCTTCCAAATTAAGGGCTAGATTAATGGTGAATATACCTAGGATCCCTGAGGAATTACATGATTTCCTCGAGCCAAAGGAGAGGAAGCTAGAATTGAAGGTTTACCATAACTAGGGTGGCATTATCCCATACCCAGTCAACACTATCTTGAGAATATATGGTTTTCAGGGAGCCCCTCATATACTACCATACAATGTGCAACCAAGAGTGGGATTTGTAGAAGTTATGTGGAGATAGATTGTATTCATCAGGACAACCTCACTGGAAGGGGTAAGCGAACATTTTTCCTAGATTATACAGTGGTGTCTGATTTTGTATTTTCAAAGGGAGGCTGGACGCATTTTGATAATTTCTTTAATGATTACCATTTGAGGTGTGGACCAAAGCGGCAGCATGATCTTGAGGGTTTCTTTGCTCTTTTCAGACAAAGAATAAAAGATGGAAAATTTGTGCATGAGTTCAATTTCCCTGAAGACTTGATTAGAAATTAATTTGATTTGAATAGATAGGAGTTGAACAAGGAGAAATGGATAGCTTATGGTAAGCTACTAGATGTTGTGCACAAAATGGATCTGAAATATGATCCATTGTTGGAGTTCAATCCCCACCATAAGAAAATTGATTTTCTGATGGGAAACTTCAAGGAAATTATGGGCACATTGAGGACAAAAAAGGTAAATTTAGAATTGAGTCTAGGTGTACAAGAGCAAGGTGCCAGACCAATTGAAACAAGGCCAGCATACCATCCTATGGAAAGATGGTCCATTTACAGGAGGAAAAAGGATAGTAGCAGTGATGAAGAAGTGGACAGAAAAGGAAAATAAATTATGAAAGTGCCTTCACAACCAAGTCCAAAATTCAAAGTGTCCGGGGCAATAAAAAATTATTGATTTAGAATCATCACCAGAAGAAAATCCCTCATCACCACCATCTGATCCAAGCCATAAGAGGCAAAGAATTGATTAACCATAGGAGGATCTGATGGATGAGATTATTGTTACTGATCAAGACATGCAAGTTGGTATGCCTTCCCCTCCTAGGCCAGCTGAATTAGTTTTATCTAATTTAGATATGAAAGGTAAAAGTGTACAAGATGCAAGAATGGAGGCATGCAAGGAGTTTCTAGATGACAATACATTTGTAAAAAATCCTATATTCTTGCAATTGGTATGGAGGATGAAGTTTGAAGAGTATCAAGATAAATGTAGGCAGGGAAGAGAACTAAGGCCTGACAGGTCAAACCAGGAGAATGACAAGGAGATAAAAGTTGAATTAGTGGAAGAATTCAAGAACATCACTCCTGAAGAAGGAAGAAAACTGGTGATTCAGGCTGGTGTATTAATTCTACTTGAATGGGACATTGCAGATGCAGTATCCTTTAATGCTATTATGAAGTCTAAGAATCCCTTTCAAGACTCTGAAGAAGAGGTCAAGGCAGCATTGCAAAAATCTGCTTTCAGTGAGGAATATGAAACTCTAGCAATTTGGGCATTGGCCCCACAAGGGAGAAAACCAGATGTTTCTAATATTAATCCAAATTTCAAGGGAGGATTGATAATAAAGAGAGATTCAGAGACCTCAACCACTGAGGCCACTAATTTGACTATGAATGTGGTCAAATTGGCCCAAAAGACTATTGAAAGGGAGGAAGCTGAAAGGAAGAGCTTAATGGAAAAATATAACCTTTTGATTGAGGAGTACAACAAGATGCAGTAGAAAAATATTGAGTTGCAAACTGAAGTGGAGAGGTTTAGGTATAAGCAGATTGGAGAGACATCAAGTGCTCCAGGAACCAGTACATTACCTTCCACAGCAGGGTCAGTGCCTCCTGCTTCTCCAATTGTTTCCACACCAGGATCTCCCAGTTAGAATCATGTCCTCACCCTTTCTTTAGAGGAAGTTGAAGAAGAAACAAAGTGCTCTGTCGATCCTACAAAGAAGCAGCTCTTGCAAAAAATTGATGAATTGTAGGCATCATTAAACAAAAGTGAGGAGGGATCTCTCTTAAAGAAAAAGGAAATTGTTACTACTATTTTGAGGCATTTAAATGAAAAGGTTGATAGAAAATTGCTATCTATACATTCTTTATATTCTTTGTTGTTAGCAATAATAAAGAATATTGATAGGGATCCGGAAGTAGCGATACCAATAATTGAAACTTGGATCCCTAGGGCCAGTGATCTGGATATCATGTATAAGGCCTCAAGGTTTGATATAAATAATAGGCCCCAATCATTAAAGCCTACTCATATGTTAGTAAAATCATTGCAAGGTTTTCATACCTTACCAAATGACTTGAGTAGGAAGATTAGGGAGCTGGTGAAGAATTTTAATGATTGGGGTAACACATTGTTACCTGATATAATTGATGAGCAGGGGAAAATCAGGTCATTTCAACAATGGCAGGCTCAAGCAAGTGAGGCCATCAATGATAAAATCAATTCAATTTTTGATAAGTCAGACTATGATTTGTTGGTGAGTTGTATGGACAAAATTATTAGTACCAACTCATTTTTGGAATCTTTTGAAAGGGATGTGAATTAGGTAGCGGTAAAATACACACCTTATAATACCAAGGTGGATGAGGTAATTAATTTTGTCTGGCCGACTGATGATGAGTACCAAAATTGGGTAACTAAATATTTGAATGAGGAGTAAAAGGATTGAACTACTAACAGGTGGCAGATCAGATGTTGCGGTTGCAACGGTTCTAGTTTTGTGTTGACGGCTTTCTCGGTGCGATTTTCTTGTGGTTTTTTGCATCGAAATTCCTCAGCTGATATGATGAACAAGAATATTTATCAAGGTGGTGGTTGTTGTAAAAAAAATTGGAATATCACCAGGTGCTCTAATTTACTGGTGACAGGGGTACTTTCTGGACCAATGCTTGTTTGCTCCTTCATTTTCTATAAGAATAATTTCAAGGCCAGAAGTACGGGTTAGCAAGTTAGATAATTTTTGTTGAGTCTAGGTGAAGTTGCAGAGCGAATTGTAAAGTCTGGTGGTTTTAGAGAAATGCAATATAGGTTTTGAGTCATTATGTAATAGGTTTTGAGTTCATAAAGATTTAATGTTGTATAACAGTACTAGCATTTGAGTTGAAATGAAAATTCGAGCTCATGTCTCTCCATTGTACATGCATATCTGAACTTTGAATAAAATAACTAAGGGTTGTTTTATCCATCTCACTGTTGTAGTGTGTAAGATTCTATTTTAGCTTTAATTCAAGGAATTAATCAAAATGTTTGAATGCGATTATAGGTGGATATGTGTTGTATAAGGATTTGATAAGTAGTCCTGGGTTAGAATGCATACTGATGAAAATGTAGTGCAATTGTTACCTATTTTTCACTCCGAGCTCAAACAGGTAGAGCTGGATGAAATTCATCATTTATAGATACGAAAAAAATTTCATGTCTTGTTGTTTAAGTGATCATTGATCATCATTGGGATCATCTTACATATGAATCATAGTTTTATTGTGCAAACATTTAAAACAGAAAATTGAGAAAATTTGCATAGTGATGCTTTTATTCATTTTGTAAAAAATGTTGAATTCCACACAAGCCGTGGAAGTAACTTTTGGATTTTTACAATCAAATAAAGAATGCATAAACAATGGTATGCTATACAACTGAAAATAACGAAAGCATAGGGTAAAAGATGATCCTTCATTGCCTGGAATGACGAATCGTTGACAGTTGAGGTTAAGTTGTGACGTTAGCTCTAGCTCCATTTCCAGCTTCAGCGCCAGTTCCAGCTCCAAAAGCATCTACAGGAAAGATTAAAATGATGTTAGAGATGGTCTCTAAGCGATGACAGATCAAATCCTATCATATGCCTACGCTACTGACAAGAATATAAGATACAATCGATCAGGCATTGATAGGAATATAAGATACAGTCGATCAAGCATCCATCATATGATTACAAAAGTCAAGAGGAAAGACATAATTCAATGGAAGCTTTCAGCTTCTTTTATTTTGCTAACATGTTTGTTTCAGTGTGTTGGAACAGGTTCATCATGTTCGAGATCATTTCATCAGATATGTGGAGTAAAACGGGCTCCCACAAGGGTTGAGCCCGGCATATCAAAAGGATACACTCTCAAGTTACATACGAGAGTTCATTAATATTGTCAAAACAGTCATCAAAAGAGCTACTGAAATAAAGAAATAGTCAAATAATCAGCTTTATTTCAAATAGATTTAGGAAAAGCAGCTTGAGCATACAGTATGACTTTGCTCTTCATATCAAGAAAGGATCAAACAGTGTGAGAACTCATCATTTTCATTGTATTCGGTTCAGCTCTACTTTACATTTTTATTTTACATCTAAATGAAGTTTAGAGCCTCGTTAAATTGAAGAGAAACAAAGTATTTGTGCTTTAAGGTGTTTTCATAATTTCAAAACCATATAACAGTCTATAGGAGGATCAGTGATAATATGAGCAGCAGAGAATCATGAATATAATGGTCAGGAATCATATAATGAGGAGGTTATAGCCATGTTCGTTTCAACAAGATTATGCTCTTTTCCATTTTCAGGGTATTTAAGTACACAAAAAGTTGTAAGAGGGACAAAGGACTGTAGAATTACTTGAAACAGTGCTATTGAAGTGTCAATAAAAGATAGTGATATTGTTCAGCAGGGTGCAGTTTTTAAATGGATGAAAAAATGGCAATTTCTAATGCAAACTGCATATGGTAATGATCAGCAGTCAAGTTTCATTACATAACAACTATTACAGCCAACAAAGATATATGAAGGCTTGCAAATAAGACAAAGCTCACAACTCTTCACTCATAACCTTGAAATAGAAACAGAACATTCAAATAAAAGACCTCTATTCATGATATCAATGCCTTTGAAGGATGAAGTAAATCTTTGTGGACTGAAAATGAAAGAGAAATTGCCACCAGCAAGGATAAATAATCAGCATTTAATGACAGTCACCATTATTTGAAAAGCATTCATATGTTACCAATCATACAAGTAACAGCCAAGATGCATATAGAGGGACAGTCAACAGTATTGATAGAAGCCATGAACATCATCAAATGGCATTCATATTATGATCTGGAATGATCTTATCATAGTGTAGATGATTGTGATACTGCTGACAATAGTTACATAAGCATAAACAGAGTATTGTTTTTGAGCAATTTTATACAAGGAATGAAGCAATTAAGCACGTGTCGAGCTACATATCACATACATTTACAATGGAGAATAGAGTTAGCTGAGATCTTCTGTTTTTTGTTATCACTTTCAGAAAGTGAATACAGGAAAATCATGGAAAGAGGTGTAATAAGATCATGACCTGCCATAAGATGAAGCATGGACAAGGTATGAATACCATTTAACAAAATGCCTTTAATAAGGTGAGATGCAATGATATGTGTGAATTATTTAATAGCCATGATTCAAATCAGTGAAGCCATGCTATATGGCGAGGAAGAGAAATACCCAATAGAACAAACCAAGAGAGCTCTCCAAGTCTAAATAAAAGCTGACATTCAGAACAAACATTTCAAGTGTCCATGAAATTACAAATACCCAGATGAAAGGAGAAAATTGTGGTTGTATACCCATTAAGAGCACATGAAATGGAAATGTTTCACTATTGTGAGTTTAGAATAAAACATTTTTACAGAGATTAAAGAAAAATCAAGATAGCTGCAGCCTGAGAATTCAATATAATGCCTCAAAAATGAACAAGAGTGTTCAGATCTGTACAAAGAAGACTTACCTCGCAATTTTTCAGAAAGTCTTCAAGAAATCAACAGAAGTTAGCATTAAGTATATAAATTGAGCTCGAATCCAGTTCATATGGCAGCCAGAACAAAGGAAAAATACAGAAAAACATCATATTAGATCATGGCTGCGGCTGTATAAATCAGAAAATGATTCAAAATGGTAAGAAGTTGCATTTTTATGAAGAATCAGAGTCATTGCGCATTTTTACCCTGTTGAGATCCTTCAGAAACAGTGAAGTTAATGAAATTCTGAGCCTTAGCATCAAGAGTTTCTCAGAAATCCTATTCATGGCGGCGCTTCCTCTCCAAGCAAGAAGTCAAATGCGAAAATAGAAAATGATTAGGGTTCTCTTGTTTTAGGTTTCTCTTTGTTTCCCTTCATCATTTTTTTTGAATTATCAATATTGACTTCTAAGTCAATTAAAAAGTCATGCAAATTTTTGAAGGGGGCTGAGTTTAGTATCTTAGGAGATATGTGTTATCATATGATTTATGATATGAAAAGAATAGGAAGTGTGCAACCATACGAAAACATGGAGTTTTCTTTACTCATAACTGGTGGAAATCATATACTTTGAAATATTGATATCAGCTGAAAATAGTGGCAAATTTTAAAGTATGCATGGACTCACGTTTATAAAGTTAAAGTTCCACTTCAGATTAATTGAAATATTTTATGCTTTGCATTACTTTTTGTAAAGTTAATAAATTAAATGATTAAATATAAATCATTTAATTTATTTAACTATTTCAGATGCAAGCGTTAAAATATCATGCGAAGTGGACTTTTAAATGTGCATGGGCGGATTGATACAAACGAGGTAGTTTTCACATGCTTTAGCACACTTTTTCAGGGATTTCAGTCCAGTTCGAGTTGCAGATCAATTACATGCTTTATGACTACCAGTTCGAGATTGAGTTCACTCATTTTTGCATGAGTTTGAGCCACTTTTTCAGGGATTTTCACTTGTGCTCGGATTTCACTTTGGAATTGTCATCTTTTCACTTTCAGATCACTTTCAGTTGCTTATTCATGCACTTTGGAGTGCTTTCATATTGTATATATTGAAAAAGTTTATCTTTTTCAATTCAGTTCTTATTTTTTCTCCTTTGCACTCTGCAAAGCGAATGATTTGTAACTTAGCATCATTTCAAATTAATACATAGCAGGTTTTATAGGTTACCCTTGGTTTTAGCATGGAGTTTTTCCTTTTATCTTCTCAATAGTGTTAGGTTTTTCCTTCAAGCTTTCAGGCAACATTCTTGTGCTTGATTTTGATCGAATTATATTGTGTTTCAGCATTGAAACCTTTATTTTTTATATCTCAATCATAAGTATATGTATGCATTCAGTTTAATTCATAGGTCATACACTGAGTTCGTAATTTAAGAGTATTTTCTTAATTGTGAGAACATTGTTCTTTTCCTTTGAAAGAAAATAGTTTTATGAGCCTCTGTATGAAGCATTTATATGAGTTCAAACTATTTAGATTTTGATGTGCAAGTTAGATATATTGAGAATCAATTGTGAACTAAACTGCCTTTTAGGTCATCATTACGGTGATGCAAGCATCACCGTGATTAAAGTTTCATAGTTTTGTAGTCGAGTTAGTTATTTTTATCCCTTTTCCCATCAATTTACCTGAGTATTAATCAGAAGCAATTCATAGGAACCAGCCTAGAATCTGGAGGTCTAATTCCTTATAGGATACCCACATCCTGGAATTAGTTCCCATGTGTCAACAGATTGCTAAATTAATTATTCAAGCATATGGGTGCAATCTGAATTGACAACAACAATATTGTCAGGGATCTTATATGTGATGTATTAAATCTATTATAAACCTGTAGATGCTTATGAATTTGACTCCTGCAATGGATATATGGCATTGATCTAAGTTGTAATTATTAGTGTAGTTCAGTATTTGTTTGTCTTTGCCTAGAGCTTGCTACAAATTGCAAATCATTGACTATCTTATACAATGGACTGTGTTTAGTTATCTCATGCTCCAGATAGTTGATATTGTCTATGAACAACCAATTCTAGTTGATATTATCTTATCGTGTTGAGCTATTAAGTGAGAACATCTACTATTGTTAATGTTGTTTATAATAATGGTGCAGAGGTTGTAAACACATTAAGGTATCACCCTCCCGGGTCTTGCAGAACCCGAAGTGTAGGAGGCTTTTAAAGTCCTCGTAGTTGGTCCGGTCCTTGAGCTACCTTCGATTGGAATTGGCAATTCCATAGGTAGATTAGAAGACAAACCTGGTTACATTGTAAAAAGAACCAACATACACGTCAACCACTGAACAACCACCTCTACAACTAACTTTTTAATCTTTTATGATCACATGAAACATAAAACACACTAATTTCAAGGTTGTTAACATCACTATTGAAATGTTTTAATTTTTTGACCTTTCAAACATTAAAAAGTACATCATTAAATTAATTATGTAATGGCATAGAAATTAAAAACATCATGAATTAATTATGTAACCACATAAGTCAAATATAATTCTATCAAGAAATTAATATCAAATAGATAATATAATCGCATAACTCATACATTTAAATGTCATTGATCTTATTCTTCATCCAACTCTTTGTCTGTATCATCCGATCCAGATTCAACATTGTAAGGATTGGTCATATCATCATCATCGTCATCGATTTCAGTTTTGATAATGTCATCATCCACACGGATATCATCTTCATGAACATTAACTCCTACATCATCATGATCTAGTTCCTCCTCTTAGACATCTTCATCAGGGACATCATCAACTAACCATTGATCTTGATCATCATCTACATCATCTTCTAGTTCTTTGGTATCTTCTTCTTCCACCACATTATACTTTATTGGCCTTCCTCTTGGATCATGTCTAACAACAAATGACCAACCCGATTTACCTGGAACCTCTAAGTAAAATAATTGCTCACATTGGCTTGGAAGAACATAGGGCTCATTTCCAACTCGCTCGAATAACCTTGTATTAACCATGGTAAATCCATTATCATGTTCAATAACAGTTCTCTCAGGATCATTTTCATTCAATCGTATCCTATACCATAGGATGACAAACAGAATTAATTTGAACGACTTAAAGTCACACTCAAGTATATCATCTAAAATCCCATAGTATCTATTTTCTGAGACTTTTAGATGTATGTCGCTTCTAGATGAAACATTAGTCACCTAAAAGACTGCAGTTATACCAGAATCACAAGTTTTTTTCATGTCATCCAACATTTTGATTCAAAATTTACGACCATTGCACCACATAGCCTTGTGGTGTTTCACCCGCAATATGTCAAACATGTAAAAATTATTGCAATATCGTCAGTTGATAAACATATTTATTCTTGGTCGAATGTATGCAAAGAAAACAATCTCAACATATATATACATCAATATACTTGAAAATAATTAAATAATATGGGTGATTAATATATTTATCGTACCTAGTTATCTCTTAAACCATATGCTAAAATCAATTTCCTTTTGTGTAACATTGAAATCTCCATTACGATGAGCTTCTTTAACCAATGAAGCCACACCTTCCATGTTAATGCGCGACCAGATTGTTGACATCGTTCAATCCATACCATCATCAATCAAGATTGTTGGCGCGTACAAATGTAGTGCATCCCACTCTCGACCAATTGTACCAAAAAAAAAAAAATTCACAAGCGTATATTGGTTAAATACCATAGTATACGACCTTAATTTATAATTGATGTATATTGAAGATTAAAAATTAAATAATACAATATACATAAAACCATATGTAAAATGTATTCCAATTAATCTCCATGACCATCTTATAATTACCTCTCACTTTCCTCAATCTACCTTTCCCCAACAAGTACTCCCCTTCGAATTTGTTAATGGAGTTGGGATCCCAAATGCAATCTACATGGATCTTTGCTGCAAACTTAGGAATATATTCACTAATGTACACCATGGTCTAGTATACCATATATCCCTCCACCTTAGAACCCTCAATATGTGCTCTTTTTCTAACCAAAGCTTTCAAAAATTTCAAGTGCCTCTCAACCATCCACATTGACCTTGTGTGTACAGGTCCACACAATTCAATCTCCTCAACTTGGTGTATGAGGTAGTGTTCTTGTGCATTGAAAAATGTTGAAGGTAGACACTTTTGCATTTCACACATTAGACGAGGAATTTTTCTCTTCCAATAATTTATATCTTCTTTATGGATTTCTTTAGATGATAGCCATCTACAAGTGATTCAAGGCACAAATAAGTTAACAAGATTTAACAAAAATATACAGTATATTACATAACAAGTAAAACAAATAGCAATTATAAGATGTATACAGTGAATTGAACAAATCTCACTACTTACCTCATGTATTTTCTAAGATCACATATAATTTGCTTGACATTGTTGTCAAAGTTCTCTGGGAGAGATAGAGGTACAACGTACTGCAACAATTATAAAATGATCTTTTCATTATTTTTCCAAAAGTAGTAAACACAATACACTGAAAAGTATATGCATTACACAAGTGTATATAATATACCAAAATAATTAACTTAATGAAGGTATGCCAATTATGCGTTTTCATCCCTAACCCAAATTCATTTTTCTTTGTTATTATATTGTTTATTTTCGCAGAAAATCCTGTGGGAAATCAATTTTTTCGTATGACTTCTTTTATAGCATTGCTTTGTTGCTCTGTTAATAACCAAGGAAGGACACTTATATTAATTTTGTCTCCATCGCTATTTAATTGAATGACATTTTTCATTGCATGATTGGCTTCCTGAATGTCACTACAAATTTTGAAAAAAAAATCTTTGTGATGCCTTCCATCCAATATTTTCCATAGTTTTTTTGTTATATTCTTTATGATATGCATTGTATCAAAAAAATGCACAATTTGTAGCTGCTCATAGTAGGGCAACCTACTAAATTGTCTGGAATAACTTTTTAGTCCCTGTGGAAGTCGGCCATTAATGCCTTGACGACCTTCATGAAGCATATAAGTTAAACAAATTAACAACGAAAATCATTGTCAGTTACAACATGAGTAAACACAACACAATATAAAAATATAAATTCAAAACATATCATATATGATAGATAAACAATTTGATCCGATCTATAACCTTGATGATTAATTCTATTATATTCCAACTTCCATAGGCGAGGTGTCATTCTTTGTAGTTTTGATGTAGTCTCTTCTTTCCCATTGAAAAGATGTTTTTCAGTAGTTCGATACTTATTATTTCTATGGAGGAAGTGCCTATACTCATCAAAACCTACTTTCCTAAACTTGTTGAGAACGTGATTTCATCTTTGGACCAATACAAATTGGACGTGATTTTCCTTTGTTTGAAGACACGCAAGAGATGATATATAATTGGATTAAATATGTCAATTTTTTAATTATATATGAATAGATTATTTTTATGCATGTGATATTTGCGCCCCATCCAAATTAAGAGAGCATTGTTAAAGTGCATTGAGCGTTATAACGCATACAAAATGTATTATTGTTAATACAGGGGCATCATGAATTGTCCATACAAGTATTGCATGGAATTGAAATTGTCTTTGTCCTATTGGCCTAGAGACATCATACATAGTGACGCCATTCCATAACTTTAGTAACTCGTCGATAAAAGGCTCTATATATACATTCTTATCTTTAACTTGGTACTTACCCTATAGTTGGATAATTTGTAAGCATTACATAATTGTATAAGCTGTTTTCTTAGCAATATGTATAGAATTATTAGCTGACTATTGAATGAAAAAATATAAGTCATTATGCAACAAATAAGCCAAATGAGATGCTACTATGTTAAATAAAATTGATGTAAACAAATACCTAGAACAATCATTGACAACATTATGTGCTCCCTCTTTATTGACATCCATGGAGGAATGTTATTGTTGATAACAAAAACAGGCCACACTGAGTAAATAGATCTCGGCTCTCCAAATGGATTGACACCATCCGCTCCCAATGAAAGCCTGAGATTACAAGGTTCTTCTTTAAAGTGTGGCCATTTTTCCTCCATGTCCCTAAATGCAGAACCATCTGCAGACATTCGAATAATGTTATCTACACTTCTATTCCATGCATGGTAATCCATAAATTGCACTAAGCTTTCACACCTAAATAATCATTGCATATATGGAATAATGGGAATATAACGAATAACCTTGCAAGGCACCTTTTTTGTTAGTTGATCTATTTGTTATCTATGGATATGACATTCTGGGCATTCTATTGCAAATTCCTGTTGTTTATGATATATAATATGATCATTGGGACATGCATCTATTTCTTGATACTCCATTCTGATATATTTCATAATGGCACATAAATCTCGGTATGAGCGAGGTAAAATATTTGATGGTGGTAACAAAAATTCACCAATCAATCTACAACAAAAAATAATTTGTTCATATAAAGAATAATAATGGTACATATTTCATCCTTTATTTACTAGTGATGAACTAACAACAATTAAAATAGATGAAAAAAGATGACATATATGACATACCTTAACATCCGTGAGATTGCTATGTTTGATAAACCATTCATAACCTTCAAGTTCAATAGCAACAATACAGCAAAGAGAAGAGTTGTTTCAGAGCCTTCATAAAGGGGCTCATATGTCTTCTCAAGTACAGGTAAATCATGAACATCATCAAAGTCCTCTTGATCATCATGATCAGCTTTGCCACTAAATGTGTCATGGATCAATATATTCATACCATCATCTTCAACTATTTTTTTCTGGTGCATGATCATCTTTGATATTCACAGCTCCATGTTCACCCGCTTGCAAAACCACATTCTTCGGGCCGTGATAATCCATATCATTTTCCCTAGGGTGCCCAACCTTTATAATAATGATTGACACAAATAAACCATGATCATGATCAAGTGATTATATATATAATGTTAAAACGATATAAACATTTACAAATTCAATCAATATAAACACATATAATGAATAACTTACCAATGGACGATCATCATGCCCCCCTTCAACATGACCATGTTGCCTACAATGTTTCTCAGTTGTTGTGATTAAAATTGGCTCAGCCTTTAAGCCCCTGCAATTATTGCAAGGACAATAACATTTCCCATCACCCTTTCTTTTCAATCTAGCCCACAATCTATCAAGTGTCTCTTCTTTTTGTTCTGGACTAATATTATCTGACATGATTTTTTTTTACCAAGCTTGACTATTTAGATCTTCAAAAAATATCAAACTCACACTCCAATAATCTTTATTCATAGACAGGTAACAAAATCTAATAATTCTGATATTTTACACCAAAAAAATTTGGCATGCAACCACCCCTACAAAAGAGAAGATAGTCTGAAGTTAATGACCCCAAAAAACACTTTAAAATACTAATTCCAAAACTTATTAAATTTTGATTTTACTATGATTTCCAACCGTTAAGACTCCTAAAATCAAAATATTGAACTTGATCACAAACTTCCTACAACAATGGAGGTATGCAGCTAGTAAGAGCAAGTGACCCATTCCTAAGGAGCAATAAGTTGGAATCATCATTGCTAATGTCAATACGGATTTATCCTTTAGTTAAAGATGCAATGTGTCACTTATTATGACGAGCTCATCCCTAGGGCCCTCAACATTGAGAGAGCCCTAATAAAAAACAACAGAAGCATTGGTAAGAGCATGATTAGGGTACAAACCCTAGGCCTCCGTAGAAACATAAATAATAACTATAGCGGATTAGTGAGGTTGCAATACCAAAAAGATTGAGACATTGTAGGTAATAACAAAATCTTGCAATCTAAAGATTGTAGCCAATAAAAAGCACACTATGTAGCTTAGTGACATTTGTAAATGTAATCTACGGTAAGAAAAATGACAATCACTTGAGATGTGACAGTCAAAAAGAGGTTGAGCAGTGACAAGATAATAAAGCTCAAACCTTGCATAGTAAAGTGGAGATTTTAACAGTGAGTTTCCTTACCCCCTTGCTGAACTTAAGGGTTTTTCAAATGGTTTTGGTAGTATTAGACAAGGCAAATGCAATCAGGGAATGACTGTCCAAATGAAGTAACAGTGGTAATCATAGGTTCAATGTTTCTTCTTAGCCATTAATGTATAATGGAGATAGTGGATTGCATGTTTGAGCAATTTTTTGAGACTCATCAAAGATGGGAGAATAGTAAATAATACCTTGTGGATTGTGAAGTAGTGTCAATAAGGTTGAAGGATCTTAAGAACTACAGTAAGATGAAACAATGAGTCCCCTACAATAAGTAGGCAGTCTATAGGGCATAGTTTGATTTTATAGAAGGATGCTCATGAAAGTAATCTTCAAATGATAGTGAGTGAGTTGTTTGAGATTATAGCTGAGGGTGCAATACCCAGTCTTAAAGGAAGTTAGCAAAGCAGTAAATGTGCAATAAAATCAAATCGTACACAACAAACAATTCACAATGTTATCTTCCATATTGCCTTGAGTTTGAAGACAAACTCTCATTGTATCTTCATGATGAAAGTGGTGACCTTAATGGTCAATCATTGGCAACCATGATTTTAAAACATGATATTTTGCTTATGGAGGCAACATTTTAAGCAAGGCAGTGAGTGGTGGTTTGGAACAATGGCAGGTATGAAGGACTTGCTTTATATGCATACTATGCAGTCTAGCTTAAGACAGCATTCTTAGAAGAGATTGAAGGTGGATTATGGAACTCAAGGGTTACCATGAAAAGGATTAAAGCAAAGACTGAGATCTATTTAAAAATGACTCATGAAGATATTAAAGATGTCACATGCAAAACCCTAGTAGCTAGAGTAATGAATACAGTGCTAAAGAGGATAGTGTGCTGCAGATTTAGGAGATCTCCACATTATCTAATTACAGGGAAATACATCATTTATTTATTTTTTTAATTAAAACAAATCATTCTAAACCCTATATAGGATACATTGATACTTCAAAAGACTCTGAAGGAATTTGAGATTATGCAAATATATGTCAAGTAACATTCATAAGGTTTAGAAAATCTTGATCACTCTCTATAATAGCCCATTAAACATGGGTTGTGCTCGAATGCACTACATAATTGATATAACACAACCACTCTGCATATCAACCAAAGTTATAGGCTCTTTATTGCAGCAAGAGGTAATCACTCTTCAATCATGCTATAATTACATCCTAACATGTTAAACTTGAGACAACCTGAATGCACCCAATGATGATTGACACCTACATTATACAACTTGAATTAACTGCATTATATGAGTGCCTCCATTTCTATCACAACATAGCCACATTAAACTTGGGTCACACATGAATGCATCATGTATTTGTTATAGTACAACTATGCCATATGACCAATAGAGTTATGGATCACATAATTACAGTCACAAGAATCTGTTCCTTGGTTGTGATCTTATGGTGATTCCACACAACAAAATCTAGACATGAAATTCTCAAAACCCTTAACCTCTAAAAATGAAATCTGATGAGATGTTGCTTTAAAATATGATTTTCAAACCTGGAACTACAAATCTGATGTCACAACTGAATTCTACAAAAAGACAATGACTACTCTCAACCTGGTGATATCTTCTTGAATTTTTTTTTTTTTCCCAAGAAAATCATCCTTAGTTCTCCACAAACTGTCCCAAGTAGAGAAAAACACTGTCACAATAAATCAGGAGTAAACTCACTTTTCTTTATGCCGGCCACAATTTGATTTTTTTCTATTTTTCATGTTTGTAAAAAATTTGACGAAAATGATAGCCGACATTTCGATGAACCCCAGGTTCATCAAAATTTTGATGAACGTCAGGGATAAACTTTCAAAAAATTGAAAATTACACATCAAATTTTACAAGCACCCAACAAACATCGAATTTTACATATTTCATTGGATAGTTTCATTGGATTTTGCAGTCAAATGAGTTAGTGACAAATTACTGTCAGTTGTACTTTTATTAAATCCTTGATGAATCAAATACCTGTCTAACCTTGCATACTAAGCTCTAGGAGCTTGCTTCAATCCATATAAAGCTTTCTTCAATCTGCACACCATATCTGGTTGATCTGTTAACTGAAATCCTTCCAGTTGTTCCATGTAAACTTCTTCTTCCAACTCACCATTCAGAAATGCTAACTTGACATCCATCTGATAGACTTTGAAATGTTTATGAGCAGCCAATGCCAAGAACATCCTTATGGATTCCATTCTTGCTATCAAGGAAAAAGTTTCCTGAAAATCTATGCCTTCTACTTGTGAGTAGCCTTTACACACAAGCCTCACTTTGTTTCTGACAACTTCTCCATTCTCATTCAACTTATTTATGAATACCCATTTTGATCCAATGATATTTTTATCTACCGATCTTGGGACCAATCCCCAATTCTGATTCTTCTCAATCTACAAAAGTTCTTCTTTCATTGCTTCCTTCCAATGTTCATCTTTACATGCTTCACTTACTGTCTTTGGCTCAATCTCAGAGAATAAACACAAATTTACTTCAGCAACAGCTTTGCTTCTGGTTAACACGCCTTTTTTCTTGTCTCCAATAATCTGATTTTCTAAATGATTCCTCTATACATATTTTGGTGTCCTAGGGGACATCACTAAAGCATCTTCTTCTTTTTCATCCTATTCATCCTACTTCTTTTGCTCATTTTTATCATTTTCTTCCATAATTTTTTCTATTCTTGCACAATCATGTTCATTAGACACATATCCATCAATATCAATAGAATTCTTCATTGTCTCACAAACCTTCACATTCGAGCTCTCTACAATATTTCTTAGTCTTTTATTGAAGCATTTTCATTCCTTTATTTTAGTAGAGTATCCAATAAATATGCCTTCATCACTTCTTGCATCAAACTTACCCAAAGTTTCCTCATCTCTTCTGATATAGCATTTGCTTCTGAATACCTTGAAATATTTAAATGTAGAAATTCTTTCGTGCCATAGCTCATAGGGAGTCTTTGTACTGTTTTCTCTTTGTTGAACTCGATTGAACACATAAATAGCAAGGTGAATAGCTTATTTCCAGTAAACTTCCAGTAAACCGGCTTCAATGATCATTGATCTAGCAGCCTCTTGAATTGTTCTATTTTTCCTTTCAACAACTCCATTTTGTTGAGGAGTTCTTGGAGCAGATAACTATCTCTTTATTCCATGCACTTCACAAAACATATTGAACTCATGGGAAGTGAATTCTCTACCTCTGATAGATCTTAGAAATTTTATCTTCAAATTCACTTCATTTTCAACCATTGCTTTGAATGCCTTGAATCTATCTAATGCATCTAATTTCTCTCTAAGAAATGTAACCCATGTATATCTAGAATAATCATCAATTAAAAGCATAAAGTACCTTCACCAAGTAGAATTCTCACTCTCATAGGACCGCAGATATTTGTATGAACTAAATCTAGCAGTTCGGTAGTAGATTGTTCCTTTGATTTGTAATGATTTCTTGCTTGCTTCCCAAACTAAAAATTCCTGCAAATAGCATTAATAGGATTTGTAATTCTTGGTAAATCTCTTATGGCCTGAAAAACACTAATCCTTGCCAAGTTATCAAAATTCATGTGACACATTCTCCTATTCCATAACCAACTGTCATTTATCTAAGTCATAAATTATCGTCCATCAACACGCTTAAGTTGATAGATATTCCCTTCGGATTTCTTTCTTGTAGCAATCAATGTTTCAGATCCTTTTTGGATCTCACATTTCTCATCCTTAAACACAAGATCGTATCCTTTTTTGCACATCTGACCAACACTCAAAATATTATGCCTTAAATCCTTAACATAATAAACATCGTCAATATGATGCTTGCCATCAAAACTTATTGAACCTATCCCATAGATTTTAGCACCAATAACATCTCCAAACATAACCAAGCCTCCATCATATCTCTCAGTTTTAAAAAACTTACTCTTATCACTAGTCATGTGATGTGAACAACCATTGTCAACTACCCAAAAATTCTTTTCTTGTTTAGCATGTAGGGCAGAGATAATCGTACCTTCATTTTTCTCCTTCTCCTTCTCCAGAGGGCTTTCCTTTACCTATTTTTCTAAATTAGTAGAAGTAGGTTCATCCTTAATCGCCAAGAACAAACATTCATTGTCATATAGATCTTCATATTCTGAATCTTCATCAGAAATACTAGCATTCTCATTCACATAGTAAGCTTTGTTAATCTTCTTTCCTTTCTTTCCTTTCTCATATCTTTGTTTATTTCTTTTATCTCTTTCTGAACATTTTGTAGCATAATCACCTATTTCTCCACAGCTAAAGAATTTAAAGGGAAGCTTACCTTCATACTTACCAGAACCTTTTCTCATCCTTCTTACAAAGTTAGCTTCTATTTCATCAAATTTCTCTTCATCTGGATCTTCAACTTTTGTAGCTTTAAAGGCAATCTCTGATTTTCCTCCATTTCTTAGACTCAGCTTCCTCATCTCATAAGCTATCAAAAATCCTAACAGTAGATCCTTAATACAAGTCTTATAATCTATAGTCTACTCAATAGCACTCACCTTCTCACTATAAGTGCATCAGGAAGAGTTCTAAGAATCTTCTTTACAATCCTGGTTTCATCTATAGTAGCACCAAGTGATCGCATTCCATCCACTACCTCATCCAATCTCTATACATAATCTTTAACATTTTCATCTTCAGACATATGTATAAGATCAAACTGTGTTTCCAAATTCTGTAATTTCACCTCTTTAACTCTTTCATCACCATCATGTGCTCTTTCTAAGGCATCCCAAACTTCCGTAGTTGTCTTCAAATTTTGAACCTTAATCAACCCAGAATATACTAGACTATTCTTCAAGATGAACTTCACCTTATTGTTTGCTTTATGTGCTATAATATCTTCAGGTGTACTCGGACCATTAGCAGGAGGAGTGTAAGGATTCTTGTAAGCTTTCTCCACATAATATCCACAATACTCCAGATATTCTTCCATCAATACTTTCTAGATACCATAATTAGTTCCATCAAACCTCAGATAATCAAAAACCATCTTTCTAGCCATCTTGGACCTTCCTCAAGTGGTTAAGCTCTTCACCAAGGAACCAAAATTTGATACCAATTGTTGAATAGGATAACTGAGAGGGGGGTGAATCAGTTGTCACAAATTTTAACCTTTAATTCAATCATTGAAACTAATACTTAAAACTGCTTAAATGATTAATCATCAAATGCCAATGCAGAAACTCAAATCCAACACATAAACACAATAACACCAAATTTATGTGGAAAACCTAATGAGGGAAAAAACACGATGAGAATTAACTCACACTATAGAGAGTACCAAAACTAATTACAAAAGGCTCATTTCCTAAAACAAGGCTCGTTGCCTGAGATAAGGCTAACTACCTAAAATAAGGACTCACTATACAACAAGACTACAATCCAAAGGGCTCACTGCCATAGAAATACAAAGAAGACAAAGAAGACTTGTTATAGAGAGACTGAAATCCCAATGCAACAAAGGATTCCACCACAGTTACTTGATCAATTTGCATGAATGATAGAGTTCACCTTCTGCTCACAACATCCGGAAACTCAACATTAAGCTTCACACTGATCTTCCACACACAACTCACACACACTTTCTGAATAGCATCAATGTCACATCTACTCTTTCACTTATCTTCCTTCTTTGCTCTTGTATATTTTTCATTACTAGCTCATCATGTATTTATACTATCTCCAACTTTGAAAAAGATCCAAAGTCAATCATCCAACTTCAAATTCAAAATAGGTCAATGCCAAAAAATCCTAGGGTGGAATTAGAATTAGAGCGACCCAAACACACGCTTCACTGGGACCCAAAATAGATTCAACGCACTTCATCAACTTTGAAGATAGTACTTAACACAAGGTCAGCCAAACCAGTGTAAAACACATAGAACAATTAAGCTTGATACTTCCAAAAACCAAAAATATCTTCAATACGATCAAAACATCTTAACTCTAGAACCACAAGTCAAAATACTTCATCAAAGAGAAATTTGGTCCAACAACATTTCTCTCGGACCTCAACCAGAACACGAGAAAACTTAGTTCACAACTGGTGAACACAACTCGAACTTCAAAATGAAACAACATCCAATAATCTGGATATAGCAACCTTCAACAACCCTGACCAACATATTTGAACCGCATGAACATAGGGGAAAATACCGGATCATTACTCAGAGTAACAACTAAATACTTGTAAGCTTTCTTTAATACAATTTTCTCAATATCCTCAACATATACAACCAACAACAACTAGTAGATAACCAGTTGACCAGTTGACAGCAATGAAAACACCTTCATTCCTTTCTTCATTCTTACAACAGATCACACACATCTACTTCTCCTCCAATTTGGGTGTTAAGTCCCATGATGAAATTCTTGATGTGAAATTGCTCGTCCTTTTGGTACATTAGTATGCACTTTAAGAGATGAGTGAATTTCTCCCAATACTCAATTACTATGGAATCTCCTTGCCTCAAATTCTAGAAAATTAGTAAGCTTTTGATTATAATAAAGTTGAGGTAGCCACCACTTTCAAAAAAAATCCATGAACTCATCCCAAGTGATACTTAGGGAAGTTAACCCAAGATCCATCTTTTTATTCATCCACCATGTGGATGCTTCTCCAGCTAGCTAAAAGGCTCCCTAGACAGCCTTAGTTATTTCAAAGTAATTTCTTATCTCAAAATATTTCTCCATTTATGTGAGCCATGATTTATTTGCATCCCCACTAGTGGTTCCCTCAAATATAGGAGGGGTAACCTTCCTCGTATCTCTTGAAAACTCACTTGCTAGTCATTTCCTCTTGCTTCCATCAAACCTAGATTGGGATTCATCTTTTTAATGATCACTTGACTGTGAATGATCATGGGAATTTTCTCCTTCCTCTCCATTAGGAACTTCTTGTTCTTTCCTTTTTTTCCTCTTACATCTTGCTCGAGTTGTCCAATTCTTTATCTAGTCTCATTCATCATGGAAAAAATTTGGTCCAATTTAGCCTCAGAGTTTTTTGCACCTTGGCCTACCTCTTGGCTACCCCCAAGGTTGGTTCTTGTTCTAACCATTTTCACAAGAAGTGTTTCACCTAGAGGTTTCATTTTAATTAGATCCTATGAAGGCTTACTTAGCATTCTAAAACATTTTAAAAACAACATTCATTCACAAAGAAGTTGAGAGAAGAGTTTGCACACAATTTTTTTTGCTAGATCAAAATTTTATTAAGAGAAAAGGATTCCATATATCCTTGTATTTACATAGAGTGACTATTCAAATAGTCTAGAAGAGAATATCCCTCAAATTCATTTTTTGATACATAGCTAAGTGGGACATATCCCTCTGATTGTTGTGCAAATACATTATTGAAGGGTGCATAACCTTCAAAACCACTCTTAGATACATAATTTCAGGGGAAATATCCCTCTGATTCACCACTAGAGGAAATTACAATAACTTCCAACAAAGGAAGAACACAAGGGTCTCTAAAAAACATGGCAGGACTAACACTCCACTCCGAGGGCATATCCCTAGAAAGTGGTACAGAATCCGACTTTGCGGGAGAGACTGGAGGTACAAAGTTAGCTGCCTCACACATCCTCTTTATTTCTTGACTTACAAGAGATAAGGCATGGCTAATAGTCTCAGTGTCACTAAGCCATATCAGATTTTCATAATTAGTTCCCTCAATGGTTCTAACAATGGCTTCCCTTTATTTCTTGGCCTTGAGGTAACACTCATTTTTTATTACTGATTTCCTTGCAGTCATCTTGAGATGCACCATCCTAGCACAATAATTTCAAACATTAGATTCACATAACTTTCGATGAAAGCATAGCAAGCTCATAGGTTCCAGAGTTGAACCTGGTAGCTCTAATACCACGTGTAACATGCCCAATATTTCACCCTTTGATTTTTACCTATGTTTTGACTCGCATGTGAATAATTCAACATAAAGAAATAAATATTTTCTTTTCTAAATCAATAACAAGATGAAAATTTGAAATAATCTCATTTTAAACTTTCATTGCATTTATAAGAAAACATTACATAATCCCAAGTAATGATTTCATATTACATAATTCAATGTATAGATAACATTTTTCCATTTACAATTCCATAAAGATAGAGATACATGAATACATACATAACTTCCAAGAGCTTTTAATGAAAATAGAGATACAAATGGTCTAGATGTCTTTACTGGAATACATCCTCAAATTTCGACTACCAACTATATGAGAGAGAGTATCACTCAAGCGCTTTTCTGCCAACCACGAACTTACTATGGTCCCCCATACCTCTACCTAACTAGTAAGATGGCCCTACCCTTCGACAAAGAGATTGGACTGGTAACCTCATAATAATATCCTTCTTGAGCATGGTGTTGTGTCCTACATAACTAAAGATACCATACATTGGCGACAACCTACATGCACATGACATTCACAACTTAATTATGAAAACCTAGCTCACAATGAACTGACAAGTGAAATTAGTGGCTACTTACACTACTTTGGCCAAAGATTCAATATATAAATACAATTGCTCAATACTTTGAGCGAAGTTATATGTTCATCCAACCCTTATCTCAATCTAGTATATGACCATTCATACTCTTTCCGATCATAAAATAGTTTCAATCCAGAAGGTGATGACCTAACTAGATGACCACTAGGTTACTCCCATCCATGGATTATCCTAACCCTGGGATCAACCAAACTAACCATACATATATAAGATTGTAAACTAACATTTTTGACATGTAGTACTTTGAGATAATATTATTTTTCATATTTCATGTACTTTATGCAAGCATACATATGTTCTATGACAACTTATGTATTATACTAATATGTTATGATTATGTCGTGTAGAAAATAAAACCATACAATTTCCAACATAAGGAATAGATATAAATGAAAGTATTAACCATCATGGTTTCACCAAAATAATAATTCACCAAATATTATGCAAGCTCACCAAATAATAAATAATCAAAGTTCAAGCAATCACAACATACAATTCATCTTTTCCTT
Organism: Sequoia sempervirens; assembly: GCA_007258455.2. Classification (NCBI taxonomy): domain Eukaryota; kingdom Viridiplantae; phylum Streptophyta; class Pinopsida; order Cupressales; family Cupressaceae; genus Sequoia; species Sequoia sempervirens. The sequence goes on from VDFB02000007.1 coordinate 233,465,921, forward strand.
AAACACTTGCATTCATAACCAAATATGATTTCAACATAAAAGAATAGAGAAGTAAAATCAATATGCCTGGAATTATACCTTCCAATGAAGATACTATCTCCAAATCTTAACTCTCACAATCACGCTCACTGCTCCTTCTATGATCAACCTATCTCCAATTCCTAGCCTTTCTCAAACTCTCAACAAACTACAAACTCACAAAGCAATCTCTCTTTTCTTACTAATGCACTCTACAACTATTTTGCACAAAAGACTACACCAATGAACTTCAAAATAATGATAATGAATGAATGACAAAAATGCTAACAAGTTGCCTCTACTTATACTAAAATCTGAGAAACTTAATGCTATAAACTGGCTCAACAATCTGCCACCTTTTCTTTTCCAACTACCATCACTCTACAACAAAAACTAACTTAACCTCTAAATGAGTCGACTAAGCTGCTCAAACAATTAAGATGCTATCACATAAAAGTCCTTGCATTTCTAGACTCTCTAATATGGCTGAGTCACCTTCTTTTAACTACCAACAACTGATATTTTACTGATTCAAAGCACAAAAATGCTTACCTATAGGTTTCATAATGTAGAATAAATTGAATTCGTTCAAGCTTGAGCCAACTCATGGCCATATGAGTAAGTCTAATTCTTATCAAAACTATGTGTGGCTTTTAGCATAGCAAACAAACTTCTATTCAATACAAACTTCATATTATGGCACCACCATTTACATAATACGTGCCCTTTTGTTATGCGTTGGTTATAATGTATGCAACATCATTTAAAATGCATTGACTCACCTTGCATAACACAGATTAAGTGCTTTATAATCTATGTTGAATACCTTTCACTTTATAAACAATAAATCATATACTATGTGCTAAACTTATGTGCTTTAATTTGTATTTAATCATTCTCATATATGCATAGCATATGATTTACATGCATATTAAAATCATTGATCAGATATTTAAATATATATAAATTATATATAAATAAATATATATGTATGTATGTATGTATTTACGTATACATTAACATACTCATATACAGATATATTAGTATATATATATATATATGCCCAGTCAAAATTCTCATGCATATGATATATCTATACATGAGTATGTGTAAGTACTTCTACCTACATATATGCATGTATGTATATACTCACATGTATGAGTTATCGCAATCACATATATATATATATATATACATATATACATTTTATGCATATACTCATTGATTAATGCATAAATATAAGATACACGAAGAAGAAATTATACTTAATATAGAGATTAGTCACATAATATAAACTAAGAAATAATCACAAAATCAAAGACCAAAACCAAAACAAATCACCCCCAAACTATGACCGAGTGTTTGCTTACCAATTCCTAAACTAACTTGACTCAACTTGACCAAACTAGGATGTGAGTTTGTGATAGCTCAAATAGGCATATTAAGGGTTACCAAACCAAGCTCTTCTCCTAAGTGATACTCCCCCTCTCTTTCAGAGGCTCGATTCTCTTCCTACATCCAACTTAGTACATCACAACAATAGTTAGCCGATAACATTAAACTCATATGCATAAAATATTTTCATCTTCAAATGATTTAAAGTATCATAGTGCATAGCATATTCATTCATCACATTTTCCATCAAAATATACAAAACATAATCATATATTAAAGCATTTTAACTCATCAAGTAATAGTGAATAAGTAATAACACAATGGGGTGTAACAAGGTTAGAACATAAAAATCCATTACATCGCAAGGTTAGAACACATACATGGATAACACATACATAAGGGCACGTGATAAACAAACTAATGAGATTTGAGTTAGCAAATTGAAAGAGACCTTGATGCAGGAGGTTGTCTCAATACTATGTGTCATTCCCAAAATAACAAGAAGTAACACATAAAAGAATTCTTAAGTGGAGAGAATAATGTAAGGATCAATTGATTCAAGAGAAGAATACATCCAAAAGATAGGGAAGCAACCAATGTTGAAGAGAGAAAGAAGTATATACTCAGGATGAAGAAGATGTAGGTCTTCAATTCAGCATATACAATTGTATAGCTGAGCTAGGACATGAAGAGGACACAGGTATTCTATCCTGCAAAGCTGACTACAAATTCACCATGAACATGTTCGTTGTAGACAAAAACGTTGGGCGAAAAAAGTAAAAAATAATAGACACCAAAAAATTTCACAAACACAATAAGACACAATCTGATGAGATATAAGACTATGTTGATAGGTATGGCTAGCATGGATAGAGTCCATATGGCAAGCATGTAGGCATGTGGCTGTTGCAAACTATGTTGTAGAATAGTCACGAAAAAGATAGGTCTAGTCAGGTTTCCCCCAAACTAGATACCAAGATATAAGTCATCTAGACATCAAGACACAAGATGTCAAATATCAGACATAAGACACCAATCATAAGTCACCAAGGAATCCTTTTGAAAGAAATTTTCATAAAGGGTTTCTTTCATTAGGGGATCCTTCTTGTAAGACATCAAGGAATCCTTTTGATAGAATACTCCTTTTTGAAAATGAAGCAGATATGATAGCCCCCCCTTAGAATGATGTGTGATATACAAAGGAGTATATATCATTCTAAGGAGAAGAAAAGATAAAGAGAAGAGAGGGGGCCCTCAATAAGGACACACACCTCTAGAAAAATTTACCTCTGGCCTCCAGCGTATAGGGGAGGATAACCATGCTAGAGACTATTGTTTGGCTACCACAGAGAAAGTATGGTTGCACACAATAGTGTACGACCATGAATGACAGTGAGAAATAAAAGCTATGAATGTCACATAGTGGGTAAATGAAGTAGATATGATAGCCTCCCCTTAGAATGATGTGTGATATGCAAAGGAGTATATATCATTCTAAGGGGAAGAAAAGATAAATAGAAGAGAGGGGGGCCTCAATAAGGACACACACCTCTAGAACAATTCACCTTTGGCCCCCAGCGTATAGGGGAGGATAACCATGCTAGAGACTATTGTTTGGCTATCACAGAGAAATTATGGTTGCACACAATAGTGTATGACCATGAATGATAGTGAGAAATAAAAGCTATGAATGTCACATAGCGAGTAGCGACACAATAGAAGAGAGTTGTAAGAACCACATGAGAAGATGCTTAGAATGGATAGGATAGAGGTAGACCTCAATATCACTTGTTATGTGAAGAAAAGGTAGGTGCATCAAAAGACAAAAGAGTGATGGCACCAAAAGTAAGAAGTTATATTTTATCCTTTAAGGCCTTACATTCACAGGTGGAATGGCCAAGCACTTGATGATATGCACACAAAAAAAAAAAAATCTTTATCATGCTTGTGAAATTTATTATGTTTAGGAAGAGGAAGAGTAATTAAGTGGGCTTTGAGAAGCCTCAAAAAAATATTTTGTTGCTCAAATAAAGAATGAGTAGGAAGCAACCCTTTCTCTTGTGGATAAAAGTTTGATTTCTCATAAGAAGAAGACACAAGGATAGCAGACAATGAGGAGGGGATGGAGACAACCATGAAGGCTTGTAACCTAAACCCCTTGCAAAAGAGCGGGGTGTTAGTTCCAAAGGGACCTTAACTCCTTGTTCCATGCACCCAAGACCATTTCCTTTGTACCCATGCTTAGAAAGAATATTAAATCCAAATTCATAACCTAATTGCAACTCCTTAGAAGGGGGAGGATCAACATTAAGGATATTACAATTATCATTCACATCGTCCTGTGATACAGAAGAATAATCATCTTCAATAGCGGGTGTTAATGATATTATCAAGATGTCTAAGTCGATCGAGTTGACTTTATATTCCCCAATGAAGGATGTTGTAAAGCATAAAGAACCTAAATCATCACTGAGACATGCATTTTCTTGAGAAGAAGTAGAATGATCTTCTTCACAAACATCTATCTCAAGAGTATCCTTTGTAATAGGTACTATTGGAGTAGACGTCAACACATTGGAAGACATTGAAGGGACAATATTTTTAAGAGTAGGTGCAACCGAAGCATAACCAACAACTCTATCATCTCACACAAGTGTACAACATTAAGGTCAGCCTTGATAGTGACTACTTGATTATTATGAATGATCTATGCAAGGTATATGGGATTGCATATTATATGGTAATTTTCCCATAGCATATACCAAGATGGGTATGGTAATAGGTCCCAACCTTAAAGACAATATTATCGTGCCTAAAGCTTGTTGACCAACATTATCGAACCCACAAATAACAAGAGAAGAAGATGCAAGAGAAGATGAATCAATTTTAATTTTAGGCAATAGATCAATTCTACATATGTGAGCACCGAATCATTGTCAACGAGAGTACATCTAATACTGATGTTATTAATGTTAACTATTATCATTAAAGGATCTACTTGCTTTTGTACTTTCAGATGTGGAAGCTCTTGCATATAGAACGCCATATTCAAAAAATTAGCATGAATATGATCTATCAATGCATTAACATCCATCGGCCTAGTGGAAGAAGGAAAGAAAATATTTTGTAAATCTTCCTAAAGCATACCCTAGTAAATCGAAGCATTCTAAAGCAAATCCAAAAGTGATATCTTGGTGGGAGTAACAGGAAGTTGCTCGACAATATCATACTCACTCGATTGATTAGTTGCAGGTCTAGGTGCTTGAGGAAGGCGATAAAGAAGTAGGTTGATCAACATTTAGCTTATTCTTTCTAGTATTATGAGTGTGAGATACTATATTATAAGAAGGAGATTTAAATGGAACACCACAAATAGAACAAATCATTTTAGGATAAGGACTAGTTGGATTCACATAAATGATCAGTCTCTTAGGTCATTGAGGGGCGGTAGAGACTACAACAATTTTTACAGATTCATCATGACTTAAAGAGAAATTATTCAAAGAAATATTCTCAACATTGATCTATGGGGGATCGGATGTGAGACAAGACTCCCCATTCACTAATACATCATCTCTAGAAGAGAGTGCATTAGAATGAAGAGAAGGTTCATCATTCACTAATGCAACTTCTTTAGAAGAGAGTGCATTGGAATGAAGAGAAGATAGAGTAACATTAAGAAATGTATCAATGATCTCGTCTTCTTGCAATAAAATACCTAAAACAAGAGGAGTTTTATGAGAAGGATCAAAGATACCAAGCGACATGGGAAAAGCCAAACTTCACCATCACATGCATGGAATGGAACATCATTAACACTTTGAACAAAACTAGAAATAAAATTAATAAAAGAAGATAGAAAATGCATTTTGAAAGTAATAAGCTATATATAATAAATAATGAATAAACAAGTCGACCGAAGGCTAATGTATTATTTCTACTTTGATTTGTCCCTTTTTTATATGTCCAAGGAGTGTTCACATTGGATTCACCAAAATGTAGAGGAGGAAATTCGCTACCCTCAAGTCTCAAGATAAGAAAGAGTCTTCAAGGAGCAAATGGTCATCAACTACCTCAAGGAATAAAGCTCGAGTGACAGGACAAAAGGGTGAGAGTTCCAAAATCAGAAAGAGTAGATCACAGAGGTTTTTTGGACAAACTGTTGAGTCCCCGACCAAGGATGAAAGCGTGACACACAGACGACAGTTCCAAGAGGCGCACTAGAGTCTCGTATGGATCAGAAGCTAAGAATGTCACAAAAAACAACAAGGTGACTACTAACAATGTGATTGCTAGGGACTCTTGAAATGCAAGAAAATAATAGAGAATAACATAACTGAAATAAAGTAAAGTAAACTAAGTAAAATATAGATTAAATGAAATATAGATGATGAAATGAAGAAAAAGAGAGAAAGCACTCACAACCAACCAAACAACAAGGCCTCCAGCAAATAAATATCTTCAATACCTACACACATAAGACCGAGGAAAATTGTTGGGGTTGTTTAGGGGCTTGCTTCAGTCAAACCCCCATTTTGGTGTTTCCACTTCCACGGACAACCAAATGGATAGATAGATAAAATATAAATAGAAAAGAAGATAGAAATGTGCATAGAAAAGGGATGTGAGAAATCCAAAAATGCTCAAAGACATAAGACAAGTAAGATATCACCCGCAAGGCTTGAGGAAGCCAAAGAGAGAAAGAGAGAAAGGTTGTAGAGCCAAGAGAGTTGCAAAGAGTGTTGTAAGAGCTTAATATTGTTGTAGCAAGAAGGAGAGCTATGCGAGCTTGGGAGAAAGAGAAGGAAAAGAGAGAATGAGAGAGAAAGAGTGAATCTCCAAGAAAGAAAGACCAAGAAACCCAAATGAAATAAAAATATGGATTTTAAAGAGAGAATAGGAGGGAAAAGAAGGTTCTCAAACTGTACAAGGTGTCCTGAGTCGTTTTCACTGACCAAGGTAGGTGACAAGTGGAAAAAGGCTCAAAAAAATCACTTGAATGTTGAAATGTCATAGGACACTAGTGCGGTGCGCGGACGATTGTGCGACACGCTAGTGTCTAGACAAATCACACTCAAGAACGGTGGAACAAGTAATACACAAGGATTGACGCAAAGTTGGAGCGCAAAGGTAGATGTTGAAAAGGGGTCTTGAGCATCCTAAGAGGGAAAAAGGCTAATGCAAGGGCTAAAATGAGCCTACACAAATACTAAGAGAGTGGACACTAAAGTGGATGCAAAAAATATAGGTGAAATTGCAAGGGGTGCAATTTTACGACACAACAATCTCAAAATGTGTGACAAATAATACTCATTGCACATTTTTCTTATTTTACAAGTTAAATAATTCAAGAATAATTTTCTAATTTTATACATCATTATCATTTAATTATCTTAAAATATTTAAGTTTACATGTTGATTGTTTGTTTACTTTGGAATGTATTTTCCTAGTATTTCACATGTACATCAAGGTGAGGGCAAAATGTTGTGGTGAAAATTGCATACCCATGCCATTTTTCCTTATATTTTGGGCCCATTTTGATTAGACTATCATAAATACAATAATCAACTTATAAGTGATATAATTATGTGTGAAATTGGCTCACATCTCATATCATGACCCCCTTTATCATTGATCCCTATATTTAATTTTTTTATCTGTAAATCTATCATTTATCACTCTATATTTTATTTATGGGTGCAAACTTGACCCTTGTCATTTTTGTAGTCCCAAAGATAAACCCCAAATTATAAAAATTCAAGTTTCATAAAATGGGTCCATATTTCCCTCACTTAGTAGTCATTGTGAGTTGACTTAACACATGTTATATTGATTTGTGTGCTTGGTTGTTGTATTTAAGGATAGTCGTTCATCTGAAATCATGCTAGAATGTAAAAAAGAACATTTAGATCTGCTTTGACTTTGCATGTTTACGACATCTTAGGTTGGTTGCATATTTTACTTTTATCCTCGGTTAGTTTACTCAAAACCATATAGTCAGCTAGGGATTTGATTGAGGAGAACATGGCCCTCACAATTAAATTTATATTCTTCAAAAGTGTTTGTAAACATTACTAGCCTTTACAAAACCTAGATACTAGAAATCAAGGTGACCATGTTCTGGTATATAGAAAATAACAAGATTAGATCTACAAATTATAGAATCACTTCCACACTCATGGGGATCACATTTCATAGGTTAGGGACAATGTCTAAAAATTCATTATATTAGCAAATGTACTCCTAACTCCTAGGTAGATAGATCTACAAGATTGGTTCCACACACATGGGGATAATATTTCATAGGTTAGGGACTAATATTCTAAAAATTCATAATAATAGTGAATGGACTCCTAACTCCTAGATAGAGGTTTCTACATTAAAACTAGAGCTAAATATTTATGCATTTAATCTCTCTAAATTAATCTATATAATTTATGTAAATGATATATTTTGCTACAAACTATTAGTTAATAGATATTCAAAAGGTGTTCACTAAAGTAGCTCAGATAACCAAACAATGTAAGGTGTAGATTTGTTCCAAATAGCTTAGAGTGTATGCACATTGCTTGTGTATTAGTTATTTAGAATGGCTTCACCAACCATTGTATCATACAATATATATTTAAAATGTCTTTATAGACCATTTCCCTTTAAAATCATGAATTAAGAGCAAAGGAATACTCCAACATCCTTGGAAATGAAATTAAATATTTTAATAACATCCTCAAGACCAACTAGTCTATGGGAATAAGAGCTACAACAAAAATGTCTCACACTGACACACCCACTAATCATATGGGTAGCCCAATTGCTTATAACATTTCTATCCTTTTTTTATGTTGGATCTTTTATTGTGGATCTTGGTCAAAAAGCTTGTTGTTTGTCTAGCATCACCTCCTCAAACCCTTGTGGTTAAACTATAAACTCTTAGGTTGTTTTTTGTACTTGATACAAGTATCACTATAGTTTACACACTCCATGATGTACCACCATTATGTGACATGTCTCCACCACCCCCTTATTACAAAACAAGTATGTTCTCATTTCTCACTCCTCCTCAAGCCTTGCCCATTTGTTAGTCTCACATCTAAGATGATGCAAGCTAGTCCTTAATAGAGTCGTCAACAATTTTGCCTTTCATTTGAATTTTGCTCCTACATAGGCCCTTTCGTGATGTTCCCAAGTGGGATTAAACTGTTGATATGGTACGCTTTAACTTTGTCCATATACTTGTCTTGAATTTTTCTCACATACTTTTTTTATTTCTTTATTACTGTTTGGAAAATCTTGCATGTTAATGTCCCATTCACTCATTCATTTGTTTTATTTCATCCACGCGTTCTTCCTTCCGCTTAATTTATCCTCTATCATCATTTTAGACCAACAATAAACTTCCAAATTTTATATTTTTAGATAACCTAATACTCAACCGTTACCATACTTCCAATAAAAAAATACATATTTTAAAAACTAATATTCTTATTTTACAATTACTTATACTTAAAAAAAATCCATATTACCTCCATTTTCAATCTAATGCATACCTGCCCCAAACTTCACACCCATAAAAGTCCACTAATGTGACAAGCAAACTGAATAGGGTTATAGTGTGAATAGGGTTCTCTCGGAGAAGAAAATGTGGAGGGGGGAAAATAATGCCCTTTGAGGTGGATAAAAATTGACGGTGGCAGGTGGAAAAGGGGAAAAGTAAAGGAGGCGATGTAAGAATGATTATAATATGAATAGAGTTGGCACGTGGAAAGAAGATAAAAACGATGTTAAGAAAAAATAGAATCTACGTTGTCTTGCCGTAATTGGGTGGAGTTAGTAACAGAGGAATATTGAAGCCTTGACGACACGTTTGGCGTGAGACTGCTAACTGCTTCCTCTGGTCTCAAAAGATTCAAGACCAACGAGAGGCAGAGTCATAATTTCACAGAAATATGGGGACTGCAGATGAGGCCATCACTTTACTCGGCATTAAGCTTTCCACAAGGCCCAGATGGCAACAGCTTCTTATTTGCACTGCTGGTTTTTTCTTTGGATATTTGGTCAATGGCGTCTGCGAGGTAACTTATGCTTTCTTTGCATTGGAGAATGATTGCCTTTCTATGAATCTCAGAGTAATTTTTGAGAGATTTACTGCTGTTGTTTTTCAAGAGTGCATACATTTATTTGCATGCGATTTTATCAATGATCTCAACGGACTTTTTGAAAATTTGATCATATTAGAGCTTCGTGTAAATTTGAACAAATTTGCATCTCAGAAAAAAATTACATGAATTTTTTATTTAAAAAAAAAAAAAAATTGATCATATTTTGGAAAGCTTGCTGTAAATTTGAACAAATTTGCATCTCAGAAGAAAACTACATGAGTTTTTTTTGAAAATTTGATCATATTTTGGAAAGCTTGCTGTAAATTTGAAAAAAAATGCATCTCAGAAGATTTTTTTTATTTTTATTTTTTAAATTTGATCATATTTTGGAAAGCTTGCTGTAAATTTGAACAAATTTGCATCTCAGAAGAAAACTGCATGATTTTATTTTTGAAAATTTGATCATATTTTGGAAAGCTTGCTGTAAATTTGAACAAATTTGCATCTCAGAAGAAAATTAAATTGATTTTTTTTTTTTTTTAAATTATCATATTTTGGAAAGCTTGCAGTAAATTTGAACATATTTGATGTCAGAGGAAATTTATATGTGTTTTTTCGACTTTAAGGGAACATGAGGTCTCGAGGAATTTGACTATGTTTTACTTCAGAAAATCTATTCAGGGAAGAAAACTTTGGGAAAGTGCTCAATATTTAACGCCGTTTGAAATTTGCAATGTCTGCAGGAATACGTGTATAGCAGGCTGCAGTTCAGGTGTTTGTCATTCTGGACCGAGCAGTTCAATAGCGAGTTCAATTTTTGCGTTTCTAGATTGATCTCCTTGTTCTTTGTTTTATGTATCTATTTATGTATTTTCCTCGGCTTTTCGTTCTGCGGTGTATATTTTATGAGACAATCTTTGCAGATAGTAATGGGATGGTGTGCTTTCCTGTTGCAGCTATGGATGGTACTTCACGTTTGTGCAAAGTTTCGTCTACTTAGGTCTCATATATTTGCAGGGATTCACAGTAAAGCACATTGTAAATCCATGGAAAACATACTTGAAGCTTTCAGGCGTTCTTATGGGATCCCATGGACTAACCAAGGGATCGCTCGCTTTTCTCAACTATCCTGCTCAACTCATGTTTAAATCAACCAAGGTACTTTTGCATTTACAGTCTTCTTCTTTCTAACAGACAACAGTCATTACAGGGCTGTCTGGATTTTATATTTACAGTCACATGTATGATGGTAAATGTTTTCGGTAAAAAATATTTAGGGCATTGTAGATATTTAAGCACTGTTTCCTTATCAACTCATGTTTAAATCAACCAAGGTACTCTTGCATTTACAGTCTTCTTCTTTCTAACAGACGACAGTCACTACAGGGCAGTCTGGATTTTTATATTTACAGTCACATAACAGTCACATATGATAGTAAATGTTTTTGGTAAAAAATATATATGTCATTGTAGAAATTTAAGCACGGTTTCCTTACCCTGATTTTTTGGACTGCTGGAATATCTGTGCTTTTTTAATTATTTAATTAAATTCCTCATCGCTTTCTCTAGCTGTCCACTTTGTAGCGTAATTGTCTGGCACTACTTTTATTGTTGTTAGTGGCAACTTATTACAATTAATTGTTGGGGCCCGAGATGGGCGGTTTCTTTGGTTTTGTTTGAATAATGATTCTCTAAACTCTGAAAAAATGTGAGCAGGTTATTCCGGTGATGGTGATGGGAGCTTTTATACCTGGCTTAAGGAGGAAATATCCTGTACGTGAATATGTTTCTGCTGTGTTCCTTGTGGTGGGCTTAATCATATTCACCCTTGCAGATGCTCATACTTCGCCAAATTTCAGCATTGCGGGAGTGATAATGGTCTGTGGAGCTCTCATAATGGATTCCTTTCTAGGCAATCTACAGGAGGCAATATTTACTATCAATCCATCCACTTCACAGGTGCGCCGCTCTTCAAATCTTGCACACATTCAATGAGTGGCGGCAGTCTTGTTATCGTACTGGTTTCGCATTGTGTTGCAATTAAACAGGAAATGGATTTTAGGGAGAAACAGCTGTATATGATTTTATTGATTCATTCACCTTGCTGGTTTGAAATGAATAGATGGAAATGCTCTTCTGTTCAACCCTGATTGGGCTGCCTATGCTGGTCATCCCTATGCTTGTAACGGGTGAGCTGATCAAAGCTTGGAGCTCCTGCTCACAGGTAAATACCAAATTCTGAATTTCCCTGTAACATTGGGTAAAAGGAAGGAAATTGGGAGCAGAGACGTGCTAAAAAGTTTTGATTTAAGTTTTTAACAAAAATGTAGCACATGTACGTGTATGGGGTGCTGGTATTTGAAGCCATGGCGACCTTCGTTGGCCAGTTGTCCGTTCTCTCTTTGATCGCCATCTTCGGTGCCGCCACGACTGCCATGGTAATTACTAATCACTAATCGCTTGTGCTATTGGGGGAGTTTTACTCCCATTACCGTTAATGTGCGCATATTTCGCGGACCCCCTAAAAAGCGTGCGTGTGTAATGGAATGGGTGCAGGTGACAACTGCGAGGAAGGCAGTTACACTTTTGTTGTCGTACATTATCTTCACCAAGCCTCTAACGGAACAGCACGGCACCGGCTTGCTTCTCATTTCCATGGCCTTTCTTCTGAAAATGATGCCCATGTACATGCCTCACAAGCCATCCCAATCAAATGATGATGACGAGGAACAAGGCAAGGCTTTAGTTTCATAATTTCCTGATTTCACACTGGGCGTAGTATTATCCCTCATTGAGATGAAAACCCTAATTTCAGCGGCATTGAATGGACTAGAATCATGCCGGAAGAGTTTTACCAACGTTGAGAGGAGTTGGAAAATCACTCTCCCTCTGCTCACAGTGTCGCCAAACAAGGCTAAAATAAAGCTAAAATCACGGCCTTCGGATTCCACAGTAGTTACACCATTTTTTAAAATATAGCTAGAACTTTTAGAAAGAAAACAATAGTTTGGTTTTAAAATAGGATCTTCTAGACATTTGTAAAAGCGATGGTGGATGAATGCATGTAATATCTAATTTTTAGCAAGGCGTGGAAGATTCAAGGAAATGGGCTTTCAGTCATTTGTCCCCTGCTGGAAAGAAAAGGATCTCTAACCGCTCCGCGTGTACAACTGAAAAGTTGCCCAAAGCATGCTTAATCCTGCTGGCGTTGAATTAAAAATTGAATTAAAAATAGACAAGTAGATGGTGATATCCAGTCTTTATCCTTGTTTTGAATGGATTCTTTTGTTAAACGTCCACGCTATGCTTACACTTTTCCCTCGTCTTTTTGCAAAGAATCCTTACGCTTCTTCTTCAACTCTTACAAGCAAGGCGTGAGGGGAAAAGCATTTTGGCATTTTTAGTAGGGTGAAACAATTCGAGTGAGAATATGGAACATTAATGTGATAAACTTCCAATTTCAAAGAAAAGAAAAGAAAAGAATAGAATAGAATAGAATAGAAGACTATTAAGGCTTATGGTCCAGCAGATTCATCCCTTGATTTTAGAAGATTTTTAATAGTCAAACATCAAAGATGTTTTGACATATGGGACATCAGATTCAGCTGTTTTTTGTTTTGTGAAGTGTTGATTTTTATTTGCTAAATAAATAGTGAAAAAATGTTAAATTATTTATGTACTTAATCTGGATATGTTTGTACATCTTGCAATCTAAAATAGTCATTTGCTTTGTGAAGTGTTGATTTTCCTCTATTCAATTTGATAATGAACTCTTCTATTCTTTTCACTTCTCTTTGTTAATAAATTGTGAAAAGATGTTATTAAACTAGCATACATATATTAAATATTAATATATATAAAATATGTTGAGCTATCAAAAATATTATTTATTTATTTGTTTGTTTTTTTAATTTATGCAAATATTTGAATTATTTTTATTATTTATTTATTTATTTGTTCTTTTTGTTTCATCAAATCTCTTTTGATTTGATTTTTTTGTTTCATCAAATCTCTTTGATTTGATAAGATATTTGATTTTTTTGTTTCATCAAATCTATTTGATTTTATAAGATATTTGATTTTTTTGCTTCATCAAATCTCTTTGATTTGAATTTTTTGTTTCATCAAATCTCTTTTATTTGATTTTTTTGCTTCATTAAATTTCTTCCACTATTGTAGTTGCACATGACTTCCACTTGCCTGTCATTTTAAATGTAGTTTTAAAAAATTTACATAGATTTTTGGATGCCACTGTAGAACGCCTCTTAACGTAATTACTTATACACTTGATCAAGATGTCTAAGATGTCTTTGTACACCTTGCAATCTAAAATAAATGACCCTTAATTGCAGGGTACAATGGGTTATGCCAATAACAAAAATTAAGAAGCTAGGTTAGTCACAACAAAGAACTATCACCTAATATAATGTATTAGGTAAAACATACTTGTAACAAATCATTCTCCATTGCCACTAAACCTAACTCCTATTTGTTCCTCTTCCCACCTACCTTGTTTCCTTGACCACATAACACATTTACTTTTGATTTTCTTAATGTTCTTTTCCACACTTGTTTCAATCCATTTATTATTAAAATCTCTCAATATGTATTATCTTTCTTTTCTTTCTTTTTGAAAACTTCTAACATAGCTCTTTGTTTGCTATTTCTTTTTCTCTTTTAAATTCTAAATTTAAGAAAAATTGTTGTGGCATTTAAATAGTGATAAAAAAATACAAAATTTCATAAAAAATTATAGATGATTTTAGTTTTTGTTGAATGAATTGTAGCTTTGAACAATCTTTGGAACCATTAACAAAATATTTTAGTTGTCGAAGCATGAGATATTCTTGCATCCATTGATGCTAACTTCTTTTATAAAAAATCAAGTTTTCATTTTTGTAATAAAACAAACACATATATTATTCTTTAACACTCCTAATTGATTCAAGGTAGAATCTCTTAATCATTTGCACTCTCCAAAGTGCTCTCCTCCAAGAAAATATCTTGGCATCCCTCTATTCTATGGCTTGAACAAATCTATTTTTGGGGACATTTGTCTTCTATTCAATTAAATTTTTCTCTTTTGAAGTGTTGTCCTTTCTCTCTCGAAGAGTGACGACTTTGATAGGTAGGATCCTTCCGATTAAATTGTTCCTTTCTAATAAAATTGGTTTGCTTTAGCAAGTAGATGATTTTAGCTTTTGTTGGATGAATTGCAACTTTAAACAATCTTTGGAACCATTAATAAAATATTTCAATTGTATAGGCATGAGATATTTTTGCATCCATTGATGCTAAATTTTTTATAAAAGTTCAAGCTTCCATGATTTTGATAAAACAAACACATATTATTCTTTAACACCCCTAATTGATTCAAGGCAGAATCTCCATTCATTTTCCCTTTAAAAATGGCTCTCCTTTGAGAAAATATCTTGGAATCCCTCTATTTTATAGCTCGAACAAATTTATTTTTTGGGTACATATTTCTTCTATTTAGTCAAAGATTTCTCCCTTGAAGAGAAGTCCTTTCTGCCTGATCGCTTTGGCAAGTATGATCCTTCTAATTAAATTGGCCCATCATGATCAATCCTTTGTTTGCAAAGTTGTTTGGTAGCATGGTTGAACACAATCAAAAAATGGGAAAAAGAAAACAATAAAAGAGAAAAAGGGCTAGCGGGTTTCAAACCAAAACACTCAACAATCAATCACATGGCACCACTTTGAGACAAATCATTGAAAAAGTTTGGAGTGAGAAAGAGGAATCCTTTTTTTGCTCTGTCAATTTCAAGAAGGCTTTTGACATGGTTCCTAGGCACAAGTTATGGTGTAGAATGAAGGATCTTGGTATTCTGAATAAATTTAGAGCGGTTTTCCATAGGCTTTATGAAGAGGTTCCAGTAAAAATGAGAACTCATGCAAGTATTTCAAAAAGCTTTAGGAGTGACATGGGTTTAAACAAGGTTTCCCTTTATCTCCTACTCTATTTGGCCTTTATATCAAAAAACTTGAGTGGTTGAATTTGAGAAGTGGGGAAGGGGGTCCCTTGGGAAAGTATGTTGTTAGGTTTCTATTATACGCTAACAATCTTATTTTGATGGCTAAATTTTCCCAAGGGTTGCAAGCACATTTGGTTTCACTTGAACATTTTTGCAAAGATGTGGGTATACAAGATAATATTAGTAAGACCAAGATCATGATCTCCAATAAAAGGAAAAAGAATCAGTTTGATTTCTATTTTGAAGGTAGTATATCTTAGAGGAAGTAACAGAGTATAAATACCTTAGCATTTAAAACTTCAACAACAAGCTCAGTTGGGAAACTTACAAAAAGAAAAGAACTTTGGGAGGTTGGAGAGCATTTTTTTCTCTTCAAAATAGATACAGAGAGGTAGAGTTATGGGATTGGAAAACTATTCAAATTTTGTTTGGGCTATTAATAATTTCAATGGTGCTTTATGGATGTGAAATTTGGGCTAACAATAATTTTGACATCAAATGGACACATATAGAGAGAAATAAAAAATGCTTGATCACAAGAAAATTCAAATTAAAAGTGTTGATTCCCTATGAGATTAGTCTAACTAAAATAGGTGTAATTTTTATTGAGGACATCATTATGGTAAATCTTTTGAGATATCTAAAAATAGTTGAGAAGATGCGAACACATCATTGGCCCAATGTTGTATTTAAAGATGCCTTGGTGAAATAAAGAAGACATGGATGAAAAAAAATTGTAAGTGAATGAAAAAGTCACACGTTCACTTGAATGTGTGTCCTAATATAATAATAAAGAAATAAAGACTTATGTGGTTGAAAATTTTTGCAATGTTATGTGGACAAAGGTGATTGGGAGAAAGAAGAAGTATTACTTTGAAGAAAATAATCTCAACATGGACCATCAACAAAAGGAATATATAGAGGCCAATATCCCTTGGAGGTCAATGATTCTCATTTCCCAATCAAGGACTAACTCACATCATCTTCGATGTGAAATAGGAAGATGAAAAGGCCAAAGGAAGTTTTGGAAGAGAGGGTTTGTATCTTGTGTACAACAAGAACTATGGAAATTGAAAAAAAAAAAAAGATTGCAAAAAATACAATGAAATTAAATAAAAGTACATAAAATATTTAAAAACAACTTATTTTCAAGATTTATTCAGCATAGAATGGGTGGATAGAATGGGAGAGCTCATTATCAAAATAAACTGTAGATAAACACTTCATAATGATGACAAGGTCTATTATACCATATGCTTTCTTTGGCCTCGTGGATGTTAATTTTTTTATTATATTCTATTTAAATATTATCTTTGTTGTCTATTTCAGAAAAATTTGATATCACTAGGACAAGGTGTGTAAGCCTAAATTGTTTGTAGGTACAAGTATTCATAATATCTATTTTCAAAATATTGTACTTGGTGCTAAGCTAGCTTGAGGTATGTTCTCCTTTCCAAATGTAAAATAATGTAAAATCATGTAAAACAAATATCTTGATTATGAGGATTATAATAAATATTGAAGCTTCACTTTTTCTAATCTACCCACTAGCTCATAAATGTGGAATTTTATCATCTATTGTAAGGATATTTTAATCTCACGTCCTTTTTGGGTGGTTCATAATGGTGATAAATTTCTCTTCTATTTTGATTCATTGAATGAGTATGAAGTGCTTCATGATTCAGCAAATATCTCTAAGGCTAAATCTTTTCTTTCTAATTCTTGGGGAGTTCAAGATTAAAAGGACTATTTTGAAAGATATAGAAATTCTACTTCTAACCATATCAGCAACAATAAGAAATAGAAAATGCACACATGCACAAGGAGAACACCATATTTATGTGGAAAACCCAATGAGGGAAAAACCACTGTGAGAGTTAGCTCACAATATAAGGCTCGCTTCCTTAGAGCAAGATACAGAGGACTTGTTGAACTGAAGACAACATGACTTGAGGAGCGAGATATTATAGGTACTTGATGAGATTCACTATCTCAAAGCATGATACAATATGATTTAGAGAGAATTACAATGATTTCCAACACAACACTCTGTTTGACTGAGGTGTTATAGCACAATTGATCTTTCCTTTCACACACTTTAGCATTATCAATATTGGATATTCATTACAATTCGCACACCCTTCTTCACACTTGTACACTTCTCCATCTTGTTGCGTTTGAAATGATCTTGCATTTATATCCATCACAACACTTCAATTAGGTTGGCTAAGAAAAGGATAAACAATGAAATCAACTGGTCAGCCACCAAAACATAATACAATCCTATCTAGAAGATAGAGAGGACCAGGAACACTCTTAGCACTTATTTCAATGTGATCTAAAACTATTTTCACATAGGCGCACATCAGCCTAAGTCGGCATCAAGGAAACAGTTGGATGAAACATTGAAGTGCATAATCGGCCAACCCATAAACATACTTCTTATTGAATTATGATGATGTGGTCCTAAGCAGGATACATCAAGACCAAAATCTATCACAACACCTCTTCCATTGCTAGCACAACCCCCAAGCACATGATGCAAGCAAAAGAACAAGCCCTATCAGCTAGATATCCACAAACAACCCAGAAAGCCAACTCAAGAAATAATGTGGCACCAAAGCGATCAATTAGCAATGTGTGGATCACATGGGGATGTTCCTTGAACATACAACAACACTTCCATACACTTATTCTATATTTTCATGCTACCAACAACCACCATAGATCAAACAGGAACAAAAACTTGTATTCCAGAAACACATAATGCTTAATCATGAAATATAACATAATTAAAACATATCAGCTTACAAACCACTTCAGCACATGATATTAGAACTGAGACACTGCATAGAAATTGAGAGCACATTCACCAAGATGCAAGAGCAGAGACATCAATGCGAAGAAATTCAGAGCATTTCTTGGACCAGTCTGGACAACCAACAACACTGCCAACCTTCAGTAATTCACAAAGATCTCCTCATCAACATAGGTGACTTGAAAATATAGGAGTGCAACATCCATAGAACACTAATATTGAATACAAAACCATAAGAAAAAAGCATCAACAATGGAGGAATGTGGAGCATTCTCCTGGACAAACTTCACTACATCTTCCTGAACTAGAAACACTTAAACAACTTGTGGAGGCTAGAACTTCCTTTCAGCAACACATACTTCATTAGGAACATCAAGAGATGACATAAGATATATTGTAGACCTTCAATAACATCTCTCAACTATCATTCATGCTCCTAATCCTCATCATAATGCTTCTCAACCTAATTTGAATATATCATTATAAAATCAATTATATTGATAGTATTAATGTATTATATGAACTTCAACAACTCTTCTTTCATCCAATCATCAACTTCAAAAATTCTTCTTTGATAAGGTATGAACTTCATCACCAATGTTAACCTAAACTAAATATAACAATGAATAACACCTTACTTCTCAAGTGTTGACATCAATGACAACCAACAATCAATGTTGACATCAATAACAACAATTGCCAACAATCTCCTTAGTTTTGACATCAATGATAACAACTACCAACAATCTCCCCTTTTAAATTGATGGCAACACTCACTACTCACTCTCCCCCTTTGACATCAAGGACAAAGGGCCAGACACTCCTGCACAAATTAGTGAGACATTCTTTTAGGGATAAAGGGAAAAATATATTCTATTAAAACAACAACAAATACTCCCCCTTTGACCAACAACACAACTTCTTCAATTAGTAGCAACTGCATAATAATCCATCTCCCCCTTTCTACCATCTCCCCTTGAGAGGTATCACTCATCAATCTAGGAGTAAAGGATATGACATGAATTTCTCCCTTTGGAAAGATGCACTATTTATGCATCTAGGTAGAACGAGGGGAAATAACCCCTAACTTCTATCACAAACACTCAAAATTATCCTTTGAAAGTGCCTTAGTGAAAATATCTACAATCCATTCCTTGGTAGGCATACACTCCATTCTGAATTCATGTTCTACAACCTTCTCTCTTAGAAAGTGGTACTGAATTGAGATGTGTTTAGTTCTTGAGTGCATTACCAGATTCTTGGAAATGTTAATTGCACTTGTATTGTCACATAGTATAGGAATAGGTTCATCATAAACCACCTTCACATCCTTTAAATTCTACTTCATCCAAAGCACCTAAGTACAACAAGATGTTACAGCAATATATTCTACTTTTGTTTTGGACAAAGACATTGATTCCTACTTTTTACTGAGCCATGAGACCAATCTATCTCCCAAAAAGAATTCACTTCCACTTGTACTCCTTCATTCATCAACACAACCTACCCAATCACCGTCAGTATAGGCACTCAAAGATAAATTTTGATCCTTTTTGTACCATAGGCCATCATTCAAAGCTCCCTTCAAGTATCTGAAGATTCTTTTCACAGCTTTCTCATGAGATTTCTTAGGATTGGCTTGAAATCTAGTAGCCAAACATACCACATGAATGATATGCGGTCTGGAAGTAGTTCAATACAAAAAACATATGTTCTATAAAACATATAGATACTGTAGCACACTATTATTTGAAAAATAGAACTTTATGTCTCACCAAATCTTCTCATATAATAAGATAGTATGCATAGGGCATGTCCATAGATTTGTATGGAAAAAACTTTTCTTTTGAAAGAATTCTAGAACATTCCAATGAGCCTTCAACATTTCTTCACTATCCCAATTCAGAACTCTATCACTAATATCTTTTACTTTAGCAAGTATAAATACTTGAAAGCTTGGATATAATACCTTCACACCTTGATTAACTTAACTTCTGGACCACAATATAGAACCCTTTTCTACGGAGAGGAGCAAACCAAAATACCTTGACCTCACCAAAATGAATGCATCGTGAATGCCTTATTCTTCTGAGACTTTATCTTTATGTGTTGTACACCAAATTGGAATGGCATCAATCAGAACAAGTGTACCAACCTTTACACACCATCTACCTTCACCCACCATCTACCTTCACACACCATCTACCTTCACCCACAACTTCAATGAAGGCCCATTTATGCACAATAGATCTGCACACTAACTAATCAAATTCAAACCTTCTTTCATGTTAAAATCTTCAACACCTTTTTCTTTTCAAGGGACAAAAATATTCTACAAGTGCAATCCCCCCTTGAGATAATGCTCTATCTCAATTTGTATTAGAATCTTGTGCAAAGTGCACAAGTGTAGTATCATCCTTCTTTTCATGGTCTTCTTTCTAGACCTTTTCATTTCTCTTCTTTTGTTGATTATGGGATTCAACCTTTTTCTGAACTAGTGGCTTAGCAAAGCCACTTATGTAGTAGTTTGCCTTATGTCCCATATTATTGCATTTGTAGCACACAATGTTGTGCTCTAGAACAAGGCTATTTCTATTCACCTTGGATCTACACTCATCATCCTTGTGGCCATAGTTGTTGCAAGCATAGCAATATCTATGAAATGATCTTCTACTCATGTTATCATCCCTTCTTCTAACTCTACAAACAATAGCTTTATGTCCAAAAATATTGCAGGAAAAATAGTAACCTTGAAAGGATTGATTGAACCTAGAAGGATCGTATTGTTTTGCAAATGGAGGACTTATAAATCCTTTATGCTTCTAGTCAAGATTGGATCCACTTTCTTTCTTGCCATTTTGAATAGTATTTGCATCTCTTGAGCCATTCTTTTTAGAGTCTTCAATGTAAGCTTTTTCCTCCTTTATTTTAGGCCTTTCAAATTTTTAGGTGTTATCCTTAAGATCAAGCTTCTCTCCTTTATGAATTTGTCCCTTTTCTCATTTTAGGGCATTCTTGAGAGTGACAATCTCCTCCTCAGGCTTTAAACATTCAATAATTTTGTCATTGAGCTTGATATTCAAGCAATCTTCAATCCTCTTGCCTTCTTCAACCCTTATTTTCAAATCAAAGATCATACATTCTACCTCTTTCAGTTTGATTTCACATTATTTTATTTCTTCAAATTGTATTTCCAATTTTTCATTTTCTTCGTTTGATTTTGCAAGCAATCTTTCATATTTATGATTTAGTCCCCTTGCTTCATGTAGGTCTTCTAGAGCAAACCGAAGTTTTCCTTTAAATTCTATTCTCCAATCATCATAATTGAAGTCCCAGCCTTCAGGTTCCATAGATTCCAGATCTAGATAAGAGGAAAACATATATTCATCACTCAAGGATTCAAACTCCTTGCATTTCTCAATATTATACTTTTTGTCTATATAGTCGTAATATTGCAACCCTCGCAATTTCACATACATATTTGCATCCGCTTTAGTGTCCACTACCTTAGCATCTTGAGTAGGGTCATTTTAGCCCTTGCATCAGCCTTTTTCCCCTCCCAGGATGCTCCAACACCCCTTTACAGTAGCTACCCTCACGTCTCATCTTTGCATCATACTTTGGGTTTTTCCCGTTCTCGTCATTTTGTAGCATGACGTGTCTGGACACTAGCGCACCACATAGACATCCATGCACTATGCTAGTGTCCTATGACATTTCAACTCTCAAATAGCTATCTTTGATCATGTTTGCCACTTTTCTTTACCTTTTTTTGGTGTTAACAGTCGGAAACACCTTGTAACAACTAGAGAAGCTTCTTTTCTCTCCTTAAAAGCAGTGTTTTCACTCCATTTACATCTTCTAAGTTCTTCTAGCTCCATTCTTCCAAATTCTAGCTTCACTTCTTCTACCATCTTGCTCTTGCTTGCACAGCTCCATTTCTTGCCATAACATTTTCTCAAGCTCTTACAACACACTCTACAATAATTTTGGCTCTTGTAGCTATCTTGCTCTCCCTCTTTGCATAGATCCTTTGGATCTTGCAACTTCATCTCCTTCATTTCATGCTTGTGAGCATCTTGGGATTACATATCCCCTCTCCCTTGCATTCTTACTTCACGATATGGGTTCTCCTCCTTGAGCATGGATTGCTTTTATCACCTCTTTTGTGATACAGGTTCTCCTCGAGCGGGGTTTGTTTTTATCACTCACACTTGGTGGTGCGGGTTGTTGGAAATAGGATGCCATTTAATTAAAAATATTAAACATTACTTATTTCATGTATCTCCTAAGTTCTTGGAATGTGTTCAACAACACTAAGATTAGGATGAGATTAATATTTGATGAAATAAATCATGAAATTGACATTTGTAGTTATTCCTAAATAATAGGAACATGTGGGTGCACACATGGTAAGGTGTAACTCACCTTGAGTTCAGTTAACTATTTGGAGTAAGATAAAAAAACTTCTAAATGCATGTAATGATCCTAGGAGTTAGGATTTGATGTTTGCATGCTTGAAGTTCAGTTTAGTTTAGTTCAGATTAGTTCAGTTCAATTCAATTCAGTTCAGAATCAGTTTAGTTTAGTTCAGTTCAGTTCAATTCAATTCAGTTCAGTTATGGTTCAGTTGTCTTCAGTTAGTTTCAGTTGTATGTTAGTTAACTTCAGTTAACTTGGAATGCATGGCTAATAACATTGAGTTGTATGAAAGATAACAGGGACTACCTGTAGTTAACAGGGGATGACCATTCTTGCATGAATGGTGTTGAGTATATGTTTCAATTAACAAGAAATCACTTGGAGCTAACTTGGGCGCCCAAGATGCTTTCTTGGAATTAACTTCAATGCATGATAAGATATTTCTGAAGGCTCTGTTAAGTGGGACCCTCTTTTGGGTGCCATCTTTGAGGAAGAGCTTTGTAATTATCACCGAAGTGAAGGATGAGTTGTAGCTTTAGTTTGGGACACCCAAATTGGTAAAGCACATGTTCTAAGCTTTGGTCTTCACAGTAGAACTCAACTTGAAGCAATATGGCATACCTTTTCAAGGGCTTGAGCTTGTGCATTGTAATTATCACCATTTGGAGATTACAAGGTTGCATATTGTCTTTATATCTCATTCAAGTTGAAGAGAGTTTTCATAATTGTTATTTGTAGGTGTGAAGAAGATTGGAAAAGACAAAAGAAGCATTCTCAAGCAAGAATTGAAGCTATTGTATTTCAGAGACTGAATAATAGAATAATTCTTGGTGGATTTTTTTCCCAAAAGGGTTTCTCCATGTTATATCTTGTGTGATCTTTCTAATATCCTGTCTAGTTCTTCTATAAACTTCTCTCTACATTCTACAATAGTAAAATGAATTAATCAAGATATTCACCCACAAAGAATATATGTAACAAAGAAAGACTTACTTAGATCAGCAATATTAAAGTTTTACAGAGTATTAAGCTAAGAAAACACCTCATTTTTCAACATTTGGTATCAGAGCTGAGGTTGGGTAGAGTATTGGGACGCCTTTCTCTTAAAAGATTGGAGGTTTTTTGGCTTAGTGGGAGCTTTTATTATTTTTGTTATTTGCTGATTTTTGAATTAAGTTTTGTTACAATGAATTCAAGGTTAGATATTGAAAGGTTCAATGGTTCTAACTATGAAATGTGGAAATTCAAAATGGAAGATCTTCTTGAAGAAAGAGATTAGTGGTTAGCAGTTAATAATGAGACAAAGACACCTACAACTATTTCAAATGAAGATTGGGCTAAGTTAGATAAGAAGGCAAGAGGAACAATAAGGTTATGTCTTGCTAATGTTGTTCTTTTAAATGTTTCAGTGGAAACCAATGCATATAAATTATGGAAAAGAATAGGGGATATTTATCAAACTAAGAGTCTCACCAATAAGTTGTATCGGAAAAGGTAGTTGCATTCATTGAAAATGAAAGATGGTGAATCTGTTGCACAACATTTAAATGCTTTCAATTTAATTCTCAGTCAGTTAGCATCTGTAGATGTAAAGCTAGAGGATGAGGATAAGTGCATTTTATTACTTTGTTCTTTACCAGATTCTTGGGAAAATCTAATTGTTGCAATTAGTGGTAATGGTGCAGATCCAAAGATGGACAACATTATTCCTACTCTCCTATCAGAGGAGATGAGGAGGAAGTCTAAGGAGGAAATCTGAGATGCCTTGTTTGTAAAAGGTAGGCCTAAGAAAAAGAAGCCTAAGGGAAACAAGGGAAGGGTAATTCAGAAGGACGAAGTAAGGTAAAGTGTTGGAACTGTGGAAAACTAGGACATGTGAAGAAGGATTGTAAGAACAAGAAAGAGAGTTCTAATTCTTCTACAGAGGAGTCCTCGGATAATAGTAATGATGCATTGGTTATTTCAGCTAATATTGTTTATGATAACTCTTTGCTTCATGTTTCAGAGTAATCTTCATGGAGAGGATGATAGTCGCGATGCCATGTGTAACTCGGTACCACAGTTCAGTGGGAGTTGTTGGCAGTGACTTGGATGCATCATTGGTAAGGTTATCTTCATGTGATTGGGGATATGGTTTGTTCTTGGTTTAGAGTGGTTGCTATTATGTCATGGTTTAACTCCTGATTCTAGATTAGAGTTTTGGTATATTACATGGTTCTCTTGAGACTAGGATGTATAAGTATGTTATGATGCATGTGATCTCCTAAGAGGAGATGGATAGATCATGGATGTCATGTTTATGTTCAAGGTTGGAGCTTTGACATTGATCTTGTGTGTTTCTCTTAAGTATTAGGTACATTAATCATTTGTTTGATTACTTCATGAAAGTGTTGTGTTGCGTTTGGAGTTTGGCATGGATTGGTTGATTACAGGTCCTCATGGATACTTGGAAAAATAGGTGAGGTTGGAGTTCTCTTGTGGTAAGAGAGATTTGTTGGAATGGTTACTTGTAAGAAAACTTTTTCAACAGAAAATAACGAGCCTACACCTTGGTTGAATGTGAATTCAACACACTCAGTGGTTTAGCATGCCTCCAAAGAGGCAGTTTTGATACAGAGACTTGGGAAAGGTTTTGGTTTGGTTGATAATGGGAAGGTATTAATTGAGAAAGTTAACACTTTAATTAATGTTGCAGATTATCTTACGAAGCCAGTTCCTACAGATAAGTTCTCGTGGTGCAGGAAGTCCATTGGCCTTGAGTCCTATACTTGATTTAAATTTATTATTCCTTGTTTAGAATAATTGCAATGTATAATGTCAAGTGGGAGAATGTTTGAAATAGAATGCCATTTAATTGTAAATCCTAAACATTAATTATTTCATGTATCTCCTAAGTTCTTGGAATGTGTTCAACAACACTAAGATTAGGATGAGATTAATATTTGATGAAATAAATCATGAAATTGACATTTGTAGTTATTCCTAAATAATAGAAACATGTGGGTGCACACATGGTAAGGTGAAACTCACCTTGAGTTCAGTTAACTATTCGAAGTAAGAGATAACATTTTTGAATGCATGTAAAGATCCTAGGAGTTAGGATTTGATGTTTGCATGCTTGAAGTTCAGTTCAGTTCAGTTCATATCAGTTTAGTTTAGTTTAGTTTAGTTTAGTTTAGAATCAGTTTAGTTTAGTTTAGTTCAGTTCAGTTCAGTTTAGTTCAGTTATGGTTCAGTTGTCTTCAGTTAGTTTCAATTGTATGTTAGTTAACTTCAATTAACTTGGAATGCATGGCTAATAACATTGAGTTGTATGATAGATAACAGGGACTACCTCCAGTTAACAGGGGATGACCATTATTGCATGAATGGTGTTGAGTAAATGTTTTAGTTAACAAGAAATCACTTGGAGCTAACTTGGGCACCCAATATGCTTTCTTGGAATTAAGTCCAATGCATGATAAGATATTTCTAAAGGCTCTGTTAAGTGGGACCCTCTTTTGGGCGACATCTTTGAGGAAGAGCTTTGTAATTATCACCGAAGTGAAGGATGAGTTTTAGCTTTAGTTTGGGACGCCCAAATGGGTAAAGCACATGTTCTAAGCTTTGGTCTTCACGGTAGAACTCAACTTGAAGCAATATGGTGTACCTTTTCAAGGGCTTGAGCTTGTGCATTGTAATTATCACCATTTGGAGATTACAAGGTTGCATATTGTCTTTATATCTCATTCAAGTTGAAGAGAGTTTTCATAATTGTTATTTGCAGGTGTGAAGAAGATTGGAAAAGATAGAAGAAGCATTCTCAAGCAAGAATTGGAGCTATTGTATTTCAGAGATTGAATAATAGAATAATTATTGGTGGAGTTTTTTCCCAAAAGGGTTTCTCCATGTTATATCTTGTGTGATCTTTCTAATATCCTATCTAGTTCTTCTATCAACTTCTCTCTACATTCTACAACAATAAAATGAATTAATCAAGATAATCACCCACAAATAATATATGTAACAAAGAAATACTTACTTAGATCAGCAATATTAAATTTTTACAGAGTATTAAGCTAAGAAAACACCTCATTTTTCAACATGGGTTCTACTCCTGAGCGGGTTTTGCTTTCACCACACACTTTTTCCATTTTGGTTCATCTCTCTATATCTTTTTGGTTGTTTGTGGAGGTGGGAACACCAAAACGAGGGTTTGACTGAGGCAAACCCCTATACAGCCCCAATACTTTCTCTAGATATCACACTTACAGGTATTGAATACATTCACGTACGGGAGGCTTCATCACTTGCACGGTTGTGAGAATCTTCTTTCCTTTCTCTCTTCTTTATCATTTACCTTGCTTTATTTTCATTTCCATCACTTTCTATTACTTTATCACATTTTTTGATTTCTCAATAATTAAAGTAGAAGTAGTCATTTAGGCATTTTCTGTGATAAACTCATTCTCTAGTTCGTACGAGATGCCAGGGAACCTCTGGGACGCCAGCGCACTACATTGTCATTTGTATTCTACATTGTCATCCTTTAGCCGAGAGCTTGTTAGTTTGTCCAAAAAATATTTGTGACTTGCTCTTCCTGATTCTAAAACTCTCGATATTGTTTCTGAGGGGGTTTAGGGCAGTTCACCCCATGAGGCTCTCTAAATGAAGAGAACTCGTGAGTATTGAATCCCCCTCTTCTACATTGTCAATGGTATTGAAAACCATAAAGCGAGTTTCATCATTTGATCATTCTCCTCATCTTCAAAGGAGCCACTGCTTTCTTTAGAATAGAGACCCTTTTTAACCTTATCTCTTTTATTGCTATCATTTGATTCTTTATAAGGGAATTTAGATGCAAAATGACCTATTCTTCCACAATTAAAACAATTGAATGGTAACTTACCTTTTTACTTGTCAGTGCCTTTCTTCAATCTTCTCACAAATTTGCTTCAACCTCATCAAGGTCATCATTTTGATCAATAGCTTCTTCTTCAATCTTTTTGTTGGCTTTGAATGCAACTTCCTTCTTTGGAACATCTTTAACAAACTCTCTCATATCAAAGGCAATAAGAGTACCAAACATTTCATCAATTGAATTCTAATCTAAGTCCTTTGACTCTTCAATGGAAAATACTTTGTGACTGATATTTTGGGAGAGATCTCAAAACCTTTTTTACAGTTTCACTTTCTTTCACTTCTCCACCAAGTCCGAAAATGTAAGAGACAACTTCTTGTACTCAGAGCATATAACTTGCAATGTCTTCATCTTTAGTCATATTTAGAGTCTTAAATCTACTTTTAAAGATTTGCATCTTAGCTTGCTTCACTTTAGTGTCTCCATAGATGCTACCAATCTTTTCCCAAGCATCTTTGGTAGAACTATAATTCATCACCTTCAAATTTTTTGAATCATCCAACCCACAAAAGGTAGCATTCTTGGCTTTGGTATTGCATTCATCTAGTCTAATTTCAGTTGGATCTATAAGAGGAGTGGTAGGATCAATATAACCACTTTTGATTTATTTTCACACACCAAACCCAATATATTTTAGGTTTCCTTCCATTCTCATTTCGTAGAAGGATTAATTAGTCCCATCAAATCTAGGACCCTTGTATGAACCATCATGTGCCATCTTGAATTTTTTCCTCAAGTTCTTAAGCTTCTACAGTGTAACTTGGCTCTAATACCAATTATTGAACACTTCCATAGATTGAGAGCGGGGTGAATTATTCTTATCAAAACTTAATCCCTTTTGGAACTTAACTCTTTCAACACAAGACAACCTTCTTTACCAAATCAAGAAACCTTAAGCAGAATAGTAATAAGGAATGATATAGTAGTTTGAATCCTTAGCAACTTCAGCACTTCTTGAACAATGAAGGATATAGCAATTCTACTTCTAAATAGGCCAACAACAATGAGAAATAGAGAACACACACATGCACAAGGAGAATAGCAAATTTATGTGGAAAACTCAATGAGGGAAAAACCGCGATGAGAGTTAACTCACAATATAGGGCCTAGTGCCAAAAAGACTTGCAAGAAGGCTCAATACCATAGAACAAGATACAAAGGACTTGTTGAACTGAAGACAACATGACTTCAGAAGCAAGATACATGGACCTTATTAGATTCATTATCTCAAAGCAAGATACAATATGATTTAGAGAGAATTACAATGGCAATGCCAACACAACACTATGTTGACTAAGGCATTATAGCACAATTGATCTTTCCTTTCACACACTTTAGCATTATCATTGTTGGATATTCAATACAATTCACACACACCCTTCTTCGCACTTGTACACTTCTCCATCTTGTTGCATCTAAAATGATCTTGCATTTATATCCACCACAATACTTCAAAACTTCAATTAGGTCAGCCAAAAAAAGGATAAACAATGAAATCAACTGGTTGTCCACCAAAACATAATGCATTCCTATCTAGAAGATGGATAGGACAAAAAATACTCTTATCACTTCTTTCAATGATATCCAAAACCATTTACACGCAAACGTACGTCAACCTAGGTCAGCATCAAGCAAACGTTTGGATGAAACATTGAAGCATTTAACCAGTCAGTCCATAAACATACTTCTTATTGAATTAACATGATGTGGTCCTAAGCAGGATAGTTCAAGACCAAAATATATCACAACACATCTTCCATTGTTGGTGTAACCCCCCAAGCACATGACATAAGTAAAGGAACAAGCCCTGTCGACCAAATATCCACAAATAACACAAAAAGTCTACTCAAGACACAAGGCAACACAAAAGTGGCCAATTAGCAACATGCAGATTACATGGGGATGTTCCTTGAACATCCAAAATCACTTCCATACATTTATTTCATACTATCATGCCACTCACAACCACCACAGATCAAACAGGAACAAACAATATATTCTAGAAACATAGAATGCTTAATCATGAGATATAACATTAACATATCAGCTTGCAGACCACTTCAACACATGAGATTGGAACTAAGACACTGCACATATTTTGAGATTGCATTCACCAAGTTAGAAGAGAAGAGACATCAATGTTGAGAAATGTAGAGTATTTCTCGGACCAGTTTGGATAACCAACATTGCCAACCTTTAGTAATTCACAGAGATTTGCTCGACAACACAAGTGTCTTGAAAAGATAGGAGTGCAACATCCACAGAACACTGGCATTGAATACCAAACTGCAAGAACAAAGCATCAACAATGAAAGAATGTAGAGCATTCTCTCAAATAGACTTCACTTTGAATCTTCTTGAACTAAAAACACTTAAATAACTTATGGAGGCCAAAACTTCCTTTCAGCAATACATAATTCATCAAGAACATTAGGAGAGAGCATAAGACATACTGTATACCTTCAAAAACATCTCTCCACTATCATTCATGCTTCTAATCCTCATCTTAATGCTTTTCAACCTCATCTGAATATATCATTATGAAATCAATTCTGCTAACATTGATAATGTATTATATGAACTTCAACAACTCTTCTTTCATCCAATCATTAACTATAGAAATTATTCTTTAATAAGGCATGATGTTCAACCATGAACTTCAACAATTCTTCTTTGATAAGGCATGAACTTCATCACCAATGTTAACCCAAACTGAATATAACAATTACTAACACCTTACTTCTAAAGTGTTGAAATCAATGAAAACCAATAATCAGTGTTGACATCAATGACAACAACTGCCAACAATCTCCTTAGTGTTGACATCAATGAAAAGAACTGCCAACAATATCAACTAAGTTTTCCATTGGTTAATTATTTCATTCTTCAAGATATAATCACATATCAAAGGGAAAAAAAAGTAACTATCCTAGGCTACCATTATGTTGTAGGTTTGGTGGCCACTTAAGGGATGTTTAAGCATCCAGACATCCTCCTAGAACCTAATTTTTATCACTTTTGAATGTCAATATGCTTCCTTTTTGTAATAAGCTTTTGGTTTTGAGAATGTATTATAGATCACATATCCTTTTGGGACACCACCATCTTAGAGGAACTTATTATCCAAAGTATTACTCAAATATTTAGCTTTCATTAGCAAGACCCTATCCTTATTGTCTTTAATTAGGCTCCAACCCACTTCAACAATTAGTGCTTTATTAATAAATTTGAACTTTCTAATCCCCAATCCACCATGCAATTTGGAAGAATTTTTTCATCCCAATTGATAAGGGGAATTCTTCTTATTTCCTCAACTCTAGACCACATTAACGTTCTCTGGATTTCCTCAAAATTCTTTGCC
Source organism: Sequoia sempervirens (assembly GCA_007258455.2). NCBI lineage: Eukaryota > Viridiplantae > Streptophyta > Pinopsida > Cupressales > Cupressaceae > Sequoia > Sequoia sempervirens. Next base: position 233,496,931 of record VDFB02000007.1, read on the forward strand.
AAGTACTTGGGAATCTTGAAAGAGAAATAAAATAAATAAGAATGCCTTATAGCGAGGATTTGAGAAATTGGATTTTACCTATTTTTGGAAAGTATTTTTCCCTTCCAACCAACAATATTTCTATGGATTCTTTCCATCACTGAGTTCCAAAAGTCTAGTGTATTTTTTTTAATTGTCAGAGGTAGTCCCAAGTAAGTAGATGGGAGGTGAGCCCCACTACATCCTAAAATGGATTTAATTTTTGGTTGAATATCATTGGGAGTATTGAAAAATTATATTTTTCTTTTCACATATTAATGCATTGACCACCACATGTAGTATAATCCTCCAAAAACTTCCATTTCTTCCAAAAAAAATTGTATCATCCAAAAATTATTGAACTATAGATGATTGGGTAGAGGTGGAAACTTTAAAACCTTAAAGTTCCCATGACCTATTCATATTTGAGATATTCCTCTGAATAACCTCCACCATTAAGGTGAAGAGGTAAGGGGACAAGGTGTCCCCTTGCCTAAGAACCCTACTCAATTTGAAGAAACCATGAGGAATTCCATTCTCAAGAAAAAATAATTTTGTAGTGGTAATACATTCTCTTATCAACCTAATAACTTTATCTTGAAAGTCAAACTTCTCCAAAACTTTGGATAGGAAGTCCTAGAATACCCTATTGTAAGCTTTAGAATATCAAGCTTGAATATTATACCTTGATTGTGGCTCCCATACATGGATTGGATGATTTCGTGGGTGGTAAAAGTGGCATCCAAAATATATCATCCAAGAATAAAACCTTTTTGACAAATAGATATGAGCTTATCAAGCAAAGGTTGAATTCTAGAGACCAAAATTTTGGAGAAGACCTTATAGGTAGGGTTAAAAGGGTAATAGGATGGAAATCCACTATTGAAACTAGATCAGTAATCTTGGGACTAAATTAATGAGGGTGTTATTAATTTGTTTTAGCATTTTCTAGTCTTGATAAAATCTCTAGAAATATCTATAACATCATTCCCGACAATTTCCCATAGATCTTAGAAAAAATTAGGTGAACGCATTAGGCCCCAGAGCCTTGTAGGCTTCTATGGAGAAAACTACTAATTTTATTTCCTTATTAGAAACCATTCTGGTGAGAAAATTATTTTATTTTCTTGAGATTAGAGAAAGGATGGAATCTAGGAGGTTGTCTACAATATCAAGAGGAGTGTTAAGAGTTTGGACTAAAAGTAAAGAATCAAAGTATCTAACCATAAGATAACCCACTTGATTGTCAAAGTTACCTTCAAATCCTCCCTCGCCAATCATCCTTATAATTTTTTTCCTCTTTATATGACATAGCATTGATTGATGAAATAAATAAGTATTCCTCTCTCTATCTTTCAATAACTGGATTCTATATTTTTATTTTTAGAATATCCCCTCCTTAATCGTTAGAATTTTCCAATATTTAATCAAACATTTCTCCAAAAGATAGGTCTCTATTGAGGTGCCCCATTTATTCATAGTTTTCTATACCTCCTTCATATTGTTAGAACCTTTTTTGCTCAAAGCCATTTCCAAAAGAGAACGCGTTCCAATATTTGACATTATTTTAATTATCCTCAATTTTTGAGCCAAACTAAACATAAAATATCCTTGAATAGGTATGTTCCACCAAGAAGCAAGGAAATTCTTGAATTCAAGTAAGTATCCCATATAATCTCATACCTAAATGGGTAAGGGCCCTTGTGTACTCTATCCTCCCAATTGAGAAGAAGGGGGTTATGGTTAGAACTAGCCTTAGGAAGAGCAAAAAGTTTAATGTTGTTAAAAATATCCCAATTGGAAGTGAGAAGAAATTTTTCTAGCTTAAATTGAATAAGATGCTCACCCAATCTCTTGTTAGTCCAGGTGAATATTTGACCATTGCTATCTATATCCATCAGACTAGAAACACTTAGAAAACCAACAAAATCTTTCATATTGTCTGAATATTCCATAATCCCATCCATATTTTCAAAGGTATATAAAGGGATACTGAAGTCCCCCATCACCATCCAATAAGATTTTTTTTAACATTAATAAGGGTGGACACAGTCTCCCAAACATATTTTCTGGAATTTCTTAAGTTTGGGACATAAATGTTAGCCATAATACACTCCTTATCAATAGTGTGGAACATAACTTACAAACTAGATGTATAATGGCTTGAGTAGTAAGCAAAGAAACTATTATGATTCCACATTGTGACAATCCCACCTAATGCCTCATGGGCTTCACTAATACAAAAATCTACATTCATCCAAATGTTTTTAAAGTTAACTTCAAATATTTTGACTTCTTAAAGAAGGATAATGTCAATCTTATTTAATAGATGCAGTTTTTGACTAAAAAATGCTAATGAGGACTATTATGTCCTCTAATATTCCATAAAAGGATCCTCATTTATGATTCTTCTTGAAGGAGACCTCCAAGGTTATTTTCCTCTTATTAGTAATTTCTTGAGCCATCTCCTTTTATCTAGTTTCCTATTGGGAAGGCCTCCCTACCTTGACATGCACTCCAACATCAACAACCTTCTTTGAGTGACCCTTACCATTTCGGTTAGCAATGGTCCAATCCTACATGTCTCTATTCCCTATGATCTAAGTACAACCAAAACCAACACATGGCATTGTTGATTCCAGAACCTAGTTAGATAGCGATGAGACATTGGGTTGTGAAGCTACCATATCATCAATCCCACTATTAGAAGGACTATTTAGGCTAAACTCTGAGATCACTCTTTCCATATCAAGACAAGGGTTAGAGATTACATTATTTATTAGGGTCAATATTTCTTGGTTCATTTGGATAGAGGGTACCTCTTCCACCTTTTGGGAAAAAAACTCCTAATATTTCTAGTAAGGAAAATTGCTTCCTCCTTCATCTCCAAGAATAGAACATTGGTCCCTTGAATCTCTCCATCCAAAAATTCAATCAATTGAAGTAGGGACACATAAGAAGGGTAATCCACCTAGTTGATTTTCTACTTATCAACCCCCAAACTATTCCTATTCTTGATATTTTCAATAGCAGTATCCACACATTAAACAATGTCAGGAGTTGACTCCTAAGAACCACTTGTGACATCCAAGGAGTAGTGAGATGAGTTGATGACATTCAAAAGGTCTTATCAGAAGGTATAATCCTTCAATAAATCTATTGGTCTTTTGGATTCTCCTCTAGGTGGAAACATTTTTGGCTCTCACCATTATTAGTTGGGTAGTGGGAGAACACATGACTTGGTTTCCAACAATTTTGGTAGAACACTCTTGAATTTTCATACATGATAAGCTAGTTCCTTTTTCCAAACTTAAATTCTATGGTTATAGTGATTGGAATTTAGTATTAAAGAGATCCAAAATGACACAAAATCTAGCAAAGACTAACCTAGTTTTCTCCTTAGTTACATTACCCAAAGTGACGAAATGACCAAAAAAGTTAGTGATCCAAGAAAAGATTTCCTCATCCCAAAACTCTAGTGAGAGGCCAGGAAGGCAAACCCAAACATGAGCAACTTTTTTAAGGTCTGCCTTGGGGTCAAATCCCAACTTCCAATGACAAAGAGAAAATTGATTTTTCTCATACATACAAGGCCCACTAGCAAGAACACACAAGAAATCATCCTAAGAAATAAATTTAAAAAGGAACATACCTCCTACTATAGCAGTCACAAAGACATTTCCCTTCATCTACCATTTGACCAAGAGCCATTTCTTGACCAAATCAATATTAGGGTGTAAGGAGAAAAAATTCCCTACCAACATGTTTTACATGGAAGAGATAATTATGTTGATAGTGGAATCTAAAAAATTGATAGCTTTTCCTTCATCTAACACTAACAACATTGGGTCAGCATTCCTAAAAAAATGTTCCCTTCGATCACCACCCACAAGGGCATTCATCCATCCTTTGGACACACCATCTGAAGCTCTGAAAAAGGTCCTTGAGGGACTGGCCGAGGCAATACCACCAATACCCAAAAGTGAGGGAGGGGGGTCACAGGGATTCCCCCAAAACTTCCAAAACTCATTCTCACACAAAATTCAAACCAAGAATTCAAAACCAAAGAGAAACCAAAATTATGTATGGAGTAAAATGATAATTTATTCACTTTTATTTGTTACAATTTTATAGTGATAAATTCCTCTCAAAAGTAATCTTTCATCTTAAATTTAATGTCTAAGGGTACCTCTTTGATTAAATTTATCGCATTTTCACCTAAGTAGTAGGTTCTTCCCTTTAGGTACACCACATCTAGAATAGGGCATGGAGTTTTACTTAAACTCTTTTTACATATAAGTATGTAAAATGTCTCCTAAAAATTTGAACATGAGATTGTAATATGGAGTCCCCAATTATCTTGTTAGCACGTACCTCAAGAATAAAAATATATGTCTTGCACCCTATTTATTGATTTGGCCCTACTTTTATCATCATTGATATTTAATTGAAGAATTATTTTAATTGGCCCACTTGGTCAACTTATGCCTAAGTATTATTCTCTACCTTCTCCCATGTGTTTGTCATGCGTCTAAACTTCAATTTTTTTTAAAAATATATGGGGATCTTTAAATCAATTTCTAGATTTGGGTGGCTTTTTTGGGGGGGTTTCTTAGTATGACACTTTTTTTAAAACTATGATTCCCCAATTCCCATGTTTTAGAGTTTCAAGATTTTCCCTACCTTGATACATTTTCTCTAATTTTTTGAACCCTTGTTTCCCTTCATTTTGAAATATTGAGATTTTTATTCCCAACATACTTTCCTCTTGATCCTCAAACCTCTTGATCCTCAAACCCTCATTTTTCTTGAATCTTAGGATTTTGAAAATTTTCAAGATAGACTGGACCTTTTCTTTAGTTCCCTAATTAGCTAATATCTAAACTATAGCATTTTCCCTTCCCTCTTAACTTCTTGGATCCCAAAGGATTTGATTTATTAGAGTCTCAATCTCTACTATATTTTGGGTTCATAAACTTTTCATTACCATATTCCCCAAAGGATACAATATCATGGATCCCCAAACCTTGAATCTTGATGGGATTTTAAGTTTCCCCTTTTTCAACAATGTAGTATCAAGTATGTCAAATCCCTTATCCGCACTTCCCTCTCCCTTGTATTCCTCAAACATTTATAATTCGTAATTCCAACATACATTTTCCAAATAAAAACAAAGGATACTAACACCCACTTCCTAGAAGAAATCACTCACGAAATTTTGGAATTCTTCATCCTCTCTAAATTGCACAATCCTTAATCTTTGAACCTGCTAGTGTGATAAAAAATTTAAATCCGCTTTCTTTCAAGCTAGGAATGTAGTGATTATCCTAAAGCCGTAACACCTCTTATTAAAATCTCTCAAGTATCCTTCTAGTATTTTCTCTTTGAAAATTACTACATTCAAGATCCTTATCCTTGATGCACCACAATTCCAACTTCGTGGACCTACATAATTTTGCTTCCTTGTTCACCTTACATATCTACATCTTAAATATTGATTCATTGGCCCCCTCTAGTGATTTTGCATCATTTAGAGATTAAATTCGTATACCCTTGTCATTCATACATGAAAAATTTCAATTTCATCATGAAGTCCCTTAACATTATGTAGTGACCTATTTGGCTTTATCATGTTATATGATGAGTGATATTCCAACACTTATAAACTTTGAAGAATATTTTTTATAGTACACATACCATTGATCCAATTCATGCCAATTGAATTTTCTATGTGGGTCTATCATTCTTTTCAATGTACAAGCCTTTTACCTATTAAATGTGTGGCATATTCATTGCATGATATGAATCCTTCACAACACAAAGTTTATTTTAAGCTTAAATTATTGATCATCGATGTCTTTTGTTTGTAATGATTTTCCACCACATGTTCCCAAGTTTTCCAATAATGACAAAGAAACACATCCTATTGGTCTAGGTTTCACATCATCAAATGTAAGTGATTTTTTTTAAGTTGACATGTTGAACACCTTTGTATTGAAAATTCAATGTGATGGCTTGTGTGACATCACATATAAACTCCAGTGTGGATAGAGTACCATTCAAGCACATAAGTGTTAAATAATGATTTTCTCTTGGTTTTAGCATTGGGTCCATTACATATCTATGTATGTTCCCAATTATTTTAATTGTTGTTATTTGCTAAAAGTGACTATTTTGCTACTCCTTATTGCATCACTATCTCTCTTCAAACCACAAAGTTATATTTTCCCTTAACTTGTAGGTTGTCATTATGTGATGAGCCATAGATTTTTCCATAAAAATGACTAAATTTGAAAAATTTAATAGAAGTTGATGAACATGCAATTAAGGTACCATTTTTCTTGTAAATTCAGTGAATTAAAAATACTTAATTTTTGTTTTCAATTGTATTTGGAGAGTACATTTTGAACTAAAGATCTATGGACATATGAATCTAATAAAAAAAAATCTAGGAGAATGAAGATATGTGACCATAGTTCAATAATAAATCCAAAAAGATTAGTTTGAAGCATCTCCTAATTTATTAAGTTGCATAGGAACCCTCTACACATTATTCTACTATCATGATCTTGTGAGTCAATGCATTCAAGAAGTGAAATTTTGGTCTAGTTTTAAGGGTTTATATCTAAAGACATTAGGGTTTTTTCTATTTTTACACTCGAGGGTTTTTATGATGTAATATTTTTTCTCATTACAAACCTTAGTTATTTCCCTTGTGTATAAAAATGTTCTACATTTCCCAAGCATCCTACTACATAATAGATTGCAAACCAATTTCATAGATCATCCAATTTTTAAAAAAAGATGAGGAAAATGGCTTGTGAAAAATTATTGCTTGATGAAAATATCATAAAAACTAAAGAACTCAAGATGTTAGTATTGAAGTTAAAGCTCCAAAATAGGACCAAAAAATTTAACAAAAGGATACATCAAATTTAGCTCTTAAAGAGTAGAATTTTTCTCATAGTACTTTGAAAGAGATTGATGTTGAATTGATAAGATTGGTCCAGAGTAGGCTATGAAGTTGGTCAAATATATCTAGTTTTTTATTATTTCCTAGATGGGAAAATTCATTTGTTGTAGCCTTATATACAATCATAAGAGATAATGTTGTAGGAGGATATGGTTGATCCTATCGTTCTAGGTTGCCAAATTTATAAGGTTTTGGCCTTAGAAACAAGAATGGATAACCTTGTTAGAGAAGTTAAGGTGATTTTGGGTGGTAGGTACACCACTAATTTAAATAAGCTTGACACAATTTTGGAGGTAGATTGGCTAATAAATTAAGAGTTTGAGAAATGGATGGAAAGTCTTATTAAAGAATATTGATATTTATTTTATTATTTCTATTATTATAATTTAATTGGTGTCTCATCTATAAATATATGTTTGAATTTTCATTTATATTCATGAGAAAATTTTAGAGTAATTAAACTAGAATAATAATAAAAAAATTAATTGATAAGTGCACTATATAAGAAAGGATGTTGCCACAAAGTTGTCAAGGTGGTTATTTCTAAGATAGGAGATGTCATGCAAGAGATTGTTTTTGGATATATAGTTTGATGAATGTTAGTTTGGAAAGGGAAAATAATAGAGGATAATACCTAAATAGTAAGAGGTCATCAACTGAAAGATGTTACTATCTAATAGGGTGATAAGACAATTTAGACTAGACATAAATGTTAATACGATTGGATTTAATTTTAAAACAACATAGCTAAGCTAATAAGTAATAATTCACTACTCAATACAAGGTATTATGTGCTAAGAAAATGAAAGAAACCTAACAAGGAATAACATCACTATTCGTGACGTCCTGATGGAGTAAATTCCATGACTAAACTCCCTGTAGGTTCCTATGTGAAAATAAAAACTTCACATCATCATTACATGACTTGAATACTTAAATAAATTGGTTTCCAAATTAAAACTAAATGTAATATTAAATTTCACATAAACATTAAAATATGTCACCAATTTATCAATTACTATTTTTCTAATTTATAATTAATAGTTTGAAAAAATTACATTCATCCAACAACTTACAAAAGAAATCTAAATCACATGGCTAAACCTATTCTATAAAAATCAAGGTTTTATTTTTCCAAATTTACTCATCCCAACATCTAAATTAAAGCATTCAAATAAAAATAAAATTCTTAGATAAGGTTGACAATTAATAATAAAATTGTATCAACAAAAGCCTCTCTTTTTTTAATCCACATTTCTTATTCCATATAAACATTCCACTTTAAAATATAAAATCAAATTAAATACAAGTTAAATTAAACCATATAGTCAAAACTTATCCTAAATTTTTAAATTAAATTAATTAACTTCAAAACATGAATAAATAAATAAATAAGCACATTGAGATAAAAAATTTAAAATAGTGTTATTCAACTACCTAAAAAAGAAACTAGAGTTATACAAAGGAAAAAAGCGACATATAAAGAACTATTTTTTATTAGTGGGAAAAACAAGTTTTGAAGGGACTCGAAATCCTTTACAGATAGGCTTTGAAGGGACCCAAAACCCTACCATAACAAGGAACACTTCCAAGGGATAAAAAAAATCCAACCAACAACCAAATCATAGTAGACACAAAGGATATGATCATGACAAACTATCTGCATCTAACCAAGGCAATAGCCACACAACATATCTACTTAGGAAAAATAATAGTCCCGAGTGTAAGATATAGAAACAATGATGGACTTAAGATTGATAAAACTTACATTTTCAATCACTTGATGTGGATCTAGGATTCCATCAAAATTCTCCAACTCCACCTCAATAGGAGATAACAAAATGAAACCAAGAAAAGACAGTAGAAGCTCCCAAATAACCACTCCTGCTTATCAAAACTCCCCACCTCAATATAAGAGTAAGAAGGTAGAGTAGAATAGAGGATAGAAAAATCCCCTTTACAAAAACTCCAAGCCCCTCCATCCAAACCAAACTCCACCTCAATAGGAGAAAGCTCCACCTCCAAAGGAGAAGCCAGAAAGGGGGTCAACTACAAATGATTGGTACTCTCAACCACATCCACAACCTCCACCTCTATAGAAGATAACTCCACCTCAAAAGGATTTACACTCTAAGGAACCAAGAAGAGCATAAACAAAACAATAAAAAGGGCACCAATGGTACCCTTTAACCCCAAAACCACTTAGGTCAACAAAAGAAACAATATTTTCAAGAGAAATTTCAAGAAAACCCCCATCAAGACCACATTTGCAACAAGGAAAAGCTAGGAAGCTCCAAAAAAATGGCGCAACACCACCTCCCCTGAGGAAATAAAGAGATAACCTCATGAACCATGGGACCCAAAGATGCTACATCTGTAAACAACCATGAACCAGTCCAACACCCAAAAGAGAGGGTAGTATAAGCTTCCTTCACAAAACTTATCCATGAGGCCACCAAGAAATCCCAAAAAGGCTTAGAGAAAGCCTCCTCAAAGAAAAAATTCAACAAAACAACAACCCTCAAAAACCATAAACATATATAATTGAAAGGTTGCTCCAAACAGTCAATAAGCCACTAAAATATTAAGGCATGAGGGCCAAAAGCATATCTATTGCATAGGACCAAATCTTGTTGCAACACAACAATCACTAATAGAACTAGAAGCATAATACTAGCCTCCAATATTCAAATTCGAACATGTTGCAACAAAAAACTAACGTACCCCCACTCTAATAGAACCACCTTGAACAAAATGACTTGAAGCAAAAGGTTATCCAACAACCATATTAATTTCTTGTAAAAAACATGATTCCTTTGAACCAAACTTGGGAGAGAACGAGTCCACACCCCATCCAAAGTCCCCAAACATAGGCACAGGATGATAGAAAAGAATGGGAGAAACCCAAACACAATCTAGGTAGGCCAAAACACCTCTAAACCACCCAAGATCTCCAACACATACCAAGTAGGAAACAATAGAGACCACTGAAACAACAATCCCATCCTCCAATTGAAACTACATAAGAGCACCCTCAAGCAATTACAGGTAGTAGAAAGGATTCCACAAAACCAAAGTTACAATAGATGGCATAGCAACAACTCCAGAAAAATAGAAAAAGCAAGGGAAAGGCAGAAAAACCCTCATGTTAACACCCAACTCATGAAACCCAAGTCGCGGGGCCATAAAAACCCAAACATCTACATCATCGTCATCTGATTTAGATCCTCCATCACCATCTCCTTCAGTAGAATTCAAATTTACAAACCCGCTTCACTTCCTGCCCAGTCGCTTTATCGTCTTTTACATATAAAGAATTGTTTCTATTTTCTTTCATTTTATTTTTATACTCTCGTGATGCTTCTTTTCCTTTTTATTTTTCCTTTTATTTTGTAGTTTTGGGAAAATTTGACAAATAAAAGCTCTTGAAAATAAAAATGGTGTTGAATATTTGTTTGCATCTATTTTTTTTTTCCCTATTAAATTTTTCCTCTTTTTTATTTTCTTTTTTTAATTAATTTTATTCATAGATATTGAAAAAAATAGACATATCCTTTTACATACAAAGATTGATTATACAATTTCTAGATCACAATAAATTTAATTACTAAATCAATGCATGCTTAGTGTTAGCAACCATGATAAAACTTTTTGTAAGTCAGAAAATCAACATTCAGTCATTAGAGATATAAGGAATCAAAGAAAACCACCACAATTTGCAATCCTAATACTCAAATATGATCCAATTTAATCAATGGAAAACATGCAATAAAAATGAAATCATATTCAAAAAAATGATACTTTTACCTTTACTGTATTACCATGGATTATTTCCATTGGCCTTTATTTGATTTTGATCTTAGAGATGGGTATGCTCTTCTTTCACCTTAAGCTTCAAGTATGCGAGATGATTGCAATGATGCAAATGTTGAAGCTTCATGGTTAGCCATCAACGTGCTACAAAGGCTTGTTTTTATAGAAATGGTTGATTCAAATGAACAATCCAGATTCAAAGATGGAAGATGAAGATCAACGGTTGAGGATTGTTGAGAGGAATTGATTGGGGAGTTAATCGGCTTGATTGATTTAATAAAGAGAGTTGATTGGTCAATCAATGGAATTTTAATGATTAATCAATGGGATTGTTTGATTAATTAATGGGATTGATTTATTAGTTAATGGATTTGATTGATTAATCAATGGAATTGATTGATTAGTCAATGTATGAGAGGATAATAATTAATTAAATAATTAATTATTGGAGGAACATGCAAGTGAGGATTTAATAAATAAAATGTTTATTTATTAATAATGAGTGGATAATGTCGAGATGAAATAGGTGAATTAAAAAATTTATTTAATTATTTAATCTAGAAGTAGGAAAGTGGTTAAGTAAATAATTAATAGCAATTATTTAATTTAAAAAGAGTGTTTAATGTTAATTAAACAATTAATAATAACTATTTAATTAAAATAGAAGAATAAGTGTAATTAGCGACATAATTAAATAAGTAAGGTTTATTTAATTGATCAGGAAGACTAATGTTAATTAGGACATAATTAAATAAATAGGATTTATTTAAATAATTAGAAAGGGTGAATTAAAATGAATTAATTAAATAACATAAAGTCATTTTAATTAATAGCAAAATATAATATTTGGTAATAATTAAATACTAAGGTATTATTTAATAATTAGGGGAAAAGGGTGAAAATTAGTAAAAAGGTGTTACTCTCAAACTAGGACAATTTTGGTATCTACATTTTGCCCCTCTTTGATACAAAGCGCTTTAATAGAGTTGTGTCAAAGAAAACACAAAAAATTAGGTTCAAGAGTTGCTCTAGTATGCCTCGATGATGGTGAGATAGAATGGTGCCCCCTCGAAAAAGTTTGCAAATTTTCAAAAAAAATAAAAAAAATTGGGAAATTGTTTTGATAAGCTAATTTTATATTGGTAAATGCTTTGGTAACAAAATATTTTGATTTTAAGACATTCAAGGTGCCCATGTTTGCATTTGAAGCTCAAAGTTGATGTGCCTAGTTATAATGGAGGGTCCAAAATGCCACCTAATGTCTATAAATAGGCCCTATGGGGGTTAAAAATAGTCATTTGTGCAATTTTTTAAGAAGTTTTAGAGCTCTGAGTGGAGATTTTGTTGTGGAGCCTTGGAGAGATGTCATTTGTTCCAGTCGCCTTGCATCACGATTATCAAGTCACAACCTATCAGTGACTAGAGGGATCAGGCAATGCAGTATGTGACCCTTCCCTTGAATTTTTTATGATTTTTGCTAGATTTTAAGGGTCAAAAATGACCAAACAAATGTAGTACATTTTCTACACCACATATGTAATCACATTCACCGCATCTATCAGTGGGTGCACCACAAGTGTGTGGCATGCTGTAACTACTAAGCAAAGCCACCATTATTAGGTTGCTCGCAAGTGTATTGTGCAACACAATTGTAATGTTGCATTGCATGTGTAGGATAGAACAACAAATGTGTTTTGTGGCAATGCATCTGTTTGACAATGTGTCGCATGTGTTTAGCTTGCCGGAAATTGTAATGTACGATGCATTAGTAAGTCATATCTATTGAAAGGTGTGATGCATCTAACTGTCAGCAAAATTGAGTCAATTTTTTATAAAATTTTATCTCTATAAAAGGTCAAAAAGGTTCATTTAGGCATCCTAACTGATGTAATATGATTTTTCGTGTGAGCGCAATTCAGATTTCCTTGAATTTATACTCCAGAGAGTTGACCTTCATTCAGATTGCAAGATCATCTGAATGAGGAGGAAAGGTATGTTCTACATACATTGGGGCTATATTAAGTCACATTCATGCCCGTGATATGGGCTAACCAAGGTCTATTGACTGCTTTGGCAAAGAGATGGCACTCTGAGACTAGTTCTTTTCACTTACCCACAAGAGAGGCCACTATTACTCTTGAGGGTTTCTAGCATATGCTTTGGCTTCCAATCCATGGGGAGTGTGTTTTCTAGGATCTTGAGCATGGTCTAGTTGATATTCAGAGATTTTTTGATATTGGTGATGTAGTTCTTGGTGTAGAGGATTATGAGATCCATTGGGATACACTTGTTGATAGATATGACAAACTCATAGTTGTGATTTGTAGCATCATCAAAGGATTTTTCATTCCTAACCATTGAGGACATGGATTCCCTGATGGATGCAGACAAATGCTAGCATTTATTATGGAGTGGGCCATAGTATATTCTTGGGGACCCTACATGATTTCCATGTTATACTTCCAGTTGCACAACGTAACATATAGAGAGGCTTAGTTTATTAGCTATGGTACCACTCTACTCATGTGATGCAGAGCAAGGAGGAAACTTCAAACGAAACATAATTCAAACCAAAACCAACTCTTCAAGTTATAAAGCCCCAACTTCACCCTATTCCACCAAACCTTCAAGTTTCCCTTGTAGCCATCAAAACAATGGATTTTGTGCATATTTCTCTTAAAAATCCTCAAACCCACAAAAAAAAGGCATTTCAAACACCCATTACCCTTCTCTTAAACATATCTTTAAACCTAATGTGCTAGTTTTGGAACAACCCCACTAAAATTGGACTTGTACGTTGAATAGGGGCACAATTAGCCCACTTTTACAAAGCAACCCCCTTCTAAACAACCTTCCAACCCCAAATTCCTTTGGACAGTCTCTCACTAGGTCATAAACATCCAGATTCCACAATCTTTAACCAGAGGAACACTCACTAAGTCCCGCAAACATAAAACCCTCATTTTGTCAAGTTTATAAGGGGGTTTATTGAAACTAGGGTCTCCAAAACCTCTCTCAGCAAACTAACACTATAAACACCTCAAAATTTTCCTGCACATGCTTATAGAACTCTCACAAATTTCTGCCCCAAGCATTTTCCACCATTTCCACTCTTTAACCACCAAATTTCACCAAAAAATATACAAAATTGCCAACTAGGGCATCACCCAAACCACTTAAGTGGCCTCCCCTTCTCCTGCAATCTCATAAACACCTAAAACTACTCTAGACCACCCATTCCATCAAGTTATAGAGAAATATAATGATGGAATGGGGGTTTATTTCATTTTTAATCACTACAAACCCTTAAAACTATGTATACAGACCCGCCTGTAGAAGAATACTTATAAAACTTTCAATATTTGATGAAAACAAACCAATAAAAAGCCAAAATTATCCTAGCCTGTGTCTCTATCCACTTCACAGCATTTTTGATCTATTCCTTTCAAGACAAACTCAAATAAAAACTTGGAACAATAGACTGTAATGAAGAATACACACAAATTACAGAGAAACCAAGGAATTTTATTGATTCTTCTTCACATACAAAGTATCCAACCTCCAACTTCGAATTTTATGAGGTTTTTAAACTCTTAGACACCTAAAAAAATACTTAACCAACTTTTAAACTTTTGGCCATTGGTATTCCCTTATTTGGCATTTTGCACTTTTACATAGCAACTTTTGACAATATTGCAAAGATATAACAATATGAACTCAATGACTCCACTAACATAATTAATGGTCTATTATGACCTTATTGATAACAAAATAAGACCCCACACATCTAAATCTATCAAAAGACCACATTTACATAAAATGACTTGGTGCTCTTGCACCATACACCCAGCCTAAAAGAAGACCTCAAGTCCCTTCAGGAACACCAAAAACATAGTGCCTCTGATCCTTGAATGCTCTCCAATCTACATATCCACCTAGTGACCCTTTCCACTGAGTCAAAAATGGAAAACTTGCATTGTACCTTGCATTTGTAGTCCTCTTGCCACTTAGAATTTTCTCCTCTTTCACAAATTGATTTGATGATTGCCCTCTTACCTTTCCCTTATCATAGACTGATGTAGAACTTGCCTTTGCACCTGGAAACAATCCTTTACCCACTTTATCTTTGACTGTCCACTCTTTCCCTCTTATTGCAGACTCAAACTCACTTATTTGTCCTTTCGTTGCACCTTGACTCACCTCACCTCCTATCTTCATTCTTTCCTTTAGACCCTCTACTATTAAGATCTTTGTACTATTAGACTTACAAATCACTGTTTTGACAAATTTCCCAACCTCTGCACTGTTAGTACATGACTGACCACTAACCTTCTGTGAAACCAAAGGACAAAATAATGTCCCAACCAAGATCTTATCATGCTTTTCCAACTCATCTTCCTTCCTCACAAACAATTCATCCTTGACCTTCTCTATCTCATACCTTGACACCAACACATCATCTCTTCTTTCCAAATTTGAATCATGCTTTACACTTGTTTCTTAGCATCATCTTCCTTTATAGTGGTTGCACACACTTTGTTTGTGTCTTCCTCAATCTTTATATACTCCTTCTTTCCAAACATGATGAATTTTGTTGCCTTACCTTGTTCCTTCACATCCTCAACCAATGGAGTCAATGTAAAAGCTTTCCCATCCTT
Source organism: Sequoia sempervirens (assembly GCA_007258455.2). NCBI lineage: Eukaryota > Viridiplantae > Streptophyta > Pinopsida > Cupressales > Cupressaceae > Sequoia > Sequoia sempervirens. The sequence continues at coordinate 233,512,393 of VDFB02000007.1, forward strand.
CTCAATTTGATATGTATTGGCTCTCCCATCATAAATGGCATGTCTATCAAACTGCCATGGTCTCCCAAGTAATAAATGACAACAACTCATTAGAAAAACATCACAAAGAACTTTATCCTTGTAGCCACCAATACTAAACTCAACCAAGGCTTGTTCATTAACCAAAATGTACTGATCATTATTCAACCAAGCTACTCTATATGGTGTTTCATGAGGAATTCTTTCTAAGTTCAATTTATCTACCATTTCATTAGACACCATATTGTTAGTGCTTCCTGAATCTACTACAACTTTGCATACCTTACCTTTACATTTGCAAGTTGTCTTGAACAATGTCCTTCGTTGTGTTGATTCCTTCTCCTTGGATGCCTTTATAATTTGTCTCCTCACCATCAATGACTCTCCCACTTCTAGAGCAACAAGATGATTAGGAGAATTTACACTTTCTACACATTCATCTTCTTACACCAACTGGACTCTTTTGTCACTTCTCCTTTCACCACCACTTGAAGTATAACCTTTCTTTTTAGGGCACTTGAATTTTGGATGACCAAACTCATTACAATGATAACATCTTCCTGAAAATGTGTTTGAACTTCTACCACCACCAAATCTTCCTCTAGAGCCTTTGAATCCACCTCGTTGATCAGCAATTTGTTCTTAACCTTTGTGTGCATCTTCTTGGCTTTCATTGAATTGTCTTGAAGTAGAAAATGTACCCTTTCCTCTAGAGGTGATGTCTCTACCTCTACTTGTCTTGTCTTTCCTTTTTTTCACCTTTTCTTCAGCCCTTACTACCATTTGGTAACATTCCTCAATAGTTCTTGGATTTTCCAAGGTTAGTTCATCTTGAATGTTAAATCTCAATCCACCCAAATACCTAGCAATATTTTCATTTGCATCTTCATTATGACCAGACCTAATACTCAACTTGTAAAATTCTTCAGTATATGCTTTAACATCCATTTCTTTTTGCTTTAAACCCTGAAGCTTCCTAAACATTTGAATAGCATAATCAGAAGGTAGAAACTTACCTTTCATTTTTTCCACCATTTTGTCCCAAGAAACAATCTTTGACTTGCCTTTTTTCCTTCTCTCAGATTGTTCATAATCCCACCACAATAGTGCATGGCCCTTCAACTTTGTCTTTGCAATTTCCAGCCTTTGCTCTTTAGGAACATCTTCACATTCAAAGTAATTGTCCAAGGTTGCAATCCAATCCAACAATTCTTCATCATTCAAATTTCCTCCATATTTTGGCACATCAATCTTCGCCTTATGTCTATCATCCTTGAATTCTCTCAACAACTTAGCCATCCTCTGATCATCAGAATCCAATTCCTCTTCCTCTTCACTGTCAGTTTCCTCTTCTTCATCAGAATCACTTTCATCACTCATGTCCACATCTCTTTTCTTCCTTGTTTCCAGAGTAGCTAGTATTTCCCTCAAATCTCTCATCTCCCTAGCATGTTTGTCTTTCAATTCACCAATCTCTCAAGCCACGGTTTTCCCTTTTGGAGGCATCTTGCCTTTCAACCTTCTCACTTTTCCTTCTCAAACTTCACTTTTTCTCCTTCAAAGGACCTACTTCCTAAGGTCTGATACCAATTGATAAAGAGTAGGGATGAAACTTCAAACCAAAACCAACAACTCTTCAAGTTATAAAGCCCCAACTTCACCTGTTCCACCAAACCTTCAAGTTTCGCTCGTAGCCATCAAAACAATGGATTTTGTGCACATTTCTCTTAAAACTCCTCAAACCCACAAAACAAAAGGTGTTTCAGACACCCATTACCCTTATCTTAAACGTATATCAAAACCTAAAGTGCTTGTTTTGGAACAGCCCCATTGAAATTGGACTTGTATGTTGAAAAAGGGCACAATTAGCCCACTTTTACAAAGAAACCCCCTTCTAAACAACCTTCCAACCCCAAATTCCTTTGGATAGTCTCTCACCAAGTCATAAACATCCAAATTCCACAATCTTTAACTAGAGGAACACTCACTAAGTCCCTCAAACATAAAACCCTCATTTTGCCAAGTTTATAAGGAGGTTTATTGAAACTAGGGTCTCCAAACCCTCTCTTAGAAAAATAATACTATAGAAACCTCAAAATTTACCTACAAATTCTTACATAACTCTCACAAATTGATGCCCCAAGCATTTTCCACCATTTCCACTCTTTAACCACCAAATTTCACCAAAAAATACACAAAATTACCAACTAGGGCATCACCCAAAACCACTTAAGTGGCCTCCCCTTCTCCTAAAATCTCATAAACACCTAAAAATACTCTATACCACCCATTCCACCAAGTTACAGAGAAATCTAACGGTGGAATGAGGGTTTATTGCATTTTTAATGACTACAAACCTTTAAAACTATGTATACAGACCCGCCTATAGAAGAATGCTTATAAAACTTTCAATATTTGATGAAAAAAAACCAATAAAAAATCCAAAATGCTCCTATCCTATGTCTCTATCCACTTAACAACATGTTTTATCTATTCCTTTCAAGACAAACTCGAATAGCAACTTGGAACAACAGACTATAATGAAGAATACACAAATTACAGAGAAACCAAGGAATTTTATTGATTCTTCTTCACATACAAAGTCTCCAACCTCCAAATTTGAATTGTATGAGTTTTTTAAACTCTTAGAAACCCAGAAAAAACTGACTTAATCAACTTTTAAACTTCTGACTGTTGGTATTCCCTTATTTGGCATTTTGCACTTTTACATAGCAACTTTTGACAATATTGCAAAGATATAACAATATGAATTCAATGACTCCACTAACATAATTAATGGTCTATTATGACCCTATTCATAACAAAATAATACCCCACACATATAAATCTATCAAAATACCACATTTGCATAAAATGACTTGGTGCCTGTGTACCATACACCCAACCTGAAAAAGATTCCAAGTCCCTTGGAAATTGACTTGTAACTTGTCCACATTTGAACACTTCATGTCTCTGACCTCCAAAATCTCCTTCATCTAGTTTTCCTTTCCAATGTGTTAAGTATTGAAGCTTTTCATTGTTCTTTACATTGATAGACTCCTTGAAACAGTTCAATATTTGCTTCATCTTCACCTTAGGCTTCCCCAATTGTTTGCTAAGATGTTTAGGCATGTTAAATGGAATAAGCTTCTTCCTATCTACATCTCTAAATACCTTCACTTGAATAATTACAATGACAACTTAATTCACCAAAACACTTTGGTTAGTACCATTACCACCCATGCATTCTTTACTTTGCTTCTCACATTCTCTTGGTGACCCCTGCAATATGACATCTAACTGAAGCATCTTAGTCTGCAACTCTTCATTAAAAACTTGAGTACCAAATTTATCAACATCCTCCTCTACTTGTTCATCTTGCTTATTAGACTCAAACAACTAAAAATGGTATGAAAACTCATCCACAACTATGTATACCTTGTCCTTCTAAATTTCTTCAATGCTTGGTGTCAAAACAGTCATAGATGTACTCACCATTTCATTGCTTACCTCTTCCTTTGTTTGAGATTTATTTTTTTCTTCCTCTATTGTTTTTGTCCTTGCTTGTCTTCTTCTTCTTTGGACAATTTTCATTAAATTTTTGGTTTGAATTTGCCTCCCTGTCCTATATCATCATGGTGTGGGCTTTAGAGCATATTGATGTTTTCAGACCGTCAGTTGAGAGAGATCTACCACCAAAGCTTCCTTATGTATATTTGTATAGAGATGCAATCATATAGACATAGGTTGGTGATGTAGGATACTAGAGACATACTATTGATATTCTTGATTATTTTACTTGTAGGCCATATCATCAATACGTTCCCTAAGAGGACGATGGTGAGCATCTACCATATTGTTGACAAACTCAATACTTGATTTGTCAGATAGTGTAGACTCGGCACATCACAGAGTACCAGTTATCCGAGCAGGTACTCAGACAGTTTAAGGAGCGACAAGTAGTTCATGTTGGTATTGTGAAGTATGCTCAGTCTTCTCAAGAGGTTCCTCAATGGGGACCTATGATTAGTGTGCAAGTTGTAGCTCGATAGGTAGATCAGTTTTTAGCTAGCTGATTGGGGTGCCCTTGTAAAGGTGACAGATGCAGGGACCACTCTAGAGTATGATACATGGTGGTTGCAACACAAACTTACACCATTGATAGATCTGGATGTGACTGCTCATGTGGAGAGGCTTAGTAGAGGTCCTCATGGTAGATTGTGTGGGAGAGGTCAGGGGAGAGGAGATGATCACGACCGAGGTGGTGGATGGGGGGATGGTGGTGATGATGGGGGTGGTGGAGGATGGGGGGATGGTGGGAGAGGAGATAGGGGTAGGGATGATAGAGGCAGAGGAAATAGAGGCCAAGGATACAAAGATGGTCTTCCACCTTATATTTTGAGACAACTACCTCCTATCTGTGAGGAGAGGGAGCAGGAGGTCAGGGATGAGAAGGAGGTGAGAGTGGAGGAGGTTGGGATGGAGGATGCTAGGGTGGAGGAGTTTGGGGTGTCATAGTATAGGATGGAGGAGGTTGGGGTGGATATTGACATAGGTGTCAATGTGGATGTGGAGGAGGTGATAGGAGAGGCTAAGATGGAGGTGGACGTGGAGGAGGTTTCCCAAGAGGTAGCAATCAATATTGAGGTGTGGCAAGATGTACCTATAAAAGAGGCCATCTTAGATATTATGGAGGAGGATTTCGAGGATAGGGGACAAGGGCCCCGAGCACATATCCAAGTGCTATAAGTGCAGGTACATGTGTTATAGGCACAATTTTCTCATATGACATCATTGCAGGGTTAGGTAGCTCAGTTGATTGTTGAGCAGGAAATGGTAGTGATACGAGCACAATGAGCTGAGCAGTGATTAGTGGAGTTCATTGCTACTATCAGTGGGGGTATTTTTTATTTTGCATGCATGTTGTATCAGGATAGCATGGAGGTATAGTATTATAGAGATTTATATGAGGGTGTACTACTAGCATTTGAGAGGGAACCTAGTTATTGGGAGAGTCAAATGCAATCCCACTCACATTGATCACAAAGTAGCAGAGGGGTATCCTAGTAGAGGATATCCTCATACCAACCACTGCACCATTCCCACAAAGAGCATTGGAGGCCATCGAGATCAAATCAAAGAGGAAATGCCTCCCTCCACTCATTTTCCTTCAAGGGACAAGGGTAGCACAGGCTAGGCCTATTTTTGGATGTGGACGTGTATATTTTTTATTGAGTGTGTGAGCTCCACAGTTTTGACAATTATCATGATTTTGTACTGTGACACATTATTTTTTGGATATATATGAGATACATCATTTTTGGAGGCAATTCATGATATGTTATATGTATGCATATTTCTATATGATGGATGTTTATGGATGCATGATGTTATGTTTATGCTTATGTATGGATGGATGCACATGGTGTATGTTTTATTCTTATATGTATGTCATGATGTATGGATATTGATTTATGCTTATATTTATGGATGGATATTTAATTTTTATGATATATGACGTGACTTATGATGCTTATATATGCATGATGGCATTATATGTTCAGGACATGTTATGCCATATTTGATATTATGCTATATGGATGATGATTCTAACATGTGATGCAATTTTATCAATCTATTTTTATTTTCTAAAGTAGTATGTATGACCTATATGGGATATGATGTTCTAACATGATTATGGATGCAGAATGATGCAGCTCATACATTTATTTTTGTGTGTCATAGCATGCCATTGAGATGACCATGGGACTCTCAGAAGAAATGTTAGTACAAATAAATTGTTAGTAAGGAATGAATAATCATTTAGATAGATTGTTCATCCAAATCACCATTTATGTATTTGATTGATATTACTTTGAGCTTTTGGTAGTGCATGTTTTATCATCATAGAGTGTTTTTGTTATGGAATAAGTGGATGTATGCATAGTTAAGCATGAAATTAGAATGTAGCTTTTGTTTTTGTTTTCTTAAAATATTTTGATATGTGGACAAGTAGATAGTGTACACCAAGTTGAGACAAACCTTGGTGACATTTAGTATCCATTTTTCAATGATTCTGACACATTAGACAAAGAGTGTCCTGATTCAAATTAGTGACAATAGAGCCCTATTGGAATATGTGAGGAAATCACCATAGAGCATGTTAATCCTATTGCAAGCAAGCATTAGCTGACCTTTAACTTGCATAGGATGTTTTGATTATGCTAGATAGAATCTCAATCACACTCAAGGACATTAGTTTCCTCAATCATGTTACCAAGACAAACCACAAGAAAAATCAACAGAAAGAAACAACATAATCCATTATTGTTTCCCTAATCACTTGTGGATATCATCGAGTAGCTTAGGAATATGACATACGATAAATCAATAAGATAAGACAAATCTAGACCAAATGATCAACAACAATGTAGATCATTTTGTCCACTAATAAGTGTTTGATATGTTTTCAAAAGATTGTCTGTTTTAAGGAGTGAGACCTTTCATGTAAGACACCTGGTTTGGTTTCGATAATGAAAAATCCTAGAAGATAAATGATTTTTGATAAGATAGGTAACATTTATAAACAGTTGATCAGCCTAGTTGAGAACTAGTTTGGGTAGTGTTGTCTGTTGGTTCATGATTTGTTAAGATCAGTTCCTATGTAGGATATCTTGTTTGTGTCCAACATGTTCATTCTCTACAAAGGATAATTTTATGAAATTCAAATTTTGATGAAAATTTTATTGTAATGGTGTAGGAGTTTATGGTGAACTCCTCAAACACCCCAACATCACCTACAAGACAAAATAACTTCCACAAGAGAGAAATGGAAGAAATATCATGTTATCATTAAGGATGCAAGAATGCCAAACTTAATATGGCAAATACATATGATGTCTTGCTTATATAGGTAAGGAGTGAGATATGATTAGACAAGATCATGACAAGTGTCTTAATCCTATCACATGAGACAACTAAATACCTAGGGAATGATGCAAAAGCTAGATAAGATAAGTTTTAGAAAATTCAACTAAGACTTCTAGAAGAATCTTATATCCTAAATAAACTTAACATGTAAATATGTCCCTTAACTACCTAGTGAGTGAATTAACTAGGTATAAGACATTTATTCATACCAAAACCCCCTTAAGTGCAACTTAGGAGAGAAGATTATTATGCAAAGATTCAAAGATGCAAGGATGGGTCCGAGCTACGAGGCCATGTTAGGTACCCATGTACATATGCAAATGAAATCTCTCATAAATGGAGAAAAGGATAAAACACAGTGGGACAAAACTCCTCCCCAAAAGAGAGATCAAATACAACAATGATATCCATCACAAATCCAATCAATCTCTATCCACACAAAGGATAATAAGAGAGATCATACAACCCCCTCCCCATAATGAGATAACCTACTACAAAGAAGCACTGGAAGTACACTGTGGAGTAACACTGAAATCCTTAATTCAGTAAGCAAGGAAATATACTTTTGTTTGCTAGAAACCATATTAGATTCACTCAAGGGCTCAAGTTTGAATCATGATAAAGAAACAACAGACCTGATGCCAAGGAACACTAAAAAGCTCACAAATTGGCACAACTCTAGAATCTATGAAGCAACAGTTGATTGACAAATGATCTAGAACTGAAATGAAGTGCAGAGAAAATGCAAACCTAATGCACACAAAAAATAAAATAATGCATGCACTGATGAATGTTCACATCTACCTCCATGATGAAAAATAACCTCAAATCTATGTAGAGGAAAAAATCAACTTTTCGATGATATAAAGTTTTCAAAAAATGGATGTTGTATGCTCAAGTTATGAATTTTTGAAAAAAGGAATAAATTGTGCTAGCTAATAATGCAGACACGACCCTTCTGATTTGATCTCTGAAAAATCTACTCACTTTTGTAGACAATAACAAAAACCCAAAAATATTTTGATACTAAGAACAAAACCCAGAAATCATTTTTTGATTCAACAAGCAAAAGATGGGAAAATGAATTTTATTTAACCTTCAACCTGTAGAAAAAATGACATGTGGTGCTTTTTGGACAACAATTTTCTTCAGATCTGCTCAAGATATGCAAAATCTAAGAGATACCCAGATGAGAATTTGACTCTGGCTACACAACCCAAAAAATATATTTTTCCTACAAATGAGTGGAAGCTAGAATTTTGAAGCAAAAATGAAAACAACTCCAATAAAAATGGTTTGCATCAAATCCCTTACAGATCTGACAAAATATGTTAGATTTTGATGAAACAAAAGTCAATTCAAACTTTCTTAGATGCCCTGGATTCAATGGCGAGGCTCTCAAGACCCCAACTTGCACCCAACAAAACTTTCACGCCAAGATTGGTCTCTCAAATTTGGGAAGAAGTCTTTAAGGATGCAAGAATGCCAAACTAAATATGGTAAAGTACATATGATGTCTTGCTTATATAGGCAAGGAGTGAGATATGATTATACAATATCATGATAAGTATCTTAATCTTATCACATGAGACAACTAACTAGCTAGGAAATGATGCAAAATCTAGATAAGAAAGTTCTAGAAAAGCCAACTAAGACTTCTAGAAGAATCTTATATCCTAAGTAAACTTAACATGTGAATATGTCCCCTAATTACCTAGTGAGTGAATTAACTAGGTACAAGACATTTATTCACACCAACAAATGGACCCTAGGGGGACTAACCTATGCCTTGGGGGCTCATCAGTGATGGCCTTACCTACGTGACACACATAAAGACAGTGTAGTTTGACTGACCTTGACAAGTGATAGTTTATTCTAGAATGTGGAATATGATTTAAGATTTGAGTATGATAGACCTTAATGGACTGACCTATGCCTTGGGGGATCATTAGTGATTTTCATTGCCTACATACACGCACAAAGACAACGTATTTTGATGCCATGGATTGATATTTTTTTATTTTTCTGACTTTTTATGATTGTTTTGAAGTTTTCAAAGGATATTTGAATTTTTTGGTTTTTTGGTTGAATGTTTCGATGTTTTTGTATTTTGTGATAATATCCTCGAATATCACAAAATACCAGTGAGGAAGAGTTTGGAGAGGAAGAGTTTGGAGGGGCTGAAACCAATAGCAGCGGGGAAAGCAGAAAAAAATTGCAGAACTTGGAGATGAAATAGGTAAATGATGCCATAATGTAAAAACCTAAATGTGCTCATTATCAGATCTTGGACATAATTTCATTTTAATAAATATAAGCTCTTTGCAATTGCTTTGAGCAGATCAATGGAGATAATTTGTAAGAGCAACAACATCCAAGGATAGAAAACTGTGGAGAGAACAGAGCTTAGTAGCCATTTTTCCAATCATGTGGATGCAAAAGTGAAACTTTGATCTCTTTTTTAAATAGAAATGACTTGTTTTTTTTATTAGCTTTCAATGTAATGACAAGTTCTATTCATTTGTCTTTTAGCAGTCTTAGCAATCTAAACGACATCACATCAACAACCCATATTGTATCTTTGATTTGTGGTGGAATATACGGGTTAGGTGCTTTACAGTGGATCAAGTTCTTGTGTTTGTGTGCAGAATATAAATGCTTTCACTACATGTCCCATTTTAACCTAGAATACGTAGAATAATGAATTAATATTAATCATGTTAGGTTATTCTAAAACCCTTGTCAAAACCTTATTTTCAAGCTGCAGCTCACCAAATTGGAGAAGTGAAAGGTGAATACCAGTGAGGAAGAGTTTGGAGGAGCCAAATAGATGTATACTTCTAATCTAATCCTTGTCGATAATTAGGGTTTGCAAAGCAGTCCATGAGTTAGAATAAAAAGGCAATTTTTTGTATTCTCTTATACTGGATGTATCATGTAAGTATTATTTGGTTTCATAGTGTATATATTTTTTATATTGTATATCTGGGATTATTGTTTCATTTCTAAAATTCCTTTCAATTTTTTTTTTTATCTATAAAGATCATGAGGACAAATCTCCCAATTCGTAGGAAGCTTCATTTGTGTATCATAGAGCCATTTTAAACTTGAAAGCAAAAGAGTTTCTCTAGGTAAAAGATATTTTTGTTAAGTTTAATCTTCAACAATGAATAGCTAATATATAGGTTAAGAGAGAAAAAACTTGTTGCAATGATTTCTAACAATAGTGCTTTACCAGTTATGTAGTTGTATTTGCTTTAAATTTTGTTATATTTAGGAGTATGCTTCGATTATATATGTCAGCCACTATTTTAAATGTATCTCTCACAATTTTGTTTTGTTTTTTGTTAGATCAAAATGAAAGTAAAAGGGATGTTGTGAGCTTGTCACCTTCCTCTTTCGTTGTGCTAAGAAAAACAGAAGTATTGCTATTATTATTATTATTATTGATAATCTTCTCTTATTTGACATTGAGGGTGTCAGAATCCACAATTGGCTTTGTTTTTACATTGACATTGACATTAACAGTGGTAACAAGAAAGGGAAATCTGATACAAATTCATTGTTGAACAGTGCATGAGCTAAGATGGATGTTCTTTTGAATAAGGAGAAACACATTTTACAGTATTCATTGTGTTGCAGGTGCAAAAGTAAAGGTTCTTGAGTTTCAAATCCAAATGAAACTTTCAAGAAAAGAAATACATTGGTATAGAGTGATTCTTTGTTTTTATGCCTTTTTGAATTCTTCAATTCTTCAATAAATGATGTAAAACAGTCAATGAGGTTTTTCTTTGCCAATGAGGCAGTTGTCACTAAGACATTGAATGTAACCAGTGAGGTTTTGATTTTCTAATGAGGCTTACTAAAGTAAATTTTCAGAGTGGTTTTTTCTCCACTCATAAATACTGTGTTGTGGCTCCTCCTGATTTGTGATCTATTTGTGTCTAATCAATCATATTTGTTCAAGCATTTTAGTCTTCATTTCATGGTGCTTCTCTCAACATTTGAATATCTATGATACTTGAATTTTATATGCATAAATTTGTGAGGATTAATTAAGTTATATTTGATTTGTAACTTGAATCACTGATTCACCCAAATAAATGATTAAACCATGACTAAATAAATGACTACCATGACTAAATAAATGACTACCATGACTAAATAAATGACTGACTACAATGACTAAATATAATGTGACTACAATGACTAAATAAATGACTACTACCATGACTAAAATAAATGACTACCATGACTAAATAAATTACTACCATGACTAAATAAATGACTACCTTGACTAAATAAACAACTACCATGAATAAATAAATAACTACAATGACTAAATAAATGACTACCATGACTAAATAAATGACCAGTTAACAACAATCAATGACTAAATTAATGACTAAATATACCACCAAATTGATCAATCAAAACAACCAATAAATGACTAAAAATGGTTTAGTCATGAATTTGGTCACTTTATAAATGACTGGCAATAAACTACTAATAGTCACGTGACCAAGCTAATGGTCATGTGACCAATTTTTAGTAGTTTTTTTAGTCATTTATTATTGTTTTTGTACTAGTGTACCGCCAAAGATGTATGCTATTGATTGGATCAGATAGTGGTTCACCCTCAAGAGTAGCCAGTTGATAGGCATTGGATCCATATATTGCAGTGATGATATAAGGACCCAAACCAATTAGGCTAAAACTTGCTTGGTTTTTCTCTTTCCTATTGGTTCTTAGGATTCTCTTTAAGACCAAATCACCAATGTCAAAGTCTCAGACCTTGACTCTCTTATTGTAACTATGTCTAAGTCAATTCTAATACACCTGCAAGTGAACCAACACATTTTATCTTCTTTGGTCCAATAGTTCTAGCTCGTGTAACCTAGAGGTCTGGTAATCTTCATCATCGATGAACTGCTACATGGAAACTCTCAATGATGGGATCTCAACCTCAATTGGTAAGATGGTTTCAAAATAAAAGATAAGGGAATAAGGTGTAGCACCAATAGGAGTATGAATGCTGGTACAGTAAGCCCATAAGGCTTGATTTAGTTGTATGTTCCAGTCTCATCCAATGTCATTGACAGTCTTTTTCAAGATCTTTACTATGGTTTTATTAGATTCCTTCGCTTGATCATTACCCTGGGGATAATACAGAGTGGAAAAGTGGTGTTGGGTGTGGTATTTTTCACATAATTCCTAAACATCCTAGTTTTTGAAGGGACACCCATTATCTGTGACTATGGATAATGGAACACCATACCGACATATGATATAGTTCAGTATGAACTTTGAGATTTGGTTATCAATGATATATGTCATTGGTATGGCTTTGATCCATTTAGTGAAGTATTTTGTTGCAGTGATTATGAACTTGTGTCCATTGGAAGATGTAGGGTGAATCTTTCCATCGAGGTTGAGTACCCATTGAGATAAAGGCCAAGGTGAGGTAACCAAATGAATCCCCTATGTCGGTGTATGTACCAGATTATCATGGATTTGACATTGTCTATATTTTTTACGAAGTGATATGAGTCACATTCCATTATAGGCCAATAGTACCCTATTCTCATAAGCTTCTTGGCTAGGGTAGGACCACTAGAGTGAGCTCCGCATATACCTTCGTGTATTTCTTGTAAATCCATCTTTGATTCCTCTATTTCAAGACATCTAAGAAGGGTACTATCTAGAAGTTACGATAATAAAGGGTATTTGCAATGATAACATACTTAGCCGCTTGTTGGATAAAGGATTTTTGTTGGTTATTGGACAAGTCGAGAGGGAAGATTTGAGCATGAATTTAGTTATATATATCCTTATGCTAGGGTGAATCGGGACCAACAATATTGCACATGAGCTCGGATTCAGGGATGGTGAATGCAGGGATCAAAATTTGTTCCACCAAGAACTCACACTAATGCACATTGTTTGGAATGTCCAAGAGACATCTAATGGTAGCCATTGCATTGACCACTTTGTTCTGAACCCTTGGGATTTGTGTAAATGAAATGATATCAAAGTATTCATTAAGGTTGTCCACCATTTTCTTATATGGTACTAGTTTGTTGTCCTTTGTCTCATATTCATCATTAACTTTCCAGACCACTAACTGCAAGTCACCATAGACCTGCAAATTTGTGATATTCCATCTAATAGCTTCCCTTAAACTAGTTAGAAAGGCTTCGTATTCTGATATGTTATTTTTGCACGAGAATGTGATCTTGTATGATTTAGGGATAGTGTCCCCTTGTGGTGTGATGAACAAGACACTAGCTCCTGAACCATGATGTGTGTACAATCTGCCAAAGTACATTTTCCATATTATAGATGTATCTAGCTTGAAGATTTCCTCATCGGGGAAATTTGATTAGAGATATGTGAAGGCCTGTGTAGGGGCATCTGCTAACTAATTAGCAATGACCTGTCCTTTGATCACCATCCTTTCCACATATTCAATGTTGAACTCATTGAGGAGCATTACCCGTTTCACTAATCTGACTATTAATGTGGCCTTGCTGAGTAAGTACTTCAGAGGATCAATTTTTGCTATCAGCTTGGTTTGTAGATTTAACATGTAATGTCATAGTGTATATGTTGCAAAGACCACAAAAAGACATGCCCACTTGATGGGAGTATAATTGAGTACATACCCTACAAGGGTACGATTGATATAATATATTGCTCATTCCTTCCCATCATCGTAATTTTGTGCTAAGAGAGATCCTAGTACTGATGATGTTGTTGACACGTACAAGATGAGTGGTTTCCCATTGATAGGTGGAATCAGTACTGGTGGTGACAGTAGATAGCCTTTGATCTTTCGAAGAGATTTTTGACAAGAATCAATCCATTTGAAAGGGACATCCTTGCGAAGGAGATATTGGAATGAGTGGTACTTGTCTACCAGTTATGCTATAAACCTGTGGATGGACTACAGTTTTCCTTGTAGGCTCCTTAACTGTGTTAGATTGGAAAGTGGCAGCATGTCTATGATGGATGTCACCTTTGTAGGTTCAACCTCTATGCCTATATGTGAAACAATGTATCTGAGGAGCTTCCTAGAAGTTAATCCAAAGAAGCATTTCTTTGGGTTCAGCCAAACCTTATATTCTTCCAACCATGTAAATATTTTTTCAACTACTACTAGGTGACCATCCCTTATGAGGGATTTTTCCAAGAGGTCATCAACATAGTCCTCCATTAGTTTATGCATCATTTCATAGAATATTGTATTCATTTCCATTTGATAGGTAGCTTTGGTATTTTTAAGGTTGAAGGGCATGATGTTCCAATAGTATGTACCCCAAGCACAAGTAAAGGTTATCTTGTGTTGATCTTCAGTTGCAAATTTGATTTGATTATAGCCAAAGAAACCATCCATCAATGATAGCATATCATTTCTCTCTGTAAGATCCATTATCATGTCTATATTGGGTAAAGGTAATCGTCCTTTGAACAAGCCTTGTTCATATCCCTGAAGTTAGTGAAGATGTGTATGCCCCTTGTCAACTTGGTGACTAGTACCAAATTTGAAATCCATTATGCCTAATTGATGGGTTTTATGAACCCAACATCTAATAGTTTCTTCAGCTCTTCTTTGACTAATAAGGTGATTTGCAAGTGCATCTTCCTCAACTTCTGCTTGAAAGGTTAGCATTAGGAAGAAGAGGTAAGTGATGGAGGACTAGTTTAGGGTCTAGTCCAGGCATGTTTGTATAGGACCACACGAAGTTGATTTTCCTTTTAGAGAAAAAGTTAGTGAAATTTTGCCTCTCTGCAACTATTAGGGACGCTACAAAGTGTGTGATTTTAGGACCTTTGGGCATATTGATGTTGACCTCTTGTGACTTCTCGACCAACATTGGGGATTTCTCTTGATTTGTGGGGAGCGGGTCCAACCTTCCATCCTTAGGTCCCCTTTCCTTGTCTTTTGCTATTTTTATAGGTGCCTTTCAGTTTTCACCTACAAACTTATTTTTCTTTATTTTTTTTATTTTGTGACTGGAAGGCAAGACCGACTCCTTGTAGTATGTGACAATGTCGAGGTAAATGGTGAATCCAACCTTGTGATCCCCAATCGGTATACCTTTTGTAAGTCCCATGAACTCAATAATTGCTTCATCATTTTTGAAGAGGTCCAAGCTTGGTGGACCTTTTTTGTCCTACTTGATTAATTGGGGGTGGAGTAATAGTATGTTATCATTAGTATCAGCAAAGTTGAAGGATGAGGGTGATCCCACAATACTGGTTTACACTTTTTGACCAAATTTGACATTGAAATGAATATTTTGAAATTTTTCTTCACTTTCGGACACCTATAGCTGCTAAATCGTGAGGAATTTGAAGATGATGCAAACTAGTGATTTGTGACTTTTTTTGTAGATTCTAAATATATTTTTTTAAAAATTGGAATCAAAATTGCATTTATTTTTACATCTCCTTTGATAACTAGTTTTGAATAGTAAACACCATTTTTAGAGAGTGACTTGTACTTGCTAACACAACTTTTTTCTATGAAGAATAAAATCTAATTTTTTCAAATTTAGATTCATAACTACGATATCTAGTACATCTAATTGGTTTCATAGTGTTTTATTAAATATTTTTTTCTTAATTAAGTTTTGAAGTCCAACCGATTACAATTTAGACATAGGTTTACTTGCTAACACATAACTTTTTTTGTATGTATCAAAATTCAATTTACTATTTTTTGTTGGATCAAGGACATCAGTATCAAGTGCATAGATATTTTTCAAATTTTTTTTGGTAATCTACTATTTTTCCCCATGTGCAAAACATAGAGTTCATTTTTTGGTGAAAAACCTACATTCACAAGAAATAAAAAATAAATATAGTAATCAAATGAATAATTTAAAATTATATTTTTTGGGAAGCTTGTAATAAGGACTACATACTTATAAAAAATAAATTTTAAATGAATTCATTTGATCCCCAAAAAGGTAAATCAAAAGTGGTTTTTTATCAACATATTGATAGGTGTAAAGGAGACACTGTTATAGGTATGGTTTAAAACTAGCAGGGTTCTATCCAAGAGGGTTTGATCTAAGGTGGTTTGATCAAACCCTCTTCAACTAGAATCCTTTAAATGGAACTTTTCAAGGCTTAAATCATTATATTTTCTAAAAATATGTGCAGAAAAAATCAAGATGTCCCAAAAAGTCTAAAAATATGGAGGAATCATTAGAGTCCCAAAAGGTATTGATCCAGGCTTGGCCTTTAGTTTTTTCAATAGGGGATTCAAGTTTGGGACCTATCCTAGATGTATCAACAATTTCAAATGTGTTAACAACTTTCTTCTAAAATATCATAGTACTAGTAGCTTTCACTTTTAACAATTGATATCCCAGCGCTTTGTTTCACAGTTGTTTGCTCATTAGGATAGGTTTAGACATACCCTATTTTTGAAATCTAAGGCCACTATGACTACCATAGCCTTTATATTTCGTTATTTCAAAACCCTTGCCATATTTTTCCATAGGTAGATCAGCATGTATCTCATCCTCTTCATCTCTATATATCCATTTAGAGAGGTCAACATCGATACATTCCTTTCCCAATTCGTACCACTTGGTGAAGGTCATGGGTGGGTGATACTAAATTGTCACCTTGGGATATTTCTTGATGTGATGAGGTTTGCCATAATGTTTAGGTGCAAACAATAGCTTCCCCATGCAGAGAAAACTTTCAATATTATACTCTCCAACTCCATCATCTTGGAGCTAGACCTTGGTTTCAGGTATTTTGTTAGTAATGTTGAAGCTTTTGATAGAGAAGCTAGGTCAATATACTGTGATGAGGAGGGGATAGATGAGCTCTTCCTATGGCTAGGTACATGATGCTCAGGTGTACCACTTAGGTTATTGCAATATTGGAATAGGTTAGGATCACCAAAAATAGTAATATCTGCACCATTGTAAGGAAACTTCAAACATTGATGGTATGTTGAAGGGATAGCCTTCCTGGAATGAATCCATGGGCATCCAAGCGGTAGGTTATAAGGTAGGCCCTTGGATCCAGAACTTGACATATTGTGTCTTATACAATAGGACCCACTCTAATTGGGAGAACAATGACGCCCTTGGAGGAGTGTTCCATATCATCATATCTGCATATCAAAATCCTCTTCAACTCATCTATACAAGCCTCGGAGAATCTCATGGTAGTTACTAGTTTTAATTCAGCCCAGCTCCACCATCTATTAGAACTTGTCTAATTTTATGTTTGTTAACGTATAGTTCAAGGTGTAATGGTTCATTATGATTTAGTTTATGTGAAGTATAATCATGTTTAGTGAATGTTATATGATGGGTGGTAGCTAAGAACCCTACCATGGCCAAAAACTAATTCACATTTAGGTCTATGGGAATAGATGAATCCTGCAATGCTTTGTCTAGAATAGCCTTATGCTCAGGAGAGGTGTGTAGCAACTTGAGAATTGAGATTTGAGTTGGGGTTTTTCCTAGATGATCGAGTAAGTTATACTCATATTTTGGTCGAGGTTTAGAGGGTGTTCCTTGCAGAGTCACCTTCAATTGCCTGGTGGTAACCACACATTCAAGATTTTTTATTTTTTATTGTGACAGTGGATATGTTGTGATCTGATAATCAGATATGGTTTATTGTGTACTCATAGGAAACACTAGTATAATTTTCATCATCTTTTCCACCTAGTACAAAACTTGAGGATTTTCTCTTCCCAAGGGTTTGAAAAGGATCCTTGAAGATTGTGTGATCTGCATTAGTGGTTTTGGGTTGGTTATCAATTTGAATATGACCCTTCTCTATGTGATCCTGAATAATATTTTTTAGTTTAAAGTAGACAAACATTTTATGTCCTTTGGTTTTGTGGTATTCACAGAAATTGTTTTCATTCCACCAAGTTGTTTTGAATGGACCTAGCTCATAATTTCTAATCTCAGGTAGTTGGATGACATTATTTTATAGCAATTTCTTAAAAATTACCTCAATTGATTCCCCTAAGGGTGTGTACTTTTTTCATGGTTGGGGGGCCCTTAGAGAACCATTTAGTGTGTTATTTTGAGCCACATTAGCAATTTTTTCCTGCTTCTACTGAGGTTTATTGGTGTTCATTGATGTGGGTCCTTTCAAACTAAACACGGGATGAAATTTATTTATGACCTTACCATCTACGACGACGTCATTTGTCACATTTTTTTTTGTGACCAAAATTTTCTCTTGTCATTAGAATTATTATGAGAAGAATAATTGGTATTCTCCTTAAATATTTTTACAAGCCCTTTTGCAATGAGGGATTTCTCGATGGATAGTCCTTTCTCTATAACCTCTTCAAATGTGTTAGAACAATGAATCTATAATTGGAACATAACCTCCTTGTTGAGGTTTTCCACAAAAAATTGGACCAATTGTTTTTCTGGTATGTGGCAAGTGCATTTACTGGCTAAGTTTCTCCATCTTTGTAGAAATGACGAGAAGGTCTCACCATCTTTCTACTTTTCAGCACACAAATGGGTAATGTTGATATCAGTTGATATATTATAGGAAAATTCTGCAATGAACTTATCCATTAGTTTGCTACAAGTTTTTATACATGGAGGTAAGTGTGTGAACCATTCAAGGGCTTGGCCTCCTAGACTCCATGGAAAAAGTCTCATGAGGTATGTATGTTTATGAGCCACATATAAAGAGATTGAATGGAACTCTCATATGTGTTCAATAGGGTCTCCCTTTCCCTTATATTTGTCAAATTTAGAAACAATTAAATTTGTGGGAAAGGGGGGCATGTGAACACTCTTATCAAAAGGGTAAGGATATTGGTCCTCCACAGAGTAGGTTTTTCTACTCCTAGTTACATGCAAGTCATCTGGTGTTGTAATGTGTGTAACTACTAAGCCATCAAATCCATGGGTGACGGTGTCACCAAAGTTGAGTTGGGTTGGATGTATTGTGTGGAACCTTGTGAGGGGTTCCTGAATGGGTTAGTTTTGTGTTGTGGATTGAATCCATACATATTTTGATGTTGATGCATGTGTGGAATGTGTTGGTGAAATTGTGATGTGCATGTGGGATTGTGATTAAATGATGATGGTGGTGGTGGTTGGCTAAAACCAGTTGTGAATGAGGAACCAATATTGTTTGGTTGCTATGGAGAGGTTTGATTAAACCCAATTATGTATGTAGAACCATGATTGTTTGGTTGTTGTGGTGGGGGTTGATTAAACCCAAATGTATATGTAGAACCATGATTTTCTAGTTTTTGTATGGAGGTGGGAGTTGATTAAACCCAAATGATAGTGACGAACCAATATTATTTAGTTGAGGTGGAGGGGGTTGGTTAAACCCAAATGTGGATGCAAAACCAAGATTTTTTGGTTGTTGTTGGGGTGGAGTGATGTTTGGACCTATTCCAAAAAAGTATCAATTCCTTGCCATAGGTGTGTTAACTTTTTGTGAAGTGTATGTTGTACCCACTTGTGGTCCTAAATATGAAGGGTTAGTCTCTTGTATCTTACTTGGTGTATTTGAATGGGTGGAATTTTTGGTTGTAGGTGTAGTGTGGGTCAGTGCTACAGTTGTAGATGTGGAGGAAAATGAATTTTCTATTGGTTTGGTGAATGTATGTGGTGGTGGAACATTCATAGTTGATGTGTAATGAGATGTTTGGGCAGGCGACATGCCTGTGTTCAAATGTGATGTGGGTGGTGATGCAATAGGTGCTAATGATGGTGGAGGTCTATTCATGACACATAATCCTAGTGTTACTATGTTAGGATTCTCCCCTATGATTTAGGTTATGTCAAATTTAGGCGGTATCCTAGCTCCATTTTGTGCCAATTGTATGAAGTACCTATTGGGGTCTATTGATACAATTCCATCAATGATTCTTAAGATCCTAGGATCTTGAGACACATTTTCAATTTACTCAAGCATGAGCCCTTGGTTTACGTCATTCAAAGTGTAACTCTGAAATAGGGGGAGGATTTGTGAATTTTTGTGATCACTCAGATTTTCACCAAAATTCATTTCACTAGTTGGGTTGTACATCGGATTAGATGATGATTCCATCTATTTTCTTTTGATTTTTTATCATGTGACAACCATAAAAAGTTATGGTGTTTTGACTTTGTCGTTTTCTAGATTTTTATTTTTTTGGTTTTTCGAAGTTGTGGTATGATTTTTGGAAATTTTGAGAGATACAAGAACAAAATGAAAACTATGATTTTTTAATTTTTTTTGTGATGATATTTCGCTAAATGCAAAGACCTTTGATACCTTGACTTTGGATCCTAAAAGAAGATTACCTTTTGAGAAAATTTTCAATTTTGGACTAACGTAACCAAGTGAAAAATTATATACCTATAGTAATGATGGTGGTTTGATAGAAAATGTTGATTTTCAACTAGACTAATGAGTTAAGAAACCTACTTTTGTTGATGGGGATATTTTTGTAAAGACAAGGCTTTGACGATTTTCCAAAAATATGAACCTAGACTTTTGACTTCTAAACTTGTTTTTAGTTTTCAATTTACAAGATGTTCAAGAAAAGATTGTAAGGACTTGTATGATATGACGCTAAAATGATGTAATGTTTTAACCTAGGAAAGCTAAAAACTTACTGAAAATGCAAGAAAAATTGATTGTTCAGATTTTGATTTCTGTGTAAATGAGATTTGGTTTATGCAACCTCTAGAAATAAGCTCTATTTTATCTATCAAATAGATGTGGCAGATAAATCAACAAATGTGATGTAGAAGATGTCAACTAGGGTGTAGAAGATGACGATTGCGGTGCAGTTCGTAGCAAATGCATTGCAGAACCTATCAATTGCATTGGACACATATGTGTTGTTTTTTGTTTGCTAAGGTAGATTTTTTACTGACAAAGAGATATGGTGTTTTAACAAACAAATGTGTCACAGCCACTAACAGATGTGTCACACTATTTTTGTGATGCAAATAAACAGTTGTGACACATAAGTTTTATCAAAAATTCAACCTCTAAGGAACCCTAGTCTTGTTTATTTTTTTGGTTTTAGATGTGATTCAGTTAAGAAAACATAGAAAGAAAAAAAAATTATAAGTAATTAGTTATGACTTTTTGATATTTTATGTCAATGATAAGGCCCTAAGTCCATATATTTGTACTGGTAATAACAAGACTCAAAAAAATTCACAACTTAACTTAGTAGTAGAACAGGTGTGTAGCTTTAAGTAGGCCCACCTCCCATTTAAGGGGTAAAAATTTAGAAATATTGGGTAGTGAAACAATTGAGGTAATTTTTTTAAAACCTTTTTTATATGAAGGTGGATAGTAGATGTCTAGTGACATAGGGTCGTCAACAGACACCACAGGTACACCTTCTTTCGCTTCTTGAGAGGCCATTGCTAGCAACCCAAAAATATTTATCTCGACCTAAGAAAGTACATGGTGAGTAGCTTCAAGGTACGATCTATATCCCTTCCGCCAATTTATAAGATTACATTCGAAAGTATTTCAAGGCCTCTACAACAAATTTTTTTAGTGGGTAGAACTTTGTGAACATTGTCAACCTCTTAGACGTCTCCTCAAGATCTAAAAAATTGTAAGCCCCTAACAAAATTTTGGAGTGCTACATGCACATATCGAACTATGTCTTTCATTCTCATCTGATTTCTATAGAATGCCATAAAATGTAGCTTGAGGTTAATCCCTTGGGTTCTCTGTGAGGGTGTATCCCAAGGTAGGCCTCCTACTAAAAATCTAGAAAGTTTTCATGTTGTAATTTCTCATCACCCAGGATTGCATGAGGTGCGCAAGGGGAGAGGATACTTTAAGTAACACCTAATTTTGGTGGCCTAACATCATGTGTGCAAGCACACAAAATGTAGCAAACACTGGTTCATTTTAATTACACCAAAGGAATGTGCAATTTGTATGTTAATTTTAGAGCACCAAGTGAAGTATTGCATGTTCAATCACACTGTTAATTTTAATCTAGATCACAAAATGAGGATTGTATTATTCTTTTCAAGAGCACTAAAACCAAATATTTGAGATTTTGTTTATTTTAAGCACTAAAAAATAAGTGTTTGAGATCATGTTCATTTTAAGAACTAAAAATAAAAGTTTGAGATCATGTTCATTTTAAGCACTAAAAAGAAAAGTTTGAGATCATGTTCATTTTAAGCACTAAAAATAAATGTTTGAGATAATTCGAGAGATCACCACAAGCTGGAAATAAAAATATTAGTAACACAAAAACCTTACCCTACTAAAAAATCAGAAAATAGCAAAGTATAAATCAACATTTTACCTTTCTTTCTATAACAATTAGTTGTGGTGTAGGGTTCGACGAATACGATGCATAGAGGAGAAACTATGGTGTAGTAACACCCAAATGTGATGCACAAAGAGTCAATTACAATGGAAGGTTCAACGTTTGTGGTGGACTGGTTCTACCTATAAAAATACATAAAGCAATAGTGACAAATACAACTCGACAAACTTAGTATGTGTCACACGGGTGAGTAGATGCATTGAACAAACTATTGATTGCAATGCAGGACCCGATGATTGTGTTGTTGTTTTTGATGAGTACATCACACTTCGTGTAGATTCAGAAAATCTAAATTCTATATAGAAATTGTTAATTACATGAGTTTCACATCAGGTTCTCCAAGATGTAAATAAAAAAATCAACATTCAGTCATTAGAGATATAAGGAATCAAAGCAAACAACCACAATCTACAATCCTAATACTCAAATATGACCCAATTTAATCAATGGAAAACATGCAATAAGGATGAAATCAAATTCAAACAAATGATACTTTTACCTTTACCATATTTCAATGGTTTATTTCCATTGTCCTTCTTTATTTTCTTTTTCTCTTAGAAATGGGTATTGCTCTTCTTTCACCTTACGCTTCAAGTATGTGAGATGATCGCAATGGTGCAAATTTCAAATTTTCGTGGTTAGCCATCAACATGCTATGAAGGGTTGCTTTTATAGAAATGGTTGATTCGAATGAACGATCCAAATTCAAAGATGAAAGATGAAGATCAACGGTTGAAGATTGTTGAGAGGAACTGATTGGGGAGTTAACTAGATTGATTGATTTAATAAAGGGAATTGATTGGTCAATCAATGGAATTTGATTGATTAATTAATGGGATTGATTGATCAATTAATGGGATTGATTTATTAGTCAATGTATTGATTAATCAATGGAATTGATTGATTAGTCAATGTATGAGAGGATAATAATTAATTATGGGAGGAATGTGCAAGTAAGGATTTAATAAATAAAATATTTATTTATTAATAATGAATGGATAATGTTGAGATGAAATAGGTGAATTAAATAATTTATTTAATTATTTAATCTAGAAGTGGGAAAGTGGTTAATTAAATAATTAATAACAATTATTTAATTTAAGAAAGGTGTTGAATGTTAATTAAACAATTAATGATAACTATTTAATTAAAATAGAAGAATAAGTGTAATTAGTGACATAATTAAATAAATTTAAGGTTTATTTAATTAATCAATAAGATTAATGTTAATTAGAACATAATTAAATAAATAGGATTTATTTAATTAATCAGAAAGGGTGAATTAGAATGAGTTAATTAAATAACGTAGTCATTTAATTAATAGCATAATATGATATTTGGTAATAATTAAATAATAAGGTATTATTTAATTATTAGTGGAAAAGGGTGAAAATTAGTAAAAAGGTGTTACTCATAAACGGGTATCTACACTTTTTTAAATGAAACAAGATTTTTTTGTGTTTAGATTACAATTACTTAATAAAGTTATAGGTTAGGGTTAGGTTAGGCCTTCAAATTAGGGTTTGGGTTACAATTAGTGTTGGGGTTCAATTAGAGTTAGGATTATGTTATAAAAAGTGCAATAAACACCTCAAAATGGGCTTCTCTCATAGTATTTTATATAGATTATTAAAGATGTATATGCTAGTGTATGTGTGTATTTCTCAAATATTACATTTTTAATACATATATGTACTCTTTAAAATAGATAAATGTAAAAGAAAGTTTACATTTATATATATTTTTAAAGGGGGTTCATAGCTTGGGATGGCCATTACTCCTCCTAGGACCAAACATTCAACCCCTAAAAAATATTACACACATACATATATAATTCATGTTTTTTGAAAATTCAACACTAAATTTATATATGTATATATATATATATATGTGTTTTTAATTTAATTTATATCTGAATATATAACTTTCAATTTGAAAAAAATAAATATAATTGAATTTTAAAAATTTAAAAATTAAGTAAAATTATTTTATTATTATATATAATATTTTTTAGTTTCTCACACACACATAATTTTTTTATCCTCACTTTTTTAAAAATATGAATATATTTATAAATATATAAGTTTCCAAACATGGAAGTTATTTTTTTTAATATAGATGTAATTATGTAACAATAAATATTGAACAACAAAACCTTCACTAAACAATGTAACAATAATTATATTTTATGAGTTTCCCTACAAAATTTATTCCTTTTAAATCATATTTTGATGTATACAATACACAAAGAGGTAATGTTCTGCATTCTCTTAATAAAATAAATAAATCTTTTTTATTTTCCAAAATGAGGGTTTCATATCCCACACAAACTTTATATCCATACAAGTTATAAAAAAATAGACCTACACAATTCTACAAATAAACTTCACATCCATGATCAAAAGAAGTTTGCTCACCTCTTAACCATATGTTTTTCTCACAACTCTATCTCTGAGCTAGGAGGCCCTAATAGAACCAAGTTTTATAATATTAAAAAATGATGCATACACAAAAATATAGTAAGAATCAAAGGTTGAAAAACCACAAATTAATCATAGAAAATTTCATAGAAAAGGAGGAGCTAAGGGAACATTCTAACTCTTTAGGGAAGTTTATTAAATATAGGTACTTTGTCAACTCTCTACCATCTATTAGAGCAAATATCTACATCATAACAATAGTATCAGTGGAGTGAGAAAGAAGCCCCATAAAACAAATCTATTTTTAAGCAAGACACATTAAACATATCCTTTACACTTTACTTGATAATTAGTGGGAATTGTAAGTAGGAATTGCCATGAAAGGTGTAGAGGTTCATAAATGTTTATCTCCCTTTCATTTCCCTCCCTTAGGTAAAATATTGTTATGATGATCTTTTGATAGGTTCAAAGCACTTTCTATATTGATAGAACTATGGGTTTTCCACTATTCCCTTCCAAATTTTATAAAAAACTATTAATTTTTTTATGGTATTTGAAGGGAAATCTTAACAAGCATTATTGATTCTTGATATAATTTGGAAGATTAGGAAAATGATTCATTATAATCTAGAAATATTCTTTGTTTAAATATTTTAGAGTAGAATTATGGCATGTACAATTATCTTTTAACAAAATAACTTTTAAAATATAAGAAAAGAGTAATAGTAAATTTAGATTGAAGATACAAATTCAAGAAAAGAGAGTGTAAATTTAATTTAAATGTAAAACTATTCAAGAAAATAAATTAATAAGAAAGAAAAATTTATCACTAAAACTATATAGCACAACAAAATTAATTACCTAGACATCCTTATTATGTAGGTTGTGAGTGAGGAAGATGATAGATATGGGCCTAACTTCATTATATATATAATAAAAATATATTCTAGAAAATATCTACAAAATATGGGTGGAAAATAGGGCAAGAAGAATGGTACATTTTTAGAAATGTGTCATTCAAGAATATTTTTTATTTGGATTGGTATGCTTTAATACATGTGTTCTTC
This sequence comes from Sequoia sempervirens, assembly GCA_007258455.2. NCBI lineage: Eukaryota > Viridiplantae > Streptophyta > Pinopsida > Cupressales > Cupressaceae > Sequoia > Sequoia sempervirens. The sequence continues at coordinate 233,538,159 of VDFB02000007.1, forward strand.
TATGTGGTGGATAAATATGTATTGACTGACATTTTGTATGGGGCAAGGAAGGGGTTGATGCTAAGTTGTAATTTATAGCATAAAAGCTCCTTTGTTTGAAAAGATAGATGGTTGTGAATGGAAGGTATGTTTACCTCACAAATATTCCTTAAATATCTAATAATAAAGAATTAAAAAAATTCTCTACAACTATTAAAAAACATGAAATGGTAAAGAATCAAGAAAAATATTGGTGAATAATAATAAAGGTTTATATGGGCAAGTGCTTCTTTAATAGGTGGAATTTCATATTATTAAAATTATCTCTTATCATGAATAGGTATTTTGAGGGAGAGACTATGTAGATTATATAATGTTTGTTTAACAAATCTTTGGCTATGGCTCTCCTAAAAATTATCTTATTAGCTAATTAATGTTAATTATTTTTTTAAAATAATAAATTTTATAATACAATTTTACATTCACTTGATTAAATTGTAAAATTATTTTGGCCTAATAAGGGTCAAAAGTGCATAGATTACATTCTTAGCCTTTGTTTTACATTATTTTATATAGGTGTCTTCAATACTTTGTCAAGTAGCACATGATTTTGATTGGTTTGGCATTTCTATTGATCCCAAATTTAGTTGATAATTAGTTTTATTATTTTATTTTGGTGCAAAATATTCTCAGACCTCAAATTAGACGTTTTAATTAGTTTCTTGACGGAATAGATGCAATGATCTAGCTTAGTACTATAATTTTAGTTTTGACTTGTTTTGTTTAAATTAAAAATCTACTTCAACTTCAAGATACCTTAGCTCATACTAATCGTTTCATTGCTTCTTATACCAAAAACTTCAAATAATTCCTTTGAAAAGTATAAAAGGGCACCATATTCTAACTCATTTCAATCATGCAATCATAGATAATTATGACAACAAATTTGCATCTATCAATTACAAAGGATCAATTAACAACCAATTCTTAGTTTCTTACAGTAGTCATATTAGCTCTTGCATTAATGAATGTTGGAACCTAGTTCGTGCACTATGTCACTTCAATATCCAATTGCATCATGTTTCATGTCTCAAGAACTTAACATCATCATAGTTGCATCAATGTTAGTTGTATATATTATTTTATCTTTTAAATTTATCAAAATCATTAAATTGATGAACAAAATGAGATGAAAGGTATGGATGAAGTTTCCTTTAATGCCTATCATAGTAAGTTCCAATGGTTTTTTCAACACTAATCTTTGAATGTAAGTTGTAGACATGTGAGAAATTATTTTTGCATGTACTGAAGATCTATAGAACTTAGGTTTAGAATTACATTAAATTTTCAAATCATAAGAATGGTTCAAATCATTAGATGCAATAAGTAAGGTTTTAGGGTTTAGTAGACCTAAGGTTTTGTAGCCACATAAGTCCCAAAGCATATTTTTCTTAGTTTTTTTTTGTTTTAAATCCAATATTGATTTTGGATGTCATTTATCAATGTTTTTGTATCTCTACTTCAAGATGTGTAATTATAATTATTATTTTATCTCCCTTTCAAATATGATGTGCTGTGTGTTTCTATCCTCACTC
>VDFB02000007.1:233539832-233562419 GCA_007258455.2 Sequoia sempervirens
AATCACGTTTTTCATCATACTGTAATACCCATCCGAACCCCTTTTTAAGAAGCTTAGAAGCGACCCAGCCCCGGACCCCGGCAAGGATAGGGGCCGAGGTGTACAGTATACCATGGGCTATATAGTATAGCATGATCAGTTGCCACATACCAATAGATTGGAATGGGAAAGATTTGGCTGCTATGTTGTACTAGAGATGGGTTTCACACCAGCATCAATCTTGGGCCAGGATCCTTACCTTTAGGTACCTTGGGGAGGTGGATGGAACTGAGGTCCCTCAATTTAGTCTTTTGGGGAAAGGCTCTATGATCTAGGATACTCTCAAGAGGGGAGTTGCGCCGGTTAAATAAGGCATGTTTTGGATCTGCAATAGAGGTTCTGATACTCCTTTTTGGCATGACTCTTGGGATGGTTTCCCGCTTATCCTCTCCTCACACCCTCACTTGGGGGATTTATGTAGGATTTTTATTCAGGTTAGTTGGAGTAGAGTGATGGATTTCAAAGCCCCTCAGGCTTTGGGACAAACTATTTTTTATCAGTGGAAGGATATGCAGGAGTGGCCTTTGGGTGGATCTTTGGAGGATAGGAGGGAGTTGTTCTCCATTTTGGCTGATAGAGTTTGTTGTTCTCTTTCAGAGCGGGACGTGTTGGCTTGGGGTCCTGATCCTATAGGGAAGTACACTGTTTCTCTTAGGGTATCTATTTTGGACAGACAGTCCTTCGGCAGGGCTAAGGTTCCTTGGTGGAAAAACATTTGGAATAAATTCTTTTGGCCAAAATACAATTTTTTCTCTTGGTTGGTGGTGTATGGCAGGTGCTTGACTTGGGATAACCTCTGTAAGTGGGGCTTCCAAGGTCCCTCATTATGTTTCCTTTGTCTAAAATATATTGATATTGTTTCTCATCTTTTCTTTCAGTGCCCCTTTCCTAGGACTATTTGGCATTTTTGGTGGGGGGCCTGTAATTTGTAGTGCAGGCATCCTTCTTCTCTTGATGTGTTTTGGCGGAACATTTGGCCCATTCCAGTGAAGACTTCATTTTTGCACACATGGCCTATTGGTCCTAGTCTAATTATTTGGTATATTTGGTTGGAGCACAATTGTAGGATCTTTCTAGATAAGAAGTTGCTGGTGGGTCAAGTTTGGGCTCACATTCTTGGGGCTTTGTAGGAGACTTTGTATGCTAAATGTGTTTTGTCAGTCCCGAAGGATCTTGGAGATACTGGAGTGATTCGTAATCTGGGGATTTCTGTTGGTGGTACTGAAAGGCCCAAGATTGGGCGAAGTAGGTGTTCTGGAGGGAAGGTCTTTAGGGGAGGGCATTAGATGCTTCCTCCCACCAGGGTCTTGAAAATAAACACCGATGGGTCTGCGAGGGGTAATTTGGGGCATGTTGGCGTTGGTGGGGTGGGTAGATATAGTTCTGGGGTGGTTGTGTTCTTCTTTTTAGAGTATGGGGGAAAACACTCTAATAACCTTATGGAGACCTTGGCAATTCTTTTGGCTTTGAAGAGGGCATATGCCCTCGACTGGAAAAGGATTATTTGTGAGTTAGATTCTCAAGTGGTGGTAGACTTGATAAATAAATGATAGTTTGATGATGTTAGTTGGCAACTTGCGGTGGTGGCTAAGCAAATCACTAGTCTTGGAGATATACTGGATTCTATCACCTTCTCTCATATCCCTCGGGAATGGAATAAGGTGGCTGATGGGTTGGCCAAATGGGCTTCTAAGAAGAATGCGACTTGGTTGGCAGATGATTGGGATAGTTTATCGGGGGATCTTGCCCAGGATTTGTAGAGTTGGGTTACAAAGGATATGAGAGGTTGCATAAACGCTTCTTGATTTCCTATTTGTTGTTACTTGGCCCTTTTGGGTTTCTTCCTGCTTAATGCTTTGTACTGCTCATATTGATTAATAAAGTTTTTATCCTCTTTTATTTTAAAAAAAAAGTTATAAATTTAAAATGAAAATTATATTAATTGAAAATGAAGGAAGGAAACTCAAATTTTTAGTGTTTTAATAATTTTAATCTTATTTTGATTCAAATACCATTTATAGATGTTAATCTTGATGAAGAGGACAAGTGTATTTTGTTTCTATGCTATTTACTTGAATCATGGGAAAATATAATGGTTGCAATTAGTGGTTACATTGTAGAAATTAATATGGATTCTCTTGTTTCTACTTTTCTCGATGAAGAATTGAGGTGGAAATCCATATCTAGTTTTTTGGCTCTAAGGATGCATTGTATATTTGAGGTATTTCCAAAGATATTGGTGGAAAGAAAAAAGGGGATAAAGATAGATCTAAATCTAAGGAAAAGTCTAAAATATTTGGTAAGGGAAAGCATAAATGTTGGACACATGTGAAATAAGGCCATTTGGAGAAGGAATGCATAAATAAGAAAAAACTATTGATGATTCCTTCATAAAAAAATCTCTGACAATGAAAATGATGTTTTATTTATTTCTATTATCATTGTTCATGGTGACTTGTGACTTGTTGATTTAGGTGCTTCATATCACATGAATCCTCACAATAAGTGGTTTTATTATTATAGAGAATACAATGGTGGTGAAGTGTTCCTTGTCAATAATAGTTCACATAGGATTACTAGGAAAGGGAAGATAAAAGTTGTATACAATGATGGGGATAGTAATATCATAGGTCTTGCATGAAATTTACTTTCAATTTATAGGATGAATGATTTTGGACTACGTACCACATTTGAAAAGAGTGGTTTGAATTTGGATATAATGAATCTATTGCTAGCTAGTGTCACTTGGTGTGGTAAATTATCTAAATCAGAAGCATTTTATATTGCAACTTTGCCTATGTAACTAGAAATGTTTATTCATGTATGTTATGGCACCACTATTTAGACCATGTTAATGAAAAGGGCTTAAGACCCTAGTTAATAAAAAAATAGTTGATGGTTTATTTCTTTATCCTATATATTTTGATTTTTGTGATCATTATTTGTTTGGAATATGTTAGTGTAGGTTTTTTATTTTTATTAGTTAAATATTATGTATTTTTCTACGTGTTTGTTTAGCTTGCTTAATTTGTTAATAGTGGGTCATTTGTGAGGGTAGATGACATCCTCTATGAATGTTACTCATAACTATTTTTGGGTAGTTAGAATTATATCTCTCATCGATTTTATTTTCCACCTCTCTTTTTTTGTTTTTGTATTCATTCACCTTGCATATCCATTCATGCATTGAAAGATTTTTATTAATTAATATTTTTTTTATCCATTTCTTGAATTGCAATCTTGTGATTGATTCTCTAATTCTTGGAAATTTTTCTTATTTTTCTAGTTCAATTCTTGATTCATTTGTTGAATAAGGGTGTGAGTGTCTATTTTGCACTAGATCTAGGCTATCAATGTTAGAATCACAGTGTCCTAGGGTAGTCACCAACCTTTTTCAAATTTTGAGATATTTTAGTTTTTTGGGGTTTTGAGTGTGATAATTTTTTGAAGAAATCTTTTAATTTTTTGTTACCATTGTGTCTAGGAGGCTTGAGATATGTAGGATTAAATTTCAATTTTATAAAAGCAAATTCTAGAAGGCTAACATTCAATTGGGATTTTACATATATTTATTTGATTGAGTTTTGTAAGTGTTATAATTTTTGGGACATCTGGGCATAAATATGACTACACCATTATGATGTTAGACACACAGGACAACTGAGGGGGGGGTGGATCAGTTGTATATTAAAATCATCAAAACCTCATTAATACTTAAACTCTTATTAGCCTTTAAACCCTTATTAAGCATCAGAAAAAAGTAAACATATGAAACATTAACACAATAACAATCATACACAAGAGAACACTAGATTTACATGGAAAACCCTAATCAAGGAAAAAGCACAGTGAGGATTAACTCACATATATATGAATAACAACATTGAATACAATAGGCTCACTACTAGAAGGGTTCACTACCCAAAAGTCAAGAAAGGCTCACTACCCAAAGGACTCATTGTCCATAAGGAAGAAGAATCAAAGAAGATTGTTATAAGGAGGTTCACTACCTTAGAGAAATAGGAAGATCCACCACAACAACACCATCTGCAACCTTTGGCTCACTGCCTCTAACAACTTCAAGCACACTGAAATGTAGACATCTTCTACTCACTACATTTGGTAGCCTTAGGCATTTAAGCTCACACTCATATCACCACACTTGATCACATTCACATCTTACAACACATATCACTACATCTCCAACAATTAATCTTGCTTATCTATCCTCCACGACCTCAAACAATCTTGTTTATGTCGGCCTTAATGAAACATATGCACCTCAAACTTGCAACCACCAAATAGGTTGACACCAAACACTTCCACGGTGAAAAGAAGTGAAGGAAAACCAAAATAAGGGTTATCTAGGACCCAAATATACACCGACATGCAACACCACACTTCCATAATGCATGAAGCTCATTTGCAAGTAACACTAACATTCTAGGTTGGCCAAACCTGTATTAACTCTACCAAACAATCAATTCACTCTTCACCAAGTTTGAAAATGTCTTGCAAACCACAAAGCAACATCACACAACATCCCAAAATATTCCAACACCATTAAAATATTTAGCAACACTATCACAACCACCTACAACTGAGAATACCATCATCCTATGCAACGGACAACACTGCCACAGGCATACAACTCACTAACCATCCTTGTGAAACACTTGAACACACAAAAATCCAAGGGATGGTAGGTACAGAAAATATTAGCATGTTCCCAAATCCTCGAGACAAGAAAGCTTAACATGGAAAAATGGTGAGCAATTATATTTCTCCCAGATAACTTTCTTCTTAAGCAACACACTGTCAAACACATCTTCCACTGCTGACGATCCAAAACTTGAAACTCTGGATATAACACATCTGAACACCTCTAATCATCTCATATAAACTACACAAGCACATCTTCAACCATGAATAAATGTGGAGCACAACACAAAACACAACTCTATCACCTTGTATACTCTCTTATTCAAATTTTCTCAAAAAAACTTGGAAACCAAGTGAACCAACTACATAAACAACACCACAAACACGTTCTCATCAACACTGCACTAGAGATTATAACAATCTCCCATCTTCAATACCAACAATCTCTCCATCTACAACACTTGCTCAACACCACACTAGAGGTTGACTTAGGTTGACATTGTAGACACAGAAAATATACTGATTGATCCTATACACCTGGTCCTGATTACTAACATCAGTTCTTCCCAAATCATCTCCTTTACTAATCATTTAATTAAATAATCTCTATTTAATTAAATTCATCATATTTCATCTCTTAATTAAATAAATCAAATTTATCTGATTAAGTCATCATCTCCTAATAATTAAATAAATCACTTTGTTTAATTAATCCTATAGTCCCTCTTTTAATTAAATAATTCGGTTTATTTAATTAATCTCTAAGGTCACCTCCCTTAAATTAAATAAATTAATATTTATTTGATTTAATCTAACACCATCCTCTTTAATTAAATAAATCAAACTTTATTTAATTATGTCTAAAATCATTATTCCTCTCACTTTGATTTATTTAAATCCTAAAATCTAAATCAAATTGTCAAATCAGCTAATCTCCTCTTAAACTAATCAAATCCTGATTAATCCTAATCATAATCCATCAAATCATCTAGCTTTTGCAACTTGCTCATGAAAATCAATTTAATTAATTTATAAATATTCCTTTTTCATTCAAAAAGGCATCAAAGGATGGAATATTCCTCAAATTTGAAATCTCCCCCCAAAAGTACTTGTCCATCCAAAAAGGCATTAAAGGCCTCTTACATGTCCTTTTCTTGAGCCAAGTGGCATTTAATTCATTTCTTCTCTCCCTCCAACTTGTCATTTCTCCAAATTTGAATTTCCACCTAATTGCATTAATGTGCACATTCATCAAATGTGCTCCACCTTTTTCCATTTACATGTTGACAAGTGGCATTGTGTTATTGGTTGGTGTTTGATCCCACATTCATCCATTTTGCTTCATCCTCCATCATTCTCTTCTATAAATAGAAGGCTCTCATTTGGATTTTGGATACACAAGCTCATCCACAATCTTAGGCATTTTTATTCACAACTTGTGCAAAGTTATCATCTCCATGTTTTGAATCAAGCCATCCATTTTCATCCATTTTCATGATTTCATAGCTAGCTTATGGAGAAATTTCATCAAGGAGCATCAAATCTTCACCATTGATCATCAAGCTTGCAAGGAATTGGGAAAGGGCCATTTTCCACATCAAAATGGCACCAATTCCCCCATGGGATTGAGAGTTTGGACATTAAAGTAGGATTTAATAGCTTTTTTACTTGTGTTCTTCATTTATTTCTTGTTTTCATGTTTCAAATGAATTTCATGGGGAATGTTGTTTCTAACTTGCATATTGGACTAATAATGTGTTTTTTCTTTGTGTTTATGCAGGTCTAGGATCACCATTCACAGACATCAATGACAACACTAAAGACATCATAGTGCAACACTCTCCCTGTTGACATCAATGACAACAAAAATCGCCAACAATCTCCCCCTTTGTCATTGATGGAAACACCAACTCTAAAAAATCATCAACAATAAAAGTAACCCTGCAATGGTAACACCAGCTCACAAAAGCAACCTTGCATTAAGGAGTACTCCCCCTTATTGGGGAATTTCTTACATTTTGGAATTTTAGTCTTCTATCCCCCTTTGACATCAAAACGGACTTCACTCCATGTTTTTCAGACTACACTCTCTCCCGCTTTGACAGTAATGACAAAGGGAAACACCTGCAAGAAAATCTCTCACACTTACTTCTACTCTCCCTACTGCTATCTCCCCCTTAAGGACACAAGATATGTTACCCTTGACTACACCAACCAAAGACACCACTACCTACCCCCCCTGAGAGGTATCCTTCATTAGTCCAGGACCAAGAATGTATCTTGAATAGCTCACCTAGATAGATGCACCAACTTATGCATCTAGTTGAAAGAAGGAGGGGCAATAAGCCATAGCTTCTACTAGAGATACTCAAATGTATCTTTTGGAAGAGCCTTTGTGAAAATGTCTACTACTTGATCCTTTGTAGGCACATACTCCAACTTCACTTCATTCTCTGCAACTTTCTCTCTTAGAAAGTGATATCAGATAGAGATATTTTTTTTCCTTGAATGCATTACCAATTTTTTTGAATTGTTGATAACACTTGTATTATCACACGAAATAGGTTCATCATATGATACTTTGATATCCTTCAATGTTTGCTTCATCCACAACACCTGTGTACAACAAGATGCTGCTACAATGTATTATTCCTTTGCAGTAGATAGTGCCACTGAATCTTGCTTCTTACTTAGCCAAGAAACCAATATAATTCCAATAAATAAAGCACCTCCACTTATACAACCTATCAAATATGCATATGTATAAGCACTCAGGGAGAAATCAACATCCCTAAGATAACATAGACCAAAGTCTGGAATGCCCTTCAAGTATCTAAATACTCTTTTGACAATTGCCACATGTGATTCTCTAGGATCTTCTTGAAATATTTCCACAAGACACACTGCATGCATGATATTCGGTCTAGTAGTAGTTAGATATAGCAATCCACCAATCATGGATCCATACTTGCTTTTATTTTTCTTAGGAGATTCATAATTTCTGCTCAACTTACAACCAGTAACCATGGGAGTACATATTGGTTTGGAGTCCTCCATTCCAAACTTATTTAACATTTCCTTGACATACTTTGATTGTGAGATGAATATACCTTTATCAGATTGACCGGTTTGTAGCCCGAGGAAGAAATTCATCTCCCCAAACATTGACATTTAAAATTGATTTTGCATCTCCTCTGCAAACCTCTTACACATTTCCTCATTTCCTCCAAAGATTATGTCATCAACATACACAACCACAATTAGGATTTGATCTCTCTCAACCTTGAAGTAAAGGTTACTATCTATAGTACCCTTTTTGAATCCCTATTGCAATAAGTACTTATCCAATCTTGCATACCAAGCTTTAGGAGCTTGTTTAAGTCCATATATAAATCTTTCTTCAACCTGCAGACTATATCAAAATCTTTTGTCAACTGAAAACCTTTTGGTTGTTGTATACATCTTCTTCTAACTCACTATTCAAGAATGTAGACTTCACATCCATTTGATATACCTTGAAGTCTCTATGTGTTGGAAAATACAAGAACATCCTAATGGCTTCTATTCTTGCCACCAAAGAAAAAATATCTTCAAAATCTATTCCTTCTACTTGTGAGTAGCCCTTACACACAAGTGTAGCCTTATTCTTGATAACTTATCCATTCTCATTCAACTTGTTCTTGAACACCCATTTGGTTCCTATCACACTCCTGTTTGCTGGTCTTGGTACTAGTTCCCATGTATGATTCTTCTCAATCTACCTCAATTCTTCTTCCATAGCTTTGATCCAACTTTCATCCCTACATGCTTCAGTTACTGTTTTAGGTTCTATCTCATAAAGTAAACAAAAGTTTACTTATTCCTTTTTCATAGTAGATCTTCTTCTTGTCAATACACCTTTACTCTTATCTCCAATGATTTGATCTTCAAAATTATTCTTTTGCACAAACTTAGGAGTCTTAGGATTCCTTTCCAGAGCTTCTTCCTCTTCCACTATCATCTCTTTCTCTTTCTCTTCTTCTTCTCTACAAGGGGGTTCATTAGATTCATATCCTTCTATCAACACTGAGCTTTGATGTGATTCTTCATCTACTTTGACACTTGCACTTTCAACTATCTTCTTTAACCTTTTGTTGTAGCACATGTATGCCTTGATCTTTATAGAGTATCCAAGAAATATTCCTTCATCTGATCTTCCATCAAACTTTCCTAAGTCTTCTTCATCTCTCCTGATATAGAATTTTCTTCCAAATACTCTAAAGTATTTCACAGTAGGAGTTTTTCCATACCATAGTTCATAGGGGGTCTTTGAATTATTCACTCTTGTTTGTCCTTTGTTAAGAATGTACACTACAGTGTGAATAGATTCTTTCCAATAGAATTCTAATAAATTTGCTTCCTTTATCATGGTTCTTGTTGCTTCTTGAACTGTCCTATTCTTCCTCTCCACAACTCCATTCTGTTGAGGTGTTCTCGGAGCTGATAAATGTCTCTTTATCCAATGATCTTCACAAAAACTATTAAACTTGTTGGAGGTGAACTCACCACCTCTATCAGACCTCAAGCATTTTATTTTCATATCTATTTCATTCTGAAGCACCAAATTCTATCCTCTACCACACATTTTTCCTACACTACAAAGATTATGTTGGAGACCCTTGACATAGAGAACATAATTTGTTTATTCTTTCCATCAAAATTAATTGAACATTTTCCATAGATCTTAGTAGATGTATCATCACCAAAATTAACAAGACCACCATCATACTTTTCAAGCTTAACAAACTTACTCTTATCACTGGTCATATGATTTGAGCATCCACTATCAATTATCCAGTAGTTTCTCTCCTCTCTTGCATGAAAAGTAGTCAACATAGTTCCTTCAATACTGTGACCTGTTTCCAGAGCAGTTTCCTTCATACATCGTTCAGGGTTAGTAGAATTAGTTCTAACATTTAAAGCCATGAACAAGCATTCATTACTTCCATCATCCAGATAGTCTAATTCCTCATCATTAGACACACCGCTATCTTCTTTAACATAATAACTTTTCTTGACAGATTTACCTTTATGATCTTTATGTTTGTCATTTTCAACTTTGATTGGACATTTAGAAGCATAATGACCTATCTTTCCACATATGAAACACTTAAAGGGTAACTTACCTCTGTATTTTCCAATGCCCTTTTTCAATCTTCTTACAAAGTTTTCTTCTACCTCATCAAGATCATTCAGATCAAATTCATCATTCTCTTTCTTGCTAACTTTAAAAAAAGTTTCTTTCTTTGGAACATCTTGGTAAAACTCTCTTAATTCAAAGGTAGTTAAAGCACCAAACATTTGATCTCTAGAATACTGATCCAAATTGTGAGCTTCCTCAATAGCAAAAACTTTAGCACTATAAGCTTTAGGAAGAGTTCTCAATACCTTTTCACAACTTCGCTTTCCTCTAGCTTTCCACCAAGACAATTGATAGCATTGACAATTTCATCCACTCAGAGCATGTAGCTAGCAATATCTTCATCTTTTGACATCCTTAGGGTTTCAAATTTGGCTTTGAAATTCTAAATCTTTGCTTGATTGGCCTTATCATCTCCTTCATAAATGCTCTAAAACTTTGTCCAGATCTCTTTAATAGTTTTGAGGCTTATCACCTTCATAAGTTCTGAATCAAAAAGTCTACTAAAGATAGCATTCCTTGCTTTACCATTATTCTCATAATCCCTGATCTCATCATCACTTTCTGGAGAGGAGTAGTAGGCATAGTGTATCCATTTTCAACTAACTTCCAAACACCAAATCCTAATGAGAAGAAAATATTCCATCCTGGCTTTCTAGAAAGCATAGTTTGTTCCATTGAAAAAGGCACCTTGACACCATTCCTATGCACAATTTGGATCTACCTTAAGAGGTTAAGCTTCTTCCAAGGAACTCGACTATGATACCAATTGTTAGACACATAGGACAACTGAGAGGGGGGTGAATCAATTGTACATTAAAATCATCAAACCCTCATTAATCCTTAAACTCTTATTAGCCTTCAAACCCTTATTAAGCATCAACAAAAAGTAAACATATGAAACATCGACACAATAATAGTCATACACAAGAGAAAACTAGATTTACATAGAAAACCTTAATTAGGGAAAAACAACGGTGAGGATTAACTCACATATATATGAATAAAAACACCGAATATAATAGGCTCACTGCCCAAAAGAGAAGAAAGGCTCACTATCCAGAAGGAGCTCACTATCCGGAAGGAAGAAGAATAGAAGAATATTGTTACAAGGAGGTTCGCTACCTTAGAGAAATAGGAAGATCCACCACAACAACACCATCTGCAACCTTAGGCTCATTGCCTCCAGTAACTTCAGGCACACTGAAATGTAGACACCTTTTTCTTACTACATTTGGTAGCCTTAGGAATTTAAGTTCGCACTTAGATCACCACACTTGATCACATTCACATCTTACAACACATATCACTACATCTCCAACAGTTAATCTTGCTTATATATCCTCTGCGGCCTCAAACAATCTTGTTTACGTCAGCCTCAATGAAATGTATGCACCTCAAATATGCAACCACCAAATAGGTCAACACCAAAAAATTCCACGATGGAAATAAGTGAAGGAAGACCAAACTAAGGGTTAACTAGGACCCAAATCCTCACCAACATGCAACACTATGCTTCCACGATGCACAGAGCACATCTCCAAGTAACACTAACACACTAGGTCATCCAAATATATACTAACACTACTAAACAATCAATTCACTCTTCAATAGGTCCAAAAACATCTTGCAGACCATGAAGCAACATGACACAACATCCCAAAATATTCCAACACCATCAGAATATTCAGCAACACTGCCACAACCACCTGCAATTGAGAATACCAACATCTTGTGTAACTAGCAACACTGCCACAACCACCTGCAATTGAGAATACCAACATCTTGTGCAACTAGCAACACTGCCACAGGCATACAAATCACTAACCATCCTCGTGGAACATCTGAACACACAATTCTCCAAGGGAAGGTAGGTATAGATAATATTATCATGTTCCCAAATCTGCAAGACAAGAAACCTGAACACAGAGAAATGTGAAGCAATTACATTTCTCCCAAACAACCTTCTTCATAAGAAACACACTGTCAAACACATCTTCCATAGCCGCACAATCCATAACCTAAAACTCTGGATATAACACCTCTAATCATCTCATCCAAACCACACAAGCACATCTTTAACCATGAAGAAATGTGGGTCACAACACAAAACACAACTCTGTCACCTTATATAATTTTCTCAAAAGTACTTGGAAACCAAGTGAACTAGTTGCATCAACAATACCACAAACATCTTCTCATCAACATCACACTAGACATTGCAACAATATTCCATCTACAATACCAACAATCTCTCCATCTACAACACTTGCTCAACACCACACTAGAGGTTGACATAGGTTGACATCAATGACAACACTAAAGACAACATAGTGCAAAACTCTCCCCGTTGACATCAATGACAACACAAATCTCCAACATATGCTTGGTATCATAAAAAAACCCTACTATTGATTATAAAATTGTTTATTTTTAGGTTCATGGTTTGGAGTGGTCTATTTTTTGGCTTGACACTATTTGTTAGGATCATATGATTATATGAGATGTATAATTGTGAAAGTTATGGTTTTGGAGGTAGTATCTCTCCTGGTTTGGGCCACTACTAGTCTTGTTGCACCTAAGTGGTGCCTTACCTAGCTTCACACCTTAAACACATTACTACCACATGTACAATTTCCCTAGGGTATCGAATGTGCCTATGTGTGTTAGATATGTTGCTAATGTAGGCAGAGAATATTATGGTATGTCATTAACATAATTCATATATTAGTGATAACATCACTTACTATGCCTAACATGCCAAAAAAATATTAAATATTGACTAGATTAATGATTGTGCCACATCACTTGCCATGTCAATTTACGATCCTTCATGTCACTGCATAATTGATGGCATCATTTGTACATTTATATATTTATTGATCACTAGACTACCATTTGGCTATTAATTTGAGTGTATGGAATATTATTATCATATGTACAAAATCCATACCATTGTTGATGTCATCCTCCTCCTTAGCTTGTGGAAGAGATATCTTCCTATTGGTGTTTTTATTTTTGCATATCCCAGCTTCAAGTGAATATATTTTAGTCATTTTAAGGGTTGTATAGGTGCAATTTTTGTATTATAGATTTTTTTTGGTTGCTATATATTTGCTATTAGTTTTATAAATTGAACTTTGAATTTTCTAGTTTTTTGGTTTTACAAAAAAAAAAGTTCTTTAGTCATGCTTTTGGGTAAATAAAATGATTGGAACTTTCACAAACGAGCTCCTTTTTCAACCCTATTTTTTGAAAGTTGATATTTGTCTAATCTCTACTCCATTGTGTATTTTTGTTCCTAATTCGTGTGCAATCTATACTTTCAACATTTTGGTCCTTTTGGGGGCTTTAAAAATAGTTGTAGTCAAATATTTACATTATAAATACACTACAATAAAGTGTGAAATTTTATAGTTGTAGGGAAGTTATTGCAACAGTTTGTAATAAGGGGTTGTCTTGTGTCTTCTTATCTTTCAACATTCTATTTTTCTTTCTATATCATGGACTGCTACTAGTTCCTCTTCTCATTCCATGCAATTACTATGAATTACAATTTGAAATGCTAATTATGTTGAGAACCAAAGGACTATTAATGATTATTATGGGTATAGAGGTAGATTATATCTTAGATATAGAGAAAATTAAATGAGCCAATGGTTTATTATATTTATTGGTATCTTCTGACCAACTCTTCTACATTGAGTCTTTGGATTCACCCAATCAAACTTGGACTAATTTAGCTAGTTTATTTAGAGTTTAGGATATTATGAGAGGTCATCAACTACAAAATGAGCTCATTAGTTTGAACCTTAGTAGTTTGACACTATTTAGGAAATCTTCACTAAGGTAAACTAATTGAGAGTATAGTTAAAATAGTGTGGGATTGAGAAGGAATAAACCCAATAGATCCCCACGTCCCAAAGCAATATAATACCATTTTCCAACAAAGATGATGCTCAACTCCACAAAAGAGAAAACATTACATTGCTTATATGCTCATGCATGGCAGGCATGGGCTGAAAAATAATTTGCACATTTCAATATTCTAATAAGAACATCTCTAACTACTAAATTATTTTTTAAACAAAAACTTAATTATATTTATCTTTTCTCAACATGTTAGCACTTCCAGTGGACAAAAATGCATCATTTGGACATTGGCACATAGGTTGGATGCTTGTGCATAACTTGAACATCCATGCATGGGTTGAATTCTAATGTGATTGACAAACGTCGACGCACCATGGGGCTCACTAGGGCTAAAAAAGAGTAAAAAATTGAATAAAATGGAAAAAAATTACTCACCTCGTGATGGATCACCCATGCTCAACTCCCTCTCAGACCTCATCTATTTTGGGTCGTTGAAAGTCTTATATGCATGGCATTTTCGTTTGAAAGTCACTTAGTCTTATTTAGAGTTTAGGATATTATGAGAGGTCATCAACTAGAGAATGAGCTCATTAGTTTGAACCTTAGTAGTTTGAAACTATTTAGGAAATCTTTACTAAGGTAAACTAATTGATAATATAGTTAAAATAGTGTGGGATTGAGAAGGAATACACCCAATAGATCCCCACATCCCAAAGCAATGTAATATAATATTCCAAAAAAGATGATGCTCAGCTCCATAGAAGAGAAAACATCATGTCGCTCATATGCTCATGCATGGTGGGCATCGGCTAAAAATAATTTGCACATTTCAATATTCTAATAAGAACACCTTTAACTACTCAATTATTTTCTAAACAAAAAATTAAAAATATTTATCTTTTCTTAGGATGTTAGCGCTTCTGATGGACAACAATGCATCATTTGGACATTAGCACATAGGTTGGATGCTTGTGCATAACCTGAACATCCATGCACGATTCAGATGCTAACATGATTGAAGAACGCCAACGCATGTTGTGGGGCCCACTAGGGCTAAAAAAGACTAAAAAATTACATAAAATGGAAAAAAATCACTCACCTCGTGATGGATAACCCATGTTCAACTCCCTCTCAGCGCTCGTCTAGTTTGGGTCATTGAAAGTCTAGAAGCTAGGAGCATCACCAATCTGCTTAAATGAGTCTTTGTGTCCTTTACAAAAAAATATTTCAAAGTATCCTCACCTTACATTTCTTGCATTTTATTATTTACTTTAGTATAGCTCATTTCTTAATGAAATCAACTCACTAAAGTGGGGGAAAAATGTAGTGTCAAAATTTGCATATTGGTGCAATTCCACATTTATGTTTTGAACCTACCTTAGTTGGAGATTTAATGATAAATTTTCATATTCTTGTATAAAATAATTTATCTTGCACTTGAAAAATGTAGGATATTACCAACACGTGTGCCTAATTTTAGTAAAATTCTTTCGAAAAAGAGCACAACACACATGCATTTGCGTAATGCGTTGGCATCAAGATTGTTTTTGAAATTTAAAAGTGTACATTCTACATGGCTTGTTTATGATGCGTGTCATAATGCCCAAATGAGAAAGTACCTTTTCCTCTCGTTTGAGCAAACAAAACTCTCTTCTTGACCATTTTCACATTCTTTTTGGAAAATTTGAAACACACATCTCTCAACTTATTTTTCCTGGGGAAAATCTGCTAAAATATCAACAACCATTACAAGCATTCTATAAAAGCACTCTTGGCATAATTATTTTATTCTTCTACAATAGTAAGGATTTCTCAAGAAAGGGTCTCATTGCTTTATTTTCAAATTCGTTGGGAACAACCTTGTCTATTGGTAATTTTCTTGGTTTTGATTCATTGTAAGATAATTTATTTTGTAAAATAATAAGTTCAATTATTATTTTATCAAGTTTTATTGATATATGCAATGGTATTTTTCCCCATACACCATAGTTAACACCATTATCAAATATTTTACTATATTATTTACTTTTAATCCTTAATGCGGCTAGGATTTAAGAGATTTTTTTCATCTATTTCCTTCTTGGCTATTTGTGGAGGTTGAAAGACCAAAATAGGGTTTGACTGAGAAAACCCCTGAACAACCCCAATAATTTTTCTCATCTTTGTGTGAATAGGTTAGGATGACTTAATTAGAAGAAATGAGTATTCTATTTTTTTTTAAGTGAGTGATGAAGGGTGATAGCGCTTCACAAGGATGTTCGCACTACACAGTAGCGTCCTCCTGGACAAAGAGCTCTTGCATCCAATGCTAGATTCTTATATGTTTATTTTTCATTTTCAATAAGAACAAGATTTATTTATTTCCATATTCTCTATAAAATTATATTTTAGCTATTTTGTAGGGCCTTAGCCAATTTTGTTAAAGGGATATTTGTTTGACAATGCAATATGGTTAAAAGATGAACATTACACATTTAATATTATGTTTGCTTTTAGATTATGGAAGTTAATAAACATGAAGAATTGAGTATGTGGAAAAATATTGTAATAAGAGGTTGTTTGAATTTTAATTTAGTTAGTGATTAGTGTAATGAGTGAACACAAATGTTTATACTTAATGGTTATTATGGGAAATTATATAGTCCCTATTATTTGGTTTTATTTGTTTTCAAGAAATAAGAAGAGTTCAGAAAAAAAATAAGGGTAGGGGAAGAGGTGTGGTAACTAATTGAAAACAGATTCTTGAAAAGAGGACAACGGAGCTGGAAGGAAGGAGGCAGCGCAGGAGGGATTCAAACCAGGAGACAAAAAAAGGGTAAGAGAAATCTGAAGTTAATGCTAATATTATCTCAGATTAATAGGGGATTGTATTGTGATTTCTTATGACACTAACTTCTTGCTCTATGTGAGCCATAAATTAGCTGTGTGTGAGCCAAATTTTCTGTGTGAGCTCATGAATAAAATGGCAGCTCTGTGTGAGCTAGTGACTTGCTCGGGGGTGGCTGGGCGAAGAGCAGCAAAAATAATTTTGTTTTACATCAATTGATACAAATTTATTCGTATTTGATCTCTATTCTGCAATAATCTGAAGAAGTGAATTCGACACAGATAAGAAACCCAATAACTTGAGTCGTTGACAAGATTCGTGTCGTAGGTACATATATATATAAAGTTGTGCTGTAGCAGCAAGGAAGATGTTACAGGCATTATGGAACAAGTAGGGTGTCCGCTATATTTGATTACATCATCTTAGTCCAAAATTTAACTATTTCGAATGTCGTTTAAACTTTAACTCTGGTTGTTTTGGAGAGTACAATTGTGAAGAGCATTCAAAATGTGTTTGATCCCAACATAGGTTATTGCATTTACTCCCTTACCCACAGAAACAATGTGAACTTTTAAGTAGGGCAATGT
Source organism: Sequoia sempervirens (assembly GCA_007258455.2). Taxonomy (NCBI): domain Eukaryota; kingdom Viridiplantae; phylum Streptophyta; class Pinopsida; order Cupressales; family Cupressaceae; genus Sequoia; species Sequoia sempervirens. The sequence goes on from VDFB02000007.1 coordinate 233,557,000, forward strand.
TTCTTCCCATAGCACGCCACGCCTCGCCTAACAATGTTTATTTTTCCCTTGTTGAATTGATAGTCGTCTTCAGTCAATTTGATACAACAGAAGTGCTCATGAGGAGACGAGCTTAATTAAACGTTTCTATACAAAATTGTTATCTGGAAAGGGTTTCCAGGATTTGTATTATTTCTATCTTATATCGGAATTTACTCTGTTGTTAAGAAATTACAGCATAACGTTAAGAAAATTATGCAGTCATGTGGTTTTAATCTTTAGCTTCTGCATTTGCGCTGGATGAGAATTGTGCAGTTTTAGAAGCACATGTTCTTGTGGCGCTAGCTGGGACTTTTCGGTGTAGTCCAACATAGATTGAAGTCTTGCCTAGGAAGAAGAACATGACTGGAGACAGAAACAACGAAATTTGTTAATTCATAGTGATCTCCAATTAATGCCGTGTATATTTAATTATGTTATTTTTTTGTAAGAATCAGAAATTTGTTCAACATAGTATTCTTACAGCCTAATAAAATGATTGCTAGTGTTGCTTCACAAATTAAAAGAAAAAAAAGTAATGAAATGGTTAATCTCTTAAGCAATCTTGTGAGTCGATAGTTGTAGTGACGTTAAGTCCCATTACGTATGTCACAATAGGATTAAATTCATTAAGTTGTTCTTTCATAGTGTTACAGAATGTACACGGAGGGAAAAAGCTTATCTCAACAGTTAAGGAACCACTCCATTCGACACAATAGTTTTAATTAGTTTCCTTTTGCCTAATCTCTTTATTCTTTAAAGAATCAGTACGTAAGTAGTAATAGTTTCACTTTATAGGTTCAATCTAGCGCAATATTCAGCTCACATATCAATTGTTCTTTTGAAGGTCCAAAAGCTCAAAACGGTGAAAGGAGAGGAATAGATTATAGTTGAAAGCAATCTATCTGAGGCGGAAACATACTTCCAAAAGAAGACCATTATTGGTAGAATAGTTTAACAGTAATTAAGTCAAGATTAGAAAGACATTGATCAATATTCAGATATGTTCTAAAATTCTGCTCCATTATGCCATCTGCAAGTTTACCTGTTGTAACTGCATTACTCTTTTTTATTCTTTTAGAAAGAGTTCCTTAAATCTTTCCAGTCAAAGATTAAAAGAAGGCTATTTTTTGGAAGTGGCTATAGAGTATTCATCAAATATTTGGCAAGTACAAGATCTTTGCAGAAGGATTTGTTTTTTTTATAAACTTGAAATGTTCCCTTAAATTCCTTAATATACGATGTGGTTAATTTATTCTTTAAGTTGAAATCCCATCATTAGGGGGTAGGAATTACATTGGTATCAGAGCAAGAACCAGGTTTCAGCACTGGGAGCTTTGCGGAAAAAGTAGTATTGATTGAAACTCATTTTGGTTGTGTAGAAAATTATGTTTGCAAATCAACCAAGAGAACCAATGGATCAGGGGACACAAATACTTCAAGTTTTGCAAGATCTGGTAAATGTGATCCACGAGAGGTTACCGGCGCAAAATCAATATCATACTGAAGAACGACAATCTGTGCCTCGAAAGGAGTAGAAGTCCCCGTCATAATGGAACTGAACATGCTGAGGAAAGAGAATCAAGACATTCCTCCCCACCTACTCATAACATCCAGGCAGATAAGGAGGCTACTGTGGATATTGATAAGCTTATACGAAATTTCCTTCGGTTGCAGCCACAACATTTCTCCGGGTCTACTGATGGATCTGAGGCTGAATCATGGTTAATAAGTCTTGAGAAGAACTTTGCATTGAATACCTATGAAAGCAATCTTAAGGCTAGATTGGCTATTCATCTACTTGAGGGTAGTGCAGACACTTGGTGGTGACAGGAGGAGAGAAAAATACATTTAACCCCTGAAATCATCACTTGGGAAATCTCCTTAAAGATCTTCAGAAAGGGATACATTCCAAAGCATTTCTGGCAATGAAAAATTGACAAATTTCATTATCTCCAACAAAGAGGAATGATTGTTGCATAATATGAGAGTAAATTCCTTGAGTTGTCTCAGTATGCAGACTACATTCAAGATGAGAAGCTGATGGTAAACCATTTCATTAGAGGACTAAATCAAAATATTGCAGATCCGGTTTGGTTGTCTGAGCCCACCACAGTGAGACAGGCAGCAGAGAAAGCACTTATTGCAGAAGAAATCCAGTCGAGACATCATGATCATCAACGGAGTTCATTTCAGTGTCATAACTACAACCAGTCTCGTTCTTATAGGAATGGAAATAGATCTACATCCTATTCCTTTGGACCAGCTCAGTCACAACAAAACCAAAAAACTAAGTCCTCACTAGAAGGTTCAGTCGGGTCATGGATTAACCCAACTCAGAGAGGGGATCGGAGGAATCAGTCACAATACAGTGAAGCAGGCCATACTCAGAAGAATACTTGAGGAAATCAAACTAGTACTGGTAGATCAGTTTTTCAGTCTAATCCGAGCCGCACTTGTTACAATTGTGGTGGTAAGGGGCACTTTGCATGAGATTGTCCACACAACAAAACAGTTCCAAGAGTTCAACGGTCAATAGCTTCAAAACCTACAATGGGTGATATTGGCAAATCTCATCGAGTCTTTGCAGTAATTGAAAACTGGCAAGCTGATCATCAAGCATCTGTCATAGAGGTTTTTGGAAAGATTGTTAAGGTTATTGTTTCTGTTCTTTTTGATTTAGGAGCAACAGACTCTTTTATTTCCCCATCTGTAGTGGAGAAGTGTGGGCTAGTGGTTGCTAAGCAAAATGTGAATTGGGATGTGGATCTGGCTTTCGGAGCTAGAATGTCAGTTAATTCTCTAGCGAGATTATCAGTTAGAGCTTAGTTCTCTTTCTACCAAAACAGATTTCAGGGTGATACCTTTGGGGTCTTATGACATAATTTTAGGTATGGATTGGATGAATGGACACGAAGCAAAACTAGATTCCGAACAAAACAATTAAGTGTTTAGATGATTTGGGTAATAATAAGGCTTCTAGAAATTAAGACAAGTATCCCTAGGAAGGTTTCAGCAATGCAGCTCAAGTGATGTATGAGGAAAGGGTGTCAATTCTTTGCTATTTCCATCAGTGATCATCAAAGAAAAACCTAACACTTCTTGGAAGATCATACTATTCTTTGTGAGTTTGTTGATGTGTTTCCTCAACTTTCTAGTATTCCACCTAAAAGGGAAATTGATTTTCACATAGATTTAGTCCCTGGAGCTCAGCCAATTTCTAAGGCTCCCTATAGGATGACCACTCAAGAATCACAAGAACTAAAATTTCAGCTTGAGGAATTGTTAGAAAAGGTCGCATCCATCCTAATGTATCTTCGTGGGGTGCACCTATGATTTTTGTTAAAAAGAAGGATGGAACTCTTCGACTTTGCATAGACTATAGACAACTTAATAAGCTCACTATCAAGAACCGTTATCCTTTGCCGAGGATAGATGACATGTTTGATCAGATTTAGGGAGTGAATATTTTCTCTAAGATAGACCTTAAGTCCGGATATCATCAATTGAGAATTGCTGAAGTTGACATACATAAAACAACATTTCGCACAAGGTATGGTCATTATGAGTTTATTGTTGTCCCTTTTGGTTTGACTATGCACTGACGGTTTTACGAGTCTAATGAATGGATTCTTTCGTACCTTTTTGGACCGGTTTGTGGTCATTTTTCTTGATGATATACTGATCTACTCATGCACTATGGAGGAGCATGAGGAGTATTTGTGACAAGTCCTGCAGTGTTCATCTTAGAGGTTTAATTCTGACCGAGGCTCATTGAGCACCTTTTGCCGCTCATCCTGGTGTTAAGAAAATGCGCGCAGATCTTCAGAAGCTGTATTTCTGGGCAGGAATGTGGAAGGATATTGCAGATTTTGTTGCTCACTGTTTAGAGTGTCAAAGAGTAAAAGCAGAACATCAACACCTAGCGGGTCTATTGTACCCACATGTGATTCCAGAGTGGAAATGGGATGTGATTTTTATGGACTTCATTGTAGGCTTACCACTCACTGCTCGTTAGCATGATGGCATTATGGTGACTGTAGATAAATTGACAAAAGTAGTACATTCTCTCCAATGAGTTCTACCTATAATGTTGCTTCAGTTGTCAGAGTTTATCTTCGAGATATAGTTTGACTTCATGGTGTGCTGAGGAAAATCATCTCAGATAGAGATCCAGTTTTCACTTCATCATTCTGGACTACACTTCCAGCAAGCTTTAGGAACTCAACTCAACTTTTAGTGCCGCTTACCATCACAGACTGATGGGACTAAAGAGTAAATCAAGTCTTGGAAGATATGCTCTGAATGTATGTGATGGATCAGCAGTTTCACTGGAAGGATTGTTGCATTTATTAGAGTTTTTCTTATAGCAATAGCCATCACAGTTCTCTTGATGGCGTGGAAGCTCTCTATGGTAGACCCTGTAAGAGCTCCTAAACTTGTTAGAGATTTTGGAACAACAGGTTGTCTGTATTTGTGAGCTCAATCACAGATAGCTCAAGATCGACAAAAGTAGTATGGATAGAAAGAGAGTGGATCATAAATTCCATGTTAGGGAGAAAGTTTTTCTGCAAAGTGAGACCCTTTAAGAGTTCCATCCATTATGGAAGAATCTAATTTGGCACCTAGATATATTGTACGGAAATACTGGAAAGGATAGGTCTAGTTGCATATTGCTTAGCATTACACCCAGCTTGTCGTGTATCATAATGTTTTCATGTATCTTTTAGCCAAGAAATATGTACCAGATTCTTCTCATGTATTGGAGTGGGATGCTTTACAGGTGGCAGGATGGGAAGGTAACACTGGAACCAGTTCATCTTAGAGCAATGAACATTGAACCCTCTGAGGGATGAAAGGCCAGCTAGATTAGGTCAAGGTCCAATGGGACCCCTATGATGAATCATTTGCTACTTGGGAGGATACTATAAGAATGAAAACTTTATTTCCTTATCTCTTTGGTTAGCTTCCAGGAGCAAGCCAAGTTCTTAGAGGGGGAGTAATGTAGGGCCTTAGCCAATTTTGTTAAAGGGTATTTTGTTTGACCAATGCAATATGGTTAAAGATGAACATTACACATTAATATTATGGCTGCTTTTAGATTATGGAAGTTAATAAACATGAAGAATTGAGTATGTGGAAAAATATTGTAATAAGAGGTTGTTTGAATTTTAATTTAGTTAGTGATTAGTGTAATGAGTGAAGTAATGCAAATGTTTATACTTAATGGTTATTATGGGAAATTATATAGTCCCTATTATTTGGTTTTATTTGTTTTCAAGAAATAAGAAGAGTTCAGAAAAAAAATAAGGGTAGGGGAAGAGGTGTGGTAACTAATTGAAAACAGATTCTTGAAAAGAGGACAACGGAGCTGGAAGGAAGGAGGCAGCGCAGGAGGGATT
>VDFB02000007.1:233569126-233671392 GCA_007258455.2 Sequoia sempervirens
CTAATTAGGTGCAGGACGAGGAGGTGAACCTGGTACAAAAGCATGATTATGAACCTTACAGGAACAAGCCTTTTCCATAGATAAACTGGTCTGAGGAGGAAGCAACAGATCTTGACCGAATAACTGAGCCAGTCAAAGAATATTCAAGGCAATGGGAAAGAGAAAAGGTGCAGGAATTGGAGGCTGATGGTGTCAAATTCACATATGACTTGATGGGAGACATGGAGTCTCATTCTAAAGAGGGAACTGATGGTGGAAAGGATGTTGTTTCTGAGTCCCAAGATGATGAAGAGAAAGGAGGTAACAAATCAGTGACAATAAAGAGGAGAACTAGAAGCCAAACACAGGTTAAACAAGGTGAGAAACCATCTCCCATAGCTAAGAAAACTGCTCAGGTTAACATTGCAACTATAGAGGATGAGACACCTCAACTTGTGAGGAAAAGAAGGCTTGTCACATAAAGGGAAAGGGTGGAAAAAGCCAAGAAAGGGAGTGCCAACACTGATGCCCCCTGTTCAGCAAAGGTCATGGAGATAGATGCTTCTGGGGAAAATCCCCAAGTATATGTAAGAAAGAGCCCTCCTAAGAAAAATCCATCTCCCACAAAGGAAGTGGAAGAGGGAGTACAAAGTGAAGAGGTACTTGTTATTGATGATCAGGAGAAAGAAATGAATATGGGAAACAAATCTCCTCCTCAAAATGTTCAAACATCTGAAGAAGTAATTCATGAAGAAGGCAAAATATCCAACAATCCTAAACAACATGAATCGGAGGATGAGGAGGTTTCCACCCCCACTAATGAGGAATGGAAAAAAATGATGCGAGAGTTGGGATAATTATATTTTGATGCACACAATGGGAATGTGGAACCTGGGGTGCTTCAGGAGGAACAATCTAAGTCTCCGACGAAGGATGTAGGTCATAAGGAAGAAAATCAACCTTCAATTGAGAAAGATGTAGAAGAAATTATGGATAGTCCGTAGCAAGACAGAGGTGAATGAGAGGTTTCCTTGATGAAAGAGAATGTTGAATAGTCCAATGTCCTAGAATGGCTAGAGAAACAAACAAGTAAGAAACCTATAATTGTACAGGAAGAAAATTTGAGCTGGGACAAATTGTTGGAACAGTGGGGACAACCCAAGTAGAGGAAAAAGACAAGGACAATGCCAAAGATTGCACGTGATGAATTTAACAACAGAGTTGTACATGTGGTAGTTCCTCCAACTAATAAGTTCAAGGATGAAGTCTGACCATTTGATTACCGAATACTGACTATTAACTTGGGGCCAACTACCAAAGAGCAAGAAAAGGAGGAATTTCAAGAATCTTCTCAAGAAATTTTGAGAATGTTTGACAGTGAAACTATGGAGAAGGAGAAGTTTAAGAAGCAGTTGAATGACGTCTACAGGTATGTCCAACATCTGATGAAACCACTACAGGCTATAAGTGGTGAAAGTACAATTCCAGAGGGATTGTTGCCCAACGAAGCAGTTTCTGAAATTGAGAGGCTGAAGAAATCCATTCATCATACCCAGGAGTGGCTCTAAGATGTCAGTAAGAGAGGGGATAGAGCAATTGAACAAATTCTCCAAGTTCATACCGATGCTTTCGATTTCCTTCTACATATTTCATAGTTTACTATAGACTACAAGAAGTTTGATGTGTCAATTGCAGATGAGTTGAAGAAGGTTCTGCAAATACCAAAGGATGATTTGGCACAGTTATATATCTATCCTTCAGATACGTTTGACAAGGTAAAGAGATGGCTAGAAGCCTAGAATTATAGAAAGGAACTCTTGTCAAAGGTTCTAAAGAAGATTGCAAAGATACATGGAAAGATAAAAGAAATACATGATGGCTATATTTATTTTCTAGAAATAGTGATGGGAAGGAAGAAGTTTGGACAAAAAAATATGAATGTAGCCACATTGTAGGCATGGTGGCATGAAGTCTACGCCCCGTCCAATAGTGTTCCAATTGTGAAAGAACATCTGGAAGACATGACAATATACATTTCCAGGTTGGACAAGTACCATGAGTTACAAATTGAGTGGAATAGGGTGATACCACAATATTTGGAGGAATTTAAAAGTTACAAAGCAAAAATCAGATTCATTCCAGTTCTAGACTCGACTGATGCAGAGAAAATCCTGGAAACAGTTAAAGAGTTGATTAAAAAATTGGATGTTGACAAGGCAGGAAGTGTCGACCAGGTTGTTGCCACGTAGGATTCTCGTCAAACATGTAGTTGGTGGCGAATTTTAGTTACAAACCAAAAATGGAACACATTTGGGGAGTTTTAGGTCGCCTGGGGCCCCCACTGGCGGGTTTGGAATACAGTTTTGACTTCATTCAAAACTTTTGGTGCTAGTCAATGCATGGGCAACCAAATATAGTAAACTCAGATGCATGCATGTCTGGGCTCTGTGGGCCATTTTTTTGGTCACCCTATGGAATCTTGTCCATAAATTGAAGCTCTTGCTTCATTTTGGGGGTTAGACATTGTTAGACATTGCTAGAAGAGTTGAGCATCATTGTAATAGCAGTAGTTGAGCTAGGAGTTAGAATTTTCTGAGAGCAAAGTGCTAGAACAATTGATAATACAGTATTGTTGCAAATTTGGTGAAGTAATATAAGCAAAGACATTGTCTTGTGGTGATCTTTCTTCTTTTTCTTTATTCTGCATGGTTCTAGCTATCTTATATCTTTAAATTGCTCAAAAATTATTAGTTGCATGTTAGATTTTTGAAGTTGAGTATGATGCAATAGTGTTTATCATATAATATTTGGGGTGTTTGAATGATCCAAGGTCCATAATTTTAGCCACTTGTTGATTGTAAGTTGCTGTGTAAAGTTAGCTTGGGCCTGAATATCATATGCTAAGTTCGGTTGTGAGGGTTTATTCATTTTTGATCATTAAGATTGATTTGTGTGAATGCTCATGATTTGAAAATATTTATATTCCTTAGAAGATTGCACTATTTCTGTGATACTACAAGATTTTATCTGGGTTTAGTAGGATTTAGTTTCAAAAGGATTGGTCCACTTCAAGTGTTAGTCATTTGCATTGTTGGTCCTTAGATTAGCTTGTTTTCTAGAAATCTCTCTTAACCCTTTACCTCTTTTGTTGTTTCTTTACATCTGGGTTAATTTTAGGGATCAAAGCATCACTATATTGTCATATTTGATGATTTTGAAACTTCCAGTCATTGCTATGTAAGTCCCCTTGTGATTACCAACATTTTCACATATTATCTGAGCTATTTTTGCATTATCAAGACTTGACATTAGAGACCTTGGGGTTATCTCTTGAGGCTTGCCAATAGAGATTTACCTTTCAAGAGAGATAGGATTTCAATATTCTTTCTGAGTTGTGCAGAAAACACCATCAATAGATAATATCATTTCTCATCTTTCATACTCTATGCAAGCATACATACATTCGATGACACCTTAGGTATTATACTAATACACTATGATTATCTTGTTTAGAAAATACAACCACACAATTCCAATATAAGGAATAAATATAAATAAAAGTATCAACCACTAAGGTTTCACCAAAATAAGAATTCACCAAAGATCATGCAAGCTCACCCAAATAAGAATAACCAAAAGACTAAGATAATGATTGAAAGATAATAAATGAATGAAAAAAAGGCTAAGAAGCTACCTCTACTTATACTAAAATATGAGAAACTTATTGCTACAAACAAGCTCTACAATTTGCCACATTTTCTCTTCCAACTGCCACCACTTAACAACAAAAAACAACTTCTCCTCTAAATGAGTCAAATAAGCCAATTGAAGTGAAATGTGGCTACTCAAACAACTAAAATGCAAACACATAATTAGTCGCTACATTTTCAATCTCTCTAATATGGCCAAGTCACCATTTTAATTGACAACAATTGTTATTTTATTGAGTCAAACATATAAATGTTTACCTATAGGTTTCTTATCTGCATAGCAAGTCGACTTCATCCAAGCTTCAACCAACACGTTCTTTTGACAAAGTCTTATGCTCTAATAAGGTTGTGTGTGGCTTTTCAACGCAACACTTTGACTTTTATTTGCATTCTATCTCTTTACATGGCATAACATATTATCTATTAAAATGCCTTACAAATGTTTCCCATGCGCTTCCATCTTATGTGCTTTATTAGCAATAGTAAACAATCCACATTTTATGCACTATGAATAGCAATACTATTCTCACATATATGTGAGCCTCTTTGCACAACATATGGTTATTATATTGTTGGATTTTATACAAGCCATTCACCATTATATGGTCCACATTATATATGCGCTAAAGTTTACTTCATAACATTTCAAATATATAAAAGCATTATATTTATTAACATATATATCTATGTTATAACACATCATTATAATATATATGCATATTAAAATCATTGGTTGTCATTTAAATATATCAACAATTATATATATATATATATTAATATGTATGTATATACGTATATATTAACGTACTCATACACATATATATTAGTATATATATTATATACATATATCATTATTTTAGTATCCATAATAAACACATATATTTACATATTCATTGATCAATATACATACAAAATATATATATATGTTTGATCGGTATTCTCATGCATATGATATATCTGCACATGAGTATGCATAAGTACTTCTACCTACGTATACACACGTACATATATACTCACATGTATGAGTTATCACAATCACATACATATATACATTCTATGTATATACTTATCGATTAATACATAAATATAAATACACAAAGAAGAAATTTACGCAATGCAAATATTTAGTCACATAATCCAAACTAAGAAACAATCAAGAAACCAAAGACTGAATCAAAATCAATACAAATCATCCCCAAACTATGACTGAAGGTTTACTTACCAATTCCTGAACTAACTTGACCCAACTTGACCAAAATAGGATGTGAGTGTGTGATAGCTCAAATAGGCACATTAAGGGTTACCAAACCAAGCTCTTCCCCCGAGTGATGTAATCCCCCTCTCTTTTAGAGGCTTGATTCTTTTCCTACATCCAACTTAGTGCATCATAATAGTAGTTAGCCGATAACATTGCATTCATATGCATCATATATGATTTGTATTATCAAAGCATTAAAATTATCCATATTGCATTGCACATTCATTCATCACATTTTCCATCCAAAATACTCAAAACATAATCATGTATTAAAGAATTTTAACTCATCAAAGTAACAGTAAATAAGTAATAATACAATGGGGTGTAACACATTCAATACTAGATCGATTGGTCATGACTATAGAGCATTGAATTTTTCATGTAGACTCAAGCACCTAATTTTATGCCCATGGTCTTAGCTACCTATTTTGGAAACCATTTTTTGGTTTCTAGTTTTTCAATTTTCTAATTTTCTACAAATATTGAATGGGATGGTCGCTTTATAAGTTCATTTGTAAATTATGTTGTTATTTTATCAAATTATTGTTAGTTAGAGGGATGAGTGGATTGTATTGGTGTACTTTATTATATAGATTAATACAAGCTTAAGTCTCTTTTGTGGTGAATTTTTTACCACAAGGGTTTCTCCATGTATATCTAATGTTCATATGGTTTTCTTACTTGTGTTTGCTTCTTCATTGTTTTATTGGTATATTTTATGGTTACATATATCAAACATATTTAAAATATTATTGGTTAATTTTATTATTGTAGCATTTATCCTATTTTTCAATGTTTGGTATTAGATATATGAATTGATTATAGAGGGGTTCCATTATCTTAGGTTTACAGGTTTTTTGTGGTTGTAATAGGATAACTTGATTTAGTGGTTTTGTAGAGTCATTGTGGAAAAGACCATTGCAAGCACATATTCTTTAAAGGTTGAGAATTTTAATGGCTTCAATTATGATTTTTGGAAACTAAAAATGGAGGATCCCTTGGAATAAAGAGATTAATGAACAAAAAAGAGAGGCATTCTAGTTCACTGAAAGAAGCTGGAAAAGAAGGATCAAATAACCATATAGTTGTGTCTCTCTAATTCCATTCTTTTGAATATTTTTTAGGAGACTATTGCATATGATTTATGGAGAAGTTTAGGTAAAATTTATTGAAAAAAGAGTCTAGTAAATAAGTCATAAATTCAAAATATTGATATAGTGAACGCTCTATAATTGGTGTGTGCACCCGCGACCTTCATGGCCCAGGTTGCATGCTAACTTTCTCTGTTTGCATGCATTCGGTCTTGTCTTTTCTGTGTTTCTTGTGTTGAGTTCTTGGTAGGGGTGGGTATTTGGCTGCGTGTAAGGGGGGGTTCATTTTTGCTGGAGATAGCCTTTGGTTCATTTTTGCTTCGCTATCTTCCTTTCCCTGTTGAGTTTTGGTGTGGTCTTGGTCCTGCCCATTTGGTGTGGCATGATTTTGCTTTGGTTCCTAGCTTTTTCTTTTGGATTCACGAGGGTGTGACAAAGGTGGTGGCCATTTGTAGTCTGTTTGGCTTGTGATGTGGTTTCTTGTCATTGGCCTTCTCTGTGTGGTGTGGGGTTTGTGTGGTGTGGAAGATTTATGTGGCTCTAAATGAGTCTTTGAACATAGCGAAGGGGGATGAGTCTATGGTGGAGGATGATGCTAAGGTTCCCATTCTATCTTCCCCCAGGGTGGGCATGACTAGATCTAGAGCTCCTAAACTGTAGAAGATTAACGGATGCTTGGAGTGTATTGGTGATTCAAAAGGAGGAGGTGGCCAAGGATTTAGAATACTATAGAAAGAATGTTCTGATTTGAAAGTTTTTGGGGATGAGGGTTTATTTTCCATTTCTTGACCCTTGGATCCGTAGGACTTGGAATCTGAAAGGTGACTTAAAATTTTTTTTGGTTGCTAATAATTTTTTTCTAGTGGATTTTTCATGCATTTCAGATTGGAATAGGGCGTTTGAAGGTGGTCTTTATTTTTATAATCAAGTTGGCCTTTTAATAAAACCATGGCATGTTGGTTTTAACTTTGCATAGGAGTTACCATCCAAGGTTCCAGTTTGGGTTCACCTTCCTCGGCTACCACTTGAATGTTGGAGGAGAGATATATTGCAGTAGATTGTCATGGTGCTAGGAAAACCTATTAGCCCTTCTCAACAAAACTTGGATAAGATAATTTTTTCTTATGCACGTGTTTGTGTGGAGATTGATTTGAGTAAGCCCTTTCCAGATTGTATTGATTTGACTGTTGGGTCTAGCTCTTGGACACAGTCGTTAGATTATGAAACTCTGTTGTTTAGATGTTGTTTATGCCGTGAGTATGGTCATCTTCAAAGGAGGTTTCCTTGTGCTCTTGGTGTGGGTAACTCTAGTAACGAGATGGATCCATCAAACCAGGATCTGAAAAGGGAAAAGGGCCCATGCAGGGGGTGACTTTGGATAAAGATAGGTTTGTGCCTATTAGGTCTTGAAATAAAGGCTGAGGAAGAAGAGGACTTTTTTAGGATCGCCAAGAGGAGGGGGTATCTAACAGGTTTGATGCATTGGATGAATTAGTTCACGAGGAGGGGATATCTCCTGACATGTATGTGGATGCTCCCCCTTTTACTGCTCATAATCTCTAGCCTATGGTTGTTATGTCTTCGGATCTTGGCCCTATGGAGGCTCCTGGAGAAGTGAAGGATTCTTTTGTTCCTTCCCTTGAGGTTGGGCTTGGGGACCCTTGTGTGGTGGCCTATACTTCTTTGGTCTTTGCTATTGTAGGTGCATGCCCTGATGGAAGTTCAGGTTCTGGAGATTCTGGAAAGAGTAAAGCTTTTTCTTCTTCCCCTATTCTAGGTGTGCAACAAAAGCCTCTGAAAAAGAGTGCTCTTGATAAGTCCCAAAAGGTGGGTAGGAAGAAGGATCAAGAGAAAGTTAAGTTGGTTGGTGAGACGTTGGTTGAATCTAGGTCAGTGAAGACTTTGGATACTCACTTCTCTCACCCTTCATGATGATTGTGCTATCATGGAATGTGAGGGGTATGAATAGCATCCCTAGACAAAAGGCTATTCAGGACTTGGTTCATGCTCATTCTCAGGATTTAGTTTTTCTCCAGGAGACAAAGGTATCTATGGATAGTATGATTCAGAGTGCTTCTAAGATTTGGAATAGAGGTTTATGTCAGTGTGTGGGTGCACAAGGGAGTTCTAGGGGCCTTGCTTGCTTCTGGGATCCTCGACGAATCTCTCCTGTTTGGTGGTTCTCTAGTAGATTATCCATTTCTCTTATTGTGATTAGTTTGGAGACGGGGGAAAGAGTTTTTCTGTCCAACATTTATGCTCCAACAGATGTCCCTGGTAAAATTCTCTTGTAGTTTCATATCAATTTTCTGAGATTGTTGGATCCTTTCCTTCCCTAGATTATGGCAGGTGACTTCAATGCAATTGCCTCTCCCGAGGAGAAAAGGAGGGGAGTGGCTCGTTTGGAGCCCTCCTCTGATCTTCTTAGGGAGAATTTTTCTCAGCTTTGGCTTGTGGATATCAAACCTTTGAATGACATGTTTACTTGGAATAATAGGAGGCTTGGGGATGAAGCCATTTCTGAAAGATTAGATAGGTTTCTTGTTTCTAGTTTTTGGATTGGCGACAAGTGGCTGTCAAGCTCTGAAATTTTAGATTGGCAAGGATCATACCATTGGCTGATTAAATTATTTTCCTTTCTGGCTGGTGGTTCTAGGAAATAGACTTTTAAATTTTAGCTTATGTGGCTAAGGGAGGAAAGTCTTCTTGGCCTTGTTTCTAGATGGTGGACTGAAGGATGACCTGCTTTTGGTACAACTATGTACTCCTTTGTGAAGAGGCTTCAATATGTGAATTATAAATTAAAATATTGGAATAAATATCAGTTTGGTAATGTGTTTTAGAAGAAAAGGGCTGCCCTAGAGCACTTGGATTCTATTACCAAGTGGATTCAGGATCAGGGTTTTGATGTGGATTTGAATAGATTAGAGGATAGTGTAGTTAAATACCTAGAGGAATGGGAGCTTCGTGAGGAAATTTTTTGGAAATAGAAGGCTTGTGTTGACTGGCTTTAGGAAGGGGATAGGAATACCTTCTTCTTTCATAACTCAGTTAAAGCTCGAAGATAGGGTAACATTATCTCTTCTATTCACTCTCCTGAGGGATATGTTCTTTCTTCCTCTTTGGAAATTTCTAATGAGGCGATTTTCTTTTTCTCTGATCTCTTTTACGAAGATACCCCACTTGCCAATGAGGAAGAAGCTTCTATCTTGGCTTGTATTCCTCCTCTGGTGACTATGGATATGAATGTCTCTCTTCTTAAGCCTATTTCTTTGAAGGAGTTGGAGGATGTGGTGTTTCAGTTGAAAAAAGGGAAGGCTCCTGGTCTAGATGGCTTCCCAACGAGTTCTTTTAGGAATTTTGGGAGGTGATCAACCTTGATCTTTTGGAGGTTGTGTAGGAGTCTTTAAGGAATAAGAAAATGTTGAGAGTCATGTATGCCATGTTCCTTGCTCTTATTCCAAAATGTGAGGGTGTTGATTCTCTGGATCTTTTTCGACCAATTGCTTTGTGTAATGTGGTGTATAAAATCATTACAAAACTAATTGTTGAGCATTTGAAGCCATGTCTAGATAAGCTGATCTCGAGGGAATAAGGGGGCTTCGTTGTGGGTAGATAGATTCTAGATGGAGTAGTTATTATGATGGAGACTATTCATTCCATGGCCTCTTTGAGGAAAAAGGCTATGTTTATAAAGTTGGACATGGCTAAGGCTTATGACAGAGTTAAATGGAGTTTTTTGATCAAAATTCTAGGAGCCTTTAGGTTTAGTAGTGAGTGGATTGATTTGGTCATGAGCTATGTGACAATGTCCTCCTTTTCTATTCTCATAAACGGGGAGTTCTTTGATCTGTTTGGTGCTTCTAGAGGTCTTCAGCAGGGGGATCCCTTATCCCCATATTTGTTCATCTTGATGGCTAAAGGCCTAGAGAGGTTCATTAAGTCCAAGGTTTGGGAGGGGCTCATTCAAGGATGGAAATGGAGAAACTCTCTCCCTCCTCAAACCCATCTTCAGTTTGTGGATGATTCGACTTTGATGGGTGTTGCTAAGGTGGCTGAAGCAGTTGCTTTTTTACAGACTTTGGATTGTTACTTGGCTGCCTCAGGTCAAATCATTAATGAAAGTAAGTCTTGCATTGATTTATTTAATACTCCCAGGCTTATCAAACAATGTATTTCTAGGATCTTAAGGTTTCAGATGGGGAAGCTTCCCTTTATCTATCTTGGGATCCCTTTGGATGTGCGCCTGCCTCCTAGGCATTTTTGGTAGGAGGTGATTGATAAATTTTGAGGGCTGGTTTTTCATTGGACCTATAGATGGTTATCTATAGTTGGTAGAATTACTTTGTTGAAGTCTATGGTGCAGGATCTACCTATATATAGGTGCTTTGTGATAACTTCTCCTCAAGATTCATCAATGATTTTGAGAGGATCTGTAGGTAGTTTCTTTGGTTAGGTACTCTCATTTCAAGGAAGTGGAGCTTAATCGAGTGGGAAGTTGTTTGTCAGCCAAAATAGGATAGTGGTTTGGGATTGCACAAGGTGGATTGTGTTAGGGTTAGAAATGGCAGATATCTAACAATTAAATGCAGATTTAATTAATAAACTGAGCAACTAAAACACACAGAGAATAAATCATAACACAGATAATTTAACGTTGTTCACCCAATCCGGGCTACATCCACCAAACCGCATCCATCCAATACTTTTATTATCCAGTGTAAAACCTATTACAATCTTGCGAATAATCGCGTTTTTCATCATACTGTAATACCCATCCGAACCCCTTTTTAACAAGCTTAGAAGCTTCTAGATTTTAGGGTTCTACAAAATCGAATTTTTCCTTTTTCGTTGATTTTTTCCCTTTTTCGGTGATCATGGGCTATACAGTATAGCATGATCGAGTCGCCACATACCAACAATCTCCCACTTGGAGTGATCCTGGATGACACTGCTGCAATTACAGCTCCCACTGGAAATAAGTACCTTGGACCCTGCTGCTCTGTTATACTTGAATTCAACCTTGAAGGCCAACCCGAAGCTGAAGAGGAGCTCAACTTCTCCTTGTCCTTTGCCTTCATAAACATATCTGCTGGATTGACATCGTATGTATCTTGTCGGCTTGACGTCCATCCTCAATACCGACCGAATGAAATGATATCTCAAGCTGTATGTGTTTGTTTTTAGATGCAAGGCATAATTCTTTTGCAAGATGTATAGCACTCTGGCTATCGTAAACAAGTAATTTCCAACTGTTGTTGTTTCCCAACTCCTCCATGAAAAGTTGTAGCCATATCATCTCCTTTGCCGCCTCTGTTGCAGCAACATACTTTGCCTCTGTGGTGGATAAAGCAACCATTCTGCAATCGAGAAATCCAACTCATTGTTGTCCCTGTGTAAATACATAACCTTTGGTACTGCACTGGTATCTATATCCCTTACCAAATCTGGTCAACATAGCCTTTTAAATAGTATTAGAGCCCCCAAAACATAAACAATTATTGGATGTACCTCTCAAATACTGAGAATCCATTTCTTGCATTCAATGCTCAACTCGGGATGACTCAAATACCTGCTAACAACTCCTATAACATGTGCAATATCTGGTCTTGTGCATACCATGGCATACATCAAACTACCTACAACTGAAGCATATGGTACCTTGGACATTTTTTCTTCCTCCTCTTATGTCTTTGGACACATATCTTAGTCAATTTAACATGACTAGGCAAAGGTGTACTGACAACTTTTGCATTCTCCATATGAAATCTCTGCAACACTTTTTCAACATAATTAGCCTGAGATAAAAACAATTTTTGTTTTTCCTATTTCTACAAATTTTCATACCAAGGATTTGCTTTGCTGCCCCCAAATCCATAGCAAAAGATTTGTTAACTGTTGTTTTAACTCACTTATGTGATCCATGTTAGACCCAGCTACAAGCATGTCATCAACATATAAACATAAAATAATGTAGCTATCATTATCCAACCTCTTAAAATAAACACAATGGTTAGAATTACACCGACTATAGCCTTGCTCATCCATAAAACTATCAAATTTTAAGTACCATTGCCGAGGTGCTTGCTTCAAGCCATATAAACTTTTCTTCAATCTGCACACTACTTTCTCCTTACCTTTGACCTCAAATCCTTGTGGCTGGTCCATATATATTTCCTCTTCCAAATCACCATGGAGAAAGGCTATTTTAACATCAAGCTGTTCTAAATGCAAATCTTCAGCAGCCACAATACTTAAAACAATATGAATAGAAGTCATTTTAACAACAGGAGAAAAAATCTCATGAAAATCAATACCCTTTTTCTGTGCAAATCCCTTTACAACTAATCTAGCTTTAAATCTCTTCTTACCTCCATCCTCCTCTTTCAGCCTATAAATCCATTTGTTTGGTAAAGCCTTTTTACTTGCAGGCAACTTGCATAATTCCCAAGTCTGGTTTTTTAGCAAAGAGTCCATTTATTCTTCCATTCCATGCTCCCACTGAACCTTGGTATCCACCTGCATAGCTTCATCATAATATTCTGGTTCACTAGCATCAGTTAACAAAATAGTATACAAAGAGGGAGAGAATCGTTATGGAGGTCTACTTATACATGAATACCGTCTAACAGGAGTTTGTGGTATTTGTTGTTGCTGTTGTTGCCCAGCATGAGGAACCACTGAAACATCATTGTTTGGAATATCATCCAACACTGCATAGTCATTTTCTTTCTTCTCATGCTGCAGCAATAGATCTTTGTACAATACTTTCTCATTGAATATGACATCCCTGCTTCTCACAATTTTTTGATTTTCAAAATCCCAAAGCCTATAACCAAATTCATCAATGCCATATCCAACAAATACACATTTCTTTGATTTTGCATCAAGCTTGGTTCTATTTTTAGAATCTACATGTGCAAATGCTTCACAACGAAGGTTTTGAGAAAATAACTCACCTTCTTACCTTTCCATGCTTCCTCAGAATACCACCCAAAGGATTAGAGGGACCTCTATTAATTAAAATAAACACAGTGTTTACAGTCTCTGCCCACATTTTAAAGGCAGCCCAACATGCAATCTCATAGTCCGTGCACACTCCATTATTGTTCTATTCATGTGCTCAGCCACTCCATTTTCCTGTGGAGTCCTTGGAACCGTTTTCTTCCTACGAATACCATTAGAGGAACATTAATCTTCAAAATCTTGCTACAATACCACCACCATTATCAGGATCACGAGACATTTTATCTTTTTACTGTCTCATTCTCAACCAAGCTTCTCCATTTTTTTAAAAGTTTCAAATACATCAGATTTCTGCCTAAGGAAATAAATCCATACCTTCTAGTTGCATCATCAATGAATGTAACATAATACAAGAGCCACCGAGAGAAGATACCTAAGCTGGTCCCCATACATCCGTATGCACAAGCTCCAATTTCTCATCTTTCTTTTGCTTCCCATCCTTGAGAAAACTAACTCTCTTTTGTTTTCCATACACACAACTTTCACAGAAATCCATATTAACACATTTTAGACCTGGTAAAACATTATTTGAATGAAGTACTTTCATACCTTTTGCACTCATATGCCTAAGTCTATTATACCATAGTGCTGATTCAGAGTCCACAACAACTGTATGATCTACCTGCTGAACTGCAGCAACTGTTCCTGAACATTGACCATTTTTTGTAACAATTAAAGTAGAAGGAATAGTATGACCTGTACAAAGATATAAGGTGCCTACTTTCACACATTTTGCTACCACTAAGGCACCCTTTGTGACCCTCCAGTTTTTATCACTAAATGTAACAACACAACCTTCATCATCTAGTTGCCCTGCTGAAATTAAATTTTGCTTAACTTTGGAACATGCCTTACCTCACGTAGTAGCCAATGATTCCCATTCTGCAACTTAATCTTGATTCTTCCCTTTCCAACAATCTGAGGAGTTCATTATCTCCTAAATAAACCAGCCCAAAATCCCCTTGGACATAATCAAGAAAATAACTTCTATGGGGGTAGCATGAAATGAAGCCCCTGAATCTAACACCTAAAAATCATCAGCATTATCATGGGAAAGAATCAAAGCATCCTCATCAGATTTATTACTTACCACATTTGCCTCTTTACTTCCTTCCTTTTTGTCTCCTTTATTTTACTGAGACTAGTAATCTTTCTTCAAATGACCCGACTTACCACAGTACCAGCAATCCTTCTTGTTTCTAGATTGGGACCTTCTGTCCTTTGATTTTCCTCGTGACTTCCCACGATTTCCGGAATCGTTTCCTCTCTCCTTTGTTCTGCCCCTACTTTCTGCATTCAAAACACTGCCTGATGTGGATGTTCCACTTGAGTTTTTCCTACGGTTTTCCTCGCTCAAAATAACACCAACAACATCATCAAACTTCAATGTATTCAAACCAGAAATAGAATTGCTAACAGCCATTACCAAGCTATTCCAACTTTCAGGCAAAGAACACAGAATCAAAAGAGCCCTAACTTCTTCATCAAAGTTTACTTTTATAGAATTTAATTGACTGGTGACCATATTAAACTCATTCAAATGATCAGTAACTGACCCACCTTCTACCATTTTCATATTAAATAAACGCTTCATAAGAAATACCTTATTCGAAGCTGAAGGCTTTTCATATAACTTCGCCAGGGTTTCCATCAACTCTTGAGTTGTCTTTGCTGTTGTAATATTGAACGCCACCGATTGTGCCAGGCATAGATGAATACTGCCAAGAGCCTTTCTATCTAAGATCTCCCAGTCCTCATCAGACATTGCTGTAGGTTTCTTGGTTTTCCCTTCCAATGGCCGCCATAAATCCTTATGATAGAGATAGTCCTCCATCTGCATCTTCCATAACTGATAGTTCTGCCCGTTAAACTTCTCAACCTTCTTACCCTCGTCTGCCATTGCTCCCACTCAACCGTGAGACTCCCACTCAACCATGAGACCTTCCTATAGATGATAATCGAAACACAACGCGCTCTGATACCACTTGTTAGGGTTAGAAATGGCAGATATCTAACAATTAAATGCATATTTAATTAATAAATTAAGCAACTAAAACACACAGAGAATAAATTATAACACAGATAATTTAACGTGGTTCACCCAATCCGGGCTACATCCACCAAACCGCAACCATCCAATACTTTTATTATCCAGTGTAAAACCTATTACAATCTTGCAAATAATCACGTTTTTCATCATACTGTAATACCCATCCGAACCCCTTTTTAAGAAGCTTAGAAGCGACCCAGCCCCGGACCCCGGCAAGGATAGGGGCCGAGGTGTACAGTATACCATGGGCTATACAGTATAGCATGATCAGTTGCCACATACCAATAGATTGGAATGGGAAAGATTTGGCTGCTATGTTGTACTAGAGATGGGTTTCACACCAGCATCAATCTTGGGCCAGGATCCTTACCTTTAGGTACCTTGGGGAGGTGGATGGAACTGAGGTCCCTCAATTTAGTCTTTTGGGGAAAGGCTCTATGATCTAGGATACTCTCAAGAGGGGAGTTGCGCCGGTTAAATAAGGCATGTTTTGGATCTGCAATAGAGGTTCTGATACTCCTTTTTGGCATGACTCTTGGGATGGTTTCCCGCTTATCCTCTCCTCACACCCTCACTTGGGGGATTTATGTAGGATTTTTATTCAGGTTAGTTGGAGTAGAGTGATGGATTTCAAAGCCCCTCAGGCTTTGGGACAAACTATTTTTTATCAGTGGAAGGATATGCAGGAGTGGCCTTTGGGTGGATCTTTGGAGGATAGGAGGGAGTTGTTCTCCATTTTGGCTGATAGAGTTTGTTGTTCTCTTTCAGAGCGGGACGTGTTGGCTTGGGGTCCTGATCCTATAGGGAAGTACACTGTTTCTCTTAGGGTATCTGTTTTGGACAGACAGTCCTTCGGCAGGGCTAAGGTTCCTTGGTGGAAAAACATTTGGAATAAATTCTTTTGGCCAAAATACAATTTTTTCTCTTGGTTGGTGGTGTATGGCAGGTGCTTGACTTGGGATAACCTCTGTAAGTGGGGCTTCCAAGGTCCCTCATTATGTTTCCTTTGTCTAAAATATATTGATATTGTTTCTCATCTTTTCTTTCAGTGCCCCTTTCCTAGGACTATTTGGCATTTTTGGTGGGGGGCCTGTAATTTGTAGTGCAGGCATCCTTCTTCTCTTGATGTGTTTTGGCGGAACATTTGGCCCATTCCAGTGAAGACTTCATTTTTGCACACATGGCCTATTGGTCCTAGTCTAATTATTTGGCATATTTGGTTGGAGCACAATTGTAGGATCTTTCTAGATAAGAAGTTGCTGGTGGGTCAAGTTTGGGCTCACATTCTTGGGGCTTTGTAGGAGACTTTGTATGCTAAATGTGTTTTGTCAGTCCCGAAGGATCTTGGAGATACTGGAGTGATTCGTAATCTGGGGATTTCTGTTGGTGGTACTGAAAGGCCCAAGATTGGGCGAAGTAGGTGTTCTGGAGGGAAGGTCTTTAGGGGAGGGCATTAGATGCTTCCTCCCACCAGGGTCTTGAAAATAAACACTGATGGGTCTGCGAGGGGTAATTTGGGGCATGTTGGCGTTGGTGGGGTGGGTAGATATAGTTCTGGGGTGGTTGTGTTCTTCTTTTTAGAGTATGGGGGAAAACACTCTAATAACCTTATGGAGACCTTGGCAATTCTTTTGGCTTTGAAGAGGGCATATGCCCTCGACTGGAAAAGGATTATTTGTGAGTCAGATTCTCAAGTGGTGGTAGACTTGATAAATAAATGATAGTTTGATGATGTTAGTTGGCAACTTGCGGTGGTGGCTAAGCAAATCACTAGTCTTGGAGATATACTGGATTCTATCACCTTCTCTCATATCCCTCGGGAATGGAATAAGGTGGCTGATGGGTTGGCCAAATGGGCTTCTAAGAAGAATGCGACTTGGTTGGCAGATGATTGGGATAGTTTATCGGGGGATCTTGCCCAGGATTTGTAGAGTTGGGTTACAAAGGATATGAGAGGTTGCATAAACGCTTCTTGATTTCCTATTTTTTGTTACTTGGCCCTTTTGGGTTTCTTCCTGCTTAATGCTTTGTACTGCTCATATTGATTAATAAAGTTTTTATCCTCTTTTATTTTAAAAAAAAAGTTATAAATTTAAAATGAAAATTATATTAATTGAAAATGAAGGAAGGAAACTCAAATTTTTAGTGTTTTAATAATTTTAATCTTATTTTGATTCAAATACCATTTATAGATGTTAATCTTGATGAAGAGGACAAGTGTATTTTGTTTCTATGCTATTTACTTGAATCATGGGAAAATATAATGGTTGCAATTAGTGGTTACATTGTAGAAATTAATATGGATTCTCTTGTTTCTACTTTTCTCGATGAAGAATTGAGGTGGAAATCCATATCTAGTTTTTTGGCTCTAAGGATGCATTGTATATTTGAGGTATTTCCAAAGATATTGGTGGAAAGAAAAAAGGGGATAAAGATAGATCTAAATCTAAGGAAAAGTCTAAAATATTTGGTAAGGGAAAGCATAAATGTTGGACACATGTGAAATAAGGCCATTTGGAGAAGGAATGCATAAATAAGAAAAAACTATTGATGATTCCTTCATAAAAAAATCTCTGACAATGAAAATGATGTTTTATTTATTTCTATTATCATTGTTCATGGTGACTTGTGACTTGTTGATTTAGGTGCTTCATATCACATGAATCCTCACAATAAGTGGTTTTATTATTATAGAGAATACAATGGTGGTGAAGTGTTCCTTGTCAATAATAGTTCACATAGGATTACTAGGAAAGGGAAGATAAAAGTTGTATACAATGATGGGGATAGTAATATCATAGGTCTTGCATGAAATTTACTTTCAATTTATAGGATGAATGATTTTGGACTACGTACCACATTTGAAAAGAGTGGTTTGAATTTGGATATAATGAATCTATTGCTAGCTAGTGTCACTTGGTGTGGTAAATTATCTAAATCAGAAGCATTTTATATTGCAACTTTGCCTATGTAACTAGAAATGTTTATTCATGTATGTTATGGCACCACTATTTAGACCATGTTAATGAAAAGGGCTTAAGACCCTAGTTAATAAAAAAATAGTTGATGGTTTATTTCTTTATCCTATATATTTTGATTTTTGTGATCATTATTTGTTTGGAATATGTTAGTGAAGGTTTTTTATTTTTATTAGTTAAATATTATGTATTTTTCTACGTGTTTGTTTAGCTTGCTTAATTTTTTAATAGTGGGTCATTTGTGAGGGTAGATGACATCCTCTATGAATGTTACTCATAACTATTTTTGGGTAGTTAGAATTATATCTCTCATCGATTTTATTTTCCACCTCTCTTTTTTTGTTTTTGTATTCATTCACCTTGCATATCCATTCATGCATTGAAAGATTTTTATTAATTAATATTTTTTTTATCCATTTCTTGAATTGCAATCTTCTGATTGATTCTCTAATTCTTGGAAATTTTTCTTATTTTTCTAGTTCAATTCTTGATTCATTTGTTGAATAAGGGTGTGAGTGTCTATTTTGCACTAGATCTAGGCTATCAATGTTAGAATCACAGTGTCCTAGGGTAGTCACCAACCTTTTTCAAATTTTGAGATATTTTAGTTTTTTAGGGTTTTGAGTGTGATAATTTTTTTAAGAAATCTTTTAATTTTTTGTTACCATTGTGTCTAGGAGGCTTGAGATATGTAGGATTAAATTTCAATTTTATAAAAGCAAATTCTAGAAGGCTAACATTCAATTGGGATTTTACATATATTTATTTGATTGAGTTTTGTAAGTGTTATAATTTTTGGGACATCTGGGCATAAATATGACTACACCATTATGATGTTAGACACACAGGACAACTGAGGGGGGGGTGGATCAGTTGTATATTAAAATCATCAAAACCTCATTAATACTTAAACTCTTATTAGCCTTTAAACCCTTATTAAGCATCAGAAAAAAGTAAACATATGAAACATTAACACAATAACAATCATACACAAGAGAACACTAGATTTACATGGAAAACCCTAATCAAGGAAAAAGCACAGTGAGGATTAACTCACATATATATGAATAACAACATTGAATACAATAGGCTCACTACTAGAA
Source organism: Sequoia sempervirens (assembly GCA_007258455.2). Classification (NCBI taxonomy): domain Eukaryota; kingdom Viridiplantae; phylum Streptophyta; class Pinopsida; order Cupressales; family Cupressaceae; genus Sequoia; species Sequoia sempervirens. Next base: position 233,588,322 of record VDFB02000007.1, read on the forward strand.
GGGTTCACTACCCAAAAGTCAAGAAAGGCTCACTACCCAAAGGACTCATTGTCCATAAGGAAGAAGAATCAAAGAAGATTGTTATAAGGAGGTTCACTACCTTAGAGAAATAGGAAGATCCACCACAACAACACCATCTGCAACCTTTGGCTCACTGCCTCTAACAACTTCAAGCACACTGAAATGTAGACATCTTCTACTCACTACATTTGGTAGCCTTAGGCATTTAAGCTCACACTCATATCACCACACTTGATCACATTCACATCTTACAACACATATCACTACATCTCCAACAATTAATCTTGCTTATCTATCCTCCACGACCTCAAACAATCTTGTTTATGTCGGCCTTAATGAAACATATGCACCTCAAACTTGCAACCACCAAATAGGTTGACACCAAACACTTCCACGGTGAAAAGAAGTGAAGGAAAACCAAAATAAGGGTTATCTAGGACCCAAATATACACCGACATGCAACACCACACTTCCATAATGCATGAAGCTCATTTGCAAGTAACACTAACATTCTAGGTTGGCCAAACCTGTATTAACTCTACCAAACAATCAATTCACTCTTCACCAAGTTTGAAAATGTCTTGCAAACCACAAAGCAACATCACACAACATCCCAAAATATTCCAACACCATTAAAATATTTAGCAACACTATCACAACCACCTACAACTGAGAATACCATCATCCTATGCAACGGACAACACTGCCACAGGCATACAACTCACTAACCATCCTTGTGAAACACTTGAACACACAAAAATCCAAGGGATGGTAGGTACAGAAAATATTAGCATGTTCCCAAATCCTCGAGACAAGAAAGCTTAACATGGAAAAATGGTGAGCAATTATATTTCTCCCAGATAACTTTCTTCTTAAGCAACACACTGTCAAACACATCTTCCACTGCTGACGATCCAAAACCTGAAACTCTGGATATAACACATCTGAACACCTCTAATCATCTCATATAAACTACACAAGCACATCTTCAACCATGAATAAATGTGGAGCACAACACAAAACACAACTCTATCACCTTGTATACTCTCTTATTCAAATTTTCTCAAAAAAACTTGGAAACCAAGTGAACCAACTACATAAACAACACCACAAACACGTTCTCATCAACACTGCACTAGAGATTATAACAATCTCCCATCTTCAATACCAACAATCTCTCCATCTACAACACTTGCTCAACACCACACTAGAGGTTGACTTAGGTTGACATTGTAGACACAGAAAATATACTGATTGATCCTATACACCTGGTCCTAATTACTAACATAAGTTCTTCCTGAATCATCTCCTTTACTAATCATTTAATTAAATAATCTCTATTTAATTAAATTCATCATATTTCATCTCTTAATTAAATAAATCAAATTTATCTGATTAAGTCATCATCTCCTAATAATTAAATAAATCACTTTGTTTAATTAATCCTATAGTCCCTCTTTTAATTAAATAATTAGGTTTATTTAATTAATCTCTAAGGTCACCTCCCTTAAATTAAATAAATTAATATTTATTTGATTTAATCTAACACCATCCTCTTTAATTAAATAAATCAAACTTTATTTAATTATGTCTAAAATCATTATTCCTCTCACTTTGATTTATTTAAATCCTAAAATCTAAATCAAATTGTCAAATCAGCTAATCTCCTCTTAAACTAATCAAATCCTGATTAATCCTAATCATAATCCATCAAATCATCTAGCTTTTGCAACTTGCTCATGAAAATCAATTTAATTAATTTATAAATATTCCTTTTTCATTCAAAAAGGCATCAAAGGATGGAATATTCCTCAAATTTGAAATCTCCCCCCAAAAGTACTTGTCCATCCAAAAAGGCATTAAAGGCCTCTTACATGTCCTTTTCTTGAGCCAAGTGGCATTTAATTCATTTCTTCTCTCCCTCCAACTTGTCATTTCTCCAAATTTGAATTTCCACCTAATTGCATTAATGTGCACATTCATCAAATGTGCTCCACCTTTTTCCATTTACATGTTGACAAGTGGCATTGTGTTATTGGTTGGTGTTTGATCCCACATTCATCCATTTTGCTTCATCCTCCATCATTCTCTTCTATAAATAGAAGGCTCTCATTTGGATTTTGGATACACAAGCTCATCCACAATCTTAGGCATTTTTATTCACAACTTGTGCAAAGTTATCATCTCCATGTTTTGAATCAAGCCATCCATTTTCATCCATTTTCATGATTTCATAGCTAGCTTATGGAGAAATTTCATCAAGGAGCATCAAATCTTCACCATTGATCATCAAGCTTGCAAGGAATTGGGAAAGGGCCATTTTCCACATCAAAATGGCACCAATTCCCCCATGGGATTGAGAGTTTGGACATTAAAATAGGATTTGATAGATTTTTTACTTGTGTTCTTCATTTATTTCTTCTTTTCATGTTTCAAATGAATTTCATGGGGAATGTTGTTTCTAACTTGCATATTGGACTAATAATGTGTTTTTTCTTTGTGTTTGTGCAGGTCTAGGATCACCATTCACAGACATCAATGACAACACTAAAGACAACATAGTGCAACACTCTCCCTGTTGAAATCAATGACAACAAAAATCACCAACAATCTCCCCCTTTGTCATTGATGGAAACACCAACTCTAAAAAATCATCAACAATAAAAGTAACCCTGCAATGGTAACACTAGCTCACAAAAGCAACCTTGCATTAAGGAGTACTCCCCCTTATTGGGGAATTTCTTACATTTTGGAATTTTAGTCTTCTATCCCCCTTTGACATCAAAACGGACTTCACTCCATGTTTTTCAGACTACACTCTCTCTCGCTTTGACAGTAATGACAAAGGGAAACACCTACACACTTCACTTCAAGCAACACCTGCAAGAAAATCTCTCTCACACTTACTTCTACTCTCCCTACTGCTATCTCCCCCTTAAGGACACAAGATATGTTACCCTTGACTACACCAACCAAAGACACCACTACCTACTCCCCCTGAGAGGTATCCTTCATTAGTCCAGGACCAAGAATGTATCTTGAATAGCTCACCTAGATAGATGCACCAACTTATGCATCTAGTTGAAAGAAGGAGGGGCAATAAGCCATAGCTTCTACTAGAGATACTCAAATGTATCTTTTGGAAGAGCCTTTGTGAAAATGTCTACTACTTGATCCTTTGTAGGCACATACTCCAACTTCACTTCATTCTCTGCAACTTTCTCTCTTAGAAAGTGATATCAGATAGAGATATTTTTTTTCCTTGAATGCATTACCAATTTTTTTGAATTGTTGATAACACTTGTATTATCACACGAAATAGGTTCATCATATGATACTTTGATATCCTTCAATGTTTGCTTCATCCACAACACCTGTGTACAACAAGATGCTGCTACAATGTATTATTCCTTTGCAGTAGATAGTGCCACTGAATCTTGCTTCTTACTTAGCCAAGAAACCAATATAATTCCAATAAATAAAGCACCTCCACTTATACAACCTATCAAATATGCATATGTATAAGCACTCAGGGAGAAATCAACATCCCTAAGATAACATAGACCAAAGTCTGGAATGCCCTTCAAGTATCTAAATACTCTTTTGACAATTGCCACATGTGATTCTCTAGGATCTTCTTGAAATATTTCCACAAGACACACTGCATGCATGATATTCGGTCTAGTAGTAGTTAGATATAGCAATCCACCAATCATGGATCCATACTTGCTTTTATTTTTCTTAGGAGATTCATAATTTTTGCTCAACTTACAACCAGTAACCATGGGAGTACATATTGGTTTGGAGTCCTCCATTCCAAACTTATTTAACATTTCCTTGACATACTTTGATTGTGAGATGAATATACCTTTATCAGATTGACCGGTTTGTAGCCCGAGGAAGAAATTCATCTCCCCAAACATTGACATTTAAAATTGATTTTGCATCTCCTCTGCAAACCTCTTACACATTTCCTCATTTCCTCCAAAGATTATGTCATCAACATACACAACCACAATTAGGATTTGATCTCTCTCAACCTTGAAGTAAAGGTTACTATCTATAGTACCCTTTTTGAATCCCTATTGCAATAAGTACTTATCCAATCTTGCATACCAAGCTTTAGGAGCTTGTTTAAGTCCATATATAAATCTTTCTTCAACCTGCAGACTATATCAAAATCTTTTGTCAACTGAAAACCTTTTGGTTGTTGTATACATCTTCTTCTAACTCACTATTCAAGAATGTAGACTTCACATCCATTTGATATACCTTGAAGTCTCTATGTGTTGGAAAATACAAGAACATCCTAATGGCTTCTATTCTTGCCACCAAAGAAAAAATATCTTCAAAATCTATTCCTTCTACTTGTGAGTAGCCCTTACACACAAGTGTAGCCTTATTCTTGATAACTTATCCATTCTCATTCAACTTGTTCTTGAACACCCATTTGGTTCCTATCACACTCCTGTTTGCTGGTCTTGGTACTAGTTCCCATGTATGATTCTTCTCAATCTACCTCAATTCTTCTTCCATAGCTTTGATCCAACTTTCATCCCTACATGCTTCAGTTACTGTTTTAGGTTCTATCTCATAAAGTAAACAAAAGTTTACTTATTCCTTTTTCATAGTAGATCTTCTTCTTGTCAATACACCTTTACTCTTATCTCCAATGATTTGATCTTCAAAATTATTCTTTTGCACAAACTTAGGAGTCTTAGGATTCCTTTCCAGAGCTTCTTCCTCTTCCACTATCATCTCTTTCTCTTTCTCTTCTTCTTCTCTACAAGGGGGTTCATTAGATTCATATCCTTCTATCAACACTGAGCTTTGATGTGATTCTTCATCTACTTTGACACTTGCACTTTCAACTATCTTCTTTAACCTTTTGTTGTAGCACATGTATGCCTTGATCTTTATAGAGTATCCAAGAAATATTCCTTCATCTGATCTTCCATCAAACTTTCCTAAGTCTTCTTCATCTCTCCTGATATAGAATTTTCTTCCAAATACTCTAAAGTATTTCACAGTAGGAGTTTTTCCATACCATAGTTCATAGGGGGTCTTTGAATTATTCACTCTTGTTTGTCCTTTGTTAAGAATGTACACTACAGTGTGAATAGATTCTTTCCAATAGAATTCTAATAAATTTGCTTCCTTTATCATGGTTCTTGTTGCTTCTTGAACTGTCCTATTCTTCCTCTCCACAACTCCATTCTGTTGAGGTGTTCTCGGAGCTGATAAATGTCTCTTTATCCAATGATCTTCACAAAAACTATTAAACTTGTTGGAGGTGAACTCACCACCTCTATCAGACCTCAAGCATTTTATTTTCATATCTATTTCATTCTGAAGCACCAAATTCTATCCTCTACCACACATTTTTCCTACACTACAAAGATTATGTTGGAGACCCTTGACATAGAGAACATAATTTGTTTATTCTTTCCATCAAAATTAATTGAACATTTTCCATAGATCTTAGTAGATGTATCATCACCAAAATTAACAAGACCACCATCATACTTTTCAAGCTTAACAAACTTACTCTTATCACTGGTCATATGATTTGAGCATCCACTATCAATTATCCAGTAGTTTCTCTCCTCTCTTGCATGAAAAGTAGTCAACATAGTTCCTTCAATACTGTGACCTGTTTCCAGAGCAGTTTCCTTCATACATCGTTCAGGGTTAGTAGAATTAGTTCTAACATTTAAATCCATGAACAAGCATTCATTACTTCCATCATCCAGATAGTCTAATTCCTCATCATTAGACACACCGCTATCTTCTTTAACATAATAAATTTTCTTGACATATTTACCTTTATGATCTTTATGTTTGTCATTTTCAACTTTGATTGGACATTTAGAAGCATAATGACCTATCTTTCCACATATGAAACACTTAAAGGGTAACTTACCTCTGTATTTTCCAATGCCCTTTTTCAATATTCTTACAAAGTTTTCTTCTACCTCATCAAGATCATTCAGATCAAATTCATCATTCTCTTTCTTGCTAACTTTAAAAAAAGTTTCTTTCTTTGGAACATCTTGGTAAAACTGGTGCAGGAGCACCTACCTTAAAAACAGGCATATTTTGATGTTTTGATTTTAAATCATTTCCTTTTTGTTGTGCAAGGTCCTAATTCCTTTTAGGATGTGTAAGGGGACATTTTTAGAGCTTATCTAAAATTAAAAATAAATTGGGAAGTCTTTTGTAGGCGTTTCCTAAGTTTTTGGGAAAAGTTCGAAAACACACTGTGTTTTCAAACCGCATGTTTTTTTGCCATTCTTGGTTAAAAACGTGAACCCTAATGTAACCTAACTACTTCTTGACATTGTAAAAGGTGTTTTTCGACCTTGAGAAGAGGTTGGAAGATTGGTGGCGTGGCAGTTTTATGAGAAAGTGAATAGAATAGTGATTTTGTTGAAGAAAAATATAGTTTTCTGTTTTGTTTTCTGGAAACAGTGATTTAATGAATTGATTTAGGCATTTGGCTATTTGTTACAGAATGTAGGGAAGTCATTTCAATCATTCTTGTGACTGTATAGTTAGTTAACCCATCGCTATTTCCTTTTCTTGTTATTTTGTGGTTTTGTGTTTTGCAGTTTTCACTGTTAAAAATCAAAAAAATGGAGTTCTAGCGTATTTCCTGGCTGTACCAAGAAGTATGGGAACAGAGGAAGCTAGGTTAGACTCCACACCTGTACATAGTGTAAATAAATAATGATTTTTGAGAGTTGTTAGCATGCTAAATGATTTTTCCTAGGCGAGACAGTGAGAACCCGGCTAGGAAAAGCTTGAGGACAGCGTGAATAACTTGCAGGGGATTGAAGTTTTTTAAGAAATTATTTTTTGAGGATTTAGGGGAGTGTCTTGGCTTTGCATGGTGACAAGTAAGGGCCTTTAACAAGCCATTTTCATGAAGAACTTTTCACCAGTCCTAAACTGGTTCTGAACAGTTTTGAAACCCTCGTGTTCTTGGCTCCTTTTGCATTTGGGCAGTGTTCGGCCTGTAGAGGCTCAAAACCTCAATAATATTTAAGTTGTTGGCATGGGAATCACCAAACCCAAAAGAAAAACTCAGGTCATTTGGGGAGTTTAGGAGAAAATTGCATTTTTCTCTGTCAAGAGGCCTAACTGGGCTTCTAGCATTGTAGCCCTTCCAAACCCTCAATTGGTGTTTTAGTGAAAGCGATGGAGGATTGGGTTATGAAGGCTGTTCAAGAACCTTTAGAAGATTGATTTGAAGCTATGGAAGCTAATTACACCCCTGCAACAAGATTTGGAGGTGTTAGTGATTCACTAGTCTTTAAGTGGATTAAGGCTAGAAGGTGAAGGTGAGGGAAAACACCAGGAAATTCTTGGTAGCAGCAAATTGGAAAATGATAGCAGGGTTGGAAATCTAACCAGGGGTGCCTAAATAGTAGGGGAGCTACAGGTTGAGTGGTGGATGAGATATCACCAAAGAGGTTATCAAATTGTGACCCAGAGCATTGAGTCAGTGAGTGATTCAATCCAACCTTGTCCTATCAAAAACTCTCTTAATTCAAAGGTAGTTAAAGCACCAAACATTTGATCTCTAGAATACTGATCCAAATTCTAAGCTTCCTCAATAGCAAAAACTTTAGCACTATAAGCTTTAGGAAGAGTTCTCAATACCTTTTCACAACTTCGCTTTCCTCTAGCTTTCCACCAAGACAATTGATAGCATTGACAATTTCATCCACTCAGAGCATGTAGCTAGCAATATCTTCATCTTTTGACATCCTTAGGATTTCAAATTTGGCTTTGAAATTCTAAATCTTTGCTTGATTGGCCTTATCATCTCCTTCATAAATGCTCTAAAACTTTGTCCAGATCTCTTTAATAGTTTTGAGGCTTATCACCTTCATAAGTTCTGAATCAAAAAGTCTACTAAAGATAGCATTCCTTGCTTTACCATTATTCTCATAATCCCTGATCTCATCATCACTTTCTGGAGAGGAGTAGTAGGCATAGTGTATCCATTTTCAACTAACTTCCAAACACCAAATCCTAATGAGAAGAAAATATTCCATCCTGGCTTTCTAGAAAGCATAGTTTGTTCCATTGAAAAAGGCACCTTGACACCATTCCTATGCACAATTTGGATCTACCTTAAGAGGTTAAGCTTCTTCCAAGGAACTCGACTATGATACCAATTGTTAGACACATAGGACAACTGAGAGGGGGGTGAATCAATTGTACATTAAAATCATCAAACCCTCATTAATCCTTAAACTCTTATTAGCCTTCAAACCCTTATTAAGCATCAACAAAAAGTAAACATATGAAACATCGACACAATAATAGTCATACACAAGAGAAAACTAGATTTACATAGAAAACCTTAATTAGGGAAAAACAACGGTGAGGATTAACTCACATATATATGAATAAAAACACCGAATATAATAGGCTCACTGCCCAAAAGAGAAGAAAGGCTCACTATCCAGAAGGAGCTCACTATCCGGAAGGAAGAAGAATAGAAGAATATTGTTACAAGGAGGTTCGCTACCTTAGAGAAATAGGAAGATCCACCACAACAACACCATCTGCAACCTTAGGCTCATTGCCTCCAGTAACTTCAGGCACACTGAAATGTAGACACCTTTTTCTTACTACATTTGGTAGCCTTAGGAATTTAAGTTCGCACTTAGATCACCACACTTGATCACATTCACATCTTACAACACATATCACTACATCTCCAATAGTTAATCTTGCTTATATATCCTCTGCGGCCTCAAACAATCTTGTTTACGTCAGCCTCAATGAAATGTATGCACCTCAAATATGCAACCACCAAATAGGTCAACACCAAAAAATTCCACGATGGAAATAAGTGAAGGAAGACCAAACTAAGGGTTAACTAGGACCCAAATCCTCACCAACATGCAACACTATGCTTCCACGATGCACAAAGCACATCTCCAAGTAACACTAACACACTAGGTCATCCAAATATATACTAACACTACTAAACAATCAATTCACTCTTCAATAGGTCCAAAAACATCTTGCAGACCATGAAGCAACATGACACAACATCCCAAAATATTCCAACACCATCAGAATATTCAGCAACACTGCCACAACCACCTGCAATTGAGAATACCAACATCTTGTGTAACTAGCAACACTGCCACAACCACCTGCAATTGAGAATACCAACATCTTGTGCAACTAGCAACACTGCCACAGGCATACAAATCACTAACCATCCTCGTGGAACATCTGAACACACAAATCTCCAAGGGAAGGTAGGTATAGATAATATTATCATGTTCCCAAATCTGCAAGACAAGAAACCTGAACACAGAGAAATGTGAAGCAATTACATTTCTCCCAAACAACCTTCTTCATAAGAAACACACTGTCAAACACATCTTCCATAGCCGCACAATCCATAACCTAAAACTCTGGATATAACACCTCTAATCATCTCATCCAAACCACACAAGCACATCTTTAACCATGAAGAAATGTGGGTCACAACACAAAACACAACTCTGTCACCTTATATAATTTTCTCAAAAGTACTTGGAAACCAAGTGAACTAGTTGCATCAACAATACCACAAACATCTTCTCATCAACATCACACTAGACATTGCAACAATATTCCATCTACAATACCAACAATCTCTCCATCTACAACACTTGCTCAACACCACACTAGAGGTTGACATAGGTTGACATCAATGACAACACTAAAGACAACATAGTGCAAAACTCTCCCTGTTGACATCAATGACAACACAAATCTCCAACATATGCTTGGTATCATAAAAAAACCCTACTATTGATTATAAAATTGTTTATTTTTAGGTTCATGGTTTGGAGTGGTCTATTTTTTAGCTTGACACTATTTGTTAGGATCATATGATTATATGAGATGTATAATTGTGAAAGTTATGGTTTTGGAGGTAGTATCTCTCTTGGTTTGGGCCACTACTAGTCTTGTTGCACCTAAGTGGTGCCTTACCTAGCTTCACACCTTAAACACATTACTACCACATGTACAATTTCCCTAGGGTATCGAATGTGCCTATGTGTGTTAGATATGTTGCTAATGTAGGCAGAGAATATTATGGTATGTCATTAACATAATTCATATATTAGTGATGACATCACTTACTATGCCTAACATGCCAAAAAAATATTAAATAGTGACTAGATTAATGATTGTGCCACATCACTTGCCATGTCAATTTACGATCCTTCATGTCACTGCATAATTGATGGCATCATTTGTACATTTATATATTTATTGATCACTAGACTACCATTTGGCTATTAATTTGAGTGTATGGAATATTATTATCATATGTACAAAATCCATACCATTGTTGATGTCATCCTCCTCCTTAGCTTGTGGAAGAGATATCTTCCTATTGGTGTTTTTATTTTTGCATATCCCAGCTTCAAGTGAATATATTTTAGTCATTTTAAGGGTTGTATAGGTGCAATTTTTGTATTATAGATTTTTTTTGGTTGCTATATATTTGCTATTAGTTTTATAAATTGAACTTTGAATTTTCTAGTTTTTTGGTTTTACAAAAAAAAAAGTTCTTTAGTCATGCTTTTGGGTAAATAAAATGATTGGAACTTTCACAAACGAGCTCCTTTTTCAACCCTATTTTTTGAAAGTTGATATTTGTCTAATCTCTACTCCATTGTGTATTTTTGTTCCTAATTCGTGTGCAATCTATACTTTCAACATTTTGGTCCTTTTGGGGGCTTTAAAAATAGTTGTAGTCAAATATTTACATTATAAATACACTACAATAAAGTGTGAAATTTTATAGTTGTAGGGAAGTTGTTGCAACAGTTTGTAATAAGGGGTTGTCTTGTGTCTTCTTATCTTTCAACATTCTATTTTTCTTTCTATATCATGGACTGCTACCAGTTCCTCTTCTCATTCCATGCAATTACTATGAATTAAAATTTGAAATGCTAATTATGTTGAGAACCAAAGGACTATTAATGATTATTATGGGTATAGAGGTAGATTATATCTTAGATATAGAGAAAATTAAATGAGCCAATGGTTTATTATATTTATTGGTATCTTCTGACCAACTCTTCTACATTGAGTCTTTGGATTCACCCAATCAAACTTGGACTAATTTAGCTAGTTTATTTAGAGTTTAGGATATTATGAGAGGTCATCAACTACAAAATGAGCTCATTAGTTTGAACCTTAGTAGTTTGACACTATTTAGGAAATCTTCACTAAGGTAAACTAATTGAGAGTATAGTTAAAATAGTGTGGGATTGAGAAGGAATAAACCCAATAGATCCCCACGTCCCAAAGCAATATAATACCATTTTCCAACAAAGATGATGCTCAACTCCACAAAAGAGAAAACATTACATTGCTTATATGCTCATGCATGGCAGGCATGGGCTGAAAAATAATTTGCACATTTCAATATTCTAATAAGAACATCTCTAACTACTAAATTATTTTTTAAACAAAAACTTAATTATATTTATCTTTTCTCAACATGTTAGCACTTCCAGTGGACAAAAATGCATCATTTGGACATTGGCACATAGGTTGGATGCTTGTGCATAACTTGAACATCCATGCATGGGTTGAATTCTAATGTGATTGACAAACGTCGACGCACCATGGGGCTCACTAGGGCTAAAAAAGAGTAAAAAATTGAATAAAATGGAAAAAAATTACTCACCTCGTGATGGATCACCCATGCTCAACTCCCTCTCAGACCTCATCTATTTTGGGTCGTTGAAAGTCTTATATGCATGGCATTTTCGTTTGAAAGTCACTTAGTCTTATTTAGAGTTTAGGATATTATGAGAGGTCATCAACTAGAGAATGAGCTCATTAGTTTGAACCTTAGTAGTTTGAAACTATTTAGGAAATCTTTACTAAGGTAAACTAATTGATAATATAGTTAAAATAGTGTGGGATTGAGAAGGAATACACCCAATAGATCCCCACATCCCAAAGCAATGTAATATAATATTCCAAAAAAGATGATGCTCAGCTCCATAGAAGAGAAAACATCATGTCGCTCATATGCTCATGCATGGTGGGCATCGGCTAAAAATAATTTGCACATTTCAATATTCTAATAAGAACACCTTTAACTACTCAATTATTTTCTAAACAAAAAATTAAAAATATTTATCTTTTCTTAGGATGTTAGCGCTTCTGATGGACAACAATGCATCATTTGGACATTAGCACATAGGTTGGATGCTTGTGCATAACCTGAACATCCATGCACGATTCAGATGCTAACATGATTGAAGAACGCCAACGCATGTTGTGGGGCCCACTAGGGCTAAAAAAGACTAAAAAATTACATAAAATGGAAAAAAATCACTCACCTCGTGATGGATAACCTATGTTCAACTCCCTCTCAGCGCTCGTCTAGTTTGGGTCATTGAAAGTCTAGAAGCTAGGAGCATCACCAATCTGCTTAAATGAGTCTTTGTGTCCTTTACAAAAAAATATTTCAAAGTATCCTCACCTTACATTTCTTGCATTTTATTATTTACTTTAGTATAGCTCATTTCTTAATGAAATCAACTCACTAAAGTGGGGGAAAAATGTAGTGTCAAAATTTGCATATTGGTGCAATTCCACATTTATGTTTTGAACCTACCTTAGTTGGAGATTTAATGATAAATTTTCATATTCTTGTATAAAATAATTTATCTTGCACTTGAAAAATGTAGGATATTACCAACACGTGTGCCTAATTTTAGTAAAATTCTTTCGAAAAAGAGCACAACACACATGCATTTGCGTAATGCGTTGGCATCAAGATTGTTTTTGAAATTTAAAAGTGTACATTCTACATGGCTTGTTTATGATGCGTGTCATAATGCCCAAATGAGAAAGTACCTTTTCCTCTCGTTTGAGCAAACAAAACTCTCTTCTTGACCATTTTCACATTCTTTTTGGAAAATTTGAAACACACATCTCTCAACTTATTTTTCCTGGGGAAAATCTGCTAAAATATCAACAACCATTACAAGCATTCTATAAAAGCACTCTTGGCATAATTATTTTATTCTTCTACAATAGTAAGGATTTCTCAAGAAAGGGTCTCATTGCTTTATTTTCAAATTCGTTGGGAACAACCTTGTCTATTAGTAATTTTCTTGGTTTTGATTCATTGTAAGATAATTTATTTTGTAAAATAATAAGTTCAATTATTATTTTATCAAGTTTTATTGATATATGCAATGGTATTTTTCCCCGTACACCATAGTTAACACCATTATCAAATATTTTACTATATTATTTACTTTTAATCCTTAATGCGGCTAGGATTTAAGAGATTTTTTTCATCTATTTCCTTCTTGGCTATTTGTGGAGGTTGAAAGACCAAAACAGGGTTTGACTGAGAAAACCCCTGAACAACCCCAATAATTTTTCTCATCTTTGTGTGCATAGGTTAGGATGACTTAATTAGAAGAAATGAGTATTCTAATTTTTTTTAAGTGAGTGATGAAGGGTGATAGCGCTTCACAAGGATGTTCGCACTACACAGTAGCGTCCTGGACAAAGAGCTCTTGCATCCAATGCTAGATTCTTATATGTTTATTTTTCATTTTCAATAAGAATAAGATTTTTTTATTTCCATATTCTCTATAAAATTATATTTTAGCTATTTTGTAGGGCCTTAGCCAATTTTGTTAAAGGGATATTTGTTTGACAATGCAATATGGTTAAAAGATGAACATTACACATTTAATATTATGTTTGCTTTTAGATTATGGAAGTTAATAAACATGAAGAATTGAGTATGTGGAAAAATATTGTAATAAGAGGTTGTTTGAATTTTAATTTAGTTAGTGATTAGTGTAATGAGTGAACACAAATGTTTATACTTAATGGTTATTATGGGAAATTATATAGTCCCTATTATTTGGTTTTATTTGTTTTCAAGAAATAAGAAGAGTTCAGAAAAAAAATAAGGGTAGGGGAAGAGGTGTGGTAACTAATTGAAAACAGATTCTTGAAAAGAGGACAACGGAGCTGGAAGGAAGGAGGCAGCGCAGGAGGGATTCAAACCGGGAGACAAAAAAAGGGTAAGGTACGGTCCCATGGAGGGGGGCTTCCTTAAAAATCTCAGCATATGTTGCTTAGCTTTTTTAGGTATATTTTAAAGTTTTTGGTCCCATGGATTTAATCTTACAATTCTGCTAAAAAATTTAAGCTCCAAAATTTAAGGAATGAACTGTAGTGCTTTGATAAAAAAATAATAAATAAATCAAAATTCTCTCATTTTTATTTTCTAATAAGAATTTAAAATTTTAGAAGAGAGACAAGTGACATAAAAAAACTCATAAGCTGTAGGGGCAATTTCTAGCCCCACCCCAATTTCACCAGCTGAAAGATTCATTTCTAAAAGGTAGGGGCTCCTATTTTTCTGGAAAAGATTCCAATTAATCCTGTAGCACAATATTTTTTTCCCATGGGACCTCCTGCTCCATGAAAATAGAAGCCCAAGCCCCCCATGGGACCATACAGTAAGAGAAATCTGAAGTTAATGCTAATATTATCTCAGATTAATAGGGGATTGTATTGTGATTTCTTATGACACTAACTTCTTGCTCTATGTGAGCCATAAATTAGCTGTGTGTGAGCCAAATTTTCTGTGTGAGCTCATGAATAAAATGGCAGCTCTGTGTGAGCTAGTGACTTGCTCGGGGGTGGCTGGGCGAAGAGCAGCAAAAATAATTTTGTTTTACAACAGTTGATACAAATTTATTCATATTTGATCTCTATTCTGCAATAATCTAAAGAAGTGAATTGGATGCAAATAAGAAACCCAATAACTGAGTCGTTGACAAGATTCGTGTCGTAGGTACATATATATAAAGTTGTGTTGTAGCATCAAGGAAGATGTTATAGGCATTATGGAACAAGTAGGGTGTCCGCTATATTTGATTACATCATCTTAGTCCAAAATTTAACTATTTCGAATGTCGTTTAAACTTTAACTCTGGTTGTTTTGGAGAGTACAATTGTGAAGAGCATTCAAAATGTGTTTGATCCCAACCTAGGTTATTGCATTTACTCCCTTACCCGCAGAAACAATGTGAACTTTTAAGTAGGGCAATGTTTCTTCCCATAGCACGCCACGCCTCGCCTAACAATGTTTATTTTTCCCTTGTTGAATTGATAGTCGTCTTCAGTCAATTTGATACAACAGAAGTGCTCATGAGGAGACGAGCTTAATTAAACGTTTCTATACAAAATTGTTATCTGGAAAGGGTTTCCAGGATTTGTATTATTTCTATCTTATATTAGAATTTACTCTGTTGTTAAGCAATTACAACATAAAGTTAAGAAAATTATGTAGTCATGTGCTTTTAATCTTTAGCTTCTACATTTGCGCGGGCTGATAATTGTGCAGTTTTAGAAGCGCATGTTCTTGTGGCGCTAGCTGGGACTTTTCGGTGTAGTCCAACATAGATTGAAGTCTTTCTTGGGAAGACGAACGTGACTGGAGACATAAACGACTGAATTTGTTAATTCATAGTGATCTCCAATTAACACCGTGTAAGTTTAATTATGTTATTTTTTTGTTAAGAATCGGAAATTTGTTCAACAGAGTATTCTTACAACCTAATAAAATGATTGCTAGTGTTGCTTCGCAAATTAAAAGAAAAAAAGTAACGGCAGGGTTAATCTCTTAAGCAATCTTGTGATTCGATTGCTGCAGTGACATTAAGTCCCATTAAGTATGTCACAATAGGATTAAATTCATTAAGCTGTTCTTTCATAGTGTTACAGAATGTTCACGGAGGACAAAGGCTTATCTCAATAGTTAAGGAACCACTCCATTCGACACAATAGTTTTAATTAGTTGTATTTTATCTCATCTCTTTATTCTTTAAACAATCAGTACATAAGTAGTAATAGTTTCACTTTACAGATTCAAAATTGTGGCTTTTTGAAGGTCCAAAAGCTCAAAACGGTGAAAGGAGAGGAATAGACTATAGCCGAAAGCAATCTGTCCGAGGCAGAAACATACTTCCAAAAGAAGACCATTATTGGTAGAATAGTTTAACAGTAATTAAGTCAAGATTAGAAAGACATTGATCAATATTCAGATATGTTCTAAAATTATGCCCCATTGTGCCATTTGCAAGTTTACCTGTTGTAACTACATTACTCTTTTGTTAATCTTTTAGAAAGAGTTCCTTAAATCTTTCCAGTTGAAGATTAAAAGAAGGCTATTTTTTTGGAAGTGGCTATAGAGTATTCCTCAAATACTTGGCAAGTACAAGATCTTTGCAAAAGGATTTTTTTTTTATAAACTTGAAATGTTCCCTTAAATTCCTTAATATACGATGTGGTTAATTTATTCTTTAAGTTGAAATCACTAGGGGAGAGGGGCCCATAGTGGAGCACCCTAACTTCACGTTTCTCAAAATTCTATGTGGAAATTTCAAATCACTCCCAATTTTGTACAACCGTTTATTTGGCAACTCACATGTTTCTATATTTCGTTTTAGGGCCACATCTTCAAATATGATGCCACATCAACATGTTTTTTATTGAGGTATCCAAAAAGGCCCAAAAAAAAAGTTAGACCAATAGTGGTGCACTAAGTCATGTTTTATTGGTGCGCTGATGTGGCATCACATGATTTTTCAGTTTATGTACTTTATGGATAAAAAGTCTTTTGCAATTGGATATTAAGGTGCTACACTATGGGGCCTACTAAGGCCTACTTCTGTTCCCACTATTGAACCCCGCTCCACTATAGGCCCCTCTCCCCTATATATGCCATCGTTAGGGGGTAGGAATTACATATTTCTTCTATATATTATAGTTTAGAATAAGTTCAAATCCTTGTTTAGGCACTTCTTTTATTTATTTTCTGTCAAGTTTCCTATTTTGTATCTAGACATATATATTCTACTTTCTTTGATGTAATATAAGAGTTTGATTTACATAAAAAAATTATTGTGTCTTGTCAAATTCTCATCATTTCAAGCAATTAGAAATCTTGAACTTGTTTGAGGGTAGTAATATTTCATTATTATTCCCTAGTAAGAATAGGAATTGTTGTTGCTTTCTTAGATTAGGAAAATATATTATTTTTTATATATTAAAGTAGATCAACTTGGACTTAATTTAGTTTATGATCTTTGAAAATCCTTGATCATTAATTTTAAAGAAAACTCAAAAAATGAGAGATTCCATCAATCTCATTAGAAATATTGAAAAACCACAAACATAGAAGCTGCATTTAGGAAAAATCCATTTCATTACATTAATTCAAATAATATTTCCTTTTTAAAAGTTGTTTAATTAGAAAATATTTAACTTATAAAAAAGCTAAAAAATGCAAAGTATATTTATATTTAGGATCACTACATTTAGAAATATCATCATTATAATTTTGAAAATACAAAAATAAGCAAAGAAAGAGAAATCCTTAGATAGAATCATGAGGCACTAAAAAAATAAATGGAGCAAAGATAAAATCAAAATTGTGTAACAATCAAACAAGAGTAGAAGGAATAGGAACAAACAAAATACTAGAGCCTCTCTTCTAATTTTCCTTTTTCCTCACTTGACGTGTTACACTTGATGTGTCCTAGAATAAATAAGGATTGAGTTATAGCGATGATAAGTGAGATCTAAGAGAACTTTCCAATTCATGAAGCACCTACCAAATGCCAAGCTTGAAAGCAAGCAAAGATCCTAAGGGAAATCCAAGAAGATAATGAGCAAAGGTGAGAAAGGGAGGAGTTCCATGTAAGGTAATTTGTGCTTCTAGAAGAGTTAATAGATTTGGAGTAGTGAAGGTAAAATAACTTTCATCTCTTTATTAGAAACAAATTAAGCATGCTTAGAGCCAATAAACCTCCTAGACACATAAGAATAATCACCATAATACCAATTCAATGATTCACCCATCAACATAAAACTACATTTCATCAAATAAAAATAATAATCTACCACTAGGTGTTCATCCCCAGTGAAGTGAGTAAACTTTATGGTGTGACTCTCGCTCAACACAAAAACTTTGCAAACATTTGAAAATATTTTCTTTAATGCAAAGAAAGCAATTGACTAGATTCACCATTGCTTAACTTCCTATTCCTAGAAGAGTGATAGTTATTCAATTGATGCTTTATTAAGGGTGTAACACATGTGCCATCCTACGTATAGCTAACTTTTGTTGTGATTGGGTCAATTTCAGACAACATAGTGTCTATATAAATTATGTTTAGTCTTTATCTATGAAATAATTTAATCATTTATATTTAATTATCTTATGGACCCAATATGAATACCCTCCTTTGCTTGGTAAATCATGGAGTGTAATAGAGTTATACACAATCTTGTTAATGGTCCATATATACTTATAATTTATTAATTAACTTTGCTTGGTATGGTTTCTCACATATCCTTGGGTATTTATCCTTAGAAATATTATAGAATTATAGGAAAATAACCTAGACCACTAATAAGTACAAATGATTCCCTTATATTATTCTATATCATTCCTACTTTTAAACACTTTATCATTTCACTTCATCAACCTTGGATTGTGCAAGCTTAGGTTGTGCCACTTTGTGTACCAATTTGTAAATTTTAATTATGAGGGTGAGGTTGTGACCATTGCATGGCATTCATGCACACCTCTCCAAAAATTGGATAACTTCACAATAAATACACTTATTTACAAACCTAAAGAACTACCATATGAGATACATGATACACTTTTTAACTTGTTTAAATATTTTAAAGAGAAAAAAACTATAATTCATAAAATTGATCCCTCACCGACAAAGATTTCATTAGAATTGATTACTATAAAAACTAGGTTATCTATACAAAATTTTATGATCCTTAGTTTCCTCTCCCATTTCCAAAACTAAATAATTGTTATAAGAGGATTTAAAATAAGAGTTACCTCTAAAAATACAAAAATATATACCTAAGCATCTAGAAAACAATAGCATAGGGATAAGAAGGTTGAAAATCATATTAAAAAATCTTTCAAACCAAGTGTTATAAATAATGATGTACCAAACAAGATAATATAAAAGGATAATAAATAAACACAAGTTTTAGCCAAAATCCAAAATAAAACCCTAATATTTTAGTAAGGGACCTACATTACAAAGTGATTTGATCCCATACCAATCTCCTATGATTGATAAGCATGATTTCATTATTGGTGATTGGGATGAAGATCACCTTTTTGTGCAAGAAGACTATCCAAATCTAATGGGTTCAGATCTATTTCCTTCTTACATGACTTTATTTTATTTTATTTTATGTTTGCGATGTTCTTGTGTTCCTGGTTAGCACATGAATGACACAAATATACCTTTAGTGATGCATGTTGACACAAATGACTGAATATTTACATTTGGTTCATATCACTTATTTTTTCTAGTGTTAGGTATTTTGTGTGTTTTTCCTATGGATTTGAGATGATATAAGGTTGTGGAGCACCTCACAAAAACTCTCATTATGTTTACCAAAAATATTATCTTGTTTTTATTTCTACTTGTATTCCTTTGGCCTTTTGATAGATCAACAATGGTTGTGTTTCTCCTTACAATTATCTCATCTTTTTGATGTTGTTTATCCTTTTCTTGATTCTTGCTTATTATGTTATTTGTTTATTTTTCTCTTTCTTGTTTTACTTTGTCCTTTTTGATTGCGTCTTTTTGGTTGTCCTTCTCCTTCCTATACATTTCACATATTCTCCTTTCACATTTCACTTTTTATGTTTTCTTACTTTATGTCATGGAACTTTCCATTTTTTCTCCTCACTTGGGTGAATTATCTTTTGCACTACCCTACTTCTCCTTCTTTTATGTTTGTGATGTTCTCTTGTTCCTGGTTAGCATGTGAATGACACAAATATACCTTTAGTGGTGCATGTTGACACAAGTGACTATGTATATTTACATTTTGGCTTGTATCACTTTTTTTTTTCTAGTGTTAGGTCTTTTGTGTGTTTTTTCTATGGCTTTGAGATGATACGAGGTTATGGAGTGCCTCACAAAAACTCTCATTATTCTAGCCAAAAATATTGCTTGTTTTGATTTCTACTTGTATTCCTTTGGCCTTTTGATAGATCCACAATGGTTGTGCTCCTCCTTTCAATTATCTCATCTTTTGATGTTGTTTATCCTTTTTCTCAATTCTTTCTTTATATTATTTATTTTATTTTCTCGTACTTATTTTACTTTTTCCATTTTTATTGTGTCTTTTTTGTTGTCCTCCTTCCTATACATTTCATATATTATCTTTTCACATTTCACTTTTTATATTTTGTTACTTTGTGTCATGGAACTTGTAATTTTTTCTCCCCACTTGGGTGAATTCTCTTTCGCACAACCCTACTCTTTGGTGAAACACATCTTGATGTACCATAACACTTTCATGATCCTGTATTGTAATGGTAGTCTTATCCATGCACTTTTAATCATGAAATATTCAATTTATGTATTCCTTATTACACTCATGTTTTGATTATATGTTCATTTTATGTATAACATATCACATTGCAATTTCATTCATATCTTTTCTAAATTCCTTCTCCTCAAATTTAGTAGGGAAAGTTTAGCAGAGTATCATTTGTTCCCAATTTCTAATCATGCTTCATGTTTATCTCCTACATTATTGGACCAACACATTTTGAATATGTGGTAATTTTCACACTCCTCTCATCAAATCGTACTCATTATGATGTGTTCACACGATTGTAAATTGTAAAATCCTTGATTATTGACCTATTTGAATTATCATATTTATAAATAATTAGGTCGATAAAAATTGATTCATGATTGGTTCATATGGATGTATTTGACATCACTGATTTGTTAATTTTTCAAGTGTATTTTATCATTGAGTGATGTATCTCCATAGGTATTAAAGTTAAATGAATTATGTAATATTAAATTATATGGATTTTATGTATTATTATCTAGCAATTACTACCAAGGCATGTCAAGTTGTGTTGATATTAGGAACATGTATTAGAGAATATGGAACTAGGTTTGGTTCATGATGTGTGTTAAACACTTGACCCAAGTTTGTGAAGCAATAATCTTGTTTGGATGAGATAATTAAATAAATTATAATTATTAATTAATTACATTTTCTTATATGATTACGAGTTAAATTAGAAATGATTGATAAATTTGAATAATTATTTATTTAAAATTTAGAGAATAGTCAAATATAGTTGACTTGCAAGTGTACTAATTTACTTTTTTCATTGTGCAAACTTTAATTATAGAAAAATAGAGTAGATAAATAGAATAAAAGCATATTCTTTATTATTTGGAATAAAAACATGAGCTATTCTAAAATTGCTAGAGGAAATTTTCTTAAGATATAATACTATTTATTATTATTTTAATATTGAATTACTTTTGCTTAGTGGTTGTGAATTAATTGATTTATATTATTTAATTGTGTTTTCTTGGATAAGTCCATTGATTTATTGGAGTTGCTTTTGAGGGTTTCTAATTGAGGGAAAGTACACAAGCTTTTAAAAAAGGGGATTTATTAGTCGATAGGCTATGTATATAGTGTGAGATTTGAGCCTGGAACTAATCTCATGCCTGCAAACCACTATTGAGTCATCGGAAAACAAGTTTTAGCTACTGTTTAATAGTAAAAGCCTCCAAAATATCACTTATCACATAAAATCTAGATAAATAGTGATTTGACAACTGGATGGGAACATTATATTTTCATTTGTAGTGTTTTTGTCAATTTGATGACAAATTTCTTATTTCATTTGCATTGCTTTATGTTTTAAATTTGTATGCAAACATTTTATAATCAGATAATACTTTATTTCTATAAGGAACAAATCTAGATTTGTCTAAGTTTAATTCATTCCATTATTTAGCATTGATTATTAATTGTTTAATCCAGCCACATGCAACTAGAATTTGCATGCACAAATATGTACACTCTAACATATTAGCATACATAGAGTTTTCTATCGGCGTAATCTTTGAACCTCCGCTAGGTGCAAGTGCTAGTTATAAAATATAGAATACAATAGAATATTTTACCTTTTAATCATCCCCACACACATGGAGGTTTTGAGATGAAGGATTGAAGGAGAATTGTAAGGAACTATTTGAGGATTTGAAGTGCTTTTTAGAGACAAGATTCAAGGATTTTAGCTTCAATCATCAAGGATTTCAATTATGTGTTGAGAGGTTATAATATATGCATGGAACCCTCTTATAATTCATATTTATTTTGAGATTAAACTTGAGTTAGACCTTTTTGAATTTAGAAATCCAATGAATTAAAAACCTAGGAAATTAGATAAATCAATCTAAATGAAAAGTGGAATCAACATAATTATTGAATTGGATGTAATTATTAACTATAGATTTTTTATTTTTATTTTTAAATTTAATAAAGATGGATAAAAAACTAACTATAAGTTCATAGAAAAGAGAGTAGATGAAATACTAAATTTTGAATCGAAAACTTAGGGAAAGTAATTTGACTAAATTGAGATTAAGGAATGATTCTAATTTACTTTTCTATACTTTTTAATAATTATAAAATCATTTGAATGTGATTTGAATAATTAATTTGGTAAAATTATATGAAAGAGGAAAATTAAGGAAAATTCAACTTTAGAATTGAGTTTTGGTAAAATCTAGCATTGAGGGGTTTCAAAAAGTATCGAATTGACTATGAAAATGTTAGCTTTTTAAACTAGAAAATTTGGATGTAATTGGTTTAAAAATTTTAATGTTTTTTATTCCTTCAAGTCTTTGAAAATTTTAATGTTATTTCCCATTTTTTTTGTATACTATTTTAGATTTATAGGTAGATTGGAGAATAGGTTGAATACTAGTGCTCAACTTGGAATAGTTAGATTTTAGGAAATGTGTTTATGGATAAGAGCACCTGAGGGGAGTGTTGGTAACCTAGTATGGGATCAAGTGCATCTAGGAGGTTCACTTACACCACCACCTACACTCAATATGGTCTCATATATCAATAGGTGCACCTAGGAGGGTCTATTGCACCACCATATACACCTAAATTTGACATAGGTGTCCTATTTTTTAGTGTTATTTAGAATTATGTTGGTTGTGTACTTGTTTTTATGTCTATCATAGAATAAAAATTCCTTCCCTCAGTAGAAATAATTATTCAAATGCATAGGTTATGTATCCTACTTGTTATCTAGTTTCTACCAACTTAGTGTGAGAATAATGTTTCTCATTTAAGAGCTATAGATGTCTTGCATGTGCTAGGTGTGGTGTGTGGACATGAGTTTGACTTTACTCTCTATGATATAACAACATGCGAGTATGATTAAGTTTTCTTGTGTATTAATAATGACAAAGCCATTGTCACCAAAGATATATATGGTTAGAGAATGAGAGTACGCCTCTCACTATAGCCACACCACATTGTTGGAAATAGGATGCCATTTAATTGCAATCCTAAACATTATTTATTTCATGTGTCTCCTAAGTCCTTGGAAAGTGTTTTAAAACACTAGGATTAGAGATAGATTAATTTTGGATGAAATAATCATGTTAATTGACATTTGTAATCAATTCTAAATTATAGGAGGATGTGAGGGTGTCCAAGATGAGTTCCTAAATAATAGGAGCACATGGGGCACCCACATGGAAGGTGGCACTCACCTTGAGTTCAGTTAACTATTTGGAGTAAGAGATAACACTTTTGTAATGCATGTAAAGATCCTAGGAGTTAGGGTTTGATGTTTACATGCATGAAGTTCAGTTCAGTTTAGTTCAGATTAGTTCAGTTCAATTCAGAATCAGTTTAGTTCAGTTCAATTCAGTTATCTTCAATTAGTTTTAGTTGAATGCTAGTTGACTTCAGTTAACTTGGAATGCATGACTAATGACTTGAGTTGCATGATAGATAATAGGTAACTTCCTTTAGTTAACAGGGGATGACCATTCTTGCATGAATGGTGGAGAGAGATGTTTCAGTTAACAAAAAATGACTTGGACCCACTTTGGGCGCCCAAGTTGGCTTCTTGGAATTAACTCCTTTGCATATTAAGATATTTCAGAAGGCTAAGTTAAGTGGGCCCACTCTTGGGCGCCTACTTTGAGGATGAAGCCTTGAAGATATTTACAGAATAAAGGTTGAGTTACTACTTCAGTTTGGGACGCCCAAATGGATGAAGATGATGATTTGGCATTGTTCTTCACGATTAAACTCTACTTGGAAGAGATAGGCGTACCTTTTAGGAGATAGGGATTGAGCTTTGTAATTGTAACTCTTTTGGAGTTTACAAAGTTGTTTATTGCCTATATATCTCAAGAAAGTTGAAGAGAGTTTGTATTAGTTTATTGTATGTTGTGAAGAAGATTTGTTGAAGGCAAAAGAAGCATTCTCAAGCAAGAATTTGAGTTGTTGTAATCTACTTCAGAGATTAAATAATACATTGATTCTTGGTGGAGTTTTTTCCCGAAAGGGTTTCAGAGGATGTTTATTATGTGTCATTGAGAGCTTGGATTCACAGGTTTGGTGTGAGCTTATGACAGAAATATGGTTTTGATTATGTGCATCATGATGACATGGGATTGCTCAGTATCACGGTTCAGTGGGAGTATTTGGCAATGAAGTGGATTCTTGGTTGTAGGATGGTTTTGTTATTATGTGATGGTATACTCTTGATTAGCGGTTTAGAGTTGTGGCATGGCACATGTTATGATAATTTTGATCATGAGGAAATGTCTAAAATTCCATATGCTTTTGAAAGTGATGGTTTGATGTTTATCTTGTTGTCATGTATAGCTCGGTATCACAGTTCAGTGGGAGCTTTGGTAGGATATAATGATCTTCATGAAGAGGATGGTAGTCACGATGCCATGTGTGACTTGGTACCATGGTTCAGTGGGAGTTGTTGGCAGTGATGTGGATGCATCATTGGTAAGGTTATCCTCATGTGATTAGGGATATGGTTTTTTCTTGGTTTAGAGTGTTGCTATTATGTCATGGTTTACTCTTGTTGCATTTAGAGTTTGGCATGGTTCTCTTGAGACTGGGATGTTTAAGTGTATTATGGTGCGTGTGATCTCCTAGGAGGAGATGGTTAGATTATGGATGTCATGTTTATGTTCAAGATTGGAGCTTTGAGATTGATCTTGTGTAGTTCTCTTAAGTATTGGGTACATAAATCATTTGCTTGATTACTTCATGATAGTGCTATGTTGCATTTGGAGTTTGGCATGGATTGGTTGTTTACAGGTCCTCATGGATACTTGGAGAAATAGGTGAGGCTTGAGTTCTCTTATGGTAAGAGATATATGTTGGAATAGTTACTAGTAAGAAAAGCTATTTTCAACATAAAAGACCAAGGAGCCTACACCTTGGTTGAACGTGAGTTCAACACACTCGACAGTTTCACATGCCTCCAAAGAGGCAGTTTGGATACATAGACTTAGGAAAGGTATTGGTTTTAATTGCAAGTAAGTTAAACTTGAATGTGATAGTCAAAGTGCTATGTGTTTAGCCAAAAATCCTATGTATCATGCTCATACTAAGCATGTTGATGTTAAGTATCACTTTGTGTGAGAAATGGTTGAGAGTGGGAAGGTATTAATTGAGAAAGTCGACACTTTAATTAATGTTACAAATTATCTTATGAAACCAGTTCCTTTAGATAAGTTCTCTTGGTTTTAATCATTTGCTTGGAGCTTCATGATTATGCAGGTTGCATTTGAAGTTGGCATGGATTGATTAGTTGGTGCATGAAGGCCATTGGCCTTAAGTTCTATACTTGATTTATAATTATTCCTTGTTTAGAATATTTGCAATGTATAATGTCAAGTGGGAGAATGTTGGAAATAGGATGCCATTTAATTGCAATCCTAAACATTATTTATTTCATGTGTCTCCTAAGTCCTTGGAAAGTGTTCTAAAACACTAGGATTAGAGAGAGATTAATTTTGGATGAAATAATCATGTTAATTGACATTTGTACTTAATTCTAAATGATAGGAGCATGTGAGGGCGTCCAAGATGAGTTCCTAAATAATAGGAGCACATGGGGCACCCACATGGAAGGTGGCACTCACCTTGAGTTCAATTAACTATTTGGAGTAAGATATAACACTTCTGTAATGTATGTAAAGATCCTAGGAGTTAGGGTTTGATGTTTACATGCATGGAGTTCAGTTCAGATAAGTTTAGTTTAGTTTAGTTTAGTTTAGTTTAGTTCAGTTATGGTTCAGTTATCTTTAGTTAGTTTTAGTTGAATGCTAGTTGACTTTAGTTAACTTGGAATGCATGACTAATGACTTGAGTTGCATGACAAATAACAAGTAACTTCCTTTAGTTAACAGGGGATGACCATTCTTGCATGAATGGTGGAGAGAGATGTTTCAGTTAACATAAAATGACTTGGACCCACTTTGGGCACCCAAGTTGGCTTCTTGGAATTAACTCCTTTGCATGTTAAGATATTTTAGAAGGCTAAGTTAAGTGGGCCCACTCTTGGGTGCCTACTTTGAGGATGAAGCCTTGAAGATATTTACGAAATAAAGGTTGAGTTACTACTTCAGTTTGGGACGCCCAAATGGATGAAGATGATGATTTGTCATTGTTCTTCACGTTAAACTCTACTTGGAAGAGATAGGCGTACCTATTAGGAGATAGGGATTGAGCTTTGTAATTGTAACTCTTTTGGAGTTTACAAAGTTATTTATTGCCTATATATCTCAAGCAAGTTGAAGAGAGTTTGTATTAGTTTATTGCAGGTTGTGAAGAAGATTTGTTGAAGGCAAAAGAAGCATTCTCAAGCAAGAATTGGAGTTATTATAATCTACTTAAGAGATTAAATAATACATTGATTCTTGGTGGATTTTTTTCTCGAAAGCGTCTCTCCACGGTATATGATGTGTATCTTCTATTCTTCTGTCTAATTCTTCTACAACCTTATGTCTTCATTCTACAAATGATAAAATGAATTAATTACATAATCACCCACAAAGAATCTGTAACAAAGAAAAGCATATTTAGATCAACAATCTTAAAGTTTTACAAAGAATTAAGCTACATAAACACCTCAATTTTCAACACGCATCGCATAAGCCATAGTGGAGTAGAGGATCCAAACTTCATAGGTTGCTTCAAAACAAACACATCCAGCTATTGCTGTGTTAGGAGATTGTTTGTACTAAATTATTATGACCTATTTATAATAATGCACTTTAATTCTACCTATTGAGGTAAGATTTTATGCGGTGATATAGTTTACCATCATTCTTGTGTAGGTGAGTTTTAGAATACTTGATTTGGAAAAGGATCTTAGTGTTGTTTAATATATGCTTAGTATTTTTGTGATGTCTTTCTATTATGTCTTCCATTCATGTCATATTTCCTTATATTATTATGATTAATTCTTAGGAACTTTTAATTGTATCTCTTATGTTCTTAATTTTTGTATTTTTATGTGTCTCTTTTTTAATTTGTTTAACATGTATTATTTTGTGCTTGTTTGTATATAATATTGTACTAATGTTAGTAGGAGTAGTACCCTTAGGATTCTTGTGATGTGTTGCTATTATGTATTGCATTTGTGTCTTGTTGTCTTGTATTCTTTTGATTGATTCCTAAGTTCTCTTAATTTAATATCTTTTGTTTATTCTTGATTGTTGTAATTTTATGTATCTCCTTTGTTATTTGTTCAACATGTATTATTTTGTGCTTGTTTGTATGTAATATTGTATTAATAATAGTAGGATTAGTAGAATAAATAATTTCCCCACCCTCACATGTGTATTCCCATTTTATCCACTCCATGATGTTTGGATATCATGCATTATTTATTTTCTATATAATTAACTATAATTTACAAAACTTAGGATTTGTAAGGCGAATGCCTTACCTAATCTCAAAATTTTCTCACTTGAAATTTACATTGCAAAAAAAAAAAGGAAAATTGAAAATAAAGCAAGTGCTAAAAGAGGTAAGATCCATGACATCTTTGCATAAATTTAATTTCTCTATGTTCACTAGCTTGGTGAGATGACCCCCTGTAGAGAAGTGGGATTTGTCACCCCCAAGGCTCTAGGTCACGGGAGAGCCCCAAGGAATGAACTGCCCTAAACTATCTCAAGTTATTTGACGGGTGTTTCAAAAATCAAGTGAGCCAGCCACAAAGGTTTCAGACC
The DNA here is from genome assembly GCA_007258455.2 of Sequoia sempervirens. NCBI lineage: Eukaryota > Viridiplantae > Streptophyta > Pinopsida > Cupressales > Cupressaceae > Sequoia > Sequoia sempervirens. The sequence goes on from VDFB02000007.1 coordinate 233,616,554, forward strand.
ATGTACCAGACAACTCACTGTTGAAGGATGGCATTGTGGGAACCAGACTCTAGTGTGGCACACTGGTGTCTCAGGGACGCACCAGTGTCCTGTATAGACAAAGGTTTGTAAAATAGACAAAAAATATAAAGGGCCTACTTATGACCTAACTAAGAGAGTTTTACAATTTGATAGAGAAATTATAGGAAATATAAAGTACAATAAGAAGAATACTGGAAACTACTTGAATGTGAAAATGACAAAGAAAGATAAGGAAAATGTACCACTCCACCCACGCTTCGATTCTTCAATTTTAAATTCAAAAGGATGAACCAACACTTGCACACATAGAAATAGGAAAAATGTTGGGTTGTGTTTCGAGGTCTACCTCAGTCAAACCCCCGTTTTGGTGTTCCCACCTCTACAGATAGCTAGACATGCAACAAGATAGAGAAATCGATAAAGAAGAGAAAGGAAAAGACACTATCAAATAGAGTGCAAAGACAGTCTGAATGCTACTCTATAAGAGACAATGATGCAAATAAAATAACAAGAGCAATATCACCTTTTAGGTCTTGCTAGCACTCAAGGCTGAGAGGAGAAGATGCCACCACACTGAGAGAATGGATCTTCGTCAACTTGCTAAGATGGTGAGGTTGCAACAAGAAAGTGTTGTAGAAGCCAAGTAGAGAGCAAGAATCACCAAGAAGAGAGCAAGAGTGAGATTGAGAGAGTGAGAGAGTGAAAGAATGATCAAGAAGTTACAAGAATTAGCATGAAGGAATGAGAGAATTGCATGAAAGAGTGAAGTGAGTTTGAATTGCCAAAATGGAGATAAAAGGTCAACTTTCATCGATCAAGGGAGGATAGAAGACGTGAGCTTCACATTCAACCAAAGATGTTATGGTTCTATAGATTCTAGGGGTAAGAATCTTGTCAGGACATAAGTGTGTCGTGTAGACGTCCGCGCAGCACGTGCACGTCCCCGATAAAAATTCCTCCACCAATGCAAAAAGGCTAGGCCACATGGAAGGAATAAGCTAATGGCGGCATGATTTGCATCATCGAACTTACAATTTATAAAGTAAAGGTAACATAAATGAGGAATTTTCCTAGGGTGCAAATTTGAGCCATTATATTTTACCCCCACTTTAGTGAGCATATGTATCAGTGCGAATGTGAGCTAAAGTAAAAAGAGATTGAAGAGAATATACCCATAGCAACGAATAAGAAAATCTTCGATCTGACGCACCTAGATGTGAAGAGAGGAGAAAAGGCTCCACAGGTTCTCGATCCTGTAAAGCTATGAAAGAGAGGAGGCTCCACATGTTGTCAATCTTGCAAAGCAAGTTGCGATCTCACCATAAACATGTTAGCCTGCAAACAAAAAATGTTAGGAAAAAAACATAAGACACACAAGTCGGCATGATAAGACATGGTCTAATCAGATACATTGACTAGACAATCTTGCGGTTGTTGTAAACTACATTGTAGGACAGCCATAGAAAATATGGGTCTAGTTGGGTTGTCCTCAAGCTAGACGCGACGATATACGATGTCTGACACCAAGACACAACAACATCAAATATCAGATAAAAGATAATCATTTTTTGCAAAACACCAGAGAATTTAGTTGAAGGAGAATTTTTCAAAGGGGGTTCCTTTGGTAGGAAACCTTCAAGAAACCAAGGGGTCCATTATTGAAGGAACACTCCGATTGAAAGACACCATATTTTTTGCAAGTTATTTTGTCATCAAGTAATCCTTTTGAAAGATCCTTTCATCAAGGAATCCATTGGAAAGAATGGTCCTTCTCAAAGGAAAGTTTTCTGACTTTTTCACTTTATAAAAAGTGCTTCTTTTTCAAAGGAAATATTTTAGATCCTTTCACATATGAGATCCTTTTTAAAAGAAATTTTCATCCAGAAGTCTTAAGAGAATACAAAATTTTGGAAAATGTAGGATTTCAATAATGGATTCTTTTGTCAAGGAATTCATTTTAAAGAGATTTTTACACCAAGGAATCCTTTTGAAAGAATTCATCTTACTAAAAATTATAACAACATGGTACCCCCCCTTAGGATGGTGTGTGCTACTCAAAGGAGCACATGACATCCTAAGGAGAGAAAGGAGAGGAAAAGATGTTGTGGCATGCAACACATAACGAGATATATTTTGTGATATGTTTTCACACACATGAGGGACAACACATAAGAACCACAACATCAAGAGGAAGACACCAACAAAGAAATCAAGAGAGACTGGGGGATCTGAGAGTTCGGGGTCAAATTTGTTCATAGATACAAATTAGATATAATACACTCTATGAACGAATGGTCATCAATCCTCGAAGTACTCAAATCATGAAGAAGAGTAGATGAAGATAAAATTAAAATTAAAATTGGGTCAACATGGAAGAGGGCCTAAATGCCCCCAATACTTTGCATCATCCCCAATATCAAAGATAAATTTCACAACATATAGAAGAATGATGATACACATAGAAGAAGTTCACGAAAAAATTTCTACGCCTGTATCCAAGCACCTACAAGAGTAGCAACGGTCCTCTGGGTAGGATCACAAACACAAAAATACAAGCACATGAGAACACAAACACACAAAAAAATCTAATCCATACATAAAGAAGAGGTACCACCCTACTCCTCATCGACCAGTAGGTCATCTTGATCCTAATCTAGAACATTATAGGGGGAGGGCAGACGGGCCTATAAGGGTGGGATAGCGAGGGAAGTACCCTCTGACTCACCTACATCAAGGGGCAAGGAAGAAGGCCCCTCAAGGTCTTCTTTGCTGAGTTCATGTGAGGCAAAATTCATTGATTTTGAAAAGATTGAGGATAGAGCTGAGATTTCATCCACCGAATTAAACATGCATTTCACCAAAGTGCCATGTGCCAATCAGGTGGGGGAAGAAGGATGCACTCAAGATCCAAAACCAACCTCATCAAGAGGGGTAGTGACAAACTTAGGGGACGCAGGGGCCACCTCCAGCACAAGGATGACATAAGCCAAGATAGAACTAACTTCTAAAGAAGGTGACCCCTTCTTCTAACTTCAACTTGAAGCAAGGTTGTCCTCTAGCTCACAATTCAACAGAGGATGTTGAATTCCCAAAAAAGAAGGATAAGTCAAGAAGGAAGAGGACAGATCCATAGAAGACACCACCATGGTGTTTGGCATCTCTATAGGCTGAGAAAAGTGAGGGATGTATAGGAGGGACATCAAAAGAGGGGGCTCTACGGAGGAAGAAATGAAAACCTACACTCTTTTGGGGTGAGGATCATTGGATCCTACCGAGGGAGTTGGAAGTAGAATAAAGGCAATTGGAACTGAGGCAGGCACAACAGAGGAAGACAAAATAGTAGAATAGGATACAAAAATAGGGGCCATTGGCTCCCCCTTTGTGTTCTGCAAGGTTGTGTGTTCGATAAGAAGATCCTTTTGCCTACGCTTGCACTCACACACAAGGTGGTTACGTTGGCTACGGGTGTTGGAAGACATGGCCTGTGAAGAGGCTAGAGGCTATTGCTCAGCCATAGGAGTATCCTCCACAGCCATCACCAGTGGAAGGGTAGTCTCTTGGGTAGGAGCAGGAGGAGGAAGTGTAGGGGAAGGAGTAGGAGGAGGAACCGTAGGGGAAAAAGAAACTACAAGAGGAGAAATAGAAACGGGTGCCTCAATAGTAGGCCTCTTCCTGTCCTATACCTTAGGGGTAGGTAGAGGAACATTAGGAGGCCATAGAGGTTGAGAAACAAGAGCAACCCCACCAGGACCCTTCCCCTTGCCATAAAAAAGAGGTCTAGGAGTCATGGGAAAAATAGGAAGCTCAAAGACCTGACACTTCGCTTTTCTCCATGCGATCACCATCGCACTTCCCATACAAGGCATGTGAGAGGGAGCCGAAGGTGCTACAATAGGGTGAGAAGCAGAAGAAAATGACATAGAAGAAATCCCTTGAGTGCGAGCAAGCTTCCCCTTCTCCTTTTGTTGGGAAGAAGAAGTAGCTTGCTACTACACAATCATGGAAGCCTTCATAGAGATTGCATGTGGGGACACCAGGCAACTAGCCTTCAACGTTGAGCCCTCGGTCTTATACTTAATATAAGCCTTATATAAAAATCTCCCCTAAGAGGGAGAGGTCCAACTGGGGAAAGCCTAAAGTGATCTAGTATGAAGCCCCTACGTGACACCAATAGTTTATAACTGGTGTCATGTACTACGTACATAGAACCTTCAAGAGAGAACTTTAAACATTTATGAACCACATAGGCAACATCATTCATAGAGGTCAACCAAGGGATGCTCAGCCTAACTCAGAATAGGTCAAACTCTGGAATGATAACCAATGAAGCATCAACATCCTTGAGTCCTACTAGGACTAACAAAGAAATAGAGCCTAAAGCGGTGACAAAGAATCCATCATGCATACAGAGGGTGGTCTCTGACTCTTTGTACCTCTCCCTATGTAAGTCGTTTATGAGTAGTCTCCTCTGTTATCACATTAACCCGACTCGTTGGATCAACTAAGATGCCAATTATGACATTTCTATTGATTCAGGTGTGGATGTATAAAGGGGAGAGCCCCTTATTGAGAGGCTCATCATGCGAGGTGAATGTTATGTTAGGTTAGTACTCACATTTTCAGGAGGAGGGATATGCATGAATGAAACCATGTTCACGTACTCAAATGGAACTAACTCAAATGATGTAGAAGATTGTACTAGCAGACGATGACCTACCCAAATTTCATTTTCAAATATCCAAGAGTCCTTCTACCTACATATCTAGGGGTTGTAGATTGGATCACAAAGTTGCACACTTCGTGACACATAAATCTACACCACACCTAGGACACACGAGAAATATTATCAAATACCAAGAAATAAAAACAAGTATTTTACGTTAGGTTCACCAAAAATGTAGATAAGGGGGATTCATCACCCTCGGGGCTCCAGGTCACTAGAAAGCCCCAAGGAATGAACTTCCCTAAACTACCTCAAGTTATTTGATGGGTGTTTCAAAAATCAAGTGAGATAGCCACAAAGGTTTCAGACTGTGAACCAAACAACTCACTATTGGAAGATGGAAGCTTGGGAACTGGACTGCATGGTGCATTGGAATCTTAGGGATGTGCTAGCATCATGTACAGACAAACGTTTGGCAAACAAACATATAAAAATGCAAATGGCCTATTTATGACCCGATTGACGAAGTTTTACAATTTGTCAAAGAAATTGCAGGAAACAAAAAGTACAAAAAGAAGAATACTAGAATGTAGAAATGACAAAGAATGATAAGGAAAAGGTACCACTCCACCCACACTTTGATTCTTCAACTTTAACTTCAAAAGGATGAACCAACACCTGCACACATAAAACAGGAAAAATGTTGGGCTACGTTTTGAGGTCTACCTCAGTCAGACCTCTATTTTGGTGTTCCCACCTCCACGGACAACCAAATATGCAATGGGATAGATAAATCGATAAAGAAGAGACAGGAAAAGACACTATCAAATAGAGTGCAAAGACACCCTGAATGCTAATCTATAAGACACAATGATGCAAATAAAATAACAAGAGCAATATCACGTTTCCTCCTAGTATTACTCAAGGCTGAGAGGAGAAGATGACATCACATCGAGAGAATGGAGCTTCATCAACTTGCTAAGATGGTGGAGTTGCAACAAGAAAGTGTTGTAGAAGCCAAGTAGAGAGCAAGAATCACTAAGAAGAGAGCAAGAGTGAGCTTGAGAGAGTGAGAGAGTGAAAGAATGATCAAGAAGTTGCAAGAATTAACATGAAGGAATGAGAGAATTGCATGAAGGAGTGAAGTGAGTTTGAATTGCCAAAATGGAGGTAAAAGGTTGATTTCCATTAGTCAAGGGAAGATAGAAGACGTTACCTTCGTAGCCAACTGAAGACGTAATAGTTCTACATATTCTAGGGGCAAGAATCCTGTCAAGACATAAGTGTGGTGCGTGGACGTCCACACACATCCTCGACATAAATTCCTCCATCGACACAACAAGACAAGGCCACACATAAGGAATAAGCTGACGACAACGGGATTTGCATCATCGAACTTATAGTTTCTAAAGTAAAGGTAAAATAAATGGGGAATTTTCTTAGGGTGCAAATTCATGCCATTACACCCCTAAAATAAATGTAGGGAAAAGGTACTTAGGAGGTTGCAAAATTAACGAAAGTATAAAACGTTTGCATCATAACTCTACCTCTCTCAACCATCTCATTGATAAAGTGTTATTAAACATCAATATGCTTCATATGAGCATGACAAACTAATTTTTTTCTAAATAAATAGCACATTGATTGCCACATCTAATCCTAACATGTTTGCACTCAAAACTAATACTTGAACATAATCTCTATAAACATATTTCATCCTTACAAGCATGTGTCACAAATATGTACTCTCTTATATAGCGGACAACAAAATTGTATATTATCACTTAATAATCCAACTAAAATCTCCAAACAAAGTGAACAAATAACCACTCATGGACCTCATGTCCAAACCACCTACCCAATCTGAAATAATAAAGATTTATATATCAAGAAACTTATCCACATCATCAATTTCATAATAAAAAATAATATAATCAAAATTTCATCAAATATATCCAAAAACTCTTTTCACATAAGTATAGTATCTCTACTAGTCTTAGACGTAAACTTGCTAAGAACTCTTGTTGCTTGGGTAATGTCTAGTCTTGTATAAAGCATAACACACATCAAACTACTTATGGCACTCATATAAAGAACATTAAACATATCATCCAAACCATTATATAACTTAGGAAACCTATCCAATGATATCTCGGTACCAATAGGTAAATGAATGCTCACTAACTTATAGTATTGTGTAGTAAACGAATACAAAATAGTCTAAACATAGTTACTCTTAATGAGCCAAATATTTATGCAAACCCAACCTTTTTTGACCTATATACCTATTGGAAACTCAAGGGCAGACAACTAAGAGGGGGGGGGTGAATCAGTTGTCACCGAATCTCAAAAAAATTCAACTTAACCTTAATTTCAGATCTGATCATTAATCATGAAAGCATAAATGAACAACACATCAGAAACACACATAACATCAATATTTTTTACGTGGAAACCATGTTAGGGGAAAAACCACGGTGGAGGTCAATCCACAAGATTATACCCTGTTAAAAGTATAAGAAAATATGAATTGGGAATGCACATGCATTCATGCACATTGCCTAGAGATCACTTCTCAAATACAACAAGGATCACTGCCCAAGGAAGACACACTATCTTACAGAAAGATTTAGATTAAAACCATCTAGATTTGAAATGAGAAAATAGCATCTGCTAATGCCTAGTTACAGTTCTGGTTAAGCACATGAACACTTTTCCACTCTTCTTCACTCTCTGCTCTGCCTTCGAATGATCTGAACTTTATTCGCACACATGACTCATACACTTCACATTCACACCCACACTCATGCATTCAGATGATAAAACAATTGCTCTTATATATCTGCAACAAGAAATTACATCGCTATAAGTCAACCACAAAAAGATAGTAAAATAATTACAAACAGTTGACCCAAAACAAATAAAGATTATTCATGCGAATCAACCAAGGTCGGCCATAACATAGTGAAGACCGAAAACAACATCTCCAACATGAAAAACACTTGAATTAATTTCTCCTCGAAGATCCACAACATGTTTCAACACCTTGTCAGCCAAGAACATGAAAAACATGAACACGCAAGAGAAAATATTGGATCACGAGCACAACGATCAATGGGGACATGCCACAAAGATAGAGAATGAACTAGAAACATCCAAAAGCATCATGAAACACTAGAGAAGCATCCGTAACAACTGAACTTACTGAAATCACAAAATATTCAATCAGGAACACTAACTGAAGTGATATAAAAATTGTCAGAATGAAAATAACCATAACTCAATCAAATCTTCATGCGGATCTCTAAAAATAAATGTGGATAAACTAGACATACTCAACAAGAAACCCTTTAGTCCACAACCTTAGAACAACAATGTACTGAACACACTGACAAAAATAACTTCACTTCACCACTGACAACTTGTAGCACTTCTTATTACAATTTTCTCAATATCCTCGACATATACAACTTATAATGCAACAATGCTAATAATGTTGACATCAATGACAACCACATATCAACAACACAACCACAACATCCAACAATCTCCCCCTTTGGCATTGATGGCAACACATGATATGAAAAATACCATCAACACAACTACTCTTACTCTTCCTTTAAGTTCTGACTTTTCTTTCCTCAACTCTTTTCCCACACAAGGCTCTTCTCCCTAGATAATCAACAGTTTGTTTTTCACATTACTCTTCTCCCCCTTTGACATCAATGACAAAGATCTCTTCAATACAAGCTCTGAACCACATATATGAATTTTTGAACATCTAACTACTCCCCTTGAGTAGCAACCACCACAACATCAATCTGGATCAGAATATGATCATAAAAAATGCACAGATTGATGCAATGCAATGCATCCTTAGTTCTGATTAGGAGGGGTAATCACCCCTAACTTCCCTCTGAGATACTCAAAAGTATCCTTAGGCAACGAATTTGTAAAGATAGCTCAATTTGCTCCTTAGTAGGCACATACTCCAATCTGACTTCCTTTTCACTTACCTTCTCTCTCAAAAAGTGAAATTTTATAGATATATGCTTGGTCTTTGAATGTAGCACCAGATTCTTAGAAATGTTAATAGCACTTGAGTTATCACAAAATATAACAATAGGATCATCATACACAACTCTGATATCCTTTAGCATCTGTTTCATCCACAGTACTTGAGTACAATTATTAGCAGCAACAATATATTATGCCTCTCCAGTAGATAAAGAAATAACATTTTGCTTCTTACTCAACCATGAAATCAACTTCTTTCCCAAGAAAAATGCTCCACCATTAGTACTTTTCCTGTCATTCACATCTCCTGCCCAATTAGCATCAATAAAGGCACTCAAAGTAATATCATCATCTTTAGGATACCATAGACCAAAATCAACTATCCCTTTCAAGTATTTGAAAATTCTCTTCACAACAATCACATGAGATTCTTTAGGATCATCTTGGAATCTAGCAACAATACATACAACATTCATGATATCGGGCCTAATTTGAGTCAAATAAAGCAATCCACCAATCATTGATCTATATATTGTTTGATTTTCCTTCAGAGAATCATCATCAGTTGTCAACTTGCATCCAGTCACCATGGGTGTACCAACAGGCTTTGAATCTACCATACTGAATTTTTTGAGCAATTCCTTCACATACTTGGACTGAGATATAAAAATCCCTTTATCTAATTGAGTAATTTGCAATCCCAAGAAGAATTTCATCTCTCCAATCATTGACATTTCAAATTCATTATGCATCTCATTAGCAAACTTCATACACAAGCTATCATCTCCTCCAAATATGATATCATCAACAAAAACTTCCACAATCAAATATTTATCATCATTCTTGAAATACAGATTACTATCAGCAGTACCTTTGTTAAATCCAAGTTTCACCAAGTACTTATCCAATCTGGCATACCATGCTCTAGGGGCTTGCTTAAGACCATACAATGCTTTCTTCAATCAACACACCATATCTCCCTGATCAATCAACTAGAATCCATCAGGTTGCTCAACATATACCTCTTCTTCCAATTCACCATTTAGAAAAGCAGACTTGACATCCATTTGATAAACCTTGTATTCATTATAAGCAGCATAAGCAAGAAACAATCTAACAGCTTCAATTCTAGCAACAAGGGCAAAGGTTTCTTCAAAATCAATACCTTCCATTTAAGAATATCCCTTACAAACCAGTCTTGCTTTGTTTCTAACCACTTCACCTTGTTCATTCAGTTTGTTTCTAAAGGCCCATTTAGTTCCAATTACATTCTTATCCTTAGGTCTGGGAACAAGAATCCATGTATCATTTTTCTCAATTTTTCACAGTTCCTCTTTCATTGCTTCAATCCAATGCTTATCTTTGCATGCTTCATTCACATTGTTAGGCTCAGTTTTTGAAATCAAACAATACTCTTCTGCAATTTTCTCCTAGTCTGGACACCTTTGTTCTTATCACCTATGATCTGATTCTTTGAATGATTCAATCTCACATACCTCGTAGTCTTCTTAGAATGTTCTTCAACTTCAGGCTCTTCTGATCTCTCTTCTGTTCTTCCATCAGTTTCTCCTTCTTCTTGATTCACCGAAATGATTTGAACTTGACTTGCAGTTTGACCTTGCTTTCCTTTGCTTGTACTATCATTCTGATCATCAGAATCATATCCACAGGTTCTGGATAGTGCAGGTATGTCTTCATCAACCTTAACATTTGCACTTTCAACCATTTTCTTCAATATTTTGTTGTAACACCGGTAGGCCTTACTTTTAGTAGCGTAACCTAGAAAGATTCCTTCATCATTCCAAGCATCAAAATTTCCTATATCTTCATCTATTTTGATATAACACTTGCTTCCAAATATTTTGAAATATCTAATAGTAGGCTTTTGACCATTCCATAGTTCAAAAGGAGTCTTACCAGTATCGCCTTTAATTTGTACCCGGTTAAGTGTGTACACAACAGTACTCACAACTTCTCTCCAATAGATATGAGGCACATTTCCTTCTAACATCATGGTTCTAGCCGCATCTAGAACTGTTTTGTTCTTCCTTTCCACAACTCCATTTTGTTGAGGGGTCTGCGGTGCAGATAACTGTCTCTTTATTCCATGCTCTTCACAAAAAGAATTAAACTCACCAGAAGTGAATTCACCACCTCTATCCGATCTCATACACTTAATCTTCAAATAAGTCTCTATCTCAACCATAGCCTTAAAAATCTTGAACTTTTCCAGAGCTTCAGATTTCTCCCTTAAGAAAGTAGCCCACATCATCCTTGAATAATCATCAATAAGAAACATGAAGTATTTGTAACCTTGTAAACTTATAGTTCTAGCAAGACCACACAAATCAATATGCACAAGTTCCAACAATCCATTTGAATTTTTTTGTTTACTTCAAAATGAAATTCTTATTTTCTTTCCTAACTGACATTCTTTGCATATGGCATTAGTAGGTTTCATTAGCTTAGGAAGATCTCTCATCTAGCCTTAGTGGAACTTATCTTAAAAATGTTATAAAAGTTAACATGACACATTCTCCTATGCCATAACCAACTCTCATCAACTTGAGCAATCAAACAACTTTTACTAGCAACATTCAAATGAAAGATATTACCTTTTGTTTGTGTACTTAATGCAATCACATTTCCATAATTTCCCAATATTTTGCACTTACTATCCATAAACTGAAGATTGTATCCCTTATCGACCATTTGACCAACACTCAAAAGATTATGCTTCAAACCTTCAACATACAAGACATCATTAGTGTTATGCTTACCATCAAGAGAAATGCATCCTCTTCCACGGATCACACCAACTATGTTATCACCAAATCTCACAACACCACCATCATACTTCTCCAAATTCACAAACTTTCTTTTATCTCCTGCCATATTGTGAGAACAACCACTGTCAATTACCCATTCATCTTTCTCTTCAACTCGAGCAGCTAGGGCTTTCTCCACATTTGTACAACTAGCAGATTCAATAGACACGAGATTATTTTCTTTGATAGCAATAAACACAAATTCATCTTCACTTGCATTTCCTCTGTCAGATTCATCATCTGTTACACCTTCATCAACAACATAGTAGCACTTCTTTTGGAATTTAGGCTTGTTAAATCTTGGCTTGGAAACTCTCTCAGGACACCTTGATGCAAAATGACCTATCTTATTTCAAGAGAAACATTTAATAGGAAACTTTCCCTTATACTTACCTTGTCATATGGCTTCTCTTTTCACAATCAATGCTTCAAGTTCTTCAAGCTCTCTTTCTTCTTCATCTAGCTGTTTCATTTCATCCTCATACTTGAATGTCTTTCTTGATGAAATTTCACCCAGATCATATCTTTGTCTATCTTTTCCAAAAGTAGTAGCCTTAAATACAGATTCAACCTTAGGAAGGGCATCACCAAATTCACCTAACTCAAAAGCAGCAAGCTTACCAATCAACATATCTTTGGTAACATTTGTCATAATTCGGAGTTCTTCAATAGCACTAGCCTTAACTTTGTAAAATCAGGCAAAGATCTAAGCACTTTAACAACAATCTCTGATTCATCTATCTATCCACCAGCACATCTTATACCACACACAATTTCATTTACTCTTTTTGCATGAAAGTAGTAACATTTTCATCATCACCCATTTTCAACTTTTCATATTTTCCTTTCAGATTTTGTAGCTTAGCAATCTTCACATTTGCATCACCTTCATACAAGGTCTCCAACTTCTTCCAGATCTCATAAGCGGTCTTTAGATCCATCACATTTGTCATCTTAGTATCAGTCAAAGCGCTCAAAAACGTCTCCTTAGCCCTAATATTATACTTAGCATCCCTAATCTCAGTAGAAGTAGTAGGACCATTCTATGGAATAACATATATATATTTTGTAATGCTCCAGTAGGGTTCACCAATGAATCTCAGATGACACTCCATTCGAGCTTTCCACAAAGAATTATTTGTTCCATCAAATCTAGGACTATCCTTCTTATAAGTTGCCATCCCAGATCACCTCAAGTTGTTAAAATTCTTCCAAGGAACCACAAGCTTTGATACCAATTGTTGGCAACTCAAGGGCAGACAACTGAGAGGGGGGGTGAATCAGTTGTCACCGAATCTCAAAATTATTCAACTTATTAACCTTAATTTCAGATCTGATCATTAATCATGAAATCATAAATGAACACATCAGAAACACACATAACACCAAGAATTTTTACATGGGAACCCTTATAGGGAAAAACCACGGTGGAGGTCAATCCACAAGATTATACTCTATTAAAAGTATAAGAAAATATGAATGGGGAATGCACATACATTTAGGAACACTGCCTAGAGCTCACTGCTCAAATACAACAAGGCTCACTTCCCAAGGAAGACACTTTGTCTTATAGAAAGATTCAGATTAAAACCATCCAGATTTGAACTGAGAAAATAGCATTTGCTAATGCCTGGTTACAGTTCTGGTTAAGCACATGAACACTTCTTCACTCTTCTTCACTCTTCTTCAATCTTAGCTCTGCCTTCAAATGATCTGAAATTTATTCACACACAGGACTCATACACTTCGCATTCGCACCCACACTCATGCGTTCAAATGATAAAAAAATTGCTCTTATATATCTGCAACAATAAATTACATCACTATAAGTCGGCCACAAAAGGAGAGTAAAATAATTACAAACAGTCGTCCCAAAAAAAATAAAGATTATTCATGTGAATCAACCAAGGTCAGCCATAACATAGTGTAGACCAAAAACATCTCCAACACGAAAACACTTGAATTAATTTCTCCTCGAAGATCCACAACACGCTTCAACACGTTATTGGCCAAGAACATGAAAAACATGAACACGCAAGAGAAGATCTCGGATCACGAGCACAATGATCAATGCAGACATGCCACAAAGATAGAGAATGAACTAGAAACATCCATAAGAATCATGAAACACCAGAGAAGCATCCGCAACAACTGAACTTACTGAAATCATAGAATCTTCAATCAGGAACACTAACTGAAGCGACAAAAAAATGCCAGAATGAAAATCACCATAACTCGATCAAATCTTCATGCGAATCTTTGAAAATCAATGTGGATAAACTAGACATACTCAACAAGAAACCCTTTAGTCCACAACCTTAGAACAACAACATACAAAACACACCAACAGAAAGAACTTCACTTCACCACTAACAACTTGTAGCACTTCTTATTACAATTTTCTCAATATCCTCGACATATATAGCTTCTAATGCAACAATGCTAATAGTGTTGACATCAATGACAACCACATATCAGCAACACAACCACAACATCCAACAATACCGACATCTATTTTGTAGCTCCCAATTAAATCATGTCAAATAAAATAGATAACTAAGCTTTGATTTCCCTAATCATACCTTTACTATTTTTAATGAACATGTCATCAACATATGAGACAATGGTTAGTAACTAATCATAAAAAAATAACACAATGATCACATTCACTAATAAAAAACCTATGTTCCAAGGTGAAAGCATCAAACTTATAATATCACATATGAGGTGACTACTTTAGAATATTCAATGACCGCTTAAGCCTATAAACCATGTTTTCCTTCTCTTTTACTACAAAAAAATTAGGTTGTTTCATTAAATTATTCCTCGATATCCCCATACAAAACTATAGATTTAATATTTTCTTTGTACACCTAAACCATAAGAAACAACAGTAGAAAGAAGGAATCTTATATATGTTATTTTTGCAATAGGAGAAAAAATTTCACCAAAATAAACTCCTTCAACTTGAAGAATCTCTTACCACCAATATTTCCATGTGCTTTTCCAATTTGAATTTCTCCTTAAAAACCCACTTGCAACCATTAGGATTCCTTCCTTCAAGTAGCTCAACTAGATCCTAAGTCTCACAAATATCCATGGCCATCATCTCATCTTACATGTCCTACATCCAAGACTTGTGCTCCTTTGAAGAAAGAGATTCCTTAACAAATCTAGGTTCATCATTAATATAAAATAAAGTAAATACATGATGTAAATCTAGTGCATTATACATTTCAAATAGTTTTCCTTCCCTCATGGACCTTCTCAAGGGTATAGTAAGTGTTGGAAAAATGTGTGTCATTCATCTTGCATAATGCTTATAATATTAATATTTATTTGTTTTGCACTTAGGGAATCTATGGATGCATGCATCACATAGGTTGAACAGTCTTGGAGACACTTTATATGTTGTATTTAACATTGGCATACACACCTAATGTGGGTTGCACCTTTAGAAAATATTTAGTATTTGGAAAACTTAATACCAAAAAAAATGAGGGATACGTGGTTTTGTAAGCTAATGGTTTAGAGGCACATAGTTTATGTAATACCACTTGGTGGTTTTGTGCAATCTTATTTCTATAAAAGCGAGAACATTAGTAGTTTTTAAAGTTGGTTGTCATAAACTTTAGCAGCTTGGTTAAGTTTGATTTAGAATCTCTTGTAGGATGTTGGATTGGGATGTGTGGTTACATAATTCTCATTTTCTTTTTCATATGGAGTGTAATTAGGGAGCTTGATGTTTCAAAATCTTTGCAAGGAGACTCTACAAGTGTATTATAATCTTGTTCTTGAGATGATACATTGAGAGTGTGAATGATTTTGGAGGTTGGGCTCCTCTCTTTGATGGTTTTCCTAGGGCACATCTTGTGTCATATCAATGGTATTCTTGTCTATTATTTTGTATTGTGGATTCTAAATACTTGTTTACATATTTTCATCTCTTCGTGTTTTATGGAAATAGTCATTATTATTATAAATTTATCTTTATTTGGTATAATAGCCTAGTTAGATTATGAGAGATCTCCCTAGTATTTGTAACCCTTGGTATGAGTAGATTCTTATGTATAGTTAAATCCATGGCCTTGTAGGAAAATAATAAAGATATTTTTAAGATCATACATGTGTTTATAGACTTGGCTTGTTGCAAATCTAAAGTTTGATGGAGGTTTGGCAAGTGGATTTTTTGTTTGGGCTCTTTATATGAGGGTTATATAGATGAGTTTTTGTCAGAGACCTCCTAGATAAAAATATACCTCACTATTGAGTCCAAAAGGTCCAAAGACCTATGGATCTATATAAGAAATGATAATATTTATAAAAAAATAGGTAATTTTCTAAGGGTTTGAAGGAATATTTATCCAAAAATTATGTATGGTTATACAACTCTATACCATATGATGTTATCATCACTATTAGTAGAATAAGGTGTTTATAAAGAATTTTTGTCAACATATTCTACGAGTTGTGCTAGTCTTGTATCATTGTTGTACAAACAACAATATTATAGAAAATTTCAAAAAAGATGATTCATTAGTGGCAAAGATTTTAATATTAAACAATTGAGAACGAACTAGCTCTCAAACACTACCAGCATGCAAGGGGTTAAGCTCACAATGGTGGCTAGGAGGCTACAACACCAAAAATGATCACCATTGCTTAAAGAGATAATTTCCAGGACCATTCCAACCCAATTTCATTGCTCTATTAGGGCCACCCCTTTTCACCACTCATCTACCACCACCATGAGTGATGATGCTAGTGGATCACCTAACAAACACTAGTTGTGTTTTGTGAAGACTATAAGAGGAGATATTTATTGGGAGGCATAACTTTCACCTAGGGAGTTGGATTTTCATGCTCTTGTAGTTGATAAAAAATATTATCAAGAATTGCACTATGGTATTAGTGGTTTTCTATATTTTCTATTTTTAATAAAAAATTCCAGATGGAAGTTAATTTTTTCTTTGTTTTGACATGTCATATCTTGTGGCTACATTATCCAATTTTTGACTTCTCATAGGTGATGAAGAGAATTTTTTTAGCACTTTGTAGAGCATCAGGTCTGGAAGTGTTGATATGTAATTTGTTCATTTAAATTTCCATTTAATTTTTTTGTTGGTTTCTTTGATCGTGGTACTTTGTGAGTTTGTGGAAAATCAAATCTAGAGGTGATTTGGTATTTGAATCATGGAAAAATTACGTGTTTATATTTGGTTGTATCTATTTTACATGGTTACTAATGTGATATTAAATTTATATATTTTCTTATAAGATCTAAAATTTGTTAAGTTTTAAAGGTTGTATATACTTATAGGTTACATAGATAACTTGGATGTGGGCCATCTATACTCATAGATATTTCATTGTTTATACAGATTCTATTTTGTTGGCCTAGTTTTTGGTCACCTAGTCATTAGTTTGGTTGTCATTATGAGGTAAGGATATGTTTTTAGCTAATATAGTTATACTATGGGACTCGTGGTTGTTGACTATGGTGCAAGATGTGTGAGACTCAGGGGAAGTTTGATGTAGGTACATGGGGTAGTGATCATGGTATCATGGATTTTCCTTGTACACTTGGATTTTTGACATGACAATGTTGTTTATGCATGTACATTAGGTGGTGATCATGGTTTCCTAGAGATTACTCTTGCACTTGGAACTTTGGAATGACATGATTATTTATGCAGATGCACTATTGATGATGGTTTCTTCTTGGTTTCGAGATCTTGGTTCTAATTTATCTTGATTATTGTAGACCATGGGTAATATTTATTTAGGAGATGGTTATCATGATGCCATGGGTAGCTCAATATCATAGTTTAGTGGGAGTTTTGGTAGTGATGTGGACTCATCAATTTGTGATGGATGATATTCTACAAATGGTTGTTGGTGTCATGGAGGATCTCTTGGATCCTATTTCTTATATCTAGTGAGAATTATTTGATATCTTGAAGTCTATTAACAAGAGAAGGTTATCTGCATGTGATTTGGAGATGTTGACATCTTGTTGTTGTAAAGGACTCTTAGAGCCTTTGTTTGAGGGGTCAATTATGATTTCTTAATTTGATAAACGATCCTTATTTACAAGGTGGATGATATTGTGCTATGATGGACTCCTAATTCAACATTAGAGTTTTAGTGTGATACAGGTGCTCTTAGGAGAAAATATATTTATGAGAAATATGATCTTATTTTGAGGAGATGTGGATAAAAATATCATGGGGGTTCTTGATTGTATATTTGGAGTTTTGATAATGATTTGTGGTAATTTGGTAAATGAGTGGTATGATCATTTTTCTTATGAGATTTTGGTTATTGTGTGTTACATTAGAGTTTGGTTGGAATGAGATGATAAATTATACACCTCTGTTAGATTTAGGCAAGGCTAGTGATATCTTGTTATTAGAGATCATGTGTTGAGACAATTACTCTTTGATGAGGTTTGAATAGGAAAAGGATCCTACACTTGGGTTGGATATGAGTTTGATATGGACTTGTTGAGAAAATCATTCTTGGAGTCATTGTGGCTTGGTGTATCTTGGAGGAGTGATATCATTTCCCACTCTCAGTCCTCCTAGTGGTGAATCATCTAATAGGTATTGTCCACCTTATGTTCAAATACCTTTTGTCGATACTTTATTTTCTCATGAGAATGATTCTTAAGCTATGAATGTTAGTTTTGGAGGGCTTATTTGAGGATTGCTTGGCATGGGTTAGTTTTCATTTTTCTTCTCATACGAATGAGTCTTGAGATATGGATGTTAGTTGTAAAAGGCTTATTCGATGAGTTTAGAAGATTATTTTGGGCTTATTGCCTTAGTTTTGGGAATGGATCTTTTGGTTTCATCATACTTATATTTGATAGGTTTCCATTTTATTTGGTCTATTGATTGACATTATATGTTTGATCTTTGGTATTGAATATTTAGATATTGTGAAGGCTTTTCTCTTTGTGTTTTTGTAAATTATATCTAATTTATCATAGCTTGAGCACCTAGATGTGTTGGTACAAGGACATACTACATGTTTTAGCTTGTAGTTTCTCTCTATGGTCCTATTTTTCTTCCTAGAGGTTCATGTTCACATGAAATTTCAAAGTTGAGGTTTACATGGATCCATTGTGATCACTATTTTTGTGGTCATTTATTACTATTGTATTTTATTATTTTCTTTTTGGTAATATCATGGATTCTCTTTAATCTCTTTCTCTTATAATGACAAGAAATTGAGAGAGCAATGGACACTAATGGTCAAAGAGTTGTCTTGTAGTAGATTATTTTGTGGGTTTGAATATCATTAATTATATTCCTTGGTACTACATGATATTGATGGCATTGGATACACCTTCTATATATGAGTAGTATTGGTGGAATTTTAGATGATTTGATCATTTTCAAATTTAACATTACCCATCCAGTGGGAGTTATAGGTGATATATATCTCCTTTTTTGGATGTTGTCATTATATTATGGTGTTGAGGGTTTTGGGGGTTTTTTTATCACATATTTATGTGTTGTTATCTTAGAGGAATTACTTATGTAAATAGTGTATATACATGGACTTGTGATCATGTATTGGATTGGATACATGTTGATGACAATAAGGTCTACTTATTATGATGAGTATACCTTGGTTTTGAGGTATGTTTAGGTAGATGTGTTGGAAATTAGTTGTGGTTTCTATTCTAACTATGTTGGTTAGTTCTTGATAGCTACCTAGGCCTGTTAGCTACCATTGGGTTTGTTGTTAGTATTTATATATGAAGGTGAGGAAATATTCGTGGTTCTATTTTACAATTACTGTTTCATATCTGTCAGAGACGATCTTATCCTTTGTGCATTGATATGGTGGAGAATACGAGGGTTATAATTTAAGATGGTGGTCACCTTGGTTATTTTTGTAGGTATATTGATGGAGCACATTGAGTGCTCACATTGTGATGGTGTGTTATTTATAGGGATTGTTCCCTAAATGTTTGAGTTTAATTTTTACCCATGAAACAATATATATAACAAGTGGGAGAATGTTGGGAAATTATGCATTGTTTGTTGGAGTACGAAGACACTGAGAGGGGGGTGAATCAGTGTTTTAATAGCCAAAATCAATTCAATTGTTTCCCATAACACATTGTTTCTTTGTTATAATTGGATGTTCAATTACCAGAATGTATTTAAATGTGATAGCCAAGAGAAAATACATGAATAACATGAAAGTTCAAATGTTGCAAAGTACATAACTGAAACAACAAGACTAATTACATGTGACATGAAAACCATATGAACCACAACACCATAACACAATGATTTATGAGTGGAAAACCCTCATAGGGATAAAAAACCACTCGAGAAAAATTTCCTCACTGGATTAGTAAAATCCCAATAATTACAAAGCCTCATTGGCTACTTTTTGTGCCTCACTGGCTAAAAAATATGCCTCACTGGAAAATACAACTTTTCACATCAAGATAAAGAGTAAAAGACAGAGGGTCACTCTGTTTCACTGAAGCTCATGGTAGCTTTTTTCCTTAATGCATTTCATGTCCTATAGACTCCATTTCATTTGAAGTATAGAACACACAAAATACATTAAACTATTCACTATTCTTTTGCAACAGTTCTTTAAAGCATAGGATTCAATATAGCATATTCAAGAATACATTTTATCAAGTAACTGCAATATAGGGTTTTGAAAGAAACCTCTTTTTCAAAAAAACATAATCAAAGCAACTGAAACAAAATGCATATTTCTATCTTAAGCTTTTCATTTCACTGTCTAACCAAATGTCAAGCTTAAACATCTAATATAAATAGCAATCATTAACCTGGTAAAACTCGATAAAGCCATACCTTGATTTCTCTCTCTTGAGAGAAATCAACTGCAATAACTTACACATCTCAACTGCCCAAACCGCAAAATCTTCCAACTATCCAAAGCTACAACTGATTGACATTGATTTGAAAACCTTGTTGCTTTCCAAGAAACCCTAAGTTCACCACCGTATACACCAAGCTTTCAACTTTGCATTATGCCCAATAAACCTTGCTTTACAAACTATACAATGTTACCTTGCTAAACCGGTAACCCTAGAAGGGGCCAATAGAAACAATGATATTAACTCCCTTCAAAACTTTCACAAACATCCTTGACCTGCTAGTGTAGGTTACTAATCAAAAACAACTTTAATTGATATCTTTGGGATTTATAAATAAATACAAACATTTCAAAAGGCCTTGAAGGAATACAATTGCCCCTTGTCACCATACAAATTAGACAAGGTTACACAAGTTCTGCAACCAGATATTTTCCAAGAAGAACCTCAAGGTAGAATGAAAATTGTGCCAACATTATACCACCAATCACCTGAATCTAAAATCAATGATAAACAATGCCAAAACCAACAAAACTCCCCCTTCGGCATTGATTTCAACAACCAAACCTCTGTTGCTCCCCCTTTGAAGATAAACCACCTATTACCTAAAAATTCACTTGAAAGAACCTTGACAAGGAGAAAATTTTAACCACTGTCAAAGAAAATATGCACTACCAATGTCAAAGCAAACAATACAATCATCAAGGCAACAACTGTCATAAAAAATAATGTCATATCACAATCATAAAACCTGCAACAACTGTTAGAATACATGTATGTGGACTGAATGTCCACCTGTATGTCACCTGTATGTTCCACCTGTATGATAAAGATATCATTGTAAAGGAAATGACGCCATAGTGAGTGCATCATCAACACTATCCTCTTACTGTCATAATCAAACCTAATCAACAATAAATATTGTACCGATCAACAAAGAATCAAATGCATAACACTGTCTTCTTACTGTCAAATGAAGCATGATTGTACATGAATGTCCTATAATGAATCATGAAGCACAACTTTACATGAATATCCTCAAATTTCCTCTATGTAATGATACAAGTTCATCTCCCCCTTTGACAACAATTCCAAAGGAACAAAAGCATACTACTAGACTGACCAATATAGATCTGCTGGTCATAAATAAACATAGTACCATTACGAAATGAAACAACAGTCAATGTAAGAGGAAACCAGTGGTAGAACAGATTGTCCAACAAGAAATAACCACTGCACCAAACATAAACCAATCAAATGCCATAAAAAATAAGCATAAATCATCACTAAAACCACCTGGAAAACTGTGAGTGAACATCAACGAGCACTGTTAGACAAAAGTAGATAGTTCACAAAGATTGACAAGCAAAACTAAGTAGAAATATATAGAAGTCTCATAAAGCAACTAGCATTACTATTGAGCATCAGGACTTGCCAATATCCATTGTATTTTCATGATGCAAGATATCACAAGGAACCACAAACTAGAGCATTGAAGGCAAGCAACATACTATCATTGTTGCAATAGCTAAGCATCAAAGAACACATAGTGAAGACATCAAAAATTGTCATATATAAGCTCAAATAACTGACTTAAGTGTTGTTCTATATGTTGAATATTTGATCATAAAAAAAAAAAATGGAATGGCAACAAAATGAACCATTCATGAGCTAGGGATGAAGAATAAGCTTTGAAGCTCCCCTTGAAACTTGGCATATATAACTTTTTCTATTGAAGAGAGCCAAGGGAGAGCACACCAAGTCTATCCCTTAAGTTTTCAAACACCTTTGCTAATGGTTTTGTGAAGATATCAGCCACCTAATCACATGATGCCACATAGTCTAAGACAACTTCATTTGTTAGAACTTTTTCCATCAAGAAATGATAGTGGATAGCTATATGTTTGGTACTTGAATGCATCACAGGATTTTTTGAAATATTTATAGTGCTAGTGTTATCACACAAAATATGAACATGTTGAGATACTTCCACTTTGATATCTTTTAGTGTTTGAACCATCCACAAAACTTGAGAACAACATGTGGCAGCAACAATGTTTTTTGCTTCAACAGTTGACAAAGACACAAAATCTTGTTTTTTGTTGTGTCATGCTACCAACCTGACACCCAAGAAAAATGCTCCTCTAGAAGTGCTCTTTTTTTCATCAATACATCTTTCCCAGTCAACATCAGTGTAAGCAAGCAATGTAAAAACATCATGTCTTGGATACCACAAACCATAATCAATAGTACCATTAACATATCTTAATATTCTTTTGACTGCATTAAGATGAGACTGCTTGGGAGAAGACTGAAATCTTGCCACTAAGCATACAACATGCATGATGTCAGGCCTTGTGGCGGTCAAGTACAAAATACTACCTCTCATAGACCTAAACATGGTGTGATCTACATCAGGAAAATCAACATCTTGGCCTAATTTGCATCCAGTTTCCATGGGAGTTCCAAATGGTCTACTTTCATCCATTTGAAATCTTTTGAGCATCTCTTTTGCATATTTCATTTGAGAAATAAAGATACCCTTCTCAAGTTGAGAGACCTGTAACCCAAGAAAGAAAGACAACTCTCCAAGCATGGACGTTTCAAATTCAACTTTCATAATGTTAGGAAAAGTAGAACACAAATTATCATCATTGCTGCCAAAAATAATGTCATCTACACAGACAACAACAACCAAAATATTATCACCTTTTGTCATGAAATATAGATTATTGTTAACACCTCCTTTTGTGAATCCTTCACCTTGCAAATGCTTATCCAGCTTAGAGTACCATGCTCTAGGGGCTTGTTTTAATCCATACAATGCCTTTTTCAGTCTATAAACATGATCTTCTTTACTTGTACATTCAAATCCTTCAGGATGATCCATATAAACTTCTTCCTCAAGATCACCATTTAAAAAGGTTGTTTTAACATCCATTTGAAACACTTTGATTTTTTTATAAATAGAAAAAGCTAGAAATATCCTTACAGCTTCAAGCCTAGCTATAGGGGCAAAGGTTTCATCAAAATCAATACCCTCAATATGAGAGTATCCTTTGCAGACAAGTCTTCCTTGTTTCAGACTACATTGCCCTTCTCATCAAGTTTATTCCTAAAGACCCATTTTGCTCCAATAGCATTCTTGTCCTTAGGTCTAGGAACAAGTTCCCATGTCTTATTTTTCTCTATCTAACCTAACTCCTCTTCCATTGCTTTAATCCAAAGTTCATCTTTACTAGCCTCTATATAGGTTTTAGGTTCAAGTTCTGAAGTCTAACATAAATGTACCCGATCATTTGCACTAACAAGCTTTCTTCTAGTTTGAACACCAATAGTTATATCCCCAATAATTTTCTCTTGAGGATGGTTCCTTTGCACTGTTTTTGAAGGATTTTTAGCTGTTGACTCCACAAGTTTTTCAGGAGTGTTTTCTTGATATTTCTCCTCTTTTTCTGGTTTCACTTCTTTTTCTAGTAGGTGAACTTCTTCATTATCTTATTTTTGTTGTTTACATGGCTGCAACATCTCATCAACTTTCATGTTAGTGCTTTCCACTAGTCTTTTCAATCTTTTATTAAAACATTTCTAAGCTTTACTGTGAGTGGAGTAGCCTAAGAAAATACCTTCATCACAACGAGATTCAAAATTACCTAGACTTTCATCATTTCTTTTGATAAAACATTTACTACAAAAAATTTTAAAATTCCCAACATTGCAGATCTGCCATACCATAATTTATAAGGAGTATAACTAGTTTTTACTCTTAATTGAACTTTGTTTAATGTATAGACTCTCGTATGGACTGTTCTTTCTAGTAGATGTTAGGTAGATTTGCATCTTGGAGCATTGTTCTTTCCATTTCTTTAATTGTCATGTTTTTTTCTCTCTGCTACACCATTTTGTTGTGGCGTCCTAGAGGCTGCATATTGCCTCTTAATGCCATGTTCTTCATAGTAGTCCAAAAATTCTTTTGAAGTGTACTCTCCACCTTTATCTAACCTTAGAAACTTGATTTTTAGATCTGATTCCCTTTCAACCATCTTTCTAA
The DNA here is from genome assembly GCA_007258455.2 of Sequoia sempervirens. Classification (NCBI taxonomy): domain Eukaryota; kingdom Viridiplantae; phylum Streptophyta; class Pinopsida; order Cupressales; family Cupressaceae; genus Sequoia; species Sequoia sempervirens. The sequence goes on from VDFB02000007.1 coordinate 233,641,012, forward strand.
ATATCCTGAACCTGTCAAAAGCTTCTAATTTATGCTTCAAAAAGGTCACCCAAGTCATTCTGGTATAATCATCAATAAAGAGCATAAAATACCTTTCACCATTCAATGACTTTTTCCTCATAGGACCACATAAATCAAAATGAACAAGTTGTAAGGGTTTAGTTCTAGAATACTCTTTAGATTTAAAACTCACTTTTGTTTTGTTACCTAGCTGGCATTCCTTGCAAGTATTGTTGCTAGGTTTAGAGATGACTGACATATTTCTTACATTTTGATTCTTGTTGATGTTGACAAGATTGTCATAATTGATATGCCCATGTCTTCTATGCCAAGTTTTACTCTCTTCAACTTGACTCATGAAACAAACATGTCCATCTTTACTATTGTTTGTGGTCTCATGAAGATTATAGATGTTCCCTTTTGTTCTTAAACCAACTGCAATAGTTTTTCCTGATTTCTTACTAATTTCACAACCTTGAGCAGTAAATGTGACTTTGAAACCATTGTCACATATTTGAATCACACTAAGAAGATTGTGAGTTAGACCTTCTACATAATAGACATCATGATCATCTAGAAGTATGGTGCCTTTTCCTTTGATTAGAATACAAAAATCATTCCCAAATTTGACTGAACCACCAATATAATCTTCATATTTGAAAAACTTGCTCTTATCACCACTCATGTGGTGAGAGCACCCACTATCTACAACCCATAGATTTTTCTTTTGGGCATGTAGAGCTATTTGAAATACATTGCTTCAGCCTTTTTTGTCAACCCTCTTTGGTTTCCAAACTAATTTTGTTTTGTCAGCACCAGAAGATGTCTTGAGGTGAATGCTAGTTTTGGTTTGTTGTATTGCAGAGTTATCTGCAAAACCTAGCTATATGTCCAAGGTTTCCACAGTTAAAACACTTCAACTTATTCAAGAACTTAAAAATATTTCCATTTACAAAGCTAGATCTCCTTCTAGACATAACCCTACATTCACTTGCCTTGTGCCCGTACATTGATTACAATAGAAGCAAAAGCCAAAGAAATGCAAATTATATCTAAATGGATTACCTCTTTTGTCAATGAATTTTTCATTTGTAGCATCAACATGTTGAAGTTCATTGGAATATGATAATTTCCCTTCTACAAATCCAAGACCAGACTTATCCTTGTGGTCTTTTTGTTTACCTAAAAGGTTTGCTAACTTGTCACTGCTGTCACACATGACAAGTTTCTTTCTCAAGGCAACAATTTCTGCCTCTATAGCACAACATTCATTTTCTTTGGTATTTAACTATTTTTGAGTAACTTCTATAATTTTCTTGTTTTCTTCAAGTTGAAGTTTCAAATCTGATTTTTTTTTCAAACTCAGTAATTTTGTTAATCAAAATTTTAGTATCTTTTTGAGTTTGGTTTTTCTGCACTATGGCTTCTTTTTTGAGTTTCTTGACTTCACCAAGAGCACTTCTCAGCTCACCCTCAAAATCCACCTCAAGTTCATATTGATCTACAATATCTTCATTTTGATTATGATTTGGACTAATTATTGTCATAAATAGGGTTCCTTCTCCTTCTTCAATAGATGCTTCTAAACCGTTGTCTGTTACTTCAACATCTTTGATGGACAAGATTTTCATCTTTTTGAAAACATTTTTCTTTTTAAAGTTTTTTTTTTCTTTCCTTGTCTCCAATTATCTTCTTCATCGCTTTCAGAGTCTTTGTTAGGGCATTGAGTAGCATAATTCCCAATTTTACCACAATTGAAGCACTTAAATGGAAGCTTCCCTTTATATCTACTTGACCCTCTTCTCATTTTGCTCAAAAGGATGGATTCACTCTTATCTAATTTTTCTAAGTCAAAATTTATGTCATTGTCCCTTTTAACAAATTTAAAAGCAGCTTCTTTGGTATTAGGATTATCACTACAAATTTCCATTTCATAGGTTGTAAAGACACCATGAATTTCGTCTAAAGTGAGTTTGTTTATGTCTCTCTCTTCTATAGCAGAGACTTTAGGATCATATTTAGGTTTCAAAGACCTTAACACCTTTTTAACAACTTTTTCTTCTAAAGCTTCACCAAGACCACAAATTGAGTTTACAATTTCTTGGACTCTTAGAAGGTAATCAACTACCTTCTCTTCCTCGGTCATCTTTAGGCCTTCAAACTTGGCTCTAAAATTTTGTAATTTAGCCTCTTTAACTTTTTCATCACCCTCATAAATACTAGATAGTTTATTCGAAATAGACTTTGTAGTTTTACAATCCATAATTTTAACAAGTACATAATTAGTCAGTCCACAACAAATAGCATTTGCAGTCCTAGCATCACAATCATAGGACTTATTTTGCTCTGGAATAGAGGGTTCCATTGTGAAAGTGTACTCAGTCTCAATTGCATGCTAAACCTCATAGCCTAGAGAACCTATATGACATTGCATTCTATATTTCCAACAATCATAGCCAATACCATCAAATAATGGTGCTTTGGAAGTAGAAAAATGTTCCTAATTTTCCATGGCAAGTACTCCACTAGGAATGCCCTAAGTTGGTTAAACTTTTGGAAAGGGTATGGCTCTAATACCACTTGTTGGAGTACAAAAACACTGAGAGGGGGGATGAATTAGTGTTTTAATAGCCAAAATCAATTCAATTGTTTCCCATAACACATTGTTTCTTTGTTATAATTGGATGTTCAATTACCATAATATATTTAAATATGATAGCCAAGAGTAGATACTTGAATAACATGAAAGTTCAAATGTTGCAAAGTACATAACTGAAACAACAAGACTAAATTGCATGTGACATGAAAACCATATGAACCACAACACCATAACACAATGATTTATGAGTGGAAAACCCTCATAGGGATAAAAAACCACTCAAGAAAAATTGCCTCATTGGCTTAATAAAATCCCACTGATTATAGAGCCTCACTAGCTACTTTTTGTGCCTCACCGGCTACACAATATGCCTCATTGGCAAAGGAACCTCACTAGTTACAAGTATTCCTCACTGTAAAATACAAATTTTCACACCAAGATAAAGAGTAAAAGACAGAGGGTCACTCTATTTCACTGAAGCTCATTGCAGCTTTCTTCCTTAATGCATTTCATGTGCTATAGACTTTATTTCATTTGAAGTCTAGAACACACAAAATACATTAAACTATTCACTATTCTTTTGCAACAGTTCTTTAAAGCACGGGATTTAGTATAGCATATTCAAGAATACATTTTATCAAATAACTGCAATATAGGGTTTCGAAAGAAACCTCTTTTTTAGAACAACATAATCAAAGCAACTGAAACAAAATGCCTCTTGCTATATTAAGCTTTTCATTTCACTATCTAACCGAATGTTGAGCTTAAACATCTTATATAAATAGCAATCATTAACCTGGTAAAAATCGATAAAGTCATACATTGATTCCTGAGAGAAAACAATTGCAATAACTTACAAATCTCAACTGTCCAAACCGCAAAATCTTCCAACTATGCAAAGCTACAACTGACTGACAATGATTTGAAAACCTTGCTGCTTTCCAAGAAACCCTAAGTTCATTGCCATATACACCAAGATTTCAACTTTGCATTATGCGCAATAAATCTTGCTTTACAAACTATACAATGTTACCCTACTAAACCGGTAACCCTAGAAGGGGCCGTTAGAAAAAATGATATTAACTCCCTTCAAACCTTTCACAAAAATCCTTGACCTACTAATGCAGGTTACTAATCAAAAACAAATTTAATTGATACCTTTTGGATTTATAAATAAATACAAACATTTCAAAAGGTCTTGAAGGAATACAAATGCCCCTTGTCACCATACACATTAGACAAGGTTACACAAGTTTTGTAACTGGATATTTTCCAAGAAGAACCTCAAGGTAGAATGAAAATTGTGCCAACATTATACCACCAATCACCTGAATCTGACATCAATGACAAACAATGCCAAAACCAACATTGTTCACCTTAAATAATGATTATAATATAAATTGATGTTTATTTATGGTGCACCTAGAAATGTGTGTATCACATGGGTTAGGCATACTTGGAGATACTTTTTTATGTTGTATGTAACATCAAGATAAATATTTAATGTGCATTGCACATGGGAAATATTTAATATTTGGAAAAATAATACCAAAAACTAAATAAGGGGTATATGCTTTTGTAATATCATGGTTTAGAGGCATATGATTTATGTAATACAATCATATGGTTTGGTGCAATATTATTTCTATAAAATCAAGCACATGAGTAGCTATTGAGGTTGGTTCTCATAATATTTGGCTTGTTGGCTAAGGTTTACTAAGCATGATCTCTTGTAGGTTGCATATGTGAGGAGAGGGAGCATAGATTAGAAAATGTGGTCACATTATTGCCACTTGCTTGTTCACATAGAGTGTAATCAAGGAGCTTTGTGTTTCTTAAGTTTTACATGGGGACTCTCCAAGTGTATTGTAATTTTGGTCTTGAGATAATACAATGAATCTGTGAATTCTCTTGGAGGTTGGGTTTTTTCCTTCTAGGGTTTTCCTATGGTACATCTTATATCATCTCAATGGTATGTTTGTTTGTTCTCTTACATTGTGGATTTTGAATACTCATTTGTATATTTTCTCTCTTAGGGTTATGTGGAAATTATTATTATTGCTGCATTTTTTCCTTTTTGTAAGAGTATATGATTATTCTTCCTTTAAATCCTCCTAACTTATTTTTTCCATATATGCATCTTCCTACTTCACTATTTTGGTTTCAAAATGCATATTTTTTACCTTTTTCTTTTGGGTGTGCCTAATCAAACTTAACTAAGTTCCTTGAAAATCATGTCTTTAGAATATATGTCATTGATTGGATTAAACTATGGTTGATATTATGGGTAAAAATATCCATGTAATTCTATCTTGGTTTGGAATTGGATCAATCTTTGGGATTTCCTCAGTTTACTCCTCAATGTCAATTCGGGAGCGTAAGCTTGTGAACAATGTTGTGGCAATCTACCTAAGGGATAAAACTAATGAACTAAGGGGGGATGGATGCATCTAAGAATTGAATTGAAACACACCTTTTAAATCTAAGATTCAAATCAAAGCACAATTTGTGAATGAATAAAATCCAATTCTTAATTACTACCTTCCTATTTCATTCCAACATATATATACTTTATAATTCTTAATTAGACTTTAATGATTTAAACTCAATACCGTAGGAAACACACTTTTCAATATACTCTATTAACAACTAACATTAGCAATAGTGAAAGAAAGAATATAATGCTAAAGATGAATTGGAATAATGTGGGCAACAGGAGCCAAATAACCCGGGTGACAGGACCTGTGTGTCCTGGCGGCAGGGTATAGTAAAGTTAATCCGATTACTTCAATGTTCTGAAAATATAATACACTTCAGTAGTTCTTTGATACGTGTCGTCCCTATAGCATGTACTCACACCAAGCATTAACAATATTTTTCGAATAGAAATCACTTCACACTTTAACAAATGCAACCATACCAATCGGAATTAATTCAATCACATATGCGTAGAATTATTAATCTCAATTAAATTACACACATACGAAATCACCGAGAAAATACAAACAATACCTCACACATGATAACAGAAAAGAAAATCCAAACACTGGTAAGCAGCGGGCCCTTTCTCCCAACTGGTCGAATGGAGAAGAACGTTTATCTCACACAAAAATTCAATACTTTAATAGATTTTATATTAATTTCATCTTTAAAAAAAAGATTAAGATTGTTTCATGCTCGACAGAGAGCACATATATATGTCTTAGTACAAAACAGAATACCAAAATAGATATATTCACCAATTACAAATGTTCAATCAAAATTGCTCGATCAGTTTTAGGAAAATAATAATATGGCCTGCGGCCTACTATTTTCCAAACACTCCAAAACTACTTAAACAACTTAAATACCAAACTATTAACTATCAAAAACTAGAAGATAATACAAAAGAGACCACGAGATCCTCCAGGCAAGCTCCATTACATGTTCCTTCAACCTCCAAACATCCCTATTCACAATATCCATTGAAATTGGTTCTCATAAGTGGTTAATTACCAAATTTTTTGCATCCCTCTATTCATATCAATTAACTTTAATCTTTCAAAAATACCATGGAAACTTAAGGGAAAAAGGGAAAACAGGTAAGCTTAATATGGACAAAAAACTAGGTGAATTCTAACTAAAATGGATGACATAATGTAACTCGCCATTCCCCCTAGCTGAAAACTTTGAATTTCCTCAAGCAAAAACTTACAAATCAAGTTGAATTATCTATCAATATTTGCATTGTTGCCATTATCTCCCTACCCCACTACTCCTTCAGCTATTGGATCACTTGTTGATGCTCAACCTTGGAGATATAATCAGTTGAAATTTTTCGTTCCATTGCAGCCCTTAGCTCATCAATTTTACCCTAGTGATATTCTATAGTCATACATTCCTCTGCAATATTTTCTTCCCAAGAAGCTTTTGGATTATCAATCACTTCTTGGTGTTCTTCCAAAGTTATATACCCATCCATGGTTGGGTTATGTCCCTAAATCAATTGTTCCAACTGATACCTTAATTTTGTTATCTCCTGAGCTTGTTGTTGGTTTTTATCATAGACTTGCTGCAACTGTGGTTGAAGGAGTTTCATTTGGGCTTCCAATTAGCTGAATTTTTCTTGTAAGGCCCTAATTTCTTCTATAGAGATTTCCTCTGTCTGGGAAATTTCATTGGACTTATCCTCTGTATTGCCCCTAGGTATGTCATTACCAGGATAAGTGTTGATTGCAATTTATGGATTTGGATCCAGCTCATCAAAGCCATAACCATGGGGAGCAACACTAGTATCCCGAGTCATTAGATTTTGGTTCACTTGTGAAGAATTATTTCCTAATTCCTACAAAGGCGTGTCAACGAAAATGTTTTCCTGTTTATTCATGTCACCTTCTTCTTGTTGATTGTGAGGATTAGCAGATACCTCTTCATCTTGATTATCTGACACTTCTTGTTCCTTAGAGGGTTTAGGCTTAGTTATGCTCTATTTCATTTTATTTCTAGTTTTCCTTCTTTGTTCACGACTTTGACTATCTTTTCCTTTCAAGGAACTGATAACCACAATTTCTACATCATGGCTTTGATTTAAGGTATAGGCAACAAAGGCCAATTGTTGCAGACTAGAAGCTTCTTCATACTTCCTCTTGAATCTGGTGTTATAAGGAGTTACCACAGGTGGAGTGCTAACACCAACAATGTCCTTGACCTTCCTAGTACAAACCTCCAATTTAACCTTTGCATCATTACTACCCCGTATTGACTTTTTTGGTTGTGAATCCTCAAATTCCTCACTAGGGTTTTCACTTTCATAGGTTTCAGTATCTTGATCTGACTGCCCTAGGTTTTCATCAAAGTCATCATCCTGTTCTTCAGAGGTTTGACTACTACCTTCAATTTCCTAGGGCACAAGTTTATTTGTTGGGGCTGAAGACTTAGAGGGAGTGTCTTCATTTGAGAACACAACCCGACTAACTAAAGGAACTTTTTGAGCTAAACCCTGCATGACAAGTAGCTTTATCAGACCATGATGTGCTATAGAATTATGGTGGAATTTTTGTACATCCAGACTCATTCTCTTGATAGATTTGAAAAGATAATGTGGAAGGTTAACCAAATCATTGTGACGTAAATGAGATAGCAATCTAAAATGGTGGGAAAAAATGTAAACATACCTTCCTTCTCCTGTGACATACTGAGTTATAATTTTAGCTATGAAAACCCAATGCGTAGGAAGTGAGGTTCGCAGAGTCTCTTGCTTAGGAGTTGATGTACATTTTTCCTTTCCTTAAGAACCACTTGGATTGCACTTGAAGCTCTGCGGCCCTATTTACTGTTGATGGAAAATATTCTTCTCTTGTCTTAGGTAACCTTGTTACCTCAACTATAACCTGTGGGTTAACTGGCAAGGAAAGCCCTCTTACTTTCGTGGAGTTGTTGGTGCTGCTAAAGGCCATGGTGAATTCAAATGCGACTACATCATTATACCCACACAACCATTGAAAAAAAGCATGCCAACTTGTGTTTTTAAAAACCTAAAATACTGTTGGATCGGCTTTCACATGTTGCATATCAGTTGGCTCTTGGCATTTATAGATACCACCTCCCATGGAAATGAGAATTAGCAGGAGTCGAGATAAAAAGATTAGTCGCAGTGAAATGTCTGGTGAAAGATTAAGGCTATACTTTATATGGACTCGACAGAGAAAACAAAGCACTTATCATAACAGGGTAAGTTGTTTATGATAGGAGGGTAATCATGACTTAGCATGCCCACACCCCCCCCCCCAACTTAGCTTACGACACTGTCCTCGAGGTTGCCATAATAGATGAAAAAAAATTAAAGAAAATTAAAACGAACAAAAAAGCATATAAACCTTCAGCAATGTTATCGTCAAGAGGAAGTCGACAGCATCAAAAATCAGCATAGGAGATGTAGAGAATCAAAGGTCTGAAGTATTTGAACAAATGGGAAACAACTGGAGAAAACCTGTGAAGATATGTTGAGCTGGCGATATAGGTGGAGAAGATATGGAATCAGTATGGCACATGTGTGAAAAATTTGATCGGAAGAAATCACGTCGGATGTGAAATGAAATGACAGAACGAAGGAGAGATGATGGTACAAGAAAAAAAAAGGACAAGGACGATAAGATAGATGCATCAGAAATGAAGCGGTGGACAGGGTAGCTGAAGTGACATCACAAGCGGGCGCCACGTATGAAACCACAATGGAAAAATATCGGGCAAAAAAAGGCAAGGGCACCTGCAAAAGGAAAATAGGAAGCTAACGTGATAGGTGGAATGGGGAGAACAGTGAATAAAGGGAAATGGTGGTAGTCGGACCCACAGGAAAAGCAATGGAACTAAAAGGTGGCAATCATACCGTAGGACACAAACCACCGAACGGAGAGATGAGGGAAAAAAGGACTAGCATCCATGTGGTAGAAAAGGACATGGAGAAATGGGAAAAGTGGAACAGAAAAGGGGTGGAGGGGATGGGTGAAAAGAAAAAAAGTGGCAGAAGGAGAATAACTATGTGGAGGAGAACAAGTGGCAATGACAGGAGGCCAAAGAAACATCATCTGCCATAGGACAGGATGTCAACCAAGGAATACTACATCCTGCCAAGGTTCAACAAGACATATTTGTATTATTATTATTTTTCTTTTCTTTTTCACTTTTATTTTATTTATTTATTTTTCATGATGATAGATTGTTAGGATCCTGGTTTTTAGTCGATCATCACCTAGAGGTGCTAGAGAACTTGTTTTCACCTCTAGGTTTATTGCAATTTTAGTCTCTTTTTCTTCTTTTTCTTTTTTTTTTCTCTTTTTTTTCCTTTTTTTTCATATACATACATTGTTATTCGAAGGGCATGAGAGGAACAAGAGTCAGTTCCTCCATCATAGTACAAGCAGATGTTTCCTTTGAAAGGGGCCGCTTGTAGAGCTTCAAACGATGTCCATTAACCATAAGAGTCATGCATTCAAAGTCCACAGTACACAGCCTAATAACACCGTTGTCGTACACAGTCTGAATTTCGTAAGGACCAAGCCAATGAGTGTGGAATTTCCCTTTAAAGTCCTAGAATTAGTAGTCATAAAGTAACGCCCAATCCCCAGGTTGGAATGTCTATGACTGGATGAAATGGTCATGCCACTACGTTCTTTACTTTTGCACCACTTTTGCATGAAAAAGGGCCTCTTAACGTATTTCATCTAAAGAACAGAGCTGGGCAAGCCTCTCTTTTTGTGCTTCACTGAGACTCATTCCAAGTTGAAGGATGGTGTGAAGAGTCTTCACTTCGAATTCAATTGACAAGACAACCTTCTTTCCATAGACGAACTCATAAAGTGTCAATTCAGTAGTTATCTTCCAAGTTTTACGATAGGCCCAAACTACTTCGGGAAGTCTTTCTTCCCAATCTTTCTTGTGCAATGCTACTATCTTTGTGAGAATATTCTCCAATTCTCGATTGATGACTTCTACTTTCCCATTGTCCTGGATATGGTATGGAGAAGACTTATGATGCTTGATTTCATATTCTCATACCAATGTAGCAATCAAGTCAAAGGTCAACTATGCTCCCTGGTCCATCATAATTTCGTGAGGCACACCGTACCTAGTAAAAAATTCTAAATACAAGAATTTAGCAACCTTAGTATCCCTAGCATGCTTTAAGGCTACTACCAATACCCATTTAGTGACATAATCTATACAAACCAAAATATATTGTTTATTCTGAGGAGGATTAATGGGCCCTATGAAATCTAACCCCCACTTTTCAAATGGTTCTATGGATAACTGAGGGTGTAAAGGAATTTCATTGGAGCAGGTAGGCCTCCCCATAAGTTGACGTTTATCACAATGTTGAACATAACGCTTACTATCCTTATGGAGTGTGGGCCAATATTAACCAGCGGTTAGGATCTTCTAGGCAGTCCTATGAGCAACAAAATGTCCTCCGCAAGGTTCTGTGTGGAATGCGCGAAGAATGTCAAAGACATCTTCTTCGGGCACACACCGACAAATGATGTTATCAAGGCCTCACTGAAAGAGCATTTCATTAATCCACGTGTATCACCACTGAGTCCAACATATTTTGGTGTTCCCTCAGAGAGAAATGAGGTGGGAACCTACAGGTGACCAAGTAATTTTCCATGTTAGCATGCCACGAACTTTTTGCTGATATAGCAAAAAGGTGCTCATCTAGAAAGGTATCATCAACTAGAATTGGTTCATCTTCACATTGTAGCCTGGAGAGAAAATTGGCCACTACATTCTCTCGCCCTAGTTTGTCGAGGATGGTAATATCAAACTCCTACAAAAGAAGCAACCATTGAATCACTCATCCTGTAACAATAGGTTTTTTCATCAAAAATCTAATGGAAAAAGATCTGTATGTACAAATTTTTTGTATCCAGTGATATAGTGGTGAAATTTATTTATTGCATAAACTACATCCAAGAATTCTTTTTCAATGATAGTATAGTTTACCTAAGCACCAGTAAAATTCTTACTAATATAGTAAATAGAGTAAAAGAGAGTGTCTTCCTTTTGTCCAAGGATGAATCCCATAGAAGTATCTAATGCATCGTATGTATATGGAATGGCAGTTCCCAATTGGGTCCTCGCAACATAGGTTTAGTTATTAGTTTACCTTTAATTTCGTCGAACGCTTGTTGGCACTCTGGTGTCCATGAGAAATTTGCATCATTTCCTAAAAACACAAAGAGGGGTGAGGCAATCCTGCTAAAATTTTGAATAAACCTCCTGTAATAACCAACATGTCCTAGGAAACTATGCACATCCTTTGGACAAGTAGGTACAGACAAGTCTTGAATAATATGTATCTTTTTTGGATCCACCTCATTCCTTTTTGAGAAATATAGTGACCCAAAACAATTCCTTCAATCATTAAGTTATGACATTTTTCATGAACTAAAGAAAGATTAGTATCAATACATCGTTTAAGCACTTTTTCAATATTTTCCTTAGCTTCATCATATGTGTTACCATAAACAGTAAAGTCATCCATATACACTTCTACACAATCATGAATTAAATCAACAAAAATACTTAGAACAACTCGTTGGAAAGTAGCGGGTGTGTTACACAATCCAAAAGGCAAGACATTGTAGGAAAATGTTCCCCATGGGCAGGTAAAAGTATTTTTTTCTTAGTCTTCTGGGGAAATACGGATTTGGTTATACCCATTGAATCCATCGAGAAGGAAAAGAACTTCTTCCCGACTAAGGTGTCTAGGACTTGGTCAATGAAAGGAAGTGGGGAATGGTCTTTCTTAGTGACCTTGTTAAGATCCCTATAATTGACACATTCACCATTTTCCATTCTTTTTAGGTACTACGACGAGTGGGGACACCCATTGGCTATCTGGTATAGGGTAGATAAATCCTATGTTAAGCAACTTTTGAAGTTCTTCCTTAACTATTTATCATAAGGTTGGGTTTAACCTTCTCTAGGGTTGTTGCACATGTCTACTCCCTTCTTCTATATAGATATGGTGTGTACAGGTAGTGGGATGAATACCTCTCATGTCTTGATAATCCTAAGAAAAATCTTCTTTGTGTGCACACAACATCTCAATCAGTTCTTTTAATTGGGAGGAAATTAACCCAAGATTGATGTTAAGTGTTTTACCAGGTAGGATTTCAATAACTTGGGACTGTACAGGGGTATCTACAGTAAGTAGTTGTGAATTAGATGAAGATGGGTCAGAGTTTCTAGATATCAAAAATGGATTGTATATACAAGTGTGTGATAATAATTGATGCAAAGTGATAAATTCCTAAATAGACAGTGAACTACCAACTAACGGAAAAATTCCAAACGGGAAATTATCACTTATGCCCGTAGGAAAAATCATTGTCTCAAGAGAACTATCAACTAAATAAAGATTTTGCAATAAATGATTAATAAAAATGTCTTCTAAAATATCTTCAAATTCCATACTTTGATCTATTGTCAAAATAGTTAAAGACTCCTCTAAGTCACTATCAATCCATAAAGGATCCTTTGTTTCCAACAATGGTTGTGTTGGAGGGTACAACATTAATTGCTTTGTTTGCTCCCCGTTCGAAATCACCATGTTTCTAGACCTAAAATTAATGAAAGAATTAGCAGTAGCTATCCAAGGTCTACCTAAAATTAAGGGGTATCCCCCCAGCTTAATCTTTGGCTACAAAATCATAAAATTTGTTGGGTACTCCTAAGATTCAATAGAAATAATGATCTTCTATCATACCTTTTGGCTTTACAAGGGAGTGATCAGCCATTTGCAAGACCGTTGGAGTAGGTCTAAGTCCTTGAAGGGCCAGCCTCTCCTTGGTCTCGTTAGTCATTACGTTTATAGTTGCTCCTAGATCCAAAAGTGTATTCAGAATGGTTACATCACCAATACATACCTTAATCATTAGACTTCTTGGATTTGCATATTTAGGAATAGAGATTCTCCCTAGCATTAAGTTTGCATGTTGTCCAATGACTTGGATTGTCTTGGGGTCTTTCTTCTTTTTTTGCTTCCTCCCACAAAGTTCCTTGACTGCTTTAGTGTACATTGGAACATCTCAAATAGCCTGCAATAAAGGAATTTTAATGTTAACATTTCGTAATTCATTCATAAAATCAAAATCAGGTTGAGATGTTTCTTGTTGTTTTGGATGCTCTTGCAACCTATCTGGGAATGGAGGTTTTGGTTGCTCCTCTTCTGACTTACTTGGATGGTCCTCAACTTCTTTGATGGTTGGCCTTGTTGTCTCTTAAAGTTGCACCCTTATCAAGTTGCAGAACTTGATACTTCAAAGAAACATGGGAACTTTTCCAGGTTGTGGGTCACCTAAAAATGGAAAAGAACCTCTGGAGAAGGTCAACTTCCTATGTTTCATTACCTAACTACTAAATTTTTATTAAGGAAAAGGGAGAAAGATTACTGATGAAAACGGTTAAAACTAAAACTAGTAAATGGTATTCCCTATGGTGATGCACTTAACTAATATAAACTTGAAATTTCAGAGGACAGTCACTTGCTTCTCAAAGAAATGAAACATAACAATTGCACAACCTATTTCAGTAAATTTTATGCATAAATATTTTAGTAAAGAGGCTTAAACTGACTATAACTTTCATAAAGGAAAGATAATTTTCACAATCTAAAAGTTAAGTACAATTCCTTAGCACAGTTTCCAACCTGCATAAAAGATAACTTTGCAGAAAAGGCATGAAATGAGACAAAATAACAAGGAGGTTAAAATTCCTCACAAGTGATTTGATCAATCACCCTAATAACACACAACTCTACAAGAATAAGAAGGCAAAAAGCTTTGAATGTTGATATCCAAGGACTTTTCTGAATTCAAGTCAAGTAAAATGAGTTACAAAATGTATGCACAAAATCTGTAAAAAGGACTCCCAAAGTCACTATCTCCAAAATTTGCATAATTTAGAACTGAGTTACAAAATGAGTCAAAAATGACTAAGTATCCAAAACCTCTTCCTCCAAAAGCCACCAAAAAAGGAAGTAGAAAACAGTTTGGGTCAGATGGACTCCAAAAGCCTAAAATATAGCACCCGAATCTCCATGAAAAGAGCCCACACTATGTAAAAAATTCAAACTTGACTTTGTCCATCAAGGTGACTCACTAAACAACCCCAAAAAACTCTCAAAAGCAACCAAAAACTCCAAAATACTCTCCAAATGTTTGCAACTGCTTCCTAACCTCCCCTAGATATTTGGCACATGTTCACCAACTTCTCTCAACCTCCCTATATGCTCTCTCAATCATAAATAGAAGCATATATTTCATTCCCTCATGACTTAGTAATAAAGAACCAGCGTATCCCATCTTGCAAATACATAGAAAACATTAAAGTGATTTATAAGTTATCACTAAAATAAATGCTTTACATTAAAATTGAATGCAAAATGGAATGCATACAAGCATTCGGCCATGAGTGCAAATAAAGACCAAGTCTTTGAAGTCTCCTATGTAAGTTACAAAAGAAGCATTTAAAAGGCATAAGTCATAAGATATTACAAGGCATGAACAACACCTAATGTAATTGTATTTCAAAGGCCGCAGGGTCTTATTAGTTTCATTGAGAAATTTTAAATCTAAAGGTAAAAATACCCATTCCCTATCGACAAAATTAGGGTTAAAACCCTAAAAGGGAACCTGACCAACACAATTTGCATTCATTTTGTTTTATTTCACCATCAAACTCTCTGGAAGTTTACTTGGCCGCCGACATAAGGTTTGCACAGAGCTCCATTCATGGTAGATTTTAAGTTGGAGACAAAGACATTTGTTGTTTCTCTGCCATTGCGGCAGTTGGGTAAGCAAACTCTTGTTTCACTCCATTTGCTGAAAGAAATTATGATTATATTCGATTTTATTTGCAAGAAATGATGAGGATTTTTCTTCTTTTTTTTGTATCTTACTGTACTCCATGTGCTTTTCTTCTCATTGTCTTGGTTGTGGCCATTTTGGGTCTAATTTTCCATGTTTTGGGTTCTCATTGAACCCACATCCATGGGTTTACCTGTACATTCATTTCCTTTACTCCTTTCATGGTTGTGGTCCCGACTTATGTTTTTTGGGCTCTCGTCTCAAAGGACTCACTCACCACTTGCAAATGTTTCTCCATGCTATAATAGTCTTGTGAACGCCTGCTCTATCCTGTGAATGACCATCCTTTAATAATATCACTATCGAGTTGCCTTCAGACTATCATTTTCTTCATGTCATCTACAGGCATCTACTTCATTTCCATATTATGGTTGCGGCCACATTTGCTCCACAGGTATCAAAATTATATATGGGTTAGCAAAACCCATGGCCTTCACTCATTTTTATTTCCTCTGCATACATTATGTTCCTCTCTAAGAATGGCTATGGCTCGACCCTTACTCATATTTTGGGGTTTTCTTGAACATATACTCTCATATTGCTAGAAAACCTTCAAGGGTTTGCTTTGTTTTAGCTTTTAGGTGTTTTGTTGGTCTCGAACATTTCCCCTGTAGAGATCTCATTTTTTAATGGCTGTTGTCATATGCTTCATTTATATACATGGAAATTATTTTCCTTGATATAGCCCTCCAACTCTGTCTTAATTATCTACCTTGTGTATTTGTTCACACTGAAAGAAAGCTTCATGCTCTCCATTAATTCATGTTGGATCTTGATATTGTTGCATTTTATAGATCAGTTCTCGTGCATTATGACATTTTGATCCTTTGGAATTGCACTCCTTCAATGTCTCTCACTGCCAAGAAAGGTTCCTTATATGTATTAATATAACATTGGCCCTTTATACTTTTGTATGCATGTTTCCCCTTCACAATTTAAAAAAAAATGTTCTCTGAGCTGAGAGCTTCATGATGCATTCATCCTTTACCACTGTGAGGTGACACTACTTTCTTTTTTCATTTCATATGATGTTATCATGAATGAATGTCACTTTTAAACAATGCACTGTAATATGAATACATGCTTTATTTGAGACTGTACAGTACTCGTATGTTGCTCATTTATGTTATTCTATTGTGACATGTATGTGCACCATTGTTGCTACTTTCTAAAGCACTGAATCCTAAAGGAAGGTTAGATGTGCTTACTCTTGCACCTAACATGAACTTGTAGATCATTAATACCTTAAAAATGATCCACTTTTCTCATGATTGTATCATTTCTTATGAGGGTATATTGCATCTTCACATATTTTTATATGGCTTCCATGATTGCCTTTTCCTTTCACATAACCTCAAATGAGCTCACCATCCATAAAATATATTCACATGCTCAGAAAGTTAGGCTCAACCCTTGTGGGAGCCACATTTCACCCCACTTGCCAACATGAAGCAAATCAAAATAAATATTTTGACAATACATGTAGTTGCACATAAAACAAACAAGTTAGAAATAAAATGCCTACCTTAAGTGTGTATAATGTTTTTTATATTTTGGCCTTTATGGACACTTAAGATAGGAATTACATTTGATGCACATAGGAATTAGCATATGTATGTATGGGTAGATGTGCATGTTCAGAATGCAACGTTTCATTGCTTAGAACCTAGTGTTTTAACCCATTTCTTTACCTAATGCAGGCAACCAGACACCAGGCACCTAGGGGTCAAGGAGCCATAGGGATCAAGGCAAGGCAAGCAGGAGCAGATTTATTTGCAGTACCAGTCATTCAGGCAATGGTTGGTTACCTTCTTTACATGTTCATTTTTTTTCAGCATTTACTCATTCATGTATATTTTAATTTTTATTTGTATCAAATGTAATGAGTCGGTCTCACAGCTTGCTATGTGAGACACATGTATCTAATTACATTAAGTAAAGATTACATTTTCAAAAAGATTGTAAAATCTTTTATGTTTCATTCACTTGTATGAATGTAATAATTTTGCGTTTTTGTAATCTTGTAAAATTGTTTCATTTGTGTAACTGAATGTAACATAGAAGGTTTAATAAAAATGTACCATTCATTTTGAAACATAGATGGCTCTTCCTAGTTGAGCCTGTAGGTGAAAATATGGTAACAGGTCCTTGAAGGTTCTTCCCCGACCTTAGGTGTACTTCGTCAATTTCCAATGCATTGACAGGATAAGTTGGGAACCTTGTCACTTCATTATTATAAACTGGTTGGGCCACCTTATTGTTTGGATTGGGTGTTGGTTGTGTGGGAATTGGTGTGGCTTTTGGTGGTTGGGTTGAATTAGAGGGTTGATTAGATGATGGGACAGGTGGCAAGAGTTGTTGGGATTGCTGAAATGGGTTTATTGGTGGAGGTGGTGGATATAGAGGGAACAACTGATATTGTGAGTAAGGTGGTGGTAGTGCTCGCCATGCTTGCCATGATTGTGGAGCAGGTGGATACTATTGTGACCACTAGGGATAGTATGGAGATTTCTACCAACCTCCATACCATCCAGGTTGGTTCAGGAAAGAATTTTGTTGAAAAATATTTTGGGGTGCGACTTGGTAATCAGTTGGAGGTATTGCTCTTCATTGCCAAGGTCTTCTTTGGGCCATGAAATAAATGGGTTCATCTATATATTCTACCTCGGTCATTCCTACAGGAAGAGGTTTTAAAGTAGTGTCCCTACTTGCTTCCTCTAAAGAAGATATCTTTGCTCTATTATATGGACACTCTTCACCACAATGCCTCTTTCGACAAACAGGGAAAAAGACACCTAAGGCTTTCTCATCCTCCTCATGTTTCCTTCGTGTATATAAAGTGTTTATTTGTTTACCCATATGACTTAACAAATCAGTCTTAAGGTCTTCAAGTAGGTTACCTATCTCACACTTTGTGATACCTATTGTGGCTCCCACATGATACAACTTACTTGGATAGTTCCTTCCCAAGCGCTCAAACCTTGAATAATTCCTGCAAATGTCACAAATATCATCTCTTATTCCTCTAAGAAACAACATTTTAACAGCATTAAGAGTTATCCCTTTTTGTCATGATCGTTGAAAACTAAACATGAAGCGTTTGAGGTAATCCTCCACAGACTCATCTTCTTTTTATGTCATATAGAAGATTTCATCCCAAACCTCCTTTGTTTTATAGTACTCTTAGTACTTGGTCAAAAATAATTCCTTCATGACTTCCCATATTCTGATATTCTTGAGGTTCATGAACCAACGACTGCATCTTTTAATGTGGTTGGGAACAATTTGAGCTTTTGCCCGTCACTCTGATAATCATAGCTATGGCACAACACATCAAACTCAAAAAGAAACATGTCAGGATCCTCAATAGAAAGTGTAGACACCTAAATTTGGACACTTGTCATTTGTCCAAATTTGTCCCTTTTAGTCTAAATATCCCTTCATTTGCATTAATTAAGTAAAATCGCTATTATTTAATCAATACCCCTAAAGTCCTCTAAATCCCTAAGGTATCTAGTTAAATAATTAAATACCTTACCCTTTATTCCCCTTTTCCTCAAAGAATTAAATAAATAATACATTTATTTAATTCCTCACATGTCACATCCCCCATAATCTTCACTTAATGCTAATCCACCTCCTAATCTCATCATTAGGGGTGTGCACATGTCTAATCCATGATTAGGATGTGTCACATCCTCCAACTTTTGCAAGTTGGCTCTTAATCTTTATTAGTCATTAATTGTCTTCTAATCATTGATTAGTCAGTCTAATCAACCCCCTTTAGTCAACTCTCTCATCTCCCAAGGAATATTAAATTCCTTTTATTATCCCCATGTCCTTCCTAATGGAATTTTAAATTCCATTTTATCCCTTCAAGGCTCTTCTCTTACCCATGTGATCATTGAGATGTCACATCATTCACATGGGACAATGACTTACCTTTTTAAGAACCTTGTCTTATCCACAAGATATTTTTCAGCTTGCTTTTTGGGAACCTTGTCTTATCCTTAATATATCCCCAAGCATGTGAATTTTAAATTCACTTTTATCCCTCCAACAACTTCTCTCATTCCCATGGTCCTCTCACTTGTCACCATCACTCTCATCCCAAGGTACTTGCAAGTACCTCCACATCATATGTCATTTTCCACATCACTTGTCATCTTAACATCTCATCCTCCACATAGAAAAATGTGAGGGCTTGTGAATCCTCAACTCACCATAGCCCTCCATCTTGGCCATGTTGGCTCAATCTTGACTATTGAATTCTCTAGAGAATTCTCCCCTAAATATAGAGGATTTCTCTTCCATTCTCTCATTATGCACAATCACATTTTCAACGCATTTTCATTCAAGCAACTTCAACTCTCTTCTACTATCAAGCTCTCATATCCTCCATTATTGCACCTTCAAGCTCAGCTTGCATCCATTGCACTCATCAACTCAACTACCCACATAGCTCATTGCATTCATCTCACATAGATCATTTTGAGTCCATCTTTAATCCATCTTGCCATCAAAGGAGCACACATTATCAATAATCCAAGGGGCAACCAAAGATCAACTTGAACAAAGGTAAAATCTATTGTTTTTCATTTTTTCTTTTGTTTGAGTTCAACTAGGCTAACCATTGAGGTGTTTTAGTGTTGTTTCCATCTTTTTGCATTCTCTTTTGCATCACTTAGTATAGGTAAACTTCACTTGATCACATTTCTAGAAATGTGATCAAGAGTTGTTAGCATATCTAAATGACACAAAACAGAATGTAAAAGGCAACAAACAACACTTAACACCTCAAGATAGGGCTACATTAACTCAAACAAAACAAAAATAAGAAAGTTGATTTTTACCTTGTTCAAGTTTCTCATTGGTTGGCCCTTGGATCTTTGATGTTTTGTATGCTCCTTGGATGGAAAGATAGATGAAAATAGATTCAAAATGAGCTAAACTAGATGAGGAATGCAATGAGCAAAGTGGGTAGTTGGATGGATGAATGCAAGTGCAATAGATGGAAGCTTGAAAATATGCAACTATGGAGGTTTGAAAGTATGAAAGTGCTTGAGAGCTTGAGTGGAAAAATGTGTGAATGCCTAATCAATCAAAATGAATAAATATTTCTCATTTTAAGAGAGGAATTCTCTAGAGAAATGGACAGTTGAGATTGAGCCAACATGGCCAAGATCGAGGGCCATGGTGAGTTGAGGACTCACAAGCCCTCACATCTTGCCATGTGGAAATGATATGGCAAAAGGACATGATGAGGTGGAGACAGTACAAGTGAGGTGGAGGTACTTGCAAGTACATTACGATGAGGAGAATATTTCCTCAAAAAAGGAACTTCTTGTTTCCATATGAGAGGAAAGTGACATATGAAGAATTTTAGTATTCCTCAAAAATCTCCATGGGGAAGAAATAAGTGGTTGGAGAAATAAATGTGAATTTTAAATTCACATGATTGGAAGGGATAAGGTGGTTGGGAGAATAAATATGAATTTTAAATTCATATGAGAAGCACCTTGTGGATAAGACAAGGTTCTTATGAAGGAAGTTGAAAAGTACCTTGTGGATAAGACAAGGTCCTTATAATAGAAGATTCTTGACCCCATGTGACTGATGTGACAAGTGAGGAGTTCTAGAACTCCTAACAACTTGCATGGGGAGGAGGAGACTCTTGGAGGGATGAATGTGAATTTTAAATTCACATGGGGAAGAGGGTCTAGGCTAAATGTGGAAATTGTGAAGGTTGACCAAAAAGGTATGCTAAATGTAGCAAGGGGATTAGATTAAGGTTGTGCAAACAGGTGATTAAGAAACCTAATGAGGGATTAGAGGAAAGTGGGAGAATATGAAGGATGTGACATTAATCTTTATTAAGGTGTGCACATCATAATCATGGATTAATTAAATTAATCCATATTAGAAGAGGGTTATGGAGGATGTGACAAGGAGAAAGAAAAAGAAGAATTTAAAATTGTTTCAATTTAAAAAGGCAAAATGACTAAATTAAATAAATTGATATGTTTATTTAATTTGGAGAGGAAAAGATGAAAGGTAAATTATTTAATTGTTAAATTAAATACTTTAGGAACCTTAGGGAAAGGGGAGATATTAATTAAATAAATCATTTAATTAATATTGATGAAGTAAACGGATAAGGGAGACAAATTTGACCATATGAAGTGGTCAAATTTGGATGTCTACAGAAAGAACACAAAAAATAGGTAAAGCAGAATGAGGAATGTTCTTCATAGGGGCATCTTCTTCAGGATGTGTGATTGGAAACTCAAAGGTGACCGGATTATTGTTGGTCAATGCCCTATTATTATTGTTTTTGTTGTTATTAATGTTGTTTTTTATTGTTGTTATTGTTGGGATCAGCCATGACGTCTAATGCCCAAGGGGTAAAGTAGGTTTTAAATGGCTCTTGGGTTTCTGATAATGGATCGACTTCAGACCCGTAAGATTCCTGAAAGATTTTTTCAACCTTTTTGCTCAATACTTCAGAAGACCCTGGATAGGTACTTGTAGGTGTCTCAACAATAGTAGACTCAATAACACACTTCTTGATATCGGGTTTGAGTAATTCTAATGGTTGCAATTTAGTTTTCAATTTTTCTTGTTGTGAGCTGCCTCCCTTAACTAATAATTTTGATTTTTTTAAAAAAAAATTTGGCTGTCTATTGCTCCCCTTAACCTTTTTAACAAATCTCCCTCTACTATCCCTACTATAATTCATGCACCTAAATGACTTACAACAAAGCAAACTAAGGGTAGTTATCCAAACGAAGTCAACTATCGCGTAGACTTTCTCCTTAGCGTAATGCTCCTAACTTAGTTCACTAGGCTGACAAGCCTTTAACACCATTCCTCGGCAATAGTGTCAAAATGATTGGATTAAACTGTGATTGATATTATGGATAAAAATATCCATGTAATTCTATCTTGGTTTCGAATTGGATCAATCTTTGGTATTTCCTTAGTTTACTCCTCAATGTCAATCTGAGGGCATAAGCCTGTGAACAGTGTTGCGGAAATCTACCTAAGGGTTGAAACTAATGAACTAAGGGGGGATGGATGCATCTAAGAATTGAATTGAAACACACTTTTTAAATGTAAGATTCAAATCAAAGCACACTTTGCAAATGAATAAAATCCAATTCTTAATTACTACCTTCCTATTTCATTCCAACATATATATACTTTAGAATTCTTAATTAGACTTTAATGATTTAAACTCAATATCATAGGAAACACACTTTCCAATATACTCTATTAATAGCAAACATTAGCAATAGTGAAAGAAAGAATATAATGCTAAAGATGAATTGGAATAATGCGAGCGATAGGAGCCAAATAACCCAGGCAATAGGACCTATGTGTCCTGGCGGTAGGGTATAGTAAAGTTAAGCCGATTACTTCAATGTTTTGAAAACATAATACACTTCACCAGTTCTCTGATACATGTCATCCCTATAGCCTATACTCACACCAACCATTAACAATCTTTTTCAAATAGAAATTACTTCACACTTTAACAAATACAACCATAAAAATCAGAATTAATTCAATCACATATGCACAAAATTATTAATCTCAATTAAATTACACACATACAAAATCACTGAGTAAATACAAACAATACCTCACACATGATAACATAAAATAAAATCCAAACACTGGCAAGGAGCGGGCCCTTTCTCCCAACCGATCGAATGGAGAAGAACGTTTATTGCACACGCAAATTCAGTACTTTAATTGATTTTATATTAATTTC
Organism: Sequoia sempervirens; assembly: GCA_007258455.2. Taxonomy (NCBI): domain Eukaryota; kingdom Viridiplantae; phylum Streptophyta; class Pinopsida; order Cupressales; family Cupressaceae; genus Sequoia; species Sequoia sempervirens. The sequence continues at coordinate 233,663,795 of VDFB02000007.1, forward strand.
AACTTTAGAAAAAAAGCTTAAGATTGTTTCATGCTCGACAAAGAGTGCATATATATAAGTCTTAGTACAGAACATAATACCAAAATAGATATATTCACCAATTACAAATGTTCAATCAAAATTTCTCGATCAGTTTTAGGAAAATAGTAATATGGCCTACGACCTACTATTTTCCAAACACTCCAAAACCACCTAAACAACCTAAATACTAGACTATTAATTATCAGAAACTAGAAGACAATACAAAATAGACCACGAGATCCTCTAGGCAAGCTCCATCACACGTTCCTTCAACCTCTAAACATCCTTGTTCACAATATCCATTGAAATTAGTTATCATAAGTGGTTAATTACCAAATGTTTTGCATCCCTCTATTCATATCAATTAACTTTAATCTTTCAAAAATATCATGGCAACTTAAGGGAAAAAGGGCAAAAATGTAAGCTTAATATGGACACAAAACTAGGTGAATTCTAACTAAAATGGATGACACAATGTAACTCATCAACCATTTCAAAGTTATAGGTCTCTAAATATTATAACCCTTAACATTATTACCATAACCAATTAAAATATATTGTTTTATGATTGAAATTCAACTTAAACCACTTTTCTTTAGGCATGTGAACAAAATCCTCATAGAAAAAAGTTTAATGTGTGAAATAGAGGGTTTCTTTCTTATCCACACTTCGTACAGTGCTTTCTCAACTAGAGTAGAGAATGGAAACCTATTAATCAAATAACAGCCTCAACCCCCAAAAATTGATTTGAATGGGTACTACTCAACATACTTATAGCTCTAGCCATTAATGTCCTATTAATATTCTCTACAATATCATTTTGTTGTTGTGCATATTGAGTTATTTTCTATCTCAAAATACCTAAATTTATTTCAAAATCATCAAATATTCTAGAACAATATTTCCCTTCATTATCTTTCCTTAATACTTCTTTTTTTAATCTATCTAATTTTAATAGGGACTTTAAACTCTTTAAAGTTGTAAAAACTTCATATTTATACCTCAAAAATAAATCCGAGTATAATATGAGTATTCATTGATTAAGGAAATATAATAATGAGAATTTCCAATTGATGCAACAACCATAGGACCAAAACCATCACTATGAATAACCTCCATTAATCTCTTTATTCTTGTTCTACCAAAATTAAACTTTAATCTACTATGTTTTACAAATGCACAATGCTTACAAAAATTAAAATATATAGAATAACCAAATTGACCATCTACCATATTCTTATTAATTGGGATTGTAAGCCTTTTTTTCACCAATGTGGTGTAACATGATCCCTTAGCTAGCACAAAATTCCATCTAAACAACCTACACCACTCATTTCCTCTGGAAATAATCCAAGACAAACTATTTATCACTAAAGAATAATTCACCACCATAAAATGTATTGTATAAAGAGAGCCACTTTCTATTAGTCATGTGATATAAGGCACTTGAATCGATCAAACATAAGTCATCACTGGCAATGTTAATAGAAATTAATATACTATTATTTTCATCATTAAAGGAATATTCAAAGTACTTCTATTTCTAAATTCCTTCTTTATGTGGTTCCAATTCCTATAGTTCCAACATGTCACTCCACTCTTACCACTAGTTTTATAAAATTATATTGTCTTAGTCCTCTCTTTATTCCCCCTTTTTCTTACCACCTTTTTCCTTGGGTTTACCCAAAAAAGTTAATGTATCTATGGAACCTTTTGTTGGAGCAGTCAAGATTTACTTGCAAACTCAAAATAATCCATAAATGAGCATATGCAAAATGAGAAAAATATCATATGCATGTAATGTGTTGTAAAATGTACAAATGATCCTTTATTAAAAAGGAAACAAAGAAGAGGTGAGAAGGTAGGAGTCAAACTTTGACTACCCATCCAACTATGAAATAAGTGTAGGACTCTATGGACAAGTGTTGAGACACTTGGTGAGTCTACATGAGGTGAGCAAAAAATCTAGATAACCTCTAAGTAAGCTTAAGTGTAGTGTGAATAAGACTCTACTAAATAGGCCAAAAGCTAACTAGTTTGATAATACCTCTTTTCACACTAACAACCCCCTTATGTGATACTTAGGGAGTAAGTTAAACACTAAAAAAATGAGTCCCAACAACAAGGCCCAATAAGGTACTCATACATACAATAATGATCTCCCACAAATAGAGAAAAATGAGAAAACCCAATGGGAACAAAACTCCTCTCCAAAAGAGAGAAAGAGAACGATAAGACCTCATGAAAATATGTCCCATGAAGATAGGAACATGATGATGAAGAAATCTCGAAGCATGTTGAAGTTGTAAACTCTGTCGAAGATGAATTGGTGTTTGTTGGAATCAACAAACCTCCAAAAAATGTAGATCAAGATAAGAGATACAAAAAAAATGACTGATTGAACATATAGAACACTACTCAAATATGAATACATAGATGACACGAAATAATGAAGACTTATTCAATTTTTTAAGTTCTTACAAGTTTATGTCATGAGGTGGACAATGAAGACGTATATCAAGTATGTATTTCAAACCTCAAGAAAATGACAAAAACACAAAATGAAAACCCCCATTATTCAAATAATGACCCCCTTGAAATAATACAGTTATATGACACTTTATTTTAGTGCATTACAGATTCCACAGAGTGGATTTGATGTACACAACCTCAAAAGAGACATATTTAGAATTTAAAATTCTAAAACATAATCATGAAAAATCATGTAGGTTTAAAAAAATGAGACCCAAAAAGGAGTTTGTATGAGCCCAAATGAGCCCTATGAAGTTCCAAAAATGAGAACTATGTAGGGTGTCTTCTGAAAATCTAAATTTTTAAAAAATCAATATATCATACTACAAAAATAGTCATACCACTAGATAGAGGATGAAAAAATATGCAAAATGAAAAAAATTCACTCAAAAAGACGTCCATATGCCCGAGAATGAGGCTCCTGAAGTTGAAACAAAAAACAAAATAGGCCAATGGTGAAGGGGCAAACTTGGGGAAGAAAAAGATGACGTCATGATGATTTCATTTGATGGAATATTCTCAAAACTAATTGAATATTCTGTAATGCCTGCAGCTGTACCAGCAACCAAAAAAAGTAAATTTAAATGATTTAAAAATATTCAAAAAATAAAAAATATTAAAAAATAATTGCACAAAGGCAAAGGTAGCACACAGATCAAGAAACTAGTGCAAATTGGTACATTGATGAAAGATGGTACACTAGATAGTATGGTTGTACAAATCTGTATAGATTTTCATACAACCTTCAATGGCTAGGCCCCAAAAAACTAAAAAAAAATTCTCTAAATGCCCAAGTGTTATATATCAAAATTCATCTCCCAACACTCCTAAGTGCAATAGTGAAGTCAGTTTTGTTCTAAAATGCACCATTTGAAAACTTGATTCCCATTACCCCAATAAATTCAAGATAGAAAGGGATTGGATTTGCAAGCTTGCTTTGATACTATGTTGGAGCAGCCAACATATGCTTGCAAAATCAAAACAATCCACAAATGAGCATATGCAAAATGAGAAAATATCATATGCATGTAATGTGTTGTAAAATGTACAAATGAGTCCTTATAAAGGCAAAAAAAAAGAGGTGAGAAGGTAGGAGTCAAACTATGACTACCCCTCCAAGTATGAAACAAGTGTAGGACTCTATGGATAAGCGTTGAGACACTTAGTGAGTCTACATGAGGTGAGATAAAAGTCTAGATAACCTCTAAGTGAGCTTAAGTGTAGTGTGAATAGGACTCTACTAAATAGGCTAAAAGTTAACTAGTTTAATAATATCTCTTTTCACTCTAACACCTTCATCCATGGATTTCTACCTCATGTCTCCACTAAGCAAAGTAGCAACAAGAGAATCCATCTTAAAATTTGTAGTAGCACCAAGTATTATAACTATTAGATTCTTTCAAGATTCAAGGAAAGAGAAAAACAACAAAATACACTTATCCTTCTCATCAATTTTAATATCTATACTTCCTAGCTAACTCAAAATCATCTATTAAAAGTATTTTAATTATTGGCTATAGTTTCCTTCCTTCATTTTCAAGTAATATTTTTTTTAAATACAACATATTAAGATGAATCTTTGTTTGGTTAATTGCACTTTATCTTTCTCCACATACTATATGCAATAGTCTCATCAAAGACATTCAAAGGATAGAACCAAAGAGATAATCATATTCTTCCTTGAGCCTTTTTTTTTTATTGGTGAACGCTTTTGACTAAAGCTATGAACCAGTGAGGCCACATTTGGGGGACCTCGTCCCAGCATTTGATGCACTACAACTACCACTCTCACGAGCACGCTATCCCGATAGGGGCACAAGGCCCACGAGCACACCAACCCAGCGAGGGAGTGGGCGGGCCCTAGACACAAGTTCCTAGTACGACGAAAAGCTCCTCCTCTTCATCAAGGAAATATTCAATGTGTGGTCCAATCATAAGCTTTCCTCCCTCTTTTTGTCCTCGGGGCATGAGCATCCTCCTTCATTGGCCTAGGGTGATCTTCAACGCTGGTCCAAAGCCATCAACAGTAGCAACAATGCTATGGGTCAAGTCTGGAGACTTGAACCCTGGTGGCCACAATAATAACACCACCACTCATCCAATGCACCACAGGTTTGTGCCTCTTCCTTGAGCCTTATTATTGAACATCTTTAATTATTTATTTGATAACCCAATAGGCTAAGTTCGTTGCTCTATTATATCTAGGTTCATTGATCACTTTCCTCCAAGAGATCCTCCATTTTTAGTTCCTATAACACATACCTTGATAAATTAAACTTCTCAATCTCTAAACAAGATGTGCTTGCCTTGGCTGCTCTAAACACACCTATATCTATAAAACTATTAAATAAAATACTCCCATTACAACCACCCAAAATCTACAACATTATAAGATGTTATAAAATTACCAAGTTGATCAAACTATTTCCTACATAATCCTATGAGAGAAAATCATGCATACAAGCTTAAATAATAGCCATAATACAAAGGTCAGAGTTATACCATGAGATAGCATAAAATATACCCTAGGAGAACACCTTAAGATAGAAAACTCAACCTCCAAAAGCATCCACACTCAATGTAGTATTCAATAATGAAACATTACAATACACTTTTAGAGTCTCCATGAATACTTTTGAAACATCAAGATCCTCCAATGCATCCTCCATGTTTCCAAGAATAATGAGTAACTATGTAACCACACATCCCATGCCACACTTCACATATGCACTCTACAAGAGAGATCAATACAAATGAAATCCAAGCTCAAAGGTTATGATAGTCAACTAGCTAACCCCAACCACTAAACATATGCCTGATTTTATAGATTCAATCTCACATGAATACAACTGTGGTATTGAAAAAACCATGTGTCTCAAAACCATGAGTGCACAAAACCATTGACCCCAACATTTAATTTTTGGTACTAATTTTTTCTAACAAATTATTTTTAGTGTGTAAATCACACATAAAATATCTAACCAATGTTACATTCAACTTTATAAATTGACCCAAATAAATATTTGATGTGGCTAAACACATCTCTAAAGATGCACCATAAATAAATAATTATTTTACGTAATTAAAGTAATTATATTCTTGTGCAAGGTGTACAACACCCTTTTCCTAACACAAGAAATATAACCTCTTCTAAAACCAAGATATAACTCTAATACCAAATTTTGATTAATAGGGTAAACAACATAATGAGAATATTAATGCAATAGAGATTCAACATAAGAAAGAATGTGTTTACACCAATAAGATTAATGTAACAATGGGAAATTAACCTTAAAAATGTAAATTATAACATCATAAATATGTGAAGAAACTCTTGCAAAAAAAACTCCACCACCAAAAAGACCTAGGCTTATATTAATCACAATCAAATGTGTAAGCCAATATAATCACTTATCCCTCTTAATAATAATCTAGTAGCATAAGAGTGCCTACAAAAGAACTTTACAAACCTCTATCCCACACCTCTAATATATAGACAAGTTAGAAACTAGAAACCACCAATTGATATCCAAAACTATAAATCAAAACCATGAGCCTTAGCAAAAATCTAATACCTCCATAGTCATAGTCAAGAAACCTTGATAGTAATTAACTCTTACACATCTTACACCTCTCTTACATATCATAGATTTTGTCATAATGGTCAATTTGACCACTTTCCTACATCTAGATGCTCAATGAGGGTATTCAATGTACTTGTCATAACTACCCAATTGGGAAGATGGTCTATAACTCTCAATTTTGACCTTTTTAGTGCAATACTCATATTCAATGTTTTCTTGCATAATAGCTTAATCCCAAAATAAATAATATTTCCACCCTTACATGAGCATCCCATTTTTTCCACTTTGTGATGTTTGGAGACCATACATTATTTATCATTTATAGTTAAATACAATTCTCAAAAGACTTAAGATTTTCAAGGTGAATGTCACACCTAATCCTAATAACTCCAAGCCAAGCCAATGGTTGGAGAGGATAGGATTCCTTCAATTTGTGGGTTTATATAATATATCTTGTACATAATTAGAGTATTGGATGGAGTTGGAGATCTTAAACATTGTTTCAATGGACAATTATATATTATTTGGGTGGATGATGAATATAGTATATTGTATTATATTTTCTATTAATCACTTGACCACTATTGTATATGTGGGTATGTTGGGCATGTTGTTTATTGAGTGAATATTAGTCAACAAATGTTTGATTGGATTCATTTGTACAATTAGCTCATTGATTTAGTGCTTCATTGTAAATGACCTATATAGTGTAATCATTGTAATCGATTTGTAATGGAAGCTTATTAAAAAAATTCTTTGAGTTATTCATTATATTTATTATGAATTGGTGGGAGTTACTTAATCTTATTAAAGTGAAAAATAATTTGAGGATACCTTTTGGGGGTTTTAACATCAATTTAGGGGGATTACCATACATGTCATGCTTTCACGAGGTCATCCATGCATAGTTTAAGGGAACTAACTCCATTACTACTACTCGATGTAGCAATTTACTTGTCTTGTATATGATTTACTCTAATATTTGATTTATTTGATAAGCATTTGTTTATCTTTATAAGCATATTTTGGGTTGTGTTTTTCTTGCTCATTAAAAATATATTATTGAGAAAGTAAAACACCCATGTCTTATATTTCATCTTAATCACATTCATTTTCATAACATGTGTACATGCATGCATCACTATCATCCTTGTCTAGATCTACATCATTGCCACTTAATTAATTTTCCAACTAAACACTAAATTCAATAACATTTTCAATAGTGAAGTTGGTTCTTTAAACCCTCTCGTATAATCTCCATCATTCCATTAATCATGTATATATAATAAATATGCAATAAATATGTTTTTGAATAAAGATCTACTTTAATGACATAAAAATATTATTTGCTTCTAATCTCATCAACTAAAAATACTTGTTATATTTCAAAAAGAAATACATATGATTAAATTATTGAATAATATAAATTAACTTGTATTAACAAGTATAAATCCATATATT